>OX595989.1:529075-1276679 GCA_951394045.1 Nitzschia sp. DOCU1
GGAGCCAACAAGGGGCACCTGGCTTGACAAGAGTTTGGAAATGTTTTCCTCCCTCTTAACATGGTTGCGCCAATCAATCTGTTTTGTCACGACCGTCACTTGGTCTGAATGACCGACCTTTGCTCCGTTCATTGAGTCGAAATGTAGATATGCGCTACCTATCAAAACCGAAACGGCATCCGAAATTCGTAGACCAGTTGTGCATAGATTCCTTTGTTCCAACGAAAGAGACACAGGTAAAAGGAAATCTAACCACTCCTTGACCACCTTTAGACGGGTATTGTCATTGCGGCTCTGGCGATCATATTCGGCTAGATGCCCCACCATAATCTCCAAAATCTGGTGGTGAGCGATCACATTCAGCCTAAAGAGGGCACTCCGGTAGGAATCGGACAGGATTTTGGAACTTGCGAATAGACCTGGGGTTGCGACACCAACCCCATTGGCCCGCTTCCAAGACTGGCCTGCTCTTGGACAACTACCATTGTGCTGTGCGATAACATTGCGGAAGGAGTCTATGCTCGAATTGTCGATCATCTCGTCTGCATGCGAGAGAAGGCTGTCCATCGCCCAGTCGAGCTGAACCAGGTAGGAGCAGCCGAGCAGGGAAGCAGGCATCTTGATGAGAGACCCCAGTGCTTTGTCTTGAATACCGGCAACATCATGAGTGTTGATCACACAGGGTCGGTTGCTATTGAGGAACAAATGGTCGACATTGTTTGCCATGATTTCTGGTGTAATGTTGTACCTCTTGGCGAACTCTTCTAAGAAGCCTCGGCCCGACACCGTGTGCACCTTCTCTCGCAAACCGAACCAAAGGGTGCACGAGATTTTGTCCGATTTTTCAACCCAGTAGCTCTCAGGCCCGAAATTGCTTTTTATCAATTGCTCGTTGGCGAGGCGGAAATTGCGACGCAGCATGGTCGATGACATCTTTTGGTCCCGTGGTAGAATGGCCAGCGTCCCCTTTGGTCCCGAGGTTGAGTCGGCCATCTTCATTTCTTTTTCGATTGTGCGGTTGACAGCATCATGATCTCCCTGCATCATCTTGGCCTTTGTTGGGCGATCGTTGTGGCGTGGGTTTGATGGAGGTTTTACAACCCGGTCTTTCTTGGTTTCCCTCTCTTGCCATTCACAGCTAGAGCCGTCATCACAGCTCTGATTGTCTTCATCGTCATCCGGGATAACACCGGTCCACCAATCGGTCTTCACTGCCCGCTCGACAGCAGACCTGGCTGGCGAGCGCAATGACAGGGACTGGCAACACATGCGCCTTGGACGCAGGTACAAATGGCAAAAAGGACAAGTCACTTGATCCCTGCTATTATTTACAAGGTTGGCTGGTTGTGCCTCAGGCACATCGCTGGCCTCGCGACGACTTAGGCAGAGAAAACGGCACCTTAAAGTAGCATCAGGGAAGCATAGCGGGAGCAATTCGTAGAGTAGTGAAGGTTTGGTGACGCAGGTAGTCTCCAGGAGTTCTTCCACCTCGCTCCTTAGGACACCGTTGGGCAGTACCCCATCGTCCTTTCCTAGCAATTTAAGATCCAAGCTGTCGGTAACTCTTTTGAGCACCATCTCCTCTTCCTGATCCGGTCGCAGAAATCGTAAAAGGAAATGACATTCCAGAAATGGAGTCCAATTCTCGAAGATCCTCTGCAAAATTGGGAAGGAGAGGGGTAGGTACACTCGACCTCCCTTCGGCATCCGGCCCGATGCCAAGTCAGGAAGGAAACTTTGACAAAAATCTCTGCTAATGATGCCCAACAAATACTCCGATGGCATCCAAATGTAGTCAACGTAAACCTCGTTGAAGATAAGCTCGGGTGGGAACGGCTTTGCCCGTCGGTAGCTCGTCAGGTCCATGTCATAGTGGAACCTGGAATTGGTAGGATTGCGATTGACAGTGTAAACCCGCCGTTGAATTCCATCGTTTTCAGTTGCAACAATCCGCGCTTCATCTCGTATCCGCTGCCGTAGGGAGGATGGTAGCTTTGTCGCCTCTTGGTACAAAGTTTCAATATTTCGAACATAGCCAGGGCGTTCCATTCCGATGTAGAGGATGTTGTAGTCGCGACGAGGGGGTTTTCGTCCATTACGAAGCCTTCTCATGGACGCATTTTTCTTTTCCCGGTTACATTTGTACCGAGTTGAAAGTTCGTCGTAAACAAATTGATGTAGTACCAATAGTTTAGGATCGCGGCTGTGGAGGAAGGTTGTTTCTTGGACATCAAGGGATTCTGCTCGTTGGTTTGCTGTGACGATGATTGTGTCAGCGCCAATCGAGGATGTTGGAAGAAGAACTTTTTTGTTAAAAAAGAACACAAGGGCTCGCCGTTGATCGGTCTCTTGTGTGTATACGGCGCTGATTGCACGATAAATAAAGCTCCTCTTAGTAAGGTGGATAGAGGCGACGCCTTGAACATCCACAGAAAGGGTCGGCTCGGTTCGACCACCCGAGCGTTTGTAGGATGAGGTCATGTTTGGAAAGGATTATGTGAGCCTTCAAACGGATTTTCTGTGATGGTGTTGGGCTGCTGCCGCATCCTGGACCCTGCATACCAGGATAGAGATGGGTCGATTCGATTCATTCCACTCACCAAAAATGATTTCGTGGTAGGTTTTCTACACGGGTAGGTGGATTAGACACTTCTGCAGTACTGAGTAAAAACTTGTCTCGACGGCTCATTGTGTGACCGTTTAGAAATCGATGAAAGGGCGTATTAAATTAATGGGTCTACGATTGGCTGATTTTATTTCCTTTGTATTATCGTGTCTGTGGCGTTGGTTGGATAATCGGTTACCTTGAGAGGATTATGTGTTCCTTCAAACGGATTTTCTTGACTAGCTCGAATAGTGTGGTGGATAGGACAGTGGGCATATGTGATTATTTTGGCAGCCGTTTTCATTGGTGGGATCAGGTGGATAAATCCTCTTTGATTGGATACCGTATTTCAAAAGATGGAACCGGCCCATTGGGTGACCCTTCAGAAATCATTGCATGGGCATATCAAAATTTGAGAAGTCTGATTGGTTGTTGTGTTGGAGCCGTTGCTTGGCGAAGAAGGTTGTTGGAATAGAAGCAAAGGGTAAGTGATGAATTTGTTGTGGCAGTCGTTGTAGATTGAAAATGGAGGAGGCAGTTGCACCACCCGTCCCAGCTGTGGGGGCACCACAGGATTTTATTACCGATTACCCTAGGCGGTATTTCAATTTCCGTACACAGGTTGTCTTGCATGGCAAGAGTAAAGGTCGAAGATTGAGGCAGATGTTGCTGCAGAAACGAGAAGAATTGAAAGACCGGTCGCTGAAGCTGGAAGCTGGAAGAGATGTTGCTCACGAGATTGGTTTCCTTTTCGGCTCATGGATGGCAAACAAGCTGTCAAGCAGGACGGTTAGGCGAGATACAAAGAAAAAGGTGGAGTTGCCCGATGGTTCTGTCAAATATAGGAGATTGCGATACGATAATTGGGAGGACGAGTTCAAGGATCTTGGGTTTATTTTGTTGCACGATGTTTTCGATGAAGATGGGCTGACAGCAATCCGCAGTGAATTATTTGATAGGAGCAGGAAGAAGGCTCGACAAGGTGATGAATTCAAGTGGGAGACCATGTTTAACGGAGCGGTCAGTCGAAAATATCTGTTTGAGCAAAAGGCAAGTGGGCGATGGGGGATAAAGTTGGATGGTTGCCCGGTCACTTCGGGTTTCATCGATGGACTGAAGGAGGTCATGGGGTGGTTGGAGAGACGGTATTGTGATGTTGCGTACATCAAGCCTTTCAAGAATCAAGCTGCTATTGCCGCTGGGAAGAAGGATCCAGAGTTGCACGTGGATATGGATACGGACGAGCTCGAGACGACCAGGTGGGGGTGTCCGGAATATCCCATCGTGATATTTTTAAACCTCGACAATGGCAAGATGTTGAAAATTTGGCATCAGAAACTTGGTGGTACTAGGGGGCGGCACGGAAGTCCCTACCTAATGGAGGTCCCTCCAGGTGCTGTTCTTATATGGGATCCCACCAAGTTCAAGCATGCTACAGCTGCCATAATGGCAGATCCAACCTATACAGACCCACCTCACCGGGTGAATATATTATTGCATGGAGTGGGAGGATTGTAGTAAATAAATTAAATAAAGAATAGATTGAGCTAGTTCTTTATTACTAGTATTAATGTTGTGGTACTGTCCGGTAGGATCGTTGGAGACCGTTGATTAGTGGATGATACTTACTTAGTTTGGTTGGTAGGTGCCACAAAGTTGTGAACTTCTGTTATATGAAGGGACATAGCAAGGCTGCGGTCTGCTTGCATTTGGGGTGTCTGGTTGATGGCGCTTTCTGGGTTTTTCTTCTTTTGCTGGGCTGTTCCATGAAGCCACTGTGATATAGTAGATTGGTTGGGTTCATGTGGAGTATGAGTCTTTTTCTTGGTATAAGAAGAGCGCCATTTGCGGTAGTGCGAGCGGACTTTGATTCTTCCCCGTTTGTTGTTGTTCGTGGTGGCCACAGGGGCGGTCATGTCACGGAGACGCTTTGCTAATTCCGATAGGGGAAGCTGCGGAAATCCCTCTGCATCGAAGTAGGTATCTTCTGGGTCTTGGGTAATGTTGTTGGGAGTCGGCATTTGGTGGCAGGCAGTGGGCGATTTGTGTGTAGTAGGAAGTTGAGGAGTGGGTTTTGTCTTTTATGCCACAATGATATTGGGCGTGAAAAACTTGCGGCAGGGATTACCGTTGATATAGGATTGGCAGTTGATGGGGCGTGTAAGTGAGTTGCAACGGTAGCATTTGAGATGGATTGCTAGATAGAATTTGGAAAGAGGATGGGAATTTCACGTTAGAGGGCCAAGTTGGAAGGGCAGTTCCTAAAGTTGAGAGAATCTGGAATTTGCTTATGGGGACTGGGAGGTTGACATAGGAATGCGGGGGGTTGGTCCAATCTTTATGGTTACATCATAGGTTGGATGCACGGGTAGTCGATGTGGTTCAGGATTAGAGTACTGGGTTGAAAGTGTGGATGATGAATGTGAAAGGGAATGTTGGTGCGATGTCGGATTTGAGGGCAGACTTTGAATGTGTGGCATGGATGCGACGTGGTTCGGGAGATGAGGGTGGCATGAGGGGGGGGGGGATATGATTTGTTCCTAATTGAGGATTGGGGGGCAATATTGTGGAGTGGGATTCTTAAGTCAAATCTATAGGGCATACCTAATTTAAATTCAATAGTACGAGATTGCATTTTCCGGCCCTCTGATGTGGACCGATCATTCTGAGTCTGACGGCAACGAAGCAACAAGTTCTATTAGTCCTATCAACATGGAACCAGATTTCCAAACTCCTCGTCTTCCCTCTCACGTGTTGTCCAGAGAAACCCCACCGAGTTTAGCCCTTTCTCCCGTTGCGGACGAAAACAATGAACCTCATGGTCAGAACGCATTTGTGACACGCGTAACTTTTAGTCCCGATCCTGACGGGAATCAGGACCTCGCGGTACACACACGCTCCAGTAGTGCCTCTACGCAGGTTGAACGAGAAAGCTCCACATCGCCATTGGTCGACGTAAACAAGAATAATAACAACAACAGCTGTGCCACAACAGCAACTACCACCGACGGACACCCCAGAGTAGGTCACAACAACATCAATAATAGCACTGGACAAATGGACGACGACGGAATACGACCGGAAGCGGCGCCATCGCCTCAGGCACAGCGGGATCCGGATGGTGCCCGGCCGAAGCATCGTATCGGCGAAAGTCGCAGATTTTCCGAGGACTTTGGTGAGATGCTAAAGCAGCAACTGGCCAGCAGCGACGAAGCCAACGGAGGCGAGGCTTCCATTCCCAATGAAGATGCCGTGAGCTCTCCCTCTTCGCCCCCAGGGGCATTGAAGGAGATTTCTATTTCCAAAGTAGTCGAGGACGTCGATGAAGATGAAGACGATTTGGATAATGTTTTGTCCCCCTCCAATTCCCCACCTCCCGTGGATTCTATGTCTCCGCCGCCCGCGCCCATGAAACCGGCGTCTGAACACTCTGCTGGACACGAGACGCCGTCTTCCAGGCAAGGGGGGCAACAGCAGCAGCAGCATGATCTAGGAGACTACTCCCCGAATTTTCCGTACAGAATGGATCCTTCACAGCGACCGCCTTCGAGTATAGATCAACCGCCACAGGAAAGTGATTTATCGGTCTTTTCGATTCATTCTGGATATGCTATGCATGACCCCAATGGAGGGATGCCTCCAAGAATAGTGCCGGGTACTATGGTTAGTCCTGCTGCATTTCAGCATGCCTATGCAAATCTTCCTCCCCATATGCAGCACCAGGCAGCGCTCCCGACCCTGCAGTCTCAACATACCAATGGATATACGCAACATTATGCAATGCCGCATGCGTACGCTGCTACTGCTCGGGGCTCCATGCCACCGCAAGTTATCATGGGGCCGCCACAAGTGGGCAAACGCAAAGTGCATTTTCGATTAGTGGAAGATCTGCCCCCACCAGCCAATCGTAGGGGGGGAATGCGGCAAAGCTTTTTGTCCTTTCGACGGACGTCGAGAGGGAATCTCATGAGCCCATCACCAATGGTAGAGGAGCCGTCGCCGCAGGAAATGGAACGCGGTCGTGTGACGGTTGCGTGGTACGAAGGCACCACCACCCTGGAATTGATGGAACATGTACGCAACGCTGTTATTCGAAAGCTAGGATTGTCAGGTACCACCAAGCTGGCGGAACTGCGTCTTTTGGATGAGAGTTTTGATCCACCAGAAGGTAAGTCATTGCTGTGAAAGAAATACTTTGCATTGAATGTACCAAATGAATGACCACTCACTGTATTACCGTCGCATTTCACCTACAGAAATTGTCTTGAGTCCTTATATTCCAAATGGATCTCGCCTATTGCTTCGTTTTACTACTCGCGATGCCGGCGGCGACGAGACACCCCCGTATGGACGGCAGGCACCTTACACTGGCGGTGCCCCCGATTCTCCGTCTGCCGCTCCCAGTCCACATGCTTCAGCATTGGATCTCCAGGGACTCGGCTTGAACCCCAATCAATTGGCGCTATTGGGTGCTCGCTTGAAAGGATTACAAATGCCCACGATTGATGGCATCACCAGTCCAGAGAATAGGAGAAATGGCTCGTCTCCCAAAACTTCGAAGCGTGACGCGGCACGCCGTACCAAATCGGATCTTTCGGCGGCGGCCGACAAGGAGGATATTGATACCATTAGAGAAGAATCCTCCTCCAGGCACAACAGAGAAGACGACAAGGATAGTGACAAAGACAAGGACGATCAATCGTCCATATTTGAAATGCAGCCAGTACCTCCCGAAGATGAAATCACAAAGAGCCTCAAGAACATTACCGAGTTGCTCATGTTGGAACGACAAAAGGTGTTTTACAACAATCCCAAACAACAAAAGCGTCAAGTCGTTTTTGTTTTGGCGAATTACTTTGTCTTGTTCCTCTCCTTGATTGCCATTTCTGCCGAGATTCAAGCGCGGGCCCCTGGATGGAACGCTGCCATTGAACGACATTTGACCAGTGTCAAGAATTGTTCAAGAGATCAAGACGCTTTGTTTGAATGTGTTTCCAATGGCGACTTTTCTGGATTGGTCGCGTCTGTGGTATTGTGGATTTCTCGTTCGGCGGCTACCAAACGTATTTTCTTGTTTGGCTTTGACTCGCCCCGCAAATTGTGGACAGTCGTGTACGAAAGTTTGGTGACCGCCGTCTGTTGGGGCTTTAGTTACATTTTTATTCGCCGAGGCATGAATCCAGACACGAATCGCGACGTTTTGAGAAAGTATTGGAAGGATGCCGTGTATGGAAGTTTGGCTGGTTTCAATGCAGCGTTTATGAAGATGGTTCTCAAGAATTTGATCCCCCAAGAAGCCATTGAAGACATGGTCCAGGAACGGCAATTGAAAATTTTGTCATGGCTTCCCAGTATGCATTAGCTAAAAGAATGAATGGTGCGAGCGAACCACGAGATAATGACAAGCTCCATTCTTTAGAGTAGAACTAATAGAAGAACAAAATCAAAAACGAACAGCTCTAAGAGGTTTCTAGCTACCGTTAGCTAGTTCTAGCTGCTGGTAGTAGTTGTTGTCGTTCAGGTCGGAATCTCTTTCCTGGCATCCAAAGTATGAGATTAAAACTTATGGAAAACGCACAAGCAACAACGGGAACAACTAGTAGTTACCTAGTGCTAGCTTACAGTAGTAATAGTCGTTCAGGCGAGGTCCTCGGCGTTTTTCTTGTTCCTGGTGCCGGCCAACAAACGACCCTTACATTTTCTAAAACCAATTACTCGTTGCTTTTGCCTACTACTACTGGATCATCGATCCAGCACTTCCTACTAGCTACAGTAGCGTTTCTCGTTTGGCTACTAGTGTCATTGGATTGAGCCATCTGTCATCCCATCCGACAAGGTTGTTGGGAAAACCCAAAAGCCTTTTCCCGTCTCCGGTGGGTCATTGTGGCTCAAGAGGGCGCGTGCACTCGAGTCAGTCACGAATGAAGTATACGAAGGAACCCGTACAAAACAATACGATTGAAAGAGTCCATTGAGTCAATGAAGTAGCGTGTCACACCCAAGAGCACAACAGGTGGCGTCGCGGCCAAACGCGCTTTCCCACAGAAGGACCCGAATTCTCGCGCTCCGGGTCGGGATAGGAGGCCCGAATACACAGAAATAGCGGCAGCGCTTTGCCGCGATTTTGGCAACTAATTTTCCGACAACGCCTCTCGGAAATCAAACACGCAGTCGTCAACAGGCCTCGTTATCATTCTACTATTTATCAGTCTTGCGCCATTACAGCGCAAGACTAGGTAGACGACTAATAACAGCAGCAGCAAGACTACAAAGACAATAACAACACGTAGTTGTGTTTGCAAACAGAGAAACACTGTTTGGAAGCAGCAACCTTTTTTGAATTTTTGCGAAGCGCGAGTCAGTGTTTGAGAACAATCATTATTATGGAACCCGCCACGACATCATCATCATCGGCAGCAACAGCTTGTGACGATGTCAAACGAGCAGGCGAGCCTTGGAGTATTTCCATCAAGGCTGTGGGCGTGGATATTTTGACTACTGAAGAAACAGTGAATAGTTCCGGGGAACGTCAATTTACGATCCAAGTCTCTCCGGAGGATGATTTGGAGTGTCTCTTTGATCAAATTGAAGCTAGTACGGGCCTCAAAGCATCTCAACAACGTTTGATTTATCGTGGACGATTGATTGGATGTGGTGGAAATCATTCTACGACAACTCCAGCAGCAGCTTCGACAAGTGCCAGTGCTCCTGAGAAGCATGGCAGCGGCAGTACTACTGACGAGTACAGTTCGACTTCGGCAGCGTCTCTGAAAATTAAAGACATTGCGGGACTCGGGGATGGACAAACGATTCATTTAGTCAAGCGACGAGAGACCGAGTCTTCCAATCAAGGCAACACTTCCAGTGAAGCATCATCCTCTACCGATGGCAATAATAACAATACCACCAGTCGCACTCGTGGTGGTTCGTCGTCTCTTTTGGATGGAGACCTTCTCAGTGGAGCGAATGCTGGTACCACGACTACTACGGGTGGAGGACTCTTGGCAGCCTTGCTGGGATTGTCCAGCTTGACGGACGATGGAGATGGTGACAGTGGTCGTACTACGACGGGCCGACAACGCTGGGGACTTCGTACTGGAAGTACTAGTGGAGGATCCCGCAGCATTACGACTAGTGGCAGTGCAGCTACTACTACAGCTGCTGCAGCTGCTATTCGCAATACACGACGACCTCATTATCGTTTGACAGCACAAGATCGACAGGTACCGGATCCAGGATCATTGGAACCTGTCCGTCAAGGACTCTTGACGTTGCATACCTTGTTGCCGCATTTGCAAACTCATGATGACACGTTACCGATTGAATGCAATCGTGAATGGTATCGAGGTCAATGGTTGGATGTACTGGATACTGTCAATCAATGGCTAGAAGCAACCGTGGTGGAAATTGTTCTTCCACAAGACATGTTACCACCCTCTGCTTGTACGACTACTACTATTAGTAACGACAGTCGTCCACGACGGCGAGCGTCTCCATCCTTGCCCTGTGATGCGGCGGTAAGTGCTAGTGACTTGGAAGGACGACGGCGATTGTTACTAGAGCCATGTGAACAAGACCAAGACGATCCAAATGATTTGGGAGGTGAACTGGCAGGATTTCGACTTCGTTCCAACAATCAGGGAGTTCAGCTACTGTTGATTCACTACAATGGGTGGCCTCATCGATGGGATGAATGGATTCGAAGTGATTCGGAACGATTGCGGCCCTTTAGAACACGAACGCGGCATCCGAATGTGGTAAGTCTTATACTATTGCAGAAGAAGAAAACCCAGTATTGCCACTCAACACTTTTCTCTTTCGTGATTACAGTCTTCGACGGCTTCGCCAACTCCACAATCGATTTTTCATGAATCGCCAAGGACGAACATTCTTCCTCATGGTGATGACACGGATGATCGCATGGCCATTTTGCCAGAAATTGCCAGGGCGGTAGCAGCCATTAATGACATGCTCCAACAACAAGTTACCGCGGCAACGGGAGTGGCACCTACCAGTATGATTCCAGCAACACCAACACCAGCAGTGGCTCGAGCGGAATCTCCCTTGGTGGCACCAGATTTGCCCTGGGTGACGGCGACGTTACCGCCCAGTGACGATACGGACAATGAGGATTTGGTAGAGCCTAGCCCTGGAGAGGAAACATCCAATATTGTTCGTCCTTTGGCAAATACAGAGAGCGAGAACGATGCTCCAGAAGACAATGACAATGTCGACATTTTAACGCGCGAAGAAGCATTGAGGTGCCTGACACCAGATGCAGAGACTGTTATTGCCATGAGAGAGGCCGCTTTGGCGAGAAGCACCACTACTGCCGCTCCTCCTCCACCTCCACCAAGTCTAGAGCGGCCACAGTACAATCGAAGAGAACTGCAGAATCTAGCCACGTCGTTTGATCGACTGGGACGGATTCTGACAGATGCAGCCCTCCATGTAGCTGCTCTGGCGGATAATCTTCCCCAGGACGAAGAACCAATGGCAATGGCTGTGCCGGAAGAGGATGATTTGTTTGATGAATCGGTAGAAAATGCCTTGGCAGAAATTGCCGAAACCATGCCGGCAGGTTCAGACGACGACGATGAAGATGGTCGCTCCGAATCGGCCATTGGGGGCTTTTTGACGTATGTCAGAGAACGTCGTCGAAGCCGGGCCAACAACACCAGCACGACGAGTGCTACTGCAAATAACCCTTCGTCAAACTCTGCTTCCGAGCCGACGATTGATCCAGACCATGAGGACTATGTCAGTGGTCTAGTCAATACGACACGAGGTGAAGTGCGCAGTGGACCACGCACTCGATCATCCCATGATGATGTCACCAACTTGTTGGGAGCCTATCTAGCGGCGGCGACATTGGGTAGTGCCGCATCCAGTCTCGGAGAGGATGGAGGCACAGGTGGCGGCCTCGGTGGTTTTGGATTGGGTCAGCTGCTTCGTGGGGGAAGCATTGGAGGTGGTGGCCTTGGCGGCGGTGGTGGAATCGATATTCACATTCATGCGGTTGTGACGGCTCCAGGAATGACCACTGGAGGCGTTGGCATTACCGCCATGGGAGGAGGAGGCGGTGGCGGAGCAACTGCCGCTGGTGGTACAGGCTTGGGAGGCACCCGTAATCTCTTCTCTTCTACCCGCCGTACTAGTTCGACCAACTCTATTTTGAGATCGTCGTCGCGCCATTCTGCCAGTTCACTGCTGAGCAGCCGGCGCCGCGTGCACACGCCGGACGATGACGATGAGTCGGGTCTGTTTGCCGAGCTCTATTCGGAAACCCCCGAGCCGATTGACCCCAATGGATCACCAGGACCAGTCGAACGAGGCTCGGCACGACAAGCTAGCATGCCCAGTCTAATGAATCGTGACGGAGACTCGAGTGACTATGTTACTGGACTCCGCACTTCCTATACTGGCAGCAACTTTCGACGGGAACGGGAGTCACCGCCAGATTTTTTGGCTCGCATCAATACAAACACGTCGTCGTCGTTGGATCCTACCAATGTTGGCGCCGCCTCTCTTGCGGGCCGATCATCGACACGTCGTCGATCTTCTCGTCGGTCCTTGCGACGGGAGACGGCCGATGAGATGTCGAATGATTCGCTGACACTACCGCAGCGTCGAAGTTCTAGCGGGTGGGGACGTCTCTTTCGTCGACGATCATCTCGAGAATAATAGATATGGAGCGACCGGCCTACTAGCAGACGACGACACTATTCCTGGAAGCTACGGCGAAGTGTCCGTATATCTGCTTTCCAGCAGTCTGCATGAACATTGCAATAACATTTAGTCGCAATGAAATTTTAAGAGGACAGCGTCAATAAAATTATAGATTTAGCAAATTGTCGTTGTAACAAGAATATGGTTCAATGCATATAATTCATGGTGCCAATCTTACAACTTCAAAAGATTAATCAATACAAATTGTATTCCATTAATAGTGGCAAAACATAGCTGCTGCTTTCCCTTTATAATTTCACAAAACAATCGCCATCACAATACTATTCCAACTCTCCAAGAGTTGTCAATCCCCTTTTCCTTCAAGAAGTCGCCCTTCTGTTGTTATTTGAGCGCCATAATTGCATACAATGCGGTAGCAAAATGGCTTAAAAATTGTTCTTGGTGACGTCAAGGCATTTACGCGTTGACCGCCATTTTTTTCTTAAGTTCGGCAACTTCGGCAGCAGCGGCCAACATGCCTTCTGGCATGACGGAAGAATGGTGGTGGGCAATCTTCCATTCACCACCCTCGTAGACGTAAACAAAGGAATATCGGGCCTTGACCTTTTCTCCAGTGGCTCCCATGGTGAATTCATAAATACCAACATCCTTGCACCATCCCGGTCCGCAGGTAGCGTACGATTCCAAAATAACTCCTTGCGGCTTCTTAAGCAAGAAGGCGTCGAAGTAATCCTTGATGGAGGAGTAGTCGGTACGGGGAGTGTCGGAAACAGTGGGCAACAAAACACCAGAGCTGGCATATCGCTTGGCAACCTTGGCGGAGTCAAGGGTGGCCAGGGCGTCGTTCCATAGGTAGAACAAGTCCTTGCACTCGTCTTCGCTGAGGACGGGGGCGCCGGAAGATTCAGGCATCATGGAAGAGTGGTGGTGAGCAATCTTCCATTGGCCGTCCTCATAGACGTAAACAAAAGAGTATCGGGCCTTGACCTTGTCTCCGGTGGCACCCATGGTGAATTCGTAGATTCCAACATCCTTGGCCCAGCCATTTCCAACAGTGACGAAAGAGTCGATAATTTCTCCTTGGGGCTTCTTGAGCAAGAAGGCGTCGAAGTAATCCTTGATGGAGGCGTAGTCAGTGCGGGGAACGTCGGACACGGTGGGGAGGAGGACAGCTTCCTTGGAATAACGCTTGGCGACAACATCAGAGTCCAAGGTGTCTGTAATGGAAGATGAATGAGTTAGAAAATATTCAGGTGCGGAAAAAAAACAGAAAATGATCGTTCCAGAAAACTTACCGAGGGCGTCGTTCCACAGGTAGAATAAGTTGCGAATATGGTCCTCAGTCACTTGAACAGGGCCGGCCTGCTTGGAGGCTTCAGGCATGACGGAAGAGTGGTGGTGGGAGATCTTCCATTGGCCATTTTCATAGACATACACGTAGGTGTATCGGGCCTTGACCTTGTCGCCAGTGGCACCCATGGTGAACTCGTAGATGCCGGCATCACGAGCCCATCCGTTTCCGATCGTGATGTGACCGTCGAGGATAATACCTTGGGGTTGGAGCTTGAGGAAATTGTCAAAGTAATCTTTGATAGAGTCATAGTCAGTTCGGGGCGTGTCACTGACAGTGGGCAAAAGAAGAGGCTCTTGAGAATAACGCTTGGCGACAATGCGAGAATCACCAGTGGCAAGAGCGTCGTTCCACAAGTAAAAAAGAGCACGGACTTGTCCCTCAGAAATTTCACAGGGCGGGGACATGGCCGGAATGGCGCCAGGAGGCAAATCATCAGGACTTTCCGTGGGCACGAACACATCGTCCAAATAGAAAATTCCGTTCAAAGAACTGGTCGATGCGACCTTGGCAGCCGGTCGGTAAACCGGAGCAAAGGCAGCAGCACCAGCAAGGGTAAGGGCAAAGGCAGCAGCTGTCGAGAATTTCATGTTTGACAATAGTTGTGGCCAAAATAAATGACATCTTATTATTGTCGATAAAAAAATCTTGACCGAATTGGGTGTTCTTCGCAGGTCATGTTTGGTAGTACTGTACTGTCATACAACCAGCTACGGCATCTGCCGACGTCACTGCCCCAAATCTTACGTCAGCGAGTTGGCCATCAACGACGCTTTCCGATGCTTTCATATTTGATTGGCTGTCTGATGATTCTCATGAAGAAATGAAGAAAAAATGACGTCAAAGACGCTCAAAGAAGGAAGTGTGGTAGGCTCGTTGATGTCGATAGGTGCGAATTCAGTGGCTCTCCCAAAATCATAGAAGAAGGAAAGTGAGAAATGATAACGTCAAGTCGAGAAAAAATGACGTCAAAGATACTTGAATGAGACAAAAATGATTTAAAGGGAGATTCGCACTTCCTATGTATTACGTTTTAACGTGTCGTGCTGCGACACGTTCTTCCTATCTTCTGCCGACAGACAGTCAGTACCATGAGGTACAGATAGTATTTCTACATACTGCTGCATGCATGCACGACACAATTAGTGACTACGAACCGATGGACGTCACTGTCTATCTTATTACTTTGATCTGAGTCGTTTCCTCCTGCGATCGGTATCCGTTTCGAAATGGTACAAAAGCAGTTCATGTCGAAAATGTGGGGCAGTCATGTTTCAACCTAATCTCCAGAAAGCATTGCAAGTTTATCAAATGCCGCCGCTCTTCCGGTCACATATCTGTCTGCCGCTCTCTTCGGCCGGACATGAAGCCGCTCCCGTCGTCATTGGGTACCTCGGCAAGTTTTTGGTGAGATTCCGAAGCATTTGTACAGCTGTGGTTGAGGGCCTTCGTAACCTTCTCCCACGCCAGTGTCCTTTCGTCACCCTAGATGGCCGACACCACCCGTTAGTTGGGATATCTAATTGATAGAAGAACAACTTAATCATTGACATCATTTACTTCATGTTAAGTTTACACTCATCCTCGCTCTTCATATTGCTATGTACAATGGAATTCGATGGCGAAATAGCCCCGAAGACCTATAATCAGACGACGAGCATGAAAATGAATCGCGAGGCGATATCATTTCGTCGGGCTTTCCTGCCTCACAACATAGGCATCCAGCATCCGACCCGAACCGCGGATTTCCCTCTTACAACGCTGACCGTTGGGGCAAGATAGCTCAAAATTGTTCTTAGCGCAGTTTAGGCCATCACGCGTTCACCGTTGGTAACCATCGATTTCTTAAGTTGGGCGGCTTCGGCAGCAGCGGCCAACATGCCTTCAGGCATGACGGAAGAATGGTGGTGGGCAATCTTCCATTCACCACCCTCGTAGACGTAAACAAAGGAATATCGGGCCTTGACCTTTTCTCCAGTGGCTCCCATGGTGAATTCATAAATACCAACATCCTTGCACCATCCCGGTCCGCAGGTAGCGTACGATTCCAAAATAACTCCTTGCGGCTTCTTAAGCAAGAAGGCGTCGAAGTAATCCTTGATGGAGGAGTAGTCGGTACGGGGAGTGTCGGAAACAGTGGGCAACAAAACACCAGAGCTGGCATATCGCTTGGCAACCTTGGCGGAGTCAAGGGTGGCCAGGGCGTCGTTCCATAGGTAGAACAAGTCCTTGCACTCGTCTTCGCTGAGGACGGGGGCGCCGGAAGATTCAGGCATCATGGAAGAGTGGTGGTGAGCAATCTTCCATTGGCCGTCCTCGTAGACGTAAACAAAAGAGTATCGGGCCTTGACCTTGTCTCCGGTGGCACCCATGGTGAATTCGTAGATTCCAACATCCTTGGCCCAGCCATTTCCAACAGTGACGAAAGAGTCGATAATTTCTCCTTGGGGCTTCTTGAGCAAGAAGGCGTCGAAGTAATCCTTGATGGAGTCGTAGTCAGTGCGGGGAACGTCGGACACGGTAGGGAGGAGGACAGCTTCCTTGGAATAACGCTTGGCGACAACATCAGAGTCCAAGGTATCTGTAATGGAAGATGGAACGAGTTAGAAAATATTCAAGTGCGGAAAAAATCAGAAGATGATCGTTCCAGAAAACTTACCGAGGGCGTCGTTCCACAGGTAGAACAAGTTGCGAATTTGGTCCTCAGTCACTTGAACAGGGCCGGCCTGCTTGGAGGCTTCAGGCATGACGGAAGAGTGGTGGTGGGAGATCTTCCATTGGCCATTTTCATATACGTAAACGAAGGAGTATCGGGCTTTAACCTTGTCTCCGGTAGCACCCATGGTGAACTCGTAGATACCAGCATCACGGGCCCATCCGTTTCCGATGGTGATGTGACCATCAGTGATAATTCCTTGGGGTTGGAGCTTGAGGAAGTTATCAAAGTAATCTCTGATAGACTCATAGTCAGTTCGGGGCTTGTCGCTGACGGTGGGCAAAAGAAGAGGATCTTGATTCGCATAACGCTTGGCAACAATGCGAGAATCACCCGTGGCAAGGGCGTCGTTCCACAAGTAAAAAAGAGCACGGACTTGTCCCTCAGAAATTTCACAGGGCGGGGTCATGGCCGGAATGGCACCAGGGGGCAAGTCGTCAGGACTTTCCGTGGGCACAAACACATCGTCCAAATAGAAAATTCCGTTCAAAGAACTGGTCGATGCGACCTTGGCAGCCGGTCGGTAAACCGGGGCAAAGGCAGCAGCACCAGCAAGGGTGAGGGCAAAGGTAGCAGCGGTCGAGAACTTCATGTTTGACGATCGTTGTGTCCAAAAATTTATGATAACAAACAAAGCCGACCTTCGAGGTGATGGGTGTTGCTTCGCAACTTGGACACCCGGTATCGTTGCGTTCTGGTCGTACTGCTGCTTGCGTCAGCGACTTTGCCATCGGAGATCTTTCCTAAACTTTTACATTTGATTGGCTCGTCGGGAAGCTTTCTCAAAATAGTGAGGAAAATGTGACGTCGAAGATGCTTTGAGGTTCAATATAACATTTAACACAAGCCGTTGTGGGCTATTGGTAATCGTTGTTTGCGAATTAGAGCAGCTGCTGTTTGAAGTTTGTCAGTGGGAAATGATGACGTCGACGATGCTCAGAAAATTGAATTGGGAAAGCCCAACGCCGAGCGCGATCGGTCGCTTGCTCACGTCATCACTTCCTTAATTCCGCTGACGATCACCAACGTCACCAGGTCTCTACAACAGCCCTGAAAAGGGGTCCGGGGATGATACTCATTGAGGGGAAGATGATGCATTGGGAACGATTGCCCCCTCTGCAGGTACAGCAAGACTTCGCCGCCTCATCTCGCGATGAAAAATGTCTCCGCTCATTCATTTGTGCCATTTCACCGTTGACACTTTCTCCGGGAAGTGCCGATGCTATCGTTCGTCTAAAAAACTTCTGTACTTGGCACAAAAGCGTCTTGATTATTGATTTCGGCTTTAACTCTCCTCCTACTTACTCTTCATTCTGCAACAATGGGATGCGGTGGCGAAACAGCCGTAAAGACGTCTAATCATAAGGCGAGCACCAAAATGAATGGCGACATCATTCCGTCGGGCTTTCCGGCCTATCAGAGAGAAATGATGTCTGCCTTTCTCTTATTTGCGGCTCTTTACTTTGGCACAATCGCCACATTTGACAAAATCCAATCGTTCCTTCAGTTGCCACCATCCGCCCCCGAGTTGTGCCAGCAGCAAAATAGTGAAGGCGACCACAGTCCTTGCTGGAGATCGGATCTCTTTGCCTTTGAAGTTGTCAGTGGCATTGCGCTGGCATGGTGTGGGGTCCGAGGGTTCTGGGCCTGGCATGTGCAACGAGTAGATCGCCAAATCCCCTCGACTCCTCATGGACGTCTCTTCGAATATATCCCAGCGGCACACGAGTTGACAGCTCTGGGCACTACCTTTCAGATTTTTGATCTCTTTATTAGTTTGCTCATCCCAGAGCAACGAATGCCTCTCTTCCTTTGTCATCATGTCATGGCTGCCACTGTGTCGTGGTATGGACTTAACAACCAGGTATGACGTTGTACAGCAAACTGTGTTCTCTGTTGTGTCTGCAATCAGGATGTTCTGATCCCTCTCTCGCCGTGGCCCATCCGTCGCCGACTTTCTTCTGCAGTATTTTCATTACTATGGCATCTTTTATTTGGGATGCTCTGAGGTTTCTACTATTCCACTAGTATTTCTTGATCTGGCCAAGTTCTTTCCGCCTCAGCCTGATACTCCTTTTGAGCACTTTGTCAATGGGCTTTGCGGCCCAGCCTTTGCGGTAACATTTACATTCTATCGGGTCATTCAATGGTGGATTGTGGGTTATCAAATGTTTAGCGACATTTTTGCCGTCGTGAAGGACGGTTCTGCCAACAAGCTTCGACCGGGGCGAAATCATGTATTGTATGTCATGATGGCTTTGAATCTCTTGTTGGGCCTGCTTCAACTTTATTGGTTTCAAATTATCTTGGGGGAAGCTGTCAAAGTACTGGGATTCGAAAATGCAAGTGACGTGAAAGAAGAGCTTTGAGTTTTCTTTCTTGTTGACAGACGGTGTAGTTTTAGAAGGTTTGCAAAACGGATCGTCTTGCGCAAGAACAATTGATATGAAGGTAGGTCGAAACAAAGCGTTGCTCTATGGGTTTATTCGAGTTGTTCATTGTATTCAACCTAAGTTTGGTTCTATCTTGATTGATCTCGTGCGCGGTGACAGGGATGGCGTTTGGCGTGCGGGGAGTTAGTCTCGTCGTCTAACTGTTCTATGCAGGTCACGAGCATATCTTTGTCGTTGTTGTAGAATACTGTGCCGCAGAACGAAGCAAAGCAAGGTTTGATGATGGCAGTGGAGATGGAATCACAAGAAGGCCAAGTTCCAGCCATGTACAGCCCAAACGCATTCTACTACCGGTAGCTAGCAGCAGCTCCCACGCATTTCCGAAATAGATGAGTGAACTCTTGAATCCATTGGAATCGGTGGTGGTCGTGACGATGAGAATGCAGAGTCTAGGTTGCTGGGACACTTGTCAACGACGACGACATCTACAAGCCCCGCCAGCCCCATCATCTTGAGCAATCGTCGTCGACAGATGATGGATAACATGAGATGGACAAAACGACACAATGGAAAAATAGCAATACTCTGATTAAGAGCCAACGTAGTTTGTTACTTCTCATGCTCAACTAACCATCTCTGTTTCGGATCGATTCTACGATTACCCATTGTACAACTAAATCTCCCACACGGATAGAAACTATTCTGGTGCAATTACCCTTTTACTATGATTAGCTATGCTTAATCATCGAACCGATTGGCTTCGCTGTTCACGCCAGTCTACTGAGCCCCACCGCTATGCCAAAGCTGTTCGATATGGATGGGGTAGGCCACAGCTGCTCCGCCCAGAGGAGAGCTCCCCCTACCCACATACAGGAGGGAGATCCGCGTACTAGAGGCAACAATCCACTTCAATCGACGGCGTACTGCCGATTCCAATCGTCTCCCACCCGGCGCTAGTAGACAAACGATTGTATCGGTAGCACCCGCCTGGAGTTGTCTGCAATTCATCGAACTTTTGGCTTCGTTTTTGTGTTCTCGCACAAAAAGTTACTAAGCCCCACCGCTACGTCAAAGCAGTTCGATTTCGGAGGGGGTGGGCCACAGCTACTCCGCCCGGAGGAGAGCTCCCTCTACCCACATACGGGAGGAGGGAGATCCGCCTAGTAGAGACAACCATCCACTTCACTCGACGGCGTACGCCGATTCCAATCCTCCACGCACCAGCACAGGTTACACTTAAACTCTCCGCGACGAGACACGTACGCGAGTGGAGGACGTTTTAAAACCGGAACCACAAACCGGTTGCGTTGATCAGGCTGTTTGTGTGCGGGGAGAATTGGAATCGGGGTCGAGATCAGGGATCAGGATCGTTGCTCTGGAAAAAGTTGGTTTCGTTGTAGAACAACGTCAAACGCCTGCAAAGGAGGAAAGAACAGGGGTATAAGTAGCACTGTGGGAGAGAAATATGAAATAGGATCAAACAGCACCAGACAATGTGCACTTACCATAAAGACACCGAATACATGCACACATACATCCACCCACACCACAACCGACCTGCAAAACAAAGAGAGGACTCAACTTTCCAACAACAGATCCGGCCAACAAAGTAGCTTTGATTGCAAAGTGAAGCCTTTGCCGTCGCGCCAACGCCTTCGTTCTCATCAATCTTCTCCCCTTTCCATAGTAGCCCTCACAAACAAAACCTCATCCGACGACATTCCTAAGCAATCCACTTCCATTCCCTTGGAGGCCAATTTTTTCTGATGGAGTCCAATCATTGGGGTCGTAGATGTCTGCGTTACCATGTTCGGGACTGGAACATGCCACAGCACCCACTCATCCGCCAACTTGCTGCATCCAACGTGGGACGGGGGGTTCCGGGGTCAATGGTGTATCACTGGCTTTGCCCCCAGTGCCCCAAGCCATGCCGGTTGCCCCCCTTCCCACTCCTCTTCTTTCGGTTGTTACCTCACAAATAACATATATTTTTGTAACCAGGCGGGGATGTACCTTTCACACAAGGGAGACGGAAGAGAACACTTTTGGAGCCGTGGTCGGTAGTACTTGCAACAGCCAAAATAGAACGAGGACAATCTTGTGAGAACGAAAGAAGACCAGCACGACAGCAAAGAACTCACCTCGAATCAAAGCGCCTCTGTCGACAATCAAACGATCCTTCCCGGCGTGCTACCGCCCCATGCCACGAAACCGTGGGAGGACGATACGATAGCTTTTAGGGTCCCACCCATGGGACCCCAGGAAGGATCGACACGACCTGGACTGCCACCACCAGAGCAATCCACAGATCTGTTGAAAGAAAGAGAGAAACAAAAGACAGAACACGAGCGAGGATCGATCCCGGCGTGCTGCCGACGGCAGCTTTTAGGATCCCACCCATGGGGACCCCAGGACGTCATCTCCAAACTTGATGAACTGCCGACTTTCTGCCTGCGATACAAACAGCAGCCGGTGGCGCTGCTGGAGAACTGTCATCTCCACCATCGTCCTCGAACACCGTGGAAGATGATGAAGAAAGGAGCAACACAGATTGATCCTTTCGCAGAAAAGTGACCTCGATTGAGTGAAAAAGTGATGGATTTGTTGGAAGGAATGCCGAGATCCGAGCAGTTTCTGCGGTGGTTTGCGAGCAGTTTCGATATGTTTCCCACGATGAGCTTCCACGTTCGCTGAAAGTAATCCACATTCATCATCACCCAGTTCGCCAGATTGCCTGAAACTCCACGCTTGCTTCGATTGTTGCGTCTACATGCTGATTGTTGGATTACTCCATCTTGCCATTGTCATCGGATTGTTCGTTTTGTTTGCATGGATCCAGTCCAGGGTTCTTCATTGCTGTAGAGGCGCGCTAGCTACTGGGCGTCATCCACTGCGCGACGGTTCTCGTCTCGCAGGCAGGCTTCGCCAAGCAAGGATGCCTTCCTTTCTATTTTATCAGTACACTAATACGTGTATTTACGTGCGCGCGCGGGCCCATCTTCAATGACCCTCTTGACTTCCCTTTGACCGATACCAGCGGGCAGCGGGCAGCGGCCAGGCGAGCTCTGAAGCAATTTTGCTTCGAGCGAGGCGTCCGCTCGACTGGCTGCCATCGATCCATCCCTCGCCATGCATTCCCCATCATACACCGGTGCATAGTAGTTCGTTGTGCATATTGCATAAAAACTACGCTCGGCGCTCGACCAAACATTCTGTGGACCAGCGGTGTGTTAACATAGCTTTCGCCATGCATCCAACAACACGATGCCCACCACTACACGAAGTCATCTCAAGCGCCCTGCTGCTACGTATAATTTTCGGAATAATGACGTGACAATGAGAACGATTTTGTCTGGTACTAGCACCGTCGCTTTGGTTGGTGCGTCCGACAAGGAAGAACGTCCGGCCAATGAAGTCATGAAGATTCTTCAGGATTATGGGTATCGAGTGATTCCAATCAATCCCCGACTGCAAGGCCAAATGCTGCTGGGTGAACGAGTTCTAGCAAGCTTGGAAGAATTACCAGCTGTACTAGAAAAAACGTCTCATGTGACTGGGATAAAGAAGGGTACAGAGGCCACTTCCACTAGCGGAGAACAAGGGTCAGCAAACATCGATAGAAAGCGATCACTTCATTCAACTACTGCTAGTGGCATCATGGTCGATATCTTTCGGCGTTCCGAAACGGCCGGTGAAGTTGTAGATCAAGCCATTGCCTTGGGCAAGGATATTGTGTCTTCGATTTGGTTACAAATTGGCGTCATCGACCACGAGGCCGCGCAACGAGCCCTTGATGCAGGGTTCTACGTAGCCATGGATGTTTGCCCGGCTGAAGAAATCCCCAGACTCAAGATAGCCGTGCCATTGTCGACCAAAAGCTTGCCAGAGGATGATGCACCACTAGATCAACCAAAGCGTGGTAGCTCCAGCACGAAGCAACCTAATACTTCTTCTTCCAAACGCTCCAGATCTTCTCTGAAACGCCCGATGCCGAAGCAGCCGGCGAAAAAGTAAGGAAAGTCAAGTTGATAACTGTCGACGGAGGTGGCCAAAGGCACGTGCGACATGGATCCTTGAATGGCCTATCTAGTTTTCGAACATCGAAGAATCTATATGCGTCCTTCATGTCGTCAGCTGAGGCATTTCCTGAGCTTGTACACCATCATCTTGGTAAACAGCAAGCGATGCGAGTTGCCGTTGGCGGCGACCAGGAACATGGCGGATCTCAAGATGGAACCTGATATCACCAAAAGCAAGTGATAAAACCATGATAACGCTCAGCTTCGTAACTTTTAATATTCGATCCATATTTTCATACGATGCGTACTAGAAGCGAACAGTCGAGACAAATGTAATACTAGTAGGTCTCGTATATACGTGCAGCACTCGACCTGCAGCTCGCTGCTGCTCTCACTATTGCGTGGACTCTGTAGTACACCCAAGTCTGACAACGATATAATCTCTACTATAGGACTCACTGTAAGCCTTGTCAGGCATTTCTCGAGATGGAAGGGGGTCGAGAGTAGCCTGGTGTTGTCACGAGTAGCAAACCAAGATCTAGCTAGTGGAGGGGAGATACTTCGAGTTGATAAATCTACATTTTTCAGTCGAATGATTCCTATTCACCGCGCCTGCATGCATGTCGTTCGTGCCAGAACATATGCCCTGCGACATAGTCTTGGCTCGCCACAACAGGCCGGCGTCGTCAGCAAAGACTTTCTTGTCTCCCGACGCAGGCGAGAAAAGAGCGCGGGCTTCGCCGCGTTTACCATGGTGTTGAGCCCGTTGGCACTCTCTCTTCATAGTTTTTGGTATTGGCTTTTGTGAACAAGCCTCTATTGCAACTCTTTCGACACCTGTTGACGCTTGAAGCAAGCCAAAGACCGTTCTGCTGGTAGTTCTTGTTGAGGGGGAAATATTGGAGTTTTGGGCTACGGCGCTTGAATCTGACTGAAATCGGCGGACTGTGGAGCTCATCATCACTGACCTTTATTAAGTCTTCCGAAACGAGTCTTGTTCGACGATTGCCTTTCGGATTCATCTGCTTATCTGAGAGACGTCCATTGCCTGGTTGGAGGACTACTTTATTTTCGACTGAGGAACTGGAGACGTCAGGAATTATAAATACCCCACGAAGAATGACGGATTCCAGCCCAGCGGAGGCTGCTGCCGCTTCGGAAGCGCCAGCCCCAGCTGCTGGGTCGAGATCCGAGTCAACAGTCAGTGACGATAAGCCGACAACAGAAGAGTCAACAGTAGGCACTTCTCCCGAAGAAGCCTCCCCGGAAAATGGTGACAAATCGTCTACAAATACGGCGGCACCGATTGTTAGCAACAGCAAACGATCAAGACCGCCCTACAAATATGACCCAAACAAAATTACTCTACGATTCCTATTTGCAAATCGCGATGGGCTGACTGTTACAGTGGAGTGTAAACCAGCCGATACGGTTAGTGAGGTGAAAGGGGCGTTGTTATCAGTGTGGCCAGAAGGTAAGAAGAAAAGGTCGTTGTCAGATAGAGCGGGGAGAGGAGTTGCTTGATTTCGCCCAATCTCTCCGTTTGGCCATTGCAGATACCGAAGAAGAGAATTTTCAAGTTCATGGATCGTGTCTCATATTTCTTGGCCTTTTTTCGTTTCTTTTGCAATTGCTTCGTTGGAATAGATTTACCCAGTTGCTCGGGCGGCGATCAGTTGAGACTAATATGCATGGGAAAGGGAATGTTAATGCCCGACAGTCGGACGCTGGAGGATTGTCAGGTGCCTGTTTTCAAGACGCATCCAACTCCTATTAACGTTAGTGTCCGGCCAGCAGCGTCCGAGCCTGGGGCATCCAAAAGCGCTGGTGAAAGTAAAGCCGCGCGTGGCGGAACTGCCACCGCGGGCGCTGGGTCGGCGGCAGCTAGGCCCCCTCCCAGTGGTGCAGCGGTAGCCGATCAGGGATGTGCTTGTATCATTCTCTAGAAAGTTGTTTTTCAGCGACGAGTCCTTTGTTTGGATTGATTGTACTTGTTCGGCCTTGAGTTTCCCATGAAAGACGAACCTGACCTGTCTTCGCGACAAGAAATTTCTACCCAGCAGACCCAAAATGTTCGGTGGGTATTTTTGTCAACCTGCGGTTTGAGTGCAAATGGCCCAGAGTCCCAATGAAGTTTGAATTTGTTTGCACAACCGCCGCCAAGCATCCGCATTTACGAAACAGCAATGGATAAGTCAATTGTAGTTGTAGTTTTGAATCGCGCAAGGAATGAGTACCGTTTCCATCGTTCGTCATGTATTATGCCATATGTTGTCGTGGTTAATCTTTCGGAATAGCTTCTGCAGCGAAGTAGAGTTCGAAGCAGAAGCAGAATTCATCTTGTGTAGCCGCCAACCTAGTTTCGTTGCCAGAGCACCTCAAATGAAAGCAAACCGTTCGCGCTGTATGCCGTTGAACCAATGCCCGACAATAATGTGTGCAACCGGTTCATTTGTGAAAGTGACTCCGCTGTCAACTAATGACTACCGGTAGTCAACGAGTCTGCGCTCAAGGCAACAGACTGCACAATTCGAGGAATGCAATGGGTTCTATATGAATGGATATTTACAGTTGTGCTCTTGTAGCTCGTACAGTTTGGAGTAAGGCGTGATGGTTGTATGTTGCCAAGCGGTGCGTACGGATGAGAAAAAAGCGGGTGAAAAAAGCTAGCTATCCGACGACGACGACGTGTCGTCGTCGACCTCGATTTCGGTCATGATTTCGTCGCCCTTGTCCAGGATCGAAGCAACGACACCACCGCCCAATAAGGATGCCACAACTGCCAGTGACAGTTCCGTCGGAACGTTGAAACCAAAGAATTCCGCTACCATCTTGGTACCAATAAAGCCCAGCACAACGGCGACGGCGGGTTCCAGATACTGCAGCTCGGACGCTGCCTTTGACAGAATAGTGTACAAGCTACGCAGACCCATAATGGCGAACATGTTCGAAGTAAAGACAACCAATGGATTCTTTCAAAAACGACAAAAGCACAGGTGAGTCGTTCTGTTTCACTGTATCACCTCCAGTACGTCGACCACTTCTTCGTCGAGTATTTACTCACCTCGGTAACTCCAAATACGGCAGGAATACTATCCACAGCAAAAATAACATCACTCAATTCCACTGCCACCATACAGAGAAACATGGGCGTCGCTAATCGGATACCCTCCACTTCTGTAAAGAATCGATCCCCATCAAATTTGCTGGTCGATTGAATAAACTTGTTGGAGAATTGTACCACGACATTTTGCGAAAAATCTTCCTCATCCTCGTCATCACTGCCAATCAATACTTTGGCGGACGAATAAATCAAAATGGAAGCAAAGATCAACAAGACGGCATGGAATTGTTGAATGGCTACCGCGCCCGCACCAATCATGATTGCTCTCATAAAAATGGCCCCAATAATGCCCCAGTTCAAGACGCGGTTTTGAAAGGCAGGTGGGATTTTAAAGTACTCAAAGAGCAACAAAAACACCAACAAATTGTCAATGCTCAAACTTTGTTCCAATAAGTAACCTGCAAAGAACTCTTCAGATGTCGTTGGACTATCAAAGAAGGAAAGTCCGACTCCAAAACAAACGGCAGCTCCTACCCAAGCAAAGGTTCGTTTGATCGCTACCATGTAATCTTGGGATGCATCGAGTGGTGAGATTGCAACTGACCCAGAAACACCGTCACTTCGAATCGCACTGCTAGTGCTATTGATGGCCTTGAGCTTTTCTTGGCGTTGTTGTTCGGCAATGTCATTGTCGGATGAAACAAAGTGCTGAGACAACGTCTGACGCGTGCTGTAACTATTGGCGCGATGGAGTGAGGATACACTGGTCCAATGCCGGTTACTGCCAGTAGAAGGAACTCGTTGCGTCGTGGGAGAAATGGGGCCTGTAAAGGTAAAGCCGGTGGCGCCATAGTGGATCGCCGTGATCACGGCTAGTAATCGGGTTATGCGTCTCATCTTGTGTGAATGGAAGAACGAATTCTGTAGAAGAATGGCCGTTGAAATCGTCTATCGTTCCTGGGGGATGCTGCGACTCCAATCACAACAATCGCAATGCGGATTGTACTTCTTGGGAAATATTTAGTCGTAAACGCTGTCAATGATCTTGGGGACTGGAGTTTTTGTGTTTGCTGTCCAACGTCAATGGAAAAGAAAGTGGCCTTGATCTTGCGCTAACAAACGAGGGTCGAGTTATGTACTTTCGCTTCTATAGAACAACAATCGAGACCGAGTCAGTGTGGCCTTCGCAGTAGATTGCCACTTGTCGGAAAAAATACTTGATGGTTTCTGTCGGAGGCGGAGGCGGAGAATAATTCTCTTGCCTCTGTGGTTGCCATTGATCTTTCTCGTCGTCATCGCCGTGTCGTCCACATCAGCAAGGGGGCAACGTGTTGAGGTTGTTTCGTGTGTTGTCACAAAATCTCCGAGTGGAGGAGGGAGAAGCTTTCTAGTCGCACTAGTCAATAAATGAACCACTATCCAAATTTAAGAACGATTTTTGTAGCACGAAGTACTGGGGACTGACGGAAACGTGCCACGTCGATCGTGTCCCCCATTCGGAGTAGAGACTTTTGATTGGCTCAAACAAGTCGAAGTGATCAGTGTCATTGTTTCGAGCGATCTTTCGGCGAGGCGCGATAGATGATGCCAATGCCGCAAAAGCTTCAAAGATCTATCCAAGAACACACAAAGGACAAAAGACCCACGGTGTATCCCTTGTCAGAGTCGCCTCCATTGGAATATAATCTGCGAGTTGTTCTACGCCATGGCTTGACGGCAGCGCCGCCTTGACAACGGCAATGGTTGTATTTCCCCACAAGAAGAAACCGGCAGCACCGAAGTGCTGGCGAGGCAACCTTAGGATCGTTTTCTTTGTCGCCGTTTTCATCTTGGGCATTGCAAGTGCCTCCATTGATGTTTCAAGTTCTTCTGCTTCTACTTATGAAGGAAAGACTCCCCAAGTTCATCACGTCCAACGAGAGACCATTCATGGAGTTGATGTTCTGTTTGCAGAGCCGCCAAATGACAAATTGGAGGGGCTTTTCTTTGTGGCCCATGGATGTGGCCATACCAATACCGACTGGTTTGTGGGCTGTGAAGGATGTATTGGCTTGCCCGAAGAACGTGCCATTGTTCAAATCGGTCTGGATCATGGTCTAGTGGTAGTGGCAGTGTCGTCACTGGATCGGAACGAAAAGTGCTGGAGTCTGTCCCAGGATACCGACCGCGTCGGCCAAGTCTTGCAAGAATTGTCCCATCGTTATCAGTCTGCTGCTACAGAAAATGACAAACTTTCCATTTTTGCCTTTGGTATTAGCTCGGGAGGATATTTTGTCAGTGCCTTGGCGACACCCTTGAACGAACAATTCGGTCTCCACTTGAAAGGGTTCATTTCCCAAATTGCTGCGGTACAAAGCGACCAATGGGCTTCTTGTCAAGTTTACATTACCATGGAATTAGACCCTCATGTGGACCCTTCCCAGGCTCATGCCTTGGTGCAACAAGTTCGTGCCTCGAGCATTCCTACACGACACATTCGCTTGTCCGCTCTGCCAATACGACCCGACTATTTTGCTTCAAGAATTCCAGAGATTAGCATGGAAGATTCGTCGAAAATGGCAGCGGCATTGCAAACTGCAGGCTATTTGGACAAAAATGGTTACTTGCTCGAAAATACTCGAGAGTCAAACTGGAGGGATGCACTGAAGACTAGTACACCGCCGATTCCTGCAGTCCTTAAAGATTCGTTGATTGCCAGAGCATCGCCCATTGCACAAGTCATGAACGTGGCCGAGGGACGGCATGAAATATCTAGAGATGGTGTCAACGAGGCGCTGGACTTTTGCCTGTTAGCTTCCTTGGGGCTGCATTTACCCTCGAAGGATGAGCACGGGGTCAAGGTCAACATGGCATCCAAAACCCCAATGAGTCGGGCTAAAATGACTTCGTATTTGAGATCGCGTTTTGATTTGGTTTTCGAGTTGTAGAAGCAGTATCCTCTTCTCATCGCATATCCAAGTGTTGGAATGTGTCTGGTAAGCTTTTCCCATTTTCGCCTTTGAAGCCAGCCCCGAAGACGTCTTTCTCATGGCTCTAGCGACACTTTTGAACGAAAGTTTCGGCCTCTCCCTGTCGAGTTTCCTGTCTTGAATTGCGGCATGGCAGACCGACGAGTCGGCTTTGCGTCATATCTACATGGCGGTCAAGATAGGTCGGCCCGTCTTTGGCGTGGTTCGTCCTCGTCACCGACTGCTGGTAACACGGCCGCGGCCAGGTTTTGATAAAGAAAATGCACATGGACTCTTCCGCTCTCTTACTGATCTGTGGAGACCTATGTGAGGGGCTCTACCCTCGGTTTAAGAAGCGACTGGGATCCGCCATTGTCTTTGGTGGTAGTAAAACGCATAGTAGGGATTAGAGAATGACTTGGAGTGGAGTCACGATAGTCAAATGTGGCGGGAATCGTCGG
The DNA here is from genome assembly GCA_951394045.1 of Nitzschia sp. DOCU1. Classification (NCBI taxonomy): domain Eukaryota; phylum Bacillariophyta; class Bacillariophyceae; order Bacillariales; family Bacillariaceae; genus Nitzschia; species Nitzschia sp. DOCU1. Next base: position 558,323 of record OX595989.1, read on the forward strand.
GACGACTTAAAATTAGATAGCTATTTTTGTAGCATGACTTCACGAAGGGTCATTCATTCTCACTGTCCCGAATCCCAAAAGATACTGCTCTCAACTCCCAGCGACGATGATATCGTTCGCGTTTCTAAAGATCCTTCAGCTGTACTGTTCATGAGATTTGTCTCCAGTACATACACAAAAACGTGACGACAGTGTGCGAAAATGGTTATGGTTGCTGTTCCCTCCAAGACGACGAATCCTCCAGAGCGGAGGTGGCGGCGTAATCTTAGCATGGTCGTCGTCGCCGTCGTCATCCTGGGAATTGCAAAACAGAACTCATTGGACTTGCGGTTCGAACGTCTCAATAGTTCGACTTCGTCGAAGGCTTCGTCTCTTGTTTCCAGCTCCTCTAGTCTTGCCAAGATTCCCAACGTCCACGCCAAGCGGGAGATAATTCATGGGGTTGATGTTCTTTTTGCGGAACCACCAGACGACAAAGTGAAGGGACTATTCTTCGTTGCTCATGGATGCTCCCACTCAAATACCGACTGGTTTGTGGGTTGTGAAGGATGTATTGGCCTGCCTGAAGAACGTGCCATCGTTCAAATTGGTCTGGATCATGGTCTTGTGGTAGTGGCCGTATCGTCTTCCGATCGGGTATCCAAGTGCTGGGGTGCGTCTGATATCGAACCAGTTGGCCGAGTATTGCAGGAACTTTCGAAACGCTATCAGCCTGCTGGAAGTGATGCTTTTCGCATATTTGCCTTTGGAGCAAGCTCAGGAGGTTCTTTTGTAAGTGGCTTAGCGACGCCGTTGAAAGAAAGATTCGGCCTCCCCCTGTCGGGTTTCCTGTCGCAAATTGCTGCACGACAGACCGACGAGTCGGCTTTGTGCCAAGTCTACATTACAATGAATGGCGACAAGCGAACCGACGCTAATGCCCAAGAACTAGTGCGACAAGCCACTTCCTCGACGATTCCTGCACGACACATTCGCGTTCCACCTCAGCCAATACGACCCACCTATTTCGCAACGAGAATTCCAGAGATTACCGCAGCGGACTCTTCGAAAATGGCAGCGTCGTTGCAAGATGCAGGGCTGTTGGACGAGAATGGATACTTGCTTGAAAGTCCCCGTCGATCCAATTGGAGGGATGCGCTGAAAACTACAACACCAATAATCTCAGCAGTCGAAAATGATTCCTTAGTAGCCGATGCATCGCCCATATCAGAAGTGATGAACGTGGCCGATGGAATGCACGAGATGACGAGAGATGGTGTCAAAGAGGCGCTAGAATTTTGCCTCTCAGCTTTATAATGTAGTCAGTGCGAGTGAATATCTTACTTGCAAGATCCCCTCATTCGCACCACAGAGCCGAGAACTACTCTGTTCAATCGAATGGTATATGGGCTACGATTTGATGCCTACCATTCGATTGATCCACTCTATCAGCGTGGGCTGGACGATGAAATAGCTCTTCAACTAGCTTTTGCAAACAATATTTCTTAGTACGGTGTTCCTTTTAAATGGATTTTATTTTAGATGTTTGCTTTCGTTTACTTTTTGTATTGATTGTTTTTGTGTTTTAGGTTTCGCTATGCCTATGTTTTGTTTTTAGGCCTAACGTGAGCAAGATTTCTTTGTCCCGATACGCATGTTTCGTAAACAAGAGTGTTACAGTGGGCGTTTTTCGTTCTATGATTGAATCTCTAAAGAACGCGAATGAATATGGAGCTAGTATCGGCCACGTCCATATCCTCGGCCACCACTACCACCACCACCTCGAAAGCCTCCGCCTCCTCCTCGGCCTCCCCGGAATCCACCGCCACCGCGTTCACCACGTCCACGGAATCCTCCACCTCGGGGGCCTCTGTCGCCCTGGCCGTACTCTCCTCGCGAACCGCGTCCTCCACGATCGTCAAAGCGGTCGTCGTGGCGATCGTGACGGCTAGAAGACTGGTGCTGAGAGGATTCCCTTGGGCTAGGTCCATCCGAGGCATGGTCGTCATAGCTGCGTTTGATACCGCGGCTGCCTTCGTCATCAAACGCATCACCGCCACGATCAGGTTCTGAGCTAAAGCGTCCACGACCTCTTCCTCCACCTCTACCCCCTCCGCGGGGGAAACCTCCTCCACGAGGGGCTCTGCCACCACTACCACGCCCACTTGGAGAGAAGCCGCCACCATGGTCGCCTCTGTAGCTGCCTCCACCATCGCTTGGTGGAGCAGCAACAACCCGTGCGCCAGTGGCTCCCACCGCCACTCTAGCCGGGCCTACCGAATAACCGACAGGCGGGCCACGCCTACGGCGCTCCCGACGATTTTGCGTAGGAGTGTCAGCTGGTTTCTTTGGAGTTTCGTGCGCCTTCTCGTCCGGCAGGTCATCAGTGGCAAGAGATAGATTCCTGGTAGAATCATGCTTAGTTTCCTCGGTTTTAGGAGAGGCCTTATCATCATTAGATTTGTCAACATCCTTAGTGGGAGTCATCTCAGATTCAGGAGCCTTTGCATCCTTCTTGATCTCGTCATTCTTTGCTTCATTTTCCTTTTCGTTCGCTTCGGGATGTTCGTCTTCTTCTTTAGGCTTTTCAACCTCCACAGCAAATACATCGCCTCCGAAGTCGTCGTCGCCACCTCCGAATGGATCGTCAGCGTCCTTTTTGCGACTGGCCAGAGCCATTTTTCTGGACACGAGCACTCCCTTTTCGACACCATCTCCATCAAGAACATTGGCTTCCGCAGATTTGCTGGTATCGACAGTAGTCTCGGTTTCTTCCACTGCTTGCTTTTCTATCTCGTCAACCTTTTCCATGACTCCCTTGATGAATAGTTCGGCTGCTTTACGAAGACCCACATTTGGAATAAGATCATCTGGACTGACACCGTCCATGCCGGTAAGAGGGCAACGAAATCCGTTGTGTGTCAATGCATCACGAATACAAAGTTCGCAGGCCGTTCGGCCTTCGGGGTCCCAAGGCAATAACATGGCATTTTTGACTACACCATTACAAATACCACACTGCAAATGTTCCGGAACTGTCGTAGCAGTCAATTTCAGAGCATAATCTAAGTCTCTTCGTGTACCAGCCGTGTTTTCCGATTGACCTCCACCACGGTTGACCAACTCTTTGAATCCTAAAGCATTAGGCTGTAACAGAGGAACATTTGACTCTTCGCCTTCTGTTTGAGGCGGGGCCGTGAGATTTTGGAAGGTACGCGGAATACCAGTGGCACGTTTCTTTGGCATGAGCTGCTTTTCTTGTTCTCTGAGCTCGGGATCGGCGTTTGGCCGATAGTGACTGGGCTTGGGCCCTCCATCAGGACCTCCACGGGGAGGTCCACCGCCCCCGCGACCAGCGCCACCAGTGTATCCACCGCCAGTCATGGCAGGCCCACTGGATTGCATGCTAGTGGCGGCTTGAAGGGCCGCCAGTTCCTTGGCGTCGTCACCGCCGCCTTGGACGAACTCATCGTCGTCTCGAGCACGACTATCAATGGTATAATAACCACTAGGGGCTGAACCAGGGACCATGGGTTGATGATGTGGGGCACCACCCCCACCTAAGGGAACACCCGCATGTTCATTGCGTGCCATTCGGGCCAGAAATCCATGGCCCCGAGCAGCAGGCAGACGCTGAACGATCAGACGGGTCCCTCTTGGCAGCAACATGCTCTCATTCGCATATTCTTCATTCGTATCGGCGTTTCGAACCGCCAGATCGAATTCCATAGAACCCGAATTATCGAGCTTCTTCGCCTTGACAATCGCTTTCTTGACATCAAAGAGACGAGCCGCCGATCCCGGCAGCGGGAGGGCTTCAAACGTCGTCCCCGACTGGAACTTGTACAAAATGGTGGACGCCATGACGATGTTCCCTGTCTCCTTCTTTCTGTTCTTGTCGTGTCGGGATCGACGATGGATTGCGTAAAGACACTAAAATAAAAGAATATGTCTAGAGGTTTTTCGAGAAAGCGTTTTCCGAAAGCCTAGCAACAAAACCCACTGGGAGAGGTAGCGATAGCTTGATGATAGTGGCACAAGGAAGAACCCAAGAGCCGAAGCGATTCAATCGTAGTCAACGGCACTTGTGACGCCACACGTTTGATAATCTCTGGTTGCCCTGCTTTGACAATGCACTCGGGGCAATGATGGACTTGGGTCACTTTTCAGTCACGAATTGGTGCACGTGGTGGCTCGTAGCAAGTCTACGTGGATCGTCGAACGCGGCGTCCTCAATCAATGAATGGCTTCTTGTATGGTGCCTTGCTGTACCTGTTTCTCTTGCTTTCTTTCACGCCATCCACTTCTCCAATAATAGGACCACTACTCGCCTTCAAGGAAGACTTGAAAATGGATGAATACAGCAGGCAACTTCTGACAGGGTCCTTGTGGGGGTGGTCGCCAATGCCTCCTGACTCGGATTGAGGCGTCTCAAAATTATGGAATGGTCGGTGTCGCATCGCGTCATTCGGGGGGCGGGGGGGGGGGGACCGCCGAACACAAAAGAGCACGTCGGAAGCAGGTCGGGAAGACAGACAGACGCTGTTTCTCGGCCTTTGGATCTTTGATCCATCCGAATGAATGCTGATAGATCTGCAGTCATCGGTTCGCGCGCCAGCCCGTCCTATGACCCGCTGGCATCCAAAACGGCACCAAAAATTGAATGCCATGCAAGCGCGTGAGTGAGAGGCCGACGGCCATCATCATCAAGCCGAAGCGGAGGACTACGAATAGAATGGGAACGCGAGAGATACACCGACAACAACAACATCATCAGGCCAGAGTACCCGAGGAACACATCACACCGGTATACGACGTCTTGGATCCTCCTTGTACAGTAGTCTGCTCGGACACTTTGTTGTTATCCCGAAGTGTTACCGATTCAATCGGTTGTGAAGGTGCTGCGTTTTAGGAAGGGAGACGTTGATATTACCTTAGCTTTCGAGGATCTGAAAACAACGCCTGCGCCACCATGGGTTGCTGCGAATCGGTTGAAGAAAGCTCGTACTCGCAAAAGGGGCCGGAGACAGCTGTTAAGCAACCAGAAAAAGCCTTGCGTAAAGTTGATGCCTCTGACGAACCGAAAGAGATTCTTTGTGGTGGGTTGAGGTTGCGCTACGCCTTCCTGAGTCAGAAGGGTTACTACCCCGATGATCCTCACAAACCCAATCAAGATGCTTATAGCATCACGGAACGGTTTGGAAGCCGCGATTCGAACGATGCTCTCTTTGCAGTATATGATGGGCATGGCCGAGATGGGGACCTATGCGCTCAATTTGCTCGAGATAGGATCCCAGGCGCTTTAGCCAAGCACGTAAACAAAATGAAACAAAAAGAAGTTCGCGACCGTTCGGCAGAAATCGAACGACTTGCCAGGAATGATGGAGATCCTCTAGCTCATGTGGAACTTTCGAAGGATCAGTTCCAGCAGGCGGCACTTCGAGCTCATGTTGAGACCAATCAGGCTATGCATCAAGATCCTAGTTTAGATGATTCCTTAAGTGGGACCACCGCCATTTCTGTTTACTTTCACGGACGTCGGAATCGAATTACTGTTTGCAATGTGGGGGACAGTCGTGCTATTATTGGTAAACAGGATGGGCGCTCGCTCAAGGCCCTCCCCTTGTCTCGGGATCAAACGCCCTACCGCAAAGATGAACGAGCTCGAATCAAGGCTAAGGGCGCTCGTATCTTGAGTCTGGATCAGCTAGAAGGATTGGAACCCATAAACGAGCAGGAAGACTCGAACAACGATGAGGATCTTGAGCTTGGTGAAGAATTGGATGAAGGGGGCGATCCTCCTCGTGTTTGGAGTCCTAATGGTGACTACCCAGGCACGGCGTTTACCCGGTCTCTGGGAGATGCCATGGCCGAAGAACTCGGTGTCTTTGCCGAGCCCGAAATGCTGACCCGCGAAATCAAGCCAGAGGATCGTGTGATTGTCTTGGCTAGCGATGGTATTTACGAATTTTTGACCAACCAGAGTGTGGTCGATATCTGCGCCAAGTTTTCCGATCCTTTGGAGGCTTGCCGCGCTGTTGTTGCCGAGAGTTACGAACTATGGCTTCAGTATGAGTTGCGAACAGACGACATCACGATCATTGTCATTTTCGTTGATCAAGTTTTGGAAGCAAACATGATGGCCCGTGAGTTCGTGACCTCGTCAATCCGTGACATGAGTGATCTTATTAGCGACAGTCGTCGAAGCGACAGTGCGGATCCTGTTGAGGCTATGACTGAGGAAGGTCTACGCCCTGTCCGTACGCGTATGACTAAGGAGAAGGCCCAAGAAATTGAAAAATTGAAACAACAGGCGTATAACGCCGACGAGGATTACATGGAAGAAATGAACAAAGAGGTGGATCTGGAGGAACTTTTCACAGTTAAGACCGCTTCCGAGAAAGCCCGTATTGCCGATGCGATCAAGACGTCAGTCATGTTCCGTAATATTACCGACGATCAGCGGGAAATGATTTTCGGTGTCATGGAACATATTCCTGTCAAGGCAGGAACATGGGTCATCAAGCAAGGATCCGTGGGTGATCGTTTTTACATTATCGACGAGGGTCATTTCGAAGTCCGCATTGTGGGGGATGGCGAAGTGGACGATGGTTCGGGAGGTGCTCTTATCCACGTCTATGAAGGCTCCGTGGGGAAGCACTTGCACCCATGCTTTGGAGAGTTGGCCCTCATGTACTCAGCGCCCCGTTCCGCGTCCATTATTGCGCGGACCGACGGTCATTTGTGGGGTTTGCACCGTTCTGCCTTTCGTCAAGTTTTGGCCCAAGCACAAGGTACAAGGAAGGAACTCGTCAAGACATTGGCGGCCATATCCATTTTCAAGGGACTCAACGAGGATGAGATCAAAAAGCTGGCCTCAGCTTTCGACGAGATTGCCTTTGGCCGCGGCGAAAATATTGTCGAGCAGGGACATTTTGGTGAATCTATGTTTGTCATCACCTCGGGATCGTGTGGTAAGTATTGCAGCAACGGGTCGGCTCTAGATGTTCGAGGTTGGACGAAACTCAATTGTGTGTTTTCCCCTTTCCCAGAACTGGTGAAATTGATCAAGGGAGTACCACGTAACCTTACGCTTAAGGCCGGCGACTATTTTGGTCACGAGGTGATGGTTGACCAACAAAAGTATGCTGCGACTGTGGTTTCGCTGCAAACGATGACGGGGTGGAGGGTCAATCGATCAGTCCTTGCACAAACGGTGCCACTAGATAAACTGAGACGGGCCGGCCAACGGATGTAGATGAGCGCTCCTTCACTACTCTATCAGCAAATATTCTTCCGGTTCACAGTACAATCGGAATGCGGGACGAGCATGATTATGTTTTCTTCCGTCGCATGATTGCGGGCGCATTGATCGCTGCTTTCTTGTGGTAGTCATAACCTTTGGAAATTGTGTCAACGTCTAATGCATGTCACTAGTACCAAAGCCGAAACTATTTCAGATCAACTATCTGGGATACGGGCGGAAATAGCCTTCTTGCTACTTTCTGCTGAAGGGTTCGCTATAGTTCCGCGGAAGGTCCAACAATGCCTAGCTTGGGAATTTCAATTTTTGGGCACGTATCCATCACAACGTCCATGCCAGCATCTTTCGCTGTTTGTGCCGCCGCTTCGTTGACGACACCCACCTGCATCCAGATTGACTTAGCACCAACTGAAATGGCCTCGTCTACGATGGCAGGCACCGCCTCTGCATTCCGAAAGATATCTACCATGTCAACAGGCACGGGTATGGCACTCAAAGTTGCGTACACTTGTTGCCCCAAGATCTCCTTTCCCTCCAACCCTGGATTCACCGGGTATACTTCGTATCCTTTAGATACCAAATATTGCATTACGTAATACGAGGGTCGCTCCGGCTTTGGCGAAGCTCCAATCAAGGCGATCGTTTTGGTCTCCATCAAGACTTTTTTAATCACCGTCTCATCGCGGAAGCCTCGTGTTCCAGCAGCCATCGTAGTAAAAGCAAATGATATGAAATCTTGAATTCGCATTGACCCCAGTCACCCTTTTACAGTTCTACGAAACGAAAGAGACAAATTCAGGAGAGCGATGCACCAATCTTTGTTTGTCTCGTCGTCCTCCTTTTCTCGCATCTCGCCCGAAGCACCTTCTTCGATTTTCAGATTTGCGCGCGCCGAGAGTGAGAGTCAGTCGTCGTCATGAACATCCAGTCGAACGGATCAAAATGACGTATGACGTACAGACCGCACCCGAGACCGACTGACTCGTTCGATCGTGATCCGTGGGAGCAAGGATGTAAATCGATGAGGATATTTGCTATGATGTTAGTATCCTTTCTTCAGTAATTCTATTACTCAAGTGTAGTAGTAGGCTCGCACGGTTTGTTTACACGCGTGGTGTAGTTGCATCTATATTGTTTTAATGATACTTTGCATGAGGGGTTCGTGAGGTCGAGAAAGCAGTTGGTGACAATTTCTAGTACTCCAATAGTGAGAACAACTTCATAATTGCACCGGTACGCTTGGGGGATAGGGGGGTTTCACGGATTGTTCGATGAAGATGCGGTGGGAGGTGGGGCTCGAAATCCCAGCGAGGATGTTGCTCCTCATCGCAGATTTTGTATGGACATCTCCGGTCTGCTGGGGCGTAGATTCTACTCCACAACCATCTTAATCAACAAAACGAGCTTGCTGAATATAGGAAAGTTTGGGAAAGGATTCTTTCAAGTAAGCATTTCCCTTGGCTTGGATCAGACCCTGGTTGGGTCCTTTCCCTGCTGGTTGCCCTTCGCCATAACCTGCGTACAACTGATCAATGACTTCCATACCCTCAATCACCTGCCCAAACGGCGAAAAGCCTTGCTTATCCAGAAAAGTATTTCCCTCGTCTCTTGTATTGACAAAGATTTGAGTAGTTCGTGTGTTGGGCCCCGCCGTAGCGAACACTACAGTGCCTCGACTATTGGAGACTTTTACTGGATCATCAGGGATGCTTTTCGATCGCCATTTGCTCTGCACTTCGGGATTGCCATTGATTCCAAACTGTGCTACAAACCCTGGAAGAACACGGAAGACCCGAGTTTCATCGAAAAACTTTTCCTCTGTTAACTCCTGTAAGATCCGAGAGGACAAAGCATGAGAACACTGCTCCGGGATGCATGAGAACACTCCTCCACAATGGCGCTACACACCTCAAATCTCTTAACTCCTCTTGGGGCCCACTCGGGGCGTAGCTGAATCTTAACGGTGCCCGTCTTTCCCTCCACTCCGCCCAGGCTCGCAACTTGGAGCTCCACAATGCGGCCATCGGTGGTAACCGGCGTTTCGTCCACCAAAGCAACGCTGGGGCTAGCTCGAAAGGCACCAACTGTGGCACTTCCAAGGATAGCCTGACGGAGCTTCCCTAACACACCACGTCGAGAGGCTGCCTCCAAACTCGTCGTTGACGGTCGCCCCGAAACAAACGGTGAAGACGCTGTGGTAAATGCATCAGTTGGTTGCATTGAAGACAGCGCGAAAACTAGCCAGATCGTAATCGATAGTAGCCACATGGAATTGTGCAAGGAGTTCATGGTTAGCGAATTGAATTGTCCTGACATCTTTCAAGGTGGAACGACAAAATTGTGTGCCTTTGATCGAAATGAGATGGATGATGGAACGATGTCGGTGCAGAAATGAGAACGAAGCTTGTGTCGTGGCAGTCTTTCGGCGAAACAAAATACGGTTGTGGTCTGACGAGGACGACGAAGAAAGCGAAATCGGCGTCTTTGCAAGAGTCGCGGAAGACGAAAAGGCGAACCAAATGCACGAGATGCTTTCTTCCACATCATTCTACGACCTAACGGGGAGTGTGTGCGTCACCCAAGCTTTTCGCTTACTTTTCTTGACGCGTAGAATCAATCACATCAGTGATTCGTGCGCTGGTTTGCACGTGGTGGATCGTGCTGACCCCCCAAAATCGCAGCTGCCGGTATTAACAAAATATATGCCTCGGCATTGACGGGCATAAAATGCGTCAAACAAATAGAAAGAAAAAAGCCCAATCACCGAAATTCCTAAAGCTTGCACAACTGGCGGATTTCGACCCCCTTGCTTCGAAACAACACAAAAATCTTGGTTTATACCTGATGATCCAAACATCACCATTTGAAAGATCCAAATCCAAATACAGTTTCCGTTGCAATGACGCTACATTATTCGGACTTGACAGAGAGCCCCTTTCAACAGTAATCGCTGGTGACAATGGGAGTTTCTTGGGTTGCCCTGACCTGCCTGGTTCACCGCAGCCTCACCGCGCCCTCTCGGGTCGAATTGGCATCAACAGAGTACGGATTGTTGAGTGTTTTCTCTACATATATCGCGTCCCAGCCCCTAGATCCAAGTGTAAAGTGCACGGATGGCCGCGATCGTTCAAGACGATGATAACAGCCAGAAGAAGAATTTAATCTCATTGCGGAGCGGCGAGGCCATGAAGGGATAGTACCTACGCTAGTTTTCGTGTTGCCTCTCCTAAGAATACTACAACTAGAGTAGCATACTGAAAATGGTAACGAAACAGTGCTGCCCTGGGCAATGCTCAGTATTAGTAGACTGAAATGGGACAAGTATGTCAAACACGGGGTAGTTCCGCAGTCACGCGTGAATGGTAATGAAGTCGATTTGGTCAAAAAGGTTACCGCATGATGAATGGACGCGCTATTCAAATCCACCACAGGCTGCGACGACCATGTCGGGAGGGGCTCCTATTGGCACATGGACAGTGCAACTTACATAGTGGGCATCCTCAATCGCTCCAATTGCTAGCTCCACAAGCCGTCCCTCTGTAGGGAGGATTTCAATGGCATTCCTGAAACGATCGGTTGCCCTCATTATTTTGGTGCTGACGTCCATCCTGTTTTCGCCTCATCAGGCAATCGAATCATCGTCATCGCTCAATGCTTTTCATTCTACCGTGAGTGGAAAGGACGGCACAAAGCCCGTGGCGATTATCATTGGTGCTGGTCCCGTTGGACTAGCCACCGCATTGGCCTTGTCTCCCTGTTGTGAAACAATCTACTTGGTCGAAAAAAGCACATCCTTTGGTCGGCAGGGAGCGACCTTTGGACTGGCCGTCAATGGACAAAAATGTCTTGCCGAATTGGATACTGAACTCTATGAACACGTAAGAGATCTGGCATTGATTGATCCCTCGTCGATTGGAAACTCCTGGCTGTTTCTGTGGTCCGATCTTCGTGATGCTCTGGTGGACGCCGTGCGACGACGGAATTGTCAGGGCGGGAATATTCGATTCTGTATGGGGAGGGAATGCGTCGGTGCGGAAGAAATAATACAAGATCATGGAAAGAATGGAGGTGGCCATAACGGAATGAGTGTGATGGCGCGCTTTCGGAATGGGTTGCCTTTACGTGCTGACTTTTTGGTAGGCGCTGATGGTGTCAATTCGCGAATCCGACAGGCCTTGCAACTGCCGGCGTTGATCGCATCAAATACCACAAACTTTCGTGGAAATTTACATGTTCCGTCGGTCGGAGCCTCTCCTGACCTTGAAGCGCTACTGGAGAATCCCAAGATTGTCCCACTGCGAGTGGAACTCGGCAAAAACCTTTATTTTTTGGTATTTAATTTCCACCGACGGCATCCCCGACGACTGGCATGGATATTGGCAAGCAATAGCGAGACTGATGGTCCTATCACGGCGCAGCAAGTTCTTCGCAGTCATGTTACCGAACCCGAGACACTGCGTCTATTGGAAGAAATTGTGAATCTTTCAGATTCAAGTAGCTGGAAGCCCTATCCAAGATCGAGCATTGTGGATTTCTCGGACAATGCTCAGGCTCAGCTAGAGGGGGAAGGAAGATCTTTATGGGGAGGGCGAGGATCGATCACCGTGGTAGGAGATGCGGCGCATGCCATGAGGCCGATAGATGGCTTCGGGGGGAGCCTTGGGTTGGAAGACGCCGTTGTTATGGCAAGGACAATGACATCCCGTCCTCTGTCATCAAAACAAGACATTTCCGATCTCTTGCGACAATTTGAACAGGAACGACTACCCCGTGTCAAGCGTGTCTACGACAATCAATATGAACGATATGAAATGCGTATGACGCAAGGTCAACAGCCGGGTTCCAACCTTCGTGAATTTGTTGAGTGGCTGGAGGCTGGGGTCTAGTAGTCGGAAATGATCGTACACTGTGGTATTACACGAACCGGATCCTAATTTCATCTCGAAATGTCCACGGCTTTCAATTCACTTCGGCTCTTCGACTCACCTTGGCTGCTATTCAAACATGAACAGCCAAGCACCACCATGAAGCGTCTTCCATCGACTGGCGTTTATATGCCGGTCGCGTTCGCCATAATACGCTATAAAAAGTTTCTCAACTCGTGTCCCTGATCTCAGTTGGCTATAGCGACTACTATAGGTCTTGCAAATCAGTTAGTCGTAGACTATCCCATCCCCGGGCGATACACGTATCGTAGATAAAGAGTCCATTCTATTTCGATGCAATCGACCGAGTCAGTCAGTCGTCAAATTATCTGACGCGCGGTGGGTGCGCGTTGAACCGTACTGTGCGTCGTCGGGTTCCACGAGATGGTGCCCCCACTTTTCGAAACTTCCTTCCCCCATTTCCACGATTGCTGCCACCACGTCGATGATTTCTTCTTGTTGCAGAACAATGGGCCGGATGTGGAGTGCAGAGAAGGTTATTTTGCAACATATTCAGCCACTTTCCGCTCTCGAATAGCCAAGCATTGTCACCAGAATGGTTAGATTACATCAACTAGTAGCAGCAGCCTTCGCTGTGAGCTCGGCATCGGCGTTTACTCCAGCTGCCAAGTCCCGTGCTTCCACGCATCTCTGCGACGGCAATGGCACGGGAGGATGGGGCATCGGGGGGAGCCGTGAAATGGTACCAGAAGAATTTGTCAGGGGCGATCGACGGTATTTTGATGGCTATAAGATGAGCGAACAAGGGGACTTTCGTCGTCAAATCGAACAAGACAAGGACGCGTTGAAGAAGAGCGAGCTGGAAGAACTGCTGGGGGTGGCGAGAATTGCCGGCATCAAGATGAAGGACCCCAAGGATCGGCTGAATAAGTTTGATCCGGCTCTCTTGGACGAAGAAGATGATCTCGATCTGAGTGTGTAAGGAGTTTTTCTATCAGTGGATTTTGGTCCAGGCGCTCGAGTCCTTGCGCTTCCTATGAGACAGTAGCGAGATGGCTGTTCTTTTTCGATTTTACGCTCTTCATGAAGGCGCTGCAGAAACAAGAGCTCACGCCGACTGAACGCTAAATTGATACGAACAATAAGAGAAATAGAACCTTTACCACTTTATCAAGCTTACTACATGAGTCCTCTCTGTACTTGAAGGGTGGGTGGGGCTCGCGTCGAACCGTTCAATGCGGCTGGAGCATCCATTGGGTTGCCTAAAGTGATAGTCACTGTTCCATCCTTACAGTGGTTGAGGGAGCTTTTAATTTACACAGCTACTATTCGCTGCTTTTACCTTTTAGTTCCTAGACGAGAACATCTGAAGTTTCGCAGCGGAATGCATTCGTTCTGATACCACGCCGAGCCTTGCTATTGCATTACGATAAACTTCGACAGTGCCTCTTTGACCCCCAGCCGATATCGGTAGGCCGCGCGCATTTGCGCATCAGTGCAACTTTCCAGCAGGTTTCTATCTTGATCCATTGTTGTTGACCGCAATTGATCCAAGGTCCGTTCCATATCAGGCTCAGAGATTAGCTTGCCAGCTCCAGCCCCCTCGACGAGCCGTCGCTTGCCGACCAGCTGCTGCGCCACCATCAAGTAGGCCTTGGCGTTGTCACTCGTATCAAGAAATCCATAATCCTGAATAAATCGGTCGTTTCCAGCCACGCCTCCTCCGTAGCAAATATTGATCTGTTCACCTTCCTTGACAGGCCCTCCGGCAACAACTTTCAACTCCCCTCCAGGGACCGCTCTCCCCGTCAGTACATGGGTACTCGATCGATCATGATTACACATGTCCAGGAATGGAATAAGCAGGCGATACGACTTTCCTCCCCCCTCGGCGCCTTGGACAGTCAAGACACGGGAAGTGATCAGCCAAACTGCCCATTGTAGATGATGGGCCGTGAGTGGCGACCCATCGATCCAGCAAGGGAACGAGTCATCCACATCGGATTTAAATCTAGCGCTCGTCTGCTGTCTCCTTTTCATTGTTTCTTCCACAACTAATGGCGATTGAAGTGCTTCCAGCGCTTCATCCGAAAAGAAATCCGTACTGCCCAAGCAGTCTTCTCCACGAAAACAGGGCAGCATTTCAAAGTAAGCACGTTTTGCTGAATCAGAGCTCGAGTCACCTAAAACTTGGCAATACTGCCTCAAAAACTCTAGAGCTGGTATCGTCGGGTCAGCACCTTCTTGCCCCAAATTGATGGCTAGTTCGTACGGTATTCTAATGATATTGTCACCCTTTTTCAGAGCTTTCAATGCAACGACACCTCGTAGTTTCATATCGTCTTCCAACGGAAAGTATCCCAACGCACACCGGCTCAAGTTGTCCCCTGCCGATCCTTTTTCCAAGAAAACATAGAACTGTCGAGCTTGGGAAGAGCGATCAATGTCAACGTCGTTTGCATCCGAAGGACTTGCAATTCCACCAAAGCCTTTCAAGCCTCCTCCTCCTGCCGATTTATTATTGCCTGTCTTTTTCTTTTTCACAGATTTTGCCAGGAAAAGTTGCACCTGGGAACGATGCCAAGCGACGAGCAACGTCGGCGCCACTGGCGGTCGATTCACAAATGCTTCGGCGTTCCATATCATAGTCGATGAGAGCCCGAGACACACCATTATCGATATCGTGAACGATCGCATCAGATTTGATTTCATCTTGACCGTCCAGGATTTTAACGAAAGCCAGTTAATGAGATATCTATTCAACAACACCAATCCCAACTTCCTTCGGAGTTTGATGTTTTGATGGATGTGGATGGATTTTTCGATCCTCCTCGCCGTGGCATCTCGTGCGTCACAGGTCCCGGTTGAAAGCAAGACGCCTCCCACCATCATGATTTGATTCGACTTTGTCGACTAATGAGATAGGCGGGCGGCAGGCAGGCGACGGGTCGTGTTACTGGAATCCCGCATGCAGTCTTGCATTTCGGCACCCGGATCGAACACTCGATGATTATGTGATGCCAAGAAGTTCTCACAAATTCTTGCACGGCAAAAGATTCTTTATACTCGCAATACATCACATGGGTTGCACTGAATCTCTTCCTCAGCCAACCAGCTACAATGTCGTTCATAAGATTGACCCCGCTTATCCCGCTATTGGAGGGGACGCTGGAGCTGGTCCGTCGCCGGACGTTCCCATTCGCATTGTCGTCCGCGAAAAGCTCTTTTCTTGGAGTGGAGACGATTTTCGAATAAAACATCACCCCGACGGAAGGCCACTTGGAAATGGTCTGAAAATGAAAGGCAAGGTCTTTGCGTTCCGAGATCAAATGGCGTTGGTGGATGGCGACGGCAAAATGGTCGCTGTCTGCCTTCGGAAGTTCGAATTTATAGGCCAAACGTTCAAAATCTATCTGCCAAATCCCATCTTTTCTGGGCAAAAGCCATCGGGACAGAACTACAACGGAAAAGCCTTGTACACATACGGTGAAGTGAAACGAGTCCCGCTTTCTACAACCCAAATCATCGTTCTTGAAGGAAAGACGTCACCTACCTATTCAATCACACGAGTTGGATCTTGGTGGCCAAAGAAGCGAATTGTCAAGAAGAACGACATTCCGGCGGCCTTGATGGAAGGAGGAACTTGGGAAGGGAACTGGAACTCGTATAAAATCACCATCAATCCTGGCATTGATCCTTGCCTGATGATCTGTGTGTGCGCCATTTGTGATGAAATGGACGAAGATCGTTAGATACATCGTGGCTGCCTAGTATCAAAATTTGATCTGTCTGGAAGATACACCGTGTCTATAATAATATCTTGTTGTTCAAAAGCCTAGTAATCTCCTTCGTAGCAGGGCATCCCAAAGCTCAAACTCAGTCAAGGGTTAGTAGGGTTGAGGTGTTCCAAACAAGGACGACGTTCAATTCTTTCGACTCCGTCGACTGGATGAATCAATCAGACTGCGACTACCAAAACTTGCTCGTGCTTGGTCCCGTTTCCAGTCGTTTGGCGAGTAGCGAGAGTGGAAGCATCCATCATCTCGTTGATGTGGCTGATGAATGGCTCACAAATCCTAGCAAGCCCACAAGATTTTCACCCATCATACACTCAATACGTTCTCAGATGGTGTTTACTGACTCTCTTCCTCAGCCAACCAGCTACAATGTCGTTCATCCTATTGACCCTGCTTATCCCGCTATTGGAGGGAATGTTGGAGCCGGTCCGTCGCCAGACGTTCCCATTCGCATTGTCGTCCGCGAAAAGCTCTTTTCTTGGAGTGGAGACGATTTTCGTATAAGACATCACCCCGATGGAAGGCCACTTGGAAATGGTCTGAAAATGAAAGGCAAGATCTTTGCGTTTCGAGATCAAATGGCGTTAGTGGACGGCGACGGCAAAATGGTCGCTGTCTGCCTTCGGAAATTCGAATTTATAGGCCAAACGTTCAAAATCTATCGCCCAAATCCCATCTTTTCTGGGCAAAGACCGTCGGGACAGAACTACAACGGAAAAGCCTTGTACACATACGGCGAAGTGAAACGAGTCCCACTCTCCACAACCCAAATCATCGTTCTTGAAGGAAAGACGTCACCCACCTATACAATCACCCGCGCTGGATCTTGGTGGCCAAAGAAGCGAATTGTCACGAAGAACGACATTCCAGCGGCCTTGATGGAAGGAGGAACTTGGGAAGGGAGCTGGAACTCGTATAAAATCACCATCAATCCTGGCATTGATCCTTGCCCGATGATCTGTGTGTGCGCCATTTGTGATGAAATGGACGAGGATCGTTAGAACATACGCCGTGGCTAGATATAAATATGAGCTGCGTGCGCGAGTTGTGATGCAACGGATGAAGATCGTTAAAAGACATACCGTGTCTATAAAAATATCATGTTGTTCAAATGCTCCCACGTAATCTCCGCCGCAGTAGGTCATCCCAAGGTTTCAAACTCTCCTCAAAAGTTAGTAGGGGAGCGGTATTCCAAGAGACGATGCATTCAGGCCTTCCTCATCTCTCAATTCTACCAACGTTTGCCACCACAAGTGATCACTAGAAGTTGGTTTCCGTCGCCGCTTTGTTGCTGGTCGATCCTGTTTCCAAGGCTTGGATTTTCCAGTGTAGTGCCGAAAGTCACGATAGGGCGGGACGCAGCCGGGCCAGTTTGGACTTGAAAAGGACGTCGTATATCCACAATTGCCTGGACTAAAATCGTAGACTGGTTTATGGGCGACTGTGGCAAAGGGGCTTGTCCGTAATGAAGTAACGTTCCATTGTCGTTCAATTTGCACAATGGCTCCGGTCTGGGCTTCATTCACACCGTCAGTATCGTTTCGTGGCCCAAAGTTGATGACTTTGCGAGCCAAAATTTGCGTGCAATCCTTCAAAACGTATTTGGCATAATAATATATGAAGCCCTGATCGGCATTGGCAGCCCAGAAATCCCATTGCGTCCCAGCTACTTTCTTTGTATTGGTTTCCCACTTGTCCGGCGGCTCAATTGTATGGCCCCAACCAATGACATTGTCCCACTCCTTTCCGCGCCCCAAACGCGACCCCCAGCTTTGGATGATTCGCTGAATATCTTGATATACAGTCGCATTTGGTTTTACGACTATCATCCCTCCATTGGAGGGTTCTCGATTCGACGCCACGACCACGTGGTGTTTCAGGAATCCATGGTCCGCTTGTTCCATTAGATAATCCAGATTGTTCATGGGCATGACATCACTGTCAAGATACATCACTTGTCGATACTCTGTCAAGTTGAAGATTGTGAATTTGTGGAACATGGTCCCATAGATGTTGAGATGCCGATCGTCCTCTCCCTGAGGTAAGTACCAAACTCGAATTTTCATTCCTTCAAGAAGATCCAAATCTTCCTGGGGAAGTGTGCGGTGAGAGGAATTGTAGTGAAGCTTGATGACGAGCACAAAGTCTGCAGTCGACCCACACAACCGCAAGATTCGAGTCGCAATCAGCATGGATGCCAAATATCCCTTGTAGCTCGGATTGTCAGGATCCAAACGCCAAATTGCAAAGACATATGCATAAGGAGAAATTGGTGGCTGGGAAGCATCCATATTTCCAGAGTCGATTTGTTGTGAAGCTGTCGACTGGAGGTCTGGGGCCAAGATAGAATGATTCCTTTCTTTCGCCGATGAGACAGACTTTCCCTCCGACTCGACTCGTTTCTTCCGAGCTATAGAAGCGGCAACATGACGGTCAACCACCACATCCCCGACAGCAGAAACCTTTGAAGCATCTTCTGTGACGACGTCACCGTTGAATATCGCGGCGCTCAGGTTACTCAAATCTTTGATATCAAAGACGATGGTGCTGGCCTTGACAGACTCGACATTTGCTTGAAAGCGAACTATCGGCCAGATGACCAATATTGCGAAGAGGGCCGATGACCCCAACCAGATAGGGCGTCGGCTCATGGCGCCTTGTCATACACTCTTACAGGATACTCATGGTCAAAGGTTTGCGGGTGCATGGCGACACCTCACTTCATGGTATTACCGGTAGGTTGAATTGAACTCTGACATTTGATTGAAACGATCTCGGAGGGACATTTTCCTCGAAAAGACATTTTCCTCGAAAAGAAAGTTTGCCGGCGGCATCTCTCTCTCTCTGCGTTTTTTGTGTAGTGTGACGGCTGGCCTGTAATCCGCTTATTCGACTGTCGATATGACTCTTTGGACTGCAAAACACGCCCCTATCTACTATTACCGAACAGGCGTTTTGACCGCCGCCGAGACCTCTCTACGACGACGAGTACAACCTAGATAGATTGCACTTGGAAAACAGGAGGAGAAACATGCACCATTTGTGATTGTCGGGCTTTCGCTGTCGACTTTAGCTACTGATCTTCGCTGCCTTCGCCCGCACCAGATGAATCTTGCGGATAATTTTCCCGAACATATTGGTCAAAGCATTCATAGTCCAATAGTACTTGTTCGTGATAAGCACCCGCCAGTCGTGCCACTGCCTTGCCCCACTGTCGTCGCTTCTTCTTTTTCCCAAGTAGAGCCCGAATGACATGTTTGAAATCGCCTGGCTTCTTTCCGACGGAACCTCTCACATGCGATGTGGCGGTCGCTGCAGCGATCTGCTCCATGAATTCGGCGTATTGCTGAGGACTCTTAATTAGATCGAGGTTGGGAGATTCCTTCCAAGGACTTCTCTGGCGCACTGCAAAGGGCTCTGAAGTCCCATCCTTACCGGGAAGAATAACCCATCCAGTGTAGGGGTCCGTATAGGACGTCAAGCGACGTTGTCCCTCTATGGCCCGCGCGGCAGCATTTGGAAACATGACGTTGTACCAGGCCGTTTCCATGGGTGTCAAAACTTGAGATACGGCGCCGGGTGGTTCGTACTTGACATCCAAAATCACTGGGGTACGTCCCTTTTTCTCGTCCATTGGCTCGAGCAACTCATCCGTTCCCTTGAGCAAGACGTAATAACGATCCACTCCCCAGGAGCCCACGCCTGACCCAACCCGTGCAGCGACATCTAATACAGTGAAAAAGTCATCATCCCACTGCCGGACTGCCCATCCAAGCTTCATCATTGTCGCACCATATTTTGTAGAAGTAAAGGCAGATCGAATCTGGTTCTCCCGCTCCGGTGGTACGGCTTCCAGGTGTGTTTTCTGATCCGGCTGTCCAACTGGACCTTTTTGAAATTTTCGATATCCCGTCGCCGGATCTATGTTGGTATATCGCTTCATTTGCTTTTCATATGAGTCAACATCCTGCACAGCGTTGAGAAAGTTTTTCATTTGGCCCGTAGCCGTCTTTGTTGTCAATTCAAACAGCAGTGCGTCTTCGTTGCCAATATAACCGATTGCCGTTTTGACATAGGTATCAGTGAACTTTTTGAGTACCTTCAAGACATGTTCGTATTGGAGTCCATTTGTCAGGGCGTGATTGTAAACAGAAACGGCAATGCGTAGAACATCAACGTGGAAATCGTAAATGGCTGCCTCGTCAAAGTCATTGACGCTGAAAACGATATCACCGTGTCGATTCTGAAAGGCACCAAAGTTAGACAAGTGTTGATCCCCTGTGACCCAAGTAAAGGTGGATTTGGAGTCTAGGTTCACTCCGTTCTTTAGAGTGGCATCATCTCGTAGACTCTGAGAGAGGCCATCCCCCCAGTGACCATGAACAAAGTCGTTCCAAAAGATGTGAGCAGTCGCTCGATAGAATACGTTTGCATCCACTGATTGCTTCTGATAGCGAATCTTGAGTTGCTCGGGGGTGCTTCCTTGGTCGTTCTTTTGAAATTGTTCAATCACCCAGTCACATCGCCGTCGGACGACGGGATTCTTGGATGTTTGATTGCCAAAGAAGAACGCATCGCTGCTGGTATTTGACATGGATGACGTCGGTAAAGTATCAGCAGTGTCGACTGGGATTCCGCCTCCCAGCAGGTTCCATCCTACCAGCATATCCGAGCCCCTGGACCTCTCTGCACCTCCAACAGAAAAATCTTTCTTGTCGTGGCGGAATAGTTGCAGTGTCGTCACCAGGAAGCAACAAGCCAACAAACTGTAAAGCCCGAATCGCAAAAGGCTCGTCGATGCCGACATTCTCGTTCGTCGCTGCTGCACCTCTTGGCACCCCCCTGACATTGCCGACGGCACTGGCGGCCTCTCGCTGGTGTCATCGTCCTTTCCGCCTCTTGTTTTTGCAGAGAGGAGCCCAGTACTTTCACTGGCTAGCACTGATGAACCTATCATGCTGGGCAACTTGTTGTCGTCACTTTAGTAATTTGATCCCAACAGACAGTCTTTTGTCTCGATGTCTTGAATATGGGAAGGTGAATTTAAAAAGTTGACCTTCGCCATCAATCTCCACCATCCGCCTGCCGACGCGTGCCGACGCGAGAGAAGAAAGATTCAAAGATACCACAAATGCCGATTGATATTACGCATCTCTCTCCCGGATTGTGTTGAAGTATGTTGATATCCGACTCCAAGGATTCATACATACGAATACAGGGAATACACGGATTACACAAACAGACAGATGAACACTAAAGGACTGACACGACGTGACATCAGCAGACAAACATATAAGCACATGACTGACATTGATGGCGGATGTCAATAAGGTGTCACAATAATAAAGACCTCTTGAAGGCGCATCCTAACAAAAGGAGAACAAGAGAATAAAGGAGAACAGTCCGGGACAGAGAACGGATACAACTACAATGTGAAGAACGGAGAGAAATCACGTGTACATGGGGAGAACATGAGATGCTGATTGATGGCGCATAAGCGCTATAGTCCCCAGAGACACGACTCACGACAGATGGTCGATACGAGGACTCTTAAGCTCTCACTCTTTGGTAGACCGGAGAAACGAAAACACTAAAATAACAGGCACTTTAAAATACCACGTGTGACCTTTCGTAACATACCGATCGGTACAAGACTTAGGCACACGGATAAGGATTCAAGTACCGACGAACGGTAAGAAATAAGAGAGAGAGAGCGGATTTGTGAGGCTAACGATAAGCTATAATTACAGGAAGAAGTACGACCATGACAGAAACGGTGACGCAAGAACAATCGATCAGAGTCCTTAAGTTTTCAGGGCTTAAGAAGGACTGGCAAGTATGGAAGCAACAGTACGAAGCTCGAGCTGCGGCAAAAGATATGCTGGAGGCACTCGAGACACCATGGGATGAGATCCCGTTAGATCGAGAGGTGCTGGACGAGAACGTGCCAGCGGAGAAGGAGCGAATTGAGCTCCGAAAGAAGAACAGAAAGGTCTTTAATGACTTAACGCTCTCAATGGATGGAAGTACACGCGCCGGCAGATTGGCGCTGAAGAACTTGAAACGGAGTAAACTACCAGGATACGAGTCAGGAAATGCAAGTGACGCGTGGAGGAGGCTGAAGCAAAAATTCGAGAGCCACTCAGCTCCCACGCAGTCCAAATTGGAGGAGTCTTTCTATTCGGCTACCTGTTCGCCGCGAACAGATCCAGAGGATTATATAACGTACATGGAAGAGCTCAGAATTCGAATACACGAATCTGGAGCTGAGCAAATATCGGACACTCGCTTAATTAACAGGATTCTGAACTCGCTGCCGCCGTTATATAGCTCAGTAATCGAAGCACTCGAAGACCGAGTGGGTGATCCGAACGACCCACTGGAAATCGACGAGCTCGAAGAAAAGCTGAAATTGAAATACGAGCGCAATGGCGGAAGTAAGTATTCCGATAATCGACGACCCCATGATGGTCAACAGGACACGGTTCTGTTTACCGCTGGAACGAGGAACAACCCTAAGAAATTCGCAGGTGCCATGTTCAAGGGCAAGTGTTATCACTGCGGGAAACACGGGCACAAGGGAGCGGATTGCCGCTCGAAAAAGCAAAACGAAAAACCGCATGAGAACGGGAGGGCAAACGGTAAGGAAGTCAGGTGCTTCTACTGTAACCAAATCGGTCACATAAAACCAAATTGCCCAAAACGAAAGAACGAACAGAATACGATGACTTTCAACGGAACGGAAAGAGCTCTGCAGATGCTCGAAAACGACCAAGCTAACGCGAGCTTTGAAGACTTCATCCTCTATGGAGAGGAGAATTCGGTAGCCAGGATGCCGACCAAGCAAGTCGACGAGAGGGAACAGGGTGATAGGCGACTTCTACGCGCCTATGCCCAAGGCATGCACGACGGGATCGGTCTGATAAACAACGGTTTGGACGATTCTGATGAAGAAGGATTATTCAACTCAGTTTCTACTTTCAACGAAGATGACGATCGTAAGATCGCCGCCACGAAACACGAAATCGTTGAGGGTGTGGTTGAAGAATTCGCAAAGCGTGCAAAACTTGGTCAAGACGAAGAGGATGAACTCATGGATGAACGGGACGATGCCTACGCTAGCATTGAACCGATGAGTGTAGATAGTTTTAAATTTAAGATTGAAGATGTCGAAGGAACTTCGATCGACCTCGATGATGTCTCGTCTGTCAAGACGGAAGATGTTAAAAGGATCGTCGACATGGTCGATGAGAAGATCAAGTCGAAGAAGAAGGTCGACGATCCCAAGATCACGAACATGGAGATCGTCGTCTACCCGAACGACGACGATTCCATTACCATCGTTGAGATGGATAAGACGATCACGAAACGCGACAAACATCCATTGGGGATGACTACGGCTAACTACCACACTCCTACTGTGAGTAGTTCTGACCATTCGGAGGCCGAGCAGATGTTTATCGACTCGCTACGCGTGACGAAGGAACCGAACGGATCGTTCACCATTAAAAGGTGGGACGAGAAGAATAAAAGTTGGTTAATTTACAAACAACTTGAGCAAGACAAGAAGATGGCGCAACACGTGCGTTTCACCGCGATCAAGGGATACCTGGCCGAGCAGGAGACAATGGAGAGACTTCTTTATGAAGCCTCCAAGCACATCATTAGCAGCAACAAACATCGCTGGGTGAGCGATGTGAAAAACGCAATTCGGAAAATCGACATTTATGATGTGAAAGACCTTTTGTGTGATACCGCGGGCCTTAACGCGCGGTTGCGAGCACATGGCGAACGAGGCTTCTCTCAACGCGAAATTAACTCGATGATTCAAGCGGGGCTCAAATGGGCGGCCCATACGCTTGGTTCTCTCGAAGACTACATTTCCGAGGCAGCCGACAACGTTGCTTTACTCGATCTCGAGAAAAGTAAGTCGTTTCGCCAAAATGTGTGGCTTGCAGATACTGCAGCGACCTCACACTTCTCAAACAGTGACGACGGTTTAGAGAACGAGCGCTCCGCCTACTCAGAAATAAAGACGGGCCGATCAGGCGTAATAATGAAATTGCTGAGAGTAGGCGATAAGCGGGTTCGAATGACGGGACGACACGGAGAATCGGTTGAATTCATACTTAAGGACGTGAAGATTGTGCCCGAACTCGTGGCCAATCTAATTTCTATACCAGCTACATTGAAAAGGGGTTTCAAATTGGGTAACGAAGGGACCTCCATATATATTGAAAAAGACGACTTTCGACTCACGTTCGACAAGGTGTTCAAGAGTGGGAACAGCTTTGTGTGCGGGGTTGAACTGGTCCCAGTAGGCCAGAGTCTAGCGATGCCTACCATGGAGCTTGGCGCAAACATTGGGTACGATGAAGCGCATACTAAGCTCGGACATGTAGGTACAGAGATAATTAAAAAGACAGTTAAATTCTATGGTTGGAAGCTGACAGGACAGCCGACGCAATGCGTATACTGCGCCGAGGCTAAAGCGAAACAACGCGCAGTTTCAAAATTGTTGAGTGAAAGAAGCGCGATACCATGCGAGCGCCTATTCATCGATATTTCGTCCGTGAAAGGCGAAAGTTTCTCGCAAACTAAATACTGGTTGATGGCGCTCGACGACGCCACAGACTACGGATGGTCGTTCTTCCTTAAACAGAAAAGTGAGACGGCAGGAGTTTTGATACGCCTGCTGAAGGAAATTAAGGCGAAGACTGAGCACACAGTCAAATACATACGGTGCGATAACAGCGGTGAGAACAAAAGTTTCGAAGATAAGTGCCGAGATGAGTTCCCCGGCGCTATTTTTGAATACACAGGAGCTGGTACGCCACAGAGGAACGGACGCGTTGAGCGAAAGTTCGCCACACTCTATGGCCGTATCAGAGCATCATACTATCATGCTGGGATACTTAAGGATGACCCGATTCGGATCGGCACATGGACTGAATGTGCCAATTATCACCAGGATACCGAGAACATCCTTGTATCGGAAAACAAGCCAGTCTCATCGCATCGGCAGCTATACGAAAAAGACCCTATTTACGCCCGCCACTTAAGAACATTTGGAGAGATGGCGGTCGTTTCATACTACCACGATAAGAAAATGCGTAGTAAAATGGATAAGCGGGGTCGAACAGCTATGTTTGTGGGATACACGAAAAACCACGCCGACGATGTCTATCGACTTGTCGACTTGGAAACTAATGGACTGCTGCAGTCCAGAGATATCCTATGGCTGAACAAGACGTATGGGGAATACAAAGGTACGAATCCGAGACCAAAAGTTGTGGTTATCGATGACGACGATGAGGAAGTTGTTCCTCTCGCCGAGGAAACGAGAATTACAAATGAACTTATCAGGTCAGCAGAACCTGAGGAGCCGGAAGGGAATGGAGATACGGACGCATCGCAACCCCCAGACTCCGAAGCCGGAAGGGAGGAGCCCGACCAAGCTACTCAACAGGAACGGCCCGCCCGAATGACACGCCAGGAGCGCGAGTTGCGACGCCTCCAAACTTTCTTCAACCCCAATCCAGGCGCCGGTGAATCCGAAGAGTCGAAAGCAGCTGATCGATTAGGAAGGGAAAATGATGCGACGGACTTTCAAAACGCACAAGTGTCGTCTAAAAATGAAAGTGCGAATGAAGAAGAAAAAGAGACGACTGAAAACGAAGCAGCAGCGACAGAGATGGATGCCGCGCATCTATTAATCGACCACTGCTTTGCGCAAGAAGAAGTAGAGTACGATGAACCTACGAAATTTAAAGATGCTTGGGACCATGAGGACCCGAAGCAGAGAAAGAAATGGAGAGATGCTATCAACAAGGAATTAAATGATATGGAAAATCGAAATGTGTGGACTTTGATCCCGCGTACGCAAATTCCGCGAGATCGGCGTTGCGTTAAATCGAAATGGGTATTTAAGGTCAAACGAAATGGCGTGTTTCGCGCCAGATTGGTAGCTTGCGGATACAGCCAAATCCCAGGAGTCGATTTTACCGAGAGCTATGCTCCAGTAGTAAACGACATCACATTCCGAATCATGATCCTGTTGTCGATGATCTACAAACTGAACAACGTGATCATCGATGTCGAGACGGCATTTCTACATGGCGATTTAGCCGAAGACATATACATGGACGCGCCCGAAGGATTGATGAACAATGGCGCCCATGTGAGAGACGAAAACGCTTTGTGCTGTAAGCTGAATCAGACTATTTATGGACTCATTCAATCTGCGAGAGAGTTCTTTAAAAAGCTAAGTGCGAAGCTGAAAGCAATTGGATTTAAACAAGGATACGCAGATCCTTGCCTACTGACGAGAAACGACGACGATGGCATGATATTCATCGCGCTTTATGTGGATGACTGCTATTGTTGCGGAACGAAGAAAGCGATTGACAGTACGATCGCAGGATTGAAAAAACAAGGCTTTACGCTAAAGATCGAGAACGATATGATGGACTACTTGAGTTGCAACATTGTCTTCAATGAAGACAAAACGAAAGCGACGTTGCGTCAACCTCATTTAATCAAATCAATGAAGGCTAAGTTTGGAGAACTCGTCAGGACGATGACACACTACAAGACACCGGGAACTCCAGGACAAGGGATAGTGAGACCAGACGATAAGATGCCAAACGTTACTCCAGAAGAACACAGAGTATATCGAAGTGGAGTTGGCACGTTGCTGTATCTTGTGAAACATTCGAGACCAGACATCGCAAATGTGGTGCGAGAGCTTTCAAAAGTTCTGGATTGCCCGACGCACGCTGCATTTAACGAAATGAAGAGGGCAATAAAGTTTGTATTGGATACAGAAGACTATGGACTGAGAATTGAACCGAAATTCAGCGGGACAAATCAGGAATGGGACATCGTTGCATTCTCTGATAGTGATTGGGCCGGAGACAAAGAAACGCGAATCAGTGTGTCGGGATTCGTGATATTCTTATTGGGCGTGCCAATCAGTTGGAAATCCAAGGCACAAAGAAGCGTCGCTTTAAGTAGCAGCGAAGCCGAAATCGTTGCACTATCCGAAGCGGCAAAGGAAATCAAGTTCATCGTGCAACTACTGATAACGATGGGAATAAAGGTCAAATTGCCCATCGTATGCCGCGTTGACAATATCGGAGCGATATTTATGGCGGAGAATGTGACAACGACGTCACGAGCGAAGCATCTAGACCTGCGAACGAGATACGTAACGGAATTCATTGAAGATGGATTTATCAAGATAATCTTCGTGAAGACTGCGGAGAATCTAAGTGATTGGTTCACGAAGAACGTAAGTTCGCAAATCTACGATGATCACAAAGAGAAATACATCAGGCGAGTTGAGTCATAAGCTCGACAGAAGGCCAAGGAATTATGGACGTCGGGAAATCAACAGGAAGGGTGTTGAAGTATGTTGATATCCGACTCCAAGGATTCATACATACGAATACAGGGAATACACGGATTACACAAACAGACAGATGAACACTAAAGGACTGACACGACGTGACATCAGCAGACAAACATATAAGCACATGACTGACATTGATGGCGGATGTCAATAAGGTGTCACAATAATAAAGACCTCTTGAAGGCGCATCCTAACAAAAGGAGAACAAGAGAATAAAGGAGAACAGTCCGGGACAGAGAACGGATACAACTACAATGTGAAGAACGGAGAGAAATCACGTGTACATGGGGAGAACATGAGATGCTGATTGATGGCGCATAAGCGCTATAGTCCCCAGAGACACGACTCACGACAGATGGTCGATACGAGGACTCTTAAGCTCTCACTCTTTGGTAGACCGGAGAAACGAAAACACTAAAATAACACGCACTTTAAAATACCACGTGTGACCTTTCGTAACAGGATTGAAGGGGCGATTGACTAGTTTGACCGAATAACTTGGTATTTATCGGCGCGAGCTCCTCGTCTCTCGGCATTATCATCATCAACGAAAGATGAAAATGAGCCCTTCGGCGCTCGCCCTCGCTTTCGTTGAGGTGGCAACACGTGCTGTGCATCGCACTATGTGTCGCCTCTCATCATTAGCATCAGGCTTGCAACAGCATAAATTGCGTCATGGGGTTGCAAAGAAAGCAAAAGAAGATGGAAAGACCATCGCGAAATCAAGATACTGAAAGAATTGCTGGTGAGCAAGAAAATGATCATGGCGCGACTATTCCTCCCCGACAGCCCCCGGCAAGAGGAAACACCCGTCGCGACGATAATGCTGAACAAGAGAGGACCGGCAGCAGTGAGAATAACATGGACGATCTAGAAGGCCAGATCGTGGGTGAAGCTACTACTACAACGACTAGTGTGGTATCGCTCACTACGATTCCTCCGATCCAACACGAGGAACAACAAGCATCCCTGGTGGTAGACGCCGATCAGGACCAAGCGACATCTGTCGAACTGCACGTGGAAGCCTATGTGGTGGGCAACCCCCCGGAGCAGCCTAGGAGAGCTACAAGGCCGCCGACAATGGTTCTTGAAGCGGCCGTGGTGGAAAATGAAAGCCAAAATGAAGCTCAGAAATGGCGGTTCTATCGTTGCCTAACAGTCCTTGTGGGGGTACTTGGAATGGCGTTTGTTATTACGTTTCCGCTTGTGATTTCAAACAATAATGAGGAGCCTCCCGAGGACAAGTATCCCGGCTGTAATGTGGACTTTCCATCTTGGATTGGAGATGGACGATGTAACGGTGGTCCATACATGACGGAGGAATGCGGCTTTGACGGGGGTGACTGTCTCGCGTTCGTACAGAAGTATCCAAACTGTATTGTTGACTTTCCATCTTTTATTGGGAATGGATTTTGTGATGGCGGGAAATATGCGAAGGGGGCGTGCGGCTATGACGGCGGTGACTGTCTTTTGGAGGATTATCCCAATTGTATTGTGGAAGTACCATCTTTTATTGGGAATGGCAATTGTGATGGTTGGCCACCATATACGACGGTTGAGTGCGGCTATGACGGCGGTGACTGTCTTTTGGAGGATTATCCCAACTGTATTGTTGACTATCCATCTGCCATCGGAGATGAATATTGTGATGGTGGGCAATATATGACGGAGGAGTGCGGCTTTGACGGCGGCGACTGTCTTGTGTTCATAAAGACCTACCCCAATTGTTTTGTTGACTACCCATCTTCCATCGGGGATGAATATTGTGATGGTGGGCAATATATGACGGAGGAGTGCGGCTTTGACGGCGGCGACTGCCTTATAACGTATCCCGACTGCACCGTGAGCTATCCATCTTGGATTGGGAATGGAATATGTAATGGTGGGCCATATATGGCGGCGGAGTGCGGCTTTGATGGTGGTGACTGTCTTGCGTTCGTCGAAACGTATCCCGACTGTCAAGTGAACAAGCCATATTTGATTGGGGATGGAGTTTGCGTGGAAGCATATAATACAGCAGCCTGTGGCTACGATGGTGGTGATTGTCTCTAGCTAGCTACTACTAAGACAGACGTATCATAATTGTCGTACAACAACATCTGACCATAAAGTCGGCATACATTCCGACTGTAATGGGACCTACTGATCCGTACATTGCCAACATCCCCGACTGTAGGTACACTGGAAAAGCAAGTGTTTTTTAATTGCCGTTTGTACTCCTGACTTTCTAATAGTAATTTTGACCATAGTTTACCCCTACTAGTAGAGCAAGTTTCGTTTCGTGTGATGTGAATTCCGAAGGTTATTATCATTTAAAGGTGCAGACATTTGCACTTCACAGCGTAGTTTCTCTGCAAGCCTCATCTCCTAGGGCGTCTTTTATTCTACTCTATTCTACTCTACGCGTCCATCACCATTTCTTCCACAGCCTCCGTCACCATTTCTTCCACAGCCTCCATCACCATTTCTTCCACAGCCTCTGGTACCATGTCCTCCACCTGCGTGTCACCAAACCCATCTGGCAAGTCCATCCCCTTGGTCCAAGTCATGCCATTCTGGTGCCAAAAATAGTTACGAACTCGAGCATAAAAGTCCATTTCGACATCAAACTGAGGAGCTCGGTACATCAAAAGGCCCACCACAGCAAACGACACCAACAGGTACATAATGTACATGTTCAACAACAAGCGACTAGTTGTCGGGGCCGTCAGGGACAGTGATTCCTGAAGTCGCCAAAAGCACAGCGCCTGAAGACCAGCACCCAGCACCAAGGCGACAATCGTGGCTTCCAGAGCCCCTGTCATGGGCAAAAAGACAATGTTCACTAGAAAACACCAAGCTTCCAGTGGAACAAGGGCGCACGTCAAAAATTGACAAAGATTGTTGGAAAAGGGACTCAACAACATGCCAAGGGTACCCAGCGAAAGCAGGGCACCTTCCAAACGATTCACTGGAATTCCCAGTAGCATGGATTGAATGGCATTTTCAAACTCTTGCAAACGCCCGGCATCTCCTACCAAAGGATGACCGGGTCCAGGTCGAATCCAATCGCTAAAGGCCGGGTCGCCAATCTCTTTTGCGGCGTAAAACGCGCCAAACGATCCCAGCAAGAAGAAAAGCGAAGTGGACAACCACCACGACGATTTGGTCATGCCAGCCCGACCAGCAGCAGCAGAAGTAGTAGTGGAAGGACCCATGCTGACAACCAAGTTCAAAGATAGAGATGTAATAAGGACGATGAGACACAAGAATGTAATGGCGAAATGTTGCCTTTTTGTGTCCTCTCGTCATTGGATGATTGAGACGAAAATTCAAAAAACCTCGGAGGTAAAGGTACATATATAGGTAGGTGTTAGATACAGTATGGTACCTTTGAGATAGTAGGATGCCCTGCGCGAAAAGTTGCGCATGGTTTGCAGGATCCCGCCATCCGACAGACGACGCGGAGCTGCCACTGACCATGGTGTTCAACTCACTCATCACTTCAGACTTTCTTTGCAGGCATCCTGATGATCTTATTTGCGTCGACATTTTGCAGTGTTGATTGACCGAGGTTGTGTGTTGTGGTACCATGTTTAAGGCAGCGAAGAATACCACCAGCAACTCCTCGTTGGAGTGGTGGGGTGCAATCAGTCGTCGCCACAGATGTCATTTTCATGGAACGTCCCATTGAGAAATTGACATTGTTGGTGGCCTTTGAGGAGATGTGGATCCACGTGCAGATGGCGACAATGTGGAAGTTGCCTCTCCTTTTACATGGAAAGTTTCTGTTGTTGGTGAAGAGGAGATACTACTAGCAAACAGCCAAACTTGCGCTGCTGGTGACATGGTGGTGGACACCAGCTGCCTCCACGATGATGCAGCACTGAACTTGACTAGCACATCATACTATGATGCGGCCTGCTCTTCTTGGGAGAACAGGGCGATGCAGCGTCTAGAGGATGAGAGTAGCGGGCGGGAACAAATGATTTTCTGGTGAAAACAGTCTCCCGGAGCACTATTGCTGCTGGATTGGGAAACGAAGATCCCGGTGGTGGGTGGGTGAGTGTACTCACTCCTCGGATCAAAGAGGAGGAAATGATGGGCTCAAGCTTGATGAAACATCTCTACTATTTCCTGCTCTGGCAAAAGCTAGGGGGTTGTCAGGTCCGCTTCAAGAAGAACAAGAAATCGTGGGAAAAAACCTTCAAAGAATGCTTGAAGATAATCATGATCATTACGATGACGAGCTGATCCAGCAGCAAGATGAAGTGCGTGCATGGTACGTTGTTCTCATCTTGTCATTAGTTTTTCAAGCAGCAGCGTGCCACAGTAAGAACAAGCTGGTATCAATTTCTCCAAGCATGTGAAAAACATTTTCAAGGATCCTACTTAGTACTAGAGGACCACCACCACGAAGCCACTTTGCATTCTTGTAGTAGTGGTTGTCCTGGTCTTGGTCCCCCCAGGAGGAGGGCAATAGTAGTACCATTTTTGACCTTCTTGTTGGTGGTGGTACTGCTAGTACTAGGCTTCATCAACACGTTGTTCTCTTGCTGCCGATGATCATGATGGCCAACCACAAAAGAAGGAGAAGCAGAAGAAGTTTTTGGTGGACTAGGCTTCTCAACACGTTGTTCTCTTGCTGCTGCCGACATGATCATGATGGCCAACAAAAAGAAGGAGAAGCAGAAGAACAAGTTGGCGGATTTGGAGAAAGACTACTACCATGATCTCTTCTTGTGGAGGAGGATGATGAGAAAGGAAAGAGACCTCCACCACTGCTGACATCAAAATATGATGATCGATCTGCGAAGTGTCTACACTACTATTGCTACTAGGTGATAGAGAGAGCTAGCCATGTGATCTTCCACCAAGCAGGAGGAGAGGAGCAGCAAAAGAGTCGTCCCAGCAGCAACCAGCAGCACCAACAACAATATTTTCCTCGTCATCGTCCTTCTTCTCTTGGTGGTGTTGTGCTTCTTGTTGCTGGTGTATCATCCTCTCACCATCTCACCACTGCCACTAAAGAATGATCATCGATCAACAATTTTAGTATCACCACACCAGGCCAGCAGGAGGATCATTACTACTAGCTACTCTAGAGAACCAATAGTGTAACTAGCTGTACTAGTACTACTAAGTAGTAGTCAGCATTAACTGCCAAGAACGGGGGATCACCCACCAACTAATAATACGCACCGTACAGCACCACAGTTCGTGGAGCAACATAAAATTACCAGTTGTTTCGGTACCGAGCAGCATGGCAAAAAGTGTATAAAAGCACCTTTCTATTCTACATCTTCAACGAATAGAGTATGTACAAGATATTAATACCTGGCGCTCCCTCGACAGTCGTATTTTGTTTCAGAAATCAAGAACTTTTTCCGGTGACGTCGCGACAAAACGGCTTCGTTGGATATTAATAATGTATTGTGTTCGCGCCCCAGCAAGGGTGGGAAGATATTCTTTCGTCCTTCTAACAATTCTTTTTCCATCCGCCACAGTTTTGTTATATCATAAGGAAGAACTGTCCAGACGTTTGGGGAACGCCTTGTCACAATCGTTCGGTCGGCCGAATGTGCCTGAAGCGCAGAAACGTTCGGCAAGTGCAATTGCAGCATAAAGAACAAAGCAGCTCACGTTGAAGTTTCGGTTCCCGTCCGGTGCGCGCGGAACCTCTCATAAGAATAATGAGTAGCGCGTGCCTTGGTTATGTTTTGTGTGTGTGTGCTAAAATGTCCGATGATTTGGTTTTGCAAGATTGCATACACGGTAAACATTTCTCCGTTCTCAAGCAGATTCCCCAACCCTAAAGTGGAAAGAACTGGGAAGAACGCCCATTGTTACGGTTGGACGAGCTGGAAATAAAGGAGTATCGTACGTCTGGGCTACCCAGTCGTATACCGATAGTAGAGAGCCAATCCCATGCAAAAACGTCTTCTAAAGAAGCTGCAAGGCACCCAAGTTTTCCGACACGTGCACCAACACGAACGAAACAACCAAAGACATTGAAGTCGTTCGTTTCCACGGAGTACTCTGCGTCGTCCAGTTGCCACAACTTTCCCTATTCACTTCCGATCAATGAATCTATTTGTCCTGTAGCCATGAGCTTACCTTGCCGGTGTTGAGCTAGGGAAAGAGTTTTCAGGGGCGGGGAATTCCAATTTTCTTGCCAGGGTGGTCAAAGTAAAATGCAAGAAAATGGGCGAGAAGGTATGGAAAACTTGGCTCCGACTCAATACTTCGACCCAGACCGCCGACCTACATCGAATCTTGATGGCGGCGGATTGCTCAGTCATAGAACGACAACCGAGCCATTGTTGTCCATTGAGCAGGGGGAGATATGGTCGTTGGACCTAGAACCGAAACCAATTGGCCCTAGCAAAGGCATCGTGCTTGTCGAGAGAATGCCACTGATTGATCTTGCTTGGGTGGGCGATGATTCCATGTTTCAATGCCTTCAGCCCCTAGTTTCGACCTCTCTTGGAAGCAAGAAGGATGGCAGCACCGTACATTGGTCGACGGGAATCTTGAGGAGCGCCTCCTACACAGACGCCCAGCGATATTCATACACTGGCACTCCATCCTCGCTACCTCCACCCTGGGACGGAAACACTGCACTTGCGCAAGATACCGACATAAGCACCCGAGCGTCCCCGAATTTCAACTCACCTGACGCCACTGCTTCAAGTGTTGGTAGGCCATTGTTAGAACGCAACTCCGGCTCTCCTCAGAGCGATGAAAGCATCCAAGGCTACCAATCGGAACAATGGAATGAACGATATTTCGAACTTGTAGAGTTCCATCGAGAGTTCGGACACTGCCTGGTACCATACCACTATAAGGCGAATGTCCCGTTGGCTTTGTGGGTTGCAAGGTTAGTGTGAAAGCCGACGATTGCCGCCGTGGTCCTCGAATCATAGACTCAATCTCAACATTCTTCGTCCTTCGGGCCCCGAAAGGCAAAGACATCAGTACAATCTAAAGAAATCCGGGCTACATTCCAACATGACCGACGAACGTCAGAGAGCCCTTGACGATCTGGGTTTTGTTTGGGATTCACGGAAGGCCACCTGGGAAGAGCGCCTGAACGAGCTGAAAGAGTTTCGCAATCAAAAGGGTCACTGCAATGTTCCAGCAACCTACGAAGAGAATCCAAAGCTTGCTTCATGGGTACGTAGACTAGGATTGTCCAGTCATTTTTCATTTGGGCTAATTTGCAGTAACCTCACTCGTTGTCTGTTGTTTGTTCAATGTTAGGTTAAATGCCAACGCCGGCAATATAGGCTCTTTCAGAATGGCCAAAAATCAAACATGAATCAAGCAAGGATAAGTAGGCTCATGGAGATTGGCTTCTCTTGGGATCCAAGACTTAAAAAGAAGAAAAAGAGATGAAAGTTTGCTGGTGGCCCACAAAGCGTAGTTGCAGTGTTTGAAGATGCTAGGAACGACCAGGCGGAAAGGAGCCTCAAAAGGTTGGTGGATGTAGCTTGATTTATGGGACTTCGTCAGAGAATGGGATCGTGACTGTAGCTTGACTTACGTCGATAAGAAACGCACCACTGGGATGATTCGCGCCGACAAAAATGGTCGATTAAGAGCTTGTTT
This sequence comes from Nitzschia sp. DOCU1, assembly GCA_951394045.1. Lineage (NCBI taxonomy): Eukaryota > Bacillariophyta > Bacillariophyceae > Bacillariales > Bacillariaceae > Nitzschia > Nitzschia sp. DOCU1. The sequence continues at coordinate 593,252 of OX595989.1, forward strand.
CTTTCTACGCCGATTGCGCCTGTTTCAATTGTCCCGATTCAACCGCTGATCAAGATGCGAAGAAAGATCCAGTAGAAATAACCGGCGATCATCGTCAATCGCATCAACTAATGCTGCCAAACTTGTACCACTTTCTCATCATCTACTTGCATCATGGTCATCAGCACAAGGGACTTCCGTCGGGAGACGGTCGTCTACTGCGATTGCGGAGCGCACTATCGGTAGTAGTCGCGCGCCGCCGGCCAAGATTAAGACTACGGTATTATGGTAAGTTTTAGTACGTATTATTAATACATCTTTTTGTATCTTGACGATTTGGGTAACAGCAGAGATTATGCCCCAATTCTTCGACACGCGAGCATCCCTTAGCACACTTCTGAACTGCCTGAACGTACAAAGTGTTCCTTTATGTTCGTTAGCCATATATTTCTCCGTCTCAAGTGGCCCCTTCTCATTCGCACCATGAGACAAGTATGTAGATCACGTTTTGTGCAATTCGATACTCCGGATTCTGTTCTTGGTTGGTTCGGTGGGCATAATGATAGAGCAACATTTGTTGAATGTGTGAGACTGACAATTATTGATCCGATTGGGCATAATCTCTCGTCCGACCAAACGATCCATCAGAAAAATTCATCTCAAAAGGTTCAACCCGAGCAGTAGACACTGCAGACAAGTACGATAGTTGTTTTTACCGGGTAGGCCTGCTGGAACAACTCTCTCTCGTCACCAGCAGAGCGTTTACTTGAGATGACCGGGTGTGAACCGTCGTAGGTAGGTTCTCCTCTAATGGAAATTGAACGACCTGTGGAAACGAAGGAGTGCGGTCTCTATGTATCTCCCGACGGTGCAAGCAACGAATGCATTTCTCCGATGGAAAGCAGGACTGGCTGTTCAACCTTCTGAACTGACGACTTTAAAAAAGCCAGATTGGAAACATTACAAGAGAAAGAACATATCATACATAGCAATTTTTATCCTCCGAAGGGTATTGGCTCATCGCTTACAAGCACCAGGACACTAAGAACGCTGTTCTTGAGCAAGGACACTTTGCCCATCAGTTCTCATTTTTTCAGATCAGCCCTTTTCAAACCCTTTACCACCACCCAGCATCTTCGCGCTTCTGAAGATGGCAGAGAGCTCAAACACCTCCCCATGCGGCCCAAGTTGGAATAGTGCCTCTACTGGAACCCACTGTTTCCCTTCTTCTACTCAATCTACTGAACGGGACAAGCCGTCCGAGATGGAACCGAGACCAATAGGTCAGGGCACTGACATTGTGCTCATCGAAAATATGCCATTGGTCGATTCAACGTGGATTCGAGATGAACCCCTTTTCGAGTGCCTCAGGTCTCTCGTTGACATCAATCACAGCTTCTGCAGGAAACAACAACCACTGTATTCTTGTTGTTGTCGTGGTGGTGGATTCATCCCACCTTTTTTGAGCGAGTTTGATGATGTTTCCTCTCTTTTCGAGCTCGACGATGATACGATCCTCTGTGCTGCGATTGGTACTGACGCTGCTGATGGCGGCAGTATCGCATCCGTTGGCAGCTGCAACAGGTCGCGAGATGACCATTACATCAAAGATTACCAATCGAAGCAATGGAATGACAAGTACCAGGAACTCGCCGAGTTTACTGCTTGGTCCCGCACAATTATACACAGAATTTGTCTCTAGGATTGTGGGTCACGAGGTATGTTGTTGTTGCTGCATGCCATAATAGAAGAACATGGCATCGTCCTTAACAATGACCCTCACCCTTTTGAATTCCACTTTCCTCAACAGGCAACGCCATCTTTATAATCTTAGACATGCAGGCCTCCGTTCCTCCATGACCGATGAGCGCGAAATCGCCATGGAAGGGTTGGGCTTTGTTTGGGATTCACGCAAAGCCACTTGGGAAGAGCGCTTCCATGAACTTGTCCTCTTTCGAAAACGAGAGGGGCACTTCAATGTTCCAGCAGCTTATGAAGAGAATCCAAAGCTTGGTATCTGGGTAAAGGTAAGCCACTTGTGAGGAATTGTATGGGTTGATATATGTGGCATGTCTGCTTGAAATCTCACATTCTTGTTTGTTCTTGGCATCGATAAAGTGCCAACGCCGTCAGTATAGGATGCTCCGCAGCGGTAAAAGGTCCAACATGACCAAAGACCGGATCGAAAAGCTCACAGATATTGGCTTCTCGTGGAATTGCGTACTAAGAAAGTGTCAAGGTGGGACAGCGGGATGCTGAGAAACACCCACCAGCGTCGCTTGGTCACCCCGCATTGTGCACATAATCCGCCAGCCTATCTTCTTCTCTTCCAATCTTGGAGCAACTATCATTTGGGTTGCCACAGACGGCTCTATCTTGGCCTAAACAAAGACATAAGAGACCCCACTTTTTGCAGCGAAAGTTTCTGGCTCAGAACTTCGTATTTCTTACTACAGTCTTCGTTGCTGGAGTGCAGTAGGTCAGAGACGTGCAACTCTCTCCTGCTCATTCGTTGCGTCTTGCCCTCGTGGCGAGTCGGCCTCCCCCATCATTATGACACACGTATTACTAGTGGTGGCTCGAGCGTGAACCCCTGCTGGTCCATGTGTCGCTGACACTACTATCCCAAGGGTGGGCATAACCCGTGAACAACATTGAATGGTAACGCATTCACTTCATCGTCATCGCCGCTGTCGGTGTGTCGTTGCTGCAAAGCGGCCTCGTGGGAAATTCTCGTCGGCAGCAACTTTCGCCTTTTGGATTACAGTACAGTAGTTGTATATATAATTCTTTTTAAGTACCAAACTTTTAAGCGAATATTTGGCGACCGAAGGCCCTACCCACCACTCCATCTAGTCCTCGATTGCCACTCACCCTTCGGTCATCCGTAGGGGGTGTGTCACGTCCCCTCATTCCTACCTCAACCAAGCAACGTCACCTTTGAGCAATGGATGGTCAGATTGCCATTTCTGACGCCTTGTTAGCCATCCCCCCACAACTTTCCAACAGTTCCAACATGTCACCTTCCAATCTACCCAATCCAGCTCCAGACCTCCCGGCACTATGGCAGGATACTTCATTTCACTTCTCACTAGATGCCCGCTGCATGGAACGGTTCATTAACAGATACCTAGGAAAAAAGGTGATTGATGGGCTAGTTGCCGCCGCCGAAAGATTAAGAATCGAGATCCCTGCTTCCAATATCCTCTGGCTCACCAACCACGCTGGCAGGTACCAGCAATATGCTGATCCAGATGACCGAAAAACACAGGAACAACTTCAACAAGCATGTTTTGCAGGGTTGTCGACAGAGGAACGGGATACACAGTTCATGTCCAAATACCACAAGGAGGTGGCTCCATCCCCTCGCTTTCGAGGTTCCAGCCTCAAGCCCACAACCACCAATTCCTATGAGGATAAGCTAGGCAAGCTTTGGATGTTCCTAGCAATGTTGGGGGATTATGAGAGTATGCTGATTCTTCTTGCAACCCCCCCCCATTGCGTTTATTCCATCCATAAATGCACACCACCTCAAGGCCTATTGCGACCATCGATTTCTGCTAAAGAAGTCCCCACTGTTCCGCCCCAATACAAGCGATCAACCACTTTGTGATGTACATGATGTACCAATTCTTGCAGAAGGTGGAACCTTTAACCACCACAGGTTCCAAAGTTTATTTGCGGCTGTCACCTTCCTATGCACCAAGCACAAGAATGGGGGGAACTACACCCCCCGCTGCGATAACTGCTTCAACAATTTTCTCAACCTCCAATTGACTCCCTGCCAATACCACCCAAGCCAGTTCTTCTGTAACACAGGCAATCCAATTACCTCTGATGTAGCTAAAATGCTAAGAAAGTGGCTTATGGCCGAGAACAACCGGCAAAACTACTGTGTCCGAAAACATGATGTACTTCTTCCCTCCGATCTTGTGGACATTCACCACTATGTTACCCAGGCAGACTTCAACATCACCCAGTTCCAATTTTATGTCATGCTACTCAATGCCATTGATGGGGCCCTCCGATTTGATGGTTTGCACGATGTATCTTTTCAGGATTTCGAGAAAGACGAACATCGGCAGCTTTGGCAAGTCAACAGCCACTGTGGAATTAAGTACCTGGTTCAAGGCGTAAAGGAGAAAAACGACAACCAGGTTCATCTCTACAAAATTTCCTTTAAAGATGACTTTCCGGAGCAATGCTATCTCCGCCACCTCCTCATTTTCATTCACTGTGCAAGTCATGACTCAGGTCACGTTTTCCGACGTCACGTAGCTGGCCCTTGTGTGTCCAGTAAAGAGGTTTCGTAAGAAGGGCCAGGTACCAATTGATACATCTAAATTGGTAGTTGGCCCTTGTGTGTGTCAAGTAAAGAGGTTTCGATCGCCAAGGTTTGGTGATGGATGCCTTTGGGAAATAAACAAGGGCCAGGTACCAATTGATACATCTAAATTGGTAGTTGGCCCTTGTGTGTCTAGTAAAGAGGTTTCGATCGCCAAGGTTTAGTGATGGATCGCCTTTTGGAAATGAACACATGGTACTAATTCTACATACGTAGACCAATAGTAGACGTCGTACGTCAGCGTCCGTCACGCTCAAAAACATCACGAGAGCCCCCAAACTTCGTCACGCTCGAGCTCATCACACTCGATGATGCCGGCGCACGCCCGCCATCATCCTTTTTTGCTCGCGCACTGAAAAACTGACTCCACCGCCACCATGACGGATGTGTACCTTGGAACGAAAAGCAGGCGATGACGCCACAGTCATAGTTTATGACCATGTTTTATCACGGAGCTTGGCACCCGTTTCACTTCCTGACCTTTCTTTTTCTGAAAGGCACAGCTGGACTTGAATTGACGACGCGCGCCAAGAATCCGCTAGGAACTGCCGATGCGTTGCAAGACTTTTTGGCGCGGCCCATCCATTGGCCTCAAATCGTGGCGAGTTCGGACCAAGTTGTTTCCCAAACTATCAATGTAATGGATGTCTTACAACCTGGGCAAACAGTCGACGAAAAGTTTGGCCTGGGGTTGCTCAGCGTACAATGGAATTGCACAGCGTCCAAACCAGGTCGTTTTGCGGTGGAATCTGCCACTGGAGTGCCTGGGATTGCCAAGGACTGCAGCATGTACATTTGACATTAGCAATGATTTTGTGGACTTGACCATGGGTTATGTTCCAGAGTCGCCACTGGCCTACCTAGCCACGCCAATTTTAGTGGTGGACAATTGGCTGGCGCTCAACGTTCTGCTCCCGGCAGCGATCGATCCTACTCCTTTGGACTCGTTTCGAAAACTCATGGGCACATTGTATGGAATCGCGGGCCTGGCTCATGCTGCCGATTTGACGATAGGAGGCTCGTTGTTGTTTAATTCCTTTGGTTTGCCGTCATTTGAAAAGCTACCCTTGGCTGGGCAAGCGCTTGCCATTCTGTGGTGTGCGGTGGGGCCATTGGCCTACTTTTCAAGTCGCGCAACAACAGAAAGGGAGAAACTTGCGGACATTGGATTACTGATGTATGGCCTTGTAGAAGTTATTGGAGCAGTGGTTTCGGGAAACCAAGAAGCTTCAATCAATGCAGTCGGTGTTCAGCTAGTCGTCATGCTGGCCTGGCTCTACTCCAGGCAAAAGCAAATATCTCGACAAAACGAAATTGTAGAGTCATAGCAAATATCATTATTCAGGAATCAACCAGATCGAGCGAAAGTTTTAAAATTGGAGGTCGGTGATGACCTTTGCTTCTGGCTCATTGATTGATGAAGTTGCAGCGCAACCATTGTTGAACAGTCGTAACCACTACTCAGTATCCGACAGTAAGAATACAAAGACTACGAGGAGCAGCTTCTACAAGTATCGCTTCATGACACTGACGGCGTAATCGTAGGAGCCATCAGCAGATCCCCCTCTCGATAAAGACGGGGTGTTCCCGATATGCGAAACATCGTAAACCCGGAGTTCAATAAGCTTCCCTTGCTCTTTCAAACGTTTTGCATAACTTTGAAACGAAAACGGGAAAAGATCACAGAGGTAAGGGAGGACGAATTTTTGGGTTGCACAGTCCTGTAACTACGCGTCAAACAAGAAAGGTTTATCGTTCACTCACAGTTCTCCTTCGTCATGTAGAGGATCCCGCTTGTGAATTTCGATATAGGCCGGTGGGAGCCGTTCGACGACCTCTTCTGGTGGATCCATCAACAAAGATACCCCCCAGTCTTCTGCTAGCGTTCCATCGTCACCGGGTAAGAAAACCGCCCACGCGTACACGTTGTGAGGCCCCGACCAAACGTCATTCCAGTTGTGCAGCATGCTTTGGGTTCCACCATGTGGTTTAGCCATAGGAGCAAACGAAAATTGACATTTCAAACTACGACCGTTCGCGGTTAGTCGTCGGGCTAATTGAGCTGACATATATCCACCTCCACTGGTCCCCCATGTGGCGATTCTCTCAGAGTCAATCCCAGCACCCAACAACAACTCCACAGATGCCTGTTTCTCCAGAATACCAACAGAAGCATCCATAACATCATTGACGGGGGTCGGATATGGATAGAGAGGAGGCTTCCGATAGCCAATCGAGCATACGACGGCATTCGCTTCTTGAGCTAACCAGCGGCTTAATGGTAGTTCGGCTTCGATACTGCCCAAGATCAACCCCCCTGCAAACGTATACAGAATAAGCGGTAATTTTGTCCCTGGTGTAGCATTGTAAGGACAAGCACAGACCACTGGAATTTGATGAGTCGGATCTTGTACGGATGGAATCGTAAAGTTTGCCATTCGCGTCGGAGTCTTGCCGAAAGATGCTTCGTAGTAGGCGGGACCATTGCTGGTGACGGCAGCTTTGCCTGTCGCTTGTTTGACCATTTTCGCCGACTCCTTGTCCCAATAATCTGCCTGGACTTGAACGGACTTGTCCATGATGGGTTGAGGTTTAGGAAATATAAGAGGAAAAATCAAGAGGAAGATGTTGTAGGCAGCGCTTTCGTTCGGGTCCCAACTGCGTGCCACAATTCCACCGACGATGCTCACAGCAACCGCCAGGATGATGCCGACCTTTGAAATGATTCCAAAGCCCATTTGTCAGTTATATGAGGGAATAGTAAAGTAACCAAGTTGTTCAATGGATTAGGCCTGACGAACTTTAACTCGTCCTTCCACTCATCAAAAGGCGCGCAACAGCATGCCAAATGACTTAGACGCTCGCGACGCCAAAGGAGAAAAGGTATGCGACTTATCTCTATCTTGGATATGTTCATCTCTCGTAGCAGAGAGTAGAAAAAGGTCCATGAGTCACGCCGGCGCGCCCGAAGGAAGCACGAGTCTATGGGACTCACATCCCGTAGAAACATGTCAAAATCGTGACTGCCCTTGGTTCACGAATAGTGTTAATCAAAGTAGTCCATCTTGGCATCACATTTTCGGGCGCGAACTTGTTCTTGCATGATAACAACACGAAAATGAATTCGTTGCATTGACCATGGCAATGGTTGGATCACCATATCTTCATCAATAGGCTGTATGAATTGAATCGCTTTTAGACATAGCTCCAAAACATATCAATGGACCATCCTGCAAAAGGAATTCAATTCATAGGCCCTCTAAGCACCCAAAACGGTGTAGTAGCGGATGCCATGCCACATTTGAAATCGCTCGCCACCAATGCAACATTCCGAGACAAGTGGATGCCGCCAGAAGCATGGGCAAAGGCGCTAGATGTGAACTTTGGTGTGTTCTGACAAGAACGTTTGCTAGTCTTTGAATTGAATTGTTGAAGATGGAGGTGGTGTATTCCGTGACCACGACAATGGCTTTGTATACATTGTGCGTGCACAACATCACATTTTGAAACCTGGCAAGACAACGAATCAAAAAATGTATTTCTGTTCTATGTTCTTGTTCTTTCTATCAGGATAGTAAAGAACTGTACTATCAGCAGCAACAATGATGATTACTATTAGCTAGTAGTATCAGCTATGTATTGTCCCATTCCATTATATTTGTTGTGGCGACACCCTCCTACCACTTGTTGATGTAGGCCGCAAATCGTCCCATCGACATCCGAATTGTGCTGGGAGCGAGCCTGGCTTTTGGTAGATTGCGCCGTTACCACTTCCGCTGCTTTAATAGTAGTATCTAAGGATAAAGGCGCTCCATGCGTTTCAATCGTTGCCAAGCCCATTCGTCATGATGGACTAGCAACTTATGCAAGGCATCGACAATAATGACTGCATCGCCAATCGTAGTGATTCATCTTTCAATAGTTTCAATACCATGGCAAGTCGGTTGTCATTTGAATGGATTGAAAGTAGAGATTAAAAGGAACCAGGCACGGGCGTTGTCATTTGCATTTGTTGGATGATCGTTGGCAGGCATCTGGTCGCTGCTGCTCCTGCTTCATGGGCATAGTATCTTCTAGTATCGATTGACAACGCCATGCCAAGTCTCGTAAGGATCCATGTTCCAAAAACTACTAGCCAAGTATCGTCCAGTTTTACCACCCGAAGTAGTAGCCGTTTGAAGAGCACATTGCAAAGGTAGCTGCACCTTGCCACTCCCTCACTGCGGACCAGACGTGACCTCGTGCAATGCCACTTTAATTCCTTTCGGCTTTCGGACGGAAAGGCCATCCATTCATCGATGCAAGGACAACCCGTCGTTGAATCGCCCCTGGAAGTTGAGAGCGCCATTCCGAAATTGTGACTCCGGCAATGCTGTTTGCATTTGCATTCCTTTCTTCATATTGTTGTTTGCGTCGTTTGCGTCGTTTGCCTGCACAAGTAGTTTGTAGACGTCCTAAACCGACCTATTGAGATTGTAATTGCTGAATTCTGGATTGCTGCTCCAAATTGGACGCAAAGAGAGCAACACCGGCGGTGTCGACTGGAACTGCAGCTTCTTTCAAGCGCTTTGAAGCGTAGGATGAAGAGGAACTGCATTGAAGGTTGGCATGATAGCAGCAAATGGAAGGACAAGATGACAACCGATTGTGAATCAAAGTGCATCTCGATGCCATGATGCATTGTCGCTTTGTCGCTTTGTCGTTTTGTCGTTTTCGCCACATACGTCAGTCTTTTCGTTGTTCGGATGGGTCTAACTGGCATTCGAATGTGTCGATCATTGCCATGGCGTACGCGCGCGCGTGCACGCCCGAATCGAGATGTTTTGGTAGGATGTGAGTCGTCCCATAGAGTCTCACAAAGTGGTTTGGTCGAAGAAGTCGCCTTGTACGAAAATACGCACTGGTTGCCGTCGATGCAAACTAGAGTAGCTGGCAGACCACCACTAAGTACCTTTATGATACAAGGCGTTTTGACAGTTACTCTAGAGAGCAGTCTGCTGGCAGGTCTTCCCTCGACCTTAAAATATTCCTTCCTGAGAGATGGATACAGCAGTACTACTAACTTCTCGAACCATCGCTGCCTCGCGGATGCTACAACTCATCACGTGCAAACACCATTGTTGGATCAACATGATGCTGTGAGGATCTGAAAAGAAGGATTACAAATGCTGCTTCAAGACTGAAACCGCGTGGCTCCAAGAATCCTCGGCCGATCCCCCCGTTGCTACATTGGGAAGTCCACCAATATGGGACACATCGTATTCGCGCAATTCGATCAATTTTCCTTGTTCTTTCAATCGGTTGGCGTACCTAAAGTAGAAATAAAGGTTGACAATAGTATGAGTTCTAAAAGCGTGGCAACATAATCCTTTCAGGATGGACGAGTTGTAAGAAAACTTACATTTCGCCTTCATCGCGAAGGGTATCGCGGGTGTTGATCATGATAAAGGTAGGTGGTAAATTTGCGACGACTTGGTCCGGTGGATCAATGACCAACGACACTCTCCAGTCTGCTGCCAGCGTACCATCGTCGCCAGGCAGAAAAACGGTCCATGAATACATATTGCTATCCGCGTTCCACATACCGTCGTCCCAATACTTCAACATACTCTGCGTGCCTCCATGTGGCTTGGTCATGGGGACCAAAGACACTTGGCAATTCAATTTATATCCTAGCTCGGTGAGGCGCCTTGCCGCGTGCCCTGACATGTAGCCACCTGCACTATATCCCCAAGTTGCAATTCTCCCGTAGTCGATACCAACTCCCAGTGACGCTTCAACTGACGTTTTCTGTTCCAGGATTGCGACGGAGGCGTCAATGACATCGTTGATTGGCTTAGGGTATGGATTCAATACAGCCAATCGATAGCCGATGGAACATACGACCGCGTTGGCGTCTGCTGCGAGCCAACGGGATAGCGGGAGTTCTCTCTCAATGCTGCCCGTAATAAGACCGCCTCCGAAAAAGTAAAACACCAGAGGCAACTTGGACTCGGCTGTGGAATCGTATGGACACGCACATACCACTGGAATGGCATGATCTGGATCATGCGTAGATGGGATCGTAAAATTCGCAAGGCGGGTGGCAGTTTCGCCGAACGACGCCCGGTGACAATCCTCGCCGAAGGTCTTGATGGTGGCTTCGGATCCAGCAGTTTTAATAACGAACTCGTCCGCCGCGGCGAGATAAGCTGCCTGGGCTTCCAGCGACAACTCCTTTCGAAAGGCGCGGGGATGCGGCATAACAAACGGCATAACGAGATGAACGATATTGTAGGTCGCTGTCTCCTTAAAGTCCCATTTTCGCAGGGCAATCGCAACGGCAATGCTCAAGGCAACAGCGAAGACGCTGCCAATCTTTGCGACAAAACCGACCATGATCGATGTATTAATATACCCTTCTTCTGTTTGACTGCTTTCGAAACGATAATAGATCGAACGCATATGTTGAGATGTGCATGAGAACCCAGCATCAAAAGGTTGTAACCGGCAGCTTGGTGTCATGGGGTCATCTTTTCCTCTCATCACGATCTTCTCACACGGGCCATAGAATGAAGAATCAATCTTTCGCAGGCGGTGCCGGCCCTCTAGCTAGCCCTCGTTTACCATGATATGATTGGTTGATATCTTTATACTTGATATGATTGGTCAATCGTTTAGATCTGCGTGATATGATTGGTCAAGGTTGTGCTTTGCACTGGCACGCCGCCGTTTACGGAAAGATATAAGCAGGAAATCTTACCGAATCTTCATAAATAACGACATGATAGAGAATGCTAAATAAATTAGAACTGCGCGCCCGCAACACCATACTATTAAAGTAACTTATGGGATGAAGAGTTTATCAAATAACTTATTTTAAAGCCAAGTTATTGGCTACGTATAACGCTTACATCTTTCCGTAAATTACGGTATGTACCTTTGCTTCACATCTCATAGATAGAAAGAGTGAGGCTCATGGTCATACACCCTATTGCATCCAAGATGAAACGATCCCTTGTTCACCACACACAATGGACGACCACAATCATCCTTGTGTGCTGCTGTTGTCAGATAGGACCAAAGCCTCGTTTTGTTGCAGATGCGGCATTCAGCACTTTGGCCCTGGATCAAGTTCACCGACAAATTGGAGCCGCCGGGGCGACTTGCCTGCAAGATCCTCAAGCCGACAGTTTGGCGTCGTTGTATCGGAGCGTACCAGGTAAAGGAGTATGGATTACACAAGGTCTTCTCATGGCGGAAGACGAGAAGCCTGTTATTGTGGGGAGAGAGTTACTGGCTAATTCGACTGCACCCGAGGAAATCATCGATCAAATTACCAACTCGAGTGTCGATACGACGATCGTGGATTTGGCCGACGGCGAACGCTTGATCAATGGATATCGCCTACGACAATATGCAATTGTGGATTTTGAAGGTCGTAGCGCGACCCACTATAGTCCCATAGAACTGGAGAGTCTCTACGAAAGACTGGGGTATCCACATACTCGGCCTTTTCTAATTCAAGGATCTCTAGACGACGGTGAATCTTCGCTGGTATATTCTGTCCAAGGAGATATTGTGGCGTCGTCGACGGTGACGACTATGGAAAGTGAATTTCGCAGGGGTGGTGGCTGTGACCTGGCGGAAAGGTTGTTTCTGGCAGTAACGGCAGTCAGCGACCAGGAAGGAGACCTGCGATGTGCCGATACGGCGGCTTCCATTGCCTTCCTTCGAGTAGAGGACGAAGAAGGGAACGTTGTTGTCAGTATCAATGTCAGATATCCTTCAGATGTTTCGACTCAGCCCTTCGACCCCTTTGTTGGACTGCGATCCGAATATTTAGCGTTTCGCAAAGAAAATCATTGCGACGACAGCGTGGTGGCAACAACCCTTTCTCCGGCTTCAGCTCCGAGGGTGGCCTCGTCCTGTCAGAAGACCCGGGGAATTTCAACAGCTATGGCATTATTCGGCTTGCAAATACTTATTTTGTCGTTCGTACTCTAAGCTTGCGTTATCAGAGCTCACTAAGAGTTGAGAAACCATAACATTCTCTATGTTCCTTATGTATATTATTCACTGCTACAAAACATGAAACGGATAAGCGCTCTTGAAACATATCTACGGAGGCAAAGGAAACATCCCAAACCCGTAGAGTGCCCCTCTTCTCGTCTCCGAGCGACAATTCCCGAGATCTCTTAACATTTGTTGTTGTCAATCTTCGCCCTCTGTGATGATATCAAGGCTGCATATGGTCCACCTGAATTTCGAATCATGTAAGCAATGTATTGGTCTTTAGCCAACGGCCATTGGCCATTTTGAGTGTCGACTGCGTCCTGTCCTAGAGTCACAGTATTCGTAGTCGGTGAACCGCGGCAATTCTGAGACCCACATGACCATACCCAGAGGAAGGGTGCTTGAAGGTTTAGTGGGTCAGCATCCCTGTTATAGATTCCAATCCAATCTCCGAATTGGGGGTCGCAATTTTGGAAGCGGATTTCGATATCGTCTCCAATATCGAAGCATCCAGTGAACTCAATAAATGGAGCGCATGTAGTCGGCGCTTGCGTCGGGCTGGGGGTAGTAGGGAAAGGAGAAGGCGCCTGGGTCGGATCTGTGGGACTGGCAGTGGGAGATAAGGTTGGAACCGACGTGCCTGGAGTGGGACTTGCCGTCGCAGCGCAGGTGGTACAACACGCACAGGCGACCAAATCACAGTCGGCCTCAAAGGTTTTCAATGTGGTCAAATCGCAAATCTGCCAAGGTACTTGGCCGGATAGCTCGTTGAATCCAATATCGAAAGCCTGCAAGTTTACCAGATTGCCAAGTTCGGCTGGAACCGTTCCAGATAATTCGTTGCGGTCAAGGATAAGGCGGACTGCAAAAGAAAAACATGAGAACGACAATTAGACGATTGAAGCGCTAGAGCCATCAGCCTGACATGACAAGAGAGGACTCACGCATATTCGGCAAATTGCCCAATTCAACCGGTATTGTTCCATTGAGGAAGTTCGATCCTAGATTAAGAGCGGCTGCGATCACAGAATCATACAATGTGAGTCGGCCACTTCGCGTTCAGCACCTCGGCACCACTCGCAATACTTACTCAAAGAGACCGAATTGCCGATACTTGGCGGGATACTACCAGTCAACTCATTCCGTGCTAGACCGATTGTCGACAAAGACGACAAATTCCCAAACTCAGACGGAATAGTACCTTGAATTCTGTTTGTGCCCGCATGGAATAATTCTGAACAACATGAAGATTGGTGAGAAACAAAAACCAAAAATTAACGGAAACCTGAATCCGACTTTTGAATACGTACCAATGGCGGTAAGAAGTCCAAGTTCGGTGGGGAGGGTACCGGTGAGCATATTTCCGCGAAGGTCGATAGAGGACAACGAGCCTGAAAGCAGGGCGATTTCCGTTGGAATGGTGCCGTAGAATTGTTGATCCGATAATTCCAAGGCCTGATAATATCCAAACCCATTACAAATGGTAGCCGGGCCAGTCGTAAACCACTCGCACTCATTGACGTCGTACTCCATCCATCCTGGGAGCGACGCTCCGGCGGAATTCACCTTTCCTTCATCGGTAGTGAAAGTCATGCCCACGACAGCCAGAGTCCAGCGCTGAATCAAGCGTGGCTCGGTGTAGGAAGAGTAGTTGGGGTCTCCTGCCACCCAACGCAAAGCGCGGTACTGGGGACTCTCCTCCTCGGCCAGCACATTGGTGACATCCACTCCGTTGGCGGCCAGGATGTCCACCAGAGCCAATTGAATATCTACCGGAACAGGTACTGGCGCCTTGGTAGGAACGACAGCCTCAGCAGAAGGCTCTGCCGTGGGGGATCCTTCCTTAATTGGTGGACGGGCAGGTGACAAGGTCGGTACCGTCACAGGCGAAAATTGGTCAGGATTGAAACCTGCAAACGGGGTGTCTTGGTTGGACGTTTGGGATTGACTGCTACTAGAGCTGCTGCCATCGTCCTTGATCTGGATGTAGGCGATTGCCAATCCACCAATGGACAAGATGAGGATGGCGCCAATGACTGCAGCACATAAGTACACCTTCTTGGAAGGACTGACATATGTAAAGAAGGTAGAAGCGTCGTTCTCCTTGCTCGCTGCGCTTTCGTCGTCTTCCGAAGGCTTGTTTTCTCTACCGGGCATCCCAATCAAACCCGGTGGAGTCTCAGGTTGAGTATCCTCATCGTCATCACGATTAATGTAGGGATGCCATCTTCTCTTCTTTTGCTTATCGGGGGTCTTCAGCTCATATTCTTTGAAATCCCGTTGGATCGGCTTGGTGGTGATAGCATAGGGAAGATTGGCGTTGCTAAAGACAGCACCTTCAGTCACGACACTTCCACTGATTGTATCACCAGCAAGCGTGCTAAGGTCGTCTTCTTGCCCCAAAATGGCGAGCCGCATGGGGGCGTTCGGGTCGTTTCGTAAAAAAGAGTCTTCGGTCTCAGTTCGCTCTCGACCAGCATAGATCTCGTCAAGGGTATTGCCACCAAGAATGCTATCTACTTCCATCACTTCACCGTGCTGCTCTTGTAGCATTTCCCGCACGTAGGCCTTCTCAGGATCGTCGCCGCTCCAAGACAACGCCTCGCCATCCTGGTGGGCCGAATCCGTGCTCTTCTTTTCCTCCTCTTCAACGATCGTGGAAACTTCTGCCGACATGATACTCACACACTCTTCAAAACGCTGGCTTGCCACTGCAAGATACGAGCACCGCAATAGCTTTGCTCAATCAGACAATTATGAATAACTCTTGCGGAGCGAAGGGGTCTACGTCTTTGACAAGATCGACGACGTGCGAGTCGCTAAGTCACCTGCACCTCTGTTGTTGTTCTATGAATACCAGGAAAGATTGGCATGCGGAACCGGCCATTCCCATGAAAGATATGTGAGGTTGCATCATTTTTGTCTGTTCATCGGCGGTTGGGCATTAAATAAAGCGAGCCACATGCAAATAGTCCAATGAAATATATGTCGGTGAACTTGCTTCCACATGGCACGCCGGCCAAAAATCTACAATGCGGTGTATTACGGAAATCGGGGGAAAAGTTTCCCAACGTCAACCCAAAAAAGGCAAAGCGTTCTCGGTTGCTTCCGTTGTCAACGGGTCAGATTTGATGAACTTGAAAGATACCGTTGGGAGGGAACTTCAAAGGGTAGCTCAAACGAAAGGAAAACACCAATCGACGGCGATCTAAAGAGTTGAGAGACGAAAGAAGATCATCCTGATACAACAGCTTGTTGCTAGTACTAGTAGGCGCCGGGCCGACCATGTTGGCGCCTCCATCGCTACTTCTGGTATAGCTATTACGGGTCACCTTAGTAGCCACCGGTTTGAAAACGCAAGTTAGTAGGTCCAGGACGTTCTGCACCGTCTACCACCTGCATCTGCTAGTACATTAGCTAGTACTACTAGTCCAGCAAAACCGATAAAGGAGTACCACTGCTCTACAGATTACCACGCCCCCAAACATGTATTCCCAGCATACTAACCATTCTTTGTTTCCACACAGCTATCTTTGAATGCTACCATTAGAGAAGGAGGGGAGACCGGGGCGGCGGCAGTCTATCAGCGAAAACCAAAGCATTCGTGGCACTCTTTCGCATTTATGAAAGAGAGCCGATCAAGAGCTACAATCATTGCGAGCGGCGACAGAGCGAAAAGATGCGAATAGATGCGAATAGATGAATAGTATGAATATTGCTACATTGGTGCAATTCCCAACAGGCACTCAAGGTGCGGATGATCAGGGCACAACGGTTTGAGTGATGTTTTCAGGAATGTCTTCACCGCCGAAGTCGGTGGGACAATCCGCTCGGTTTTCCACCACCTCTAACTCGGCTGAGCTCGCGTACGCGATGTAAGGTGAACTGTCCTTGTTGCGAATCATGTGAATACGGTAGGTCCCTGGTTCAAAGATCTGGAACACGTAGAAGCTCGATTGAACGACGCCCCGACACTGCTTGTTGCCACAAGTGTACATCCACTCGACAGCAACGTCAGAAAGGTTCGAGGGATCTTCATCTGCAGCATACAATGCCACCCAATCGTCGGGCACTGAATATCAGAACGATACAATGCGAATCGGGTGAGGAGACCGTGAAACTTAGTACAACAAGAAATCTATATCCAAAATACCACTGGATTACTTACGAGGATCGCAGTTGTTGAATCGAAATCCAATGGGCTCCCCTCTAATGTGGCATTCCTGAATTACACGAACCTCGTTCACACAAGGATCTTCAGTCGGGGCCGCGGTCGGATTCTTGGTCGGACTGGGAACAGGCATCGAGGTTGGTTCCACAAACTCTGGCAGGGTCTCCACAGTACTCTCGTCCTTTTCATCGAAATCCATCGCGTAGTAAACAGTCACTGCAGCCAAGCCTAGAAGCACCAAGCAGCAGCAAAACAACCCCATGCGGATCTTTCGAGTACGCTCCTTCGAATAGACAACTGTGACTCTCGACGAGCTTTCGCTGGCATCATCACCAGAGATCCAGGCATGTTTCGACTTCCCCGAACGAGCTTGAGCCTCATAGCGACCGTCCTTTTCGTTCTCGACAATGGCAACGCTGTTTCGTCTAAGAGCCCAAAATGGTGCCCTGGGTGTCTTCACTCTGTAGAGAGCTTCTAGGTTCTCCTCGTCCCCATTTTCACTATTTGGTGCTGTCCCAGTGCCGTTCAATCCAAGCTTTTCCCTTTCAGCCTCCAGTTCGTAGTACCTTCGCAGCAAGTTCTTCAGGTCGTCTGGCATGTTGGTAGCATAATCTTCTTGCGTCAAATCCCCGTTGTTTGGCCCGCTTTGATTATCATTCGTCCCGTCCGCACATTCCAAACCTGTGGGATAATCGTCTCCCAGCAACCTTTGGTGCGCCATCATTTCTACCTCGGTGACGGGAAACATGACGCCTGCTGCCTCCAAATCCATGATCAATTTCTTACGTTCCGTTTCATTGTTCTTGATGGCCTGTTCACGGATAAGCTCTTCCTTGGCCTGGTCGTTACTTGGGCAAAAGCAATTGTTGCAATCGTCCATCATGGTTGCTACAGACAATTGCTAATATCCGTGGAGCTTCAACAAAATAACACTTCCGAGAGGAGCACTTTTGATGTTGCTTCCGCTATCAATTTCTTATGGTATACTCATGCACATGCAACGCCAGATCTCTTGCTTCTTGACAACTACCGGTAGGTGTATCTTCCCCTAATTTCTTTGACTTGAAGAAAAGTGAGACTAGCGAATTTTATGCCCGCGCGAATTTCCCGCGCTACTATTCATGTGAGCACCTAAGTAAAGGATGCCAAAATTTGGCGACACGCGTCACATTAGGACAACGGATGGTCTTTCTTCTTTCGTTCGGCCCGTTCAACAGTCGGTAGAAGGGGTGCATCGCGAGCCAGTCGACCATTCATTTTATGTTGAGAGATCACATTCTTTTGTGACCGTGATGGGCTCCCGATGTCCCACCATTACACTTTGCTCCAAACCAGAAGGTGCAATGTAGGAGAGAGGCCCCGCGTACAAATGTTGAGACCTCCACAAAAGTACAAACAAAGCAATCATTACAAAATGAATGCTCGTAAGCAATGACGGAACAAGAAACACGAGCCGACATCGATTACCCGAAAAATGAACGTAGTGTAGTTGTGTGTCCACCGATATTCATGGTGACAATGTTCGTCTTCACTATTGTCCTTTGGTGCAAATGTAGACGAGTCTTCATGGTGCTTATCCTCGCACGTGGTTTGGAGACAAATGCATACGGATTGTTTAGTGATATTAGTCCTTTTGTCTGCGTACGGTACATACATTTGAGAGAGAGATGTCCCGCACATTACACATACGATACTAGTAAAGTACTACAATACGACGGCGGAGAATCTGTGAAAAGATGTAGTTTGAAATTAAAATCGTAGTACCATGGTGGTGACTTGGATCGGGATATGAATAGCACGTTGTTGTAGAAGACAGAGTGTATGTTTCTTGTTGCCCCATTTTTTGCGAGAATTGAGTCGTGATCGTATTGTTTTATTTGGAACAATCGTCGCTGATTTGAAAGACGCTGCTGACAATAGAGGCTTCAAAGGGAGCACTGCCGTCGGTATCCACAAAGTGTGCCTGATAGAAACCCGGATCCAAAGTATCTTCGAACTGGAGCACATCGGTCTTGGTTCCATTGACATTGCAATCATTGATATCTTGCGAGTTACAGGTCCATAACCACGATTCAGGGTCTGGTAAGGCCAGCTCATCGAGGCCTGCCGGATAGATGCCTACCCAGTTTTCCGCAAGGGGTTCGCAGCGAACGAACGCAATAAAGATGGGAGTTCCCGATGCGAGATCGGCAGTAGTATAGCACAGCCGGTCTGGCTTGACCATATCCTCGCATGGGTCCTGTGTCTCTTCGACAGCGGGAGGATCCGTTGCACTAGCAACTGCCTCATCGCCGCCTAGAAAGGAAGAAGCGACCGTCGGTGCGGTGGTTGGAGCACGGAAGGCCACGCTAGAAGTAGCCGAATTGCTGCTCTTCTTCTTGTTCTTATTAGAAACACCCACAGAAATCCCAATGATCAGGCAGAGAAGAATCACGGCAGCCCCTAAAACCCACGACCATCGTAGTCTTGTGTCTTTGACTTTCTCTGGAATTCTTTGCATCAACCCCACCTTGATGGACGCCACGCTGTCGGAGAGATTCATCCTGTTCCAGTAGGGAGGCCACTTGGAGACGTCTAGCGACTCGATCGAGTTATCTTGTTCGATGATCCAGGCCTCGCGTGCGCTACCATTGACCTTTGACTTGCGAATGACGGGTTCGCTCTTCTTTGGACTGCCGTCATCCGAACCCGACGTTACCTCTGTTCCCTTGGGTGAACCAGGAGGCGGCCGACTCGACCAGCCACCAATACATACCATGGCCCTCGCCCTCTCGAACATACTGGTACCCGCCATGGGCGGCGGGGGAGGCGGAATGGAAAGTTCCGAGCCCGACGAGCTGGCGTCATCGTCGTCACCGCTAGAGTCAGAGAGAGCTCGTTCCCGGGCCCTTTGCATCGTCGTTTCGTCTACCAGTTTGGTGGGCATTTGTCCGAGGTACATACGCCTCAACCGATCCTCTTCACGGCGGTCTTCATCATCCGCTCTCGTACGATGATCGACGACTCTTGTCGGAGCACTCGCAGCCGCACTCGCGCACGACGACGCGGAAACTCCTAAAATGTGCACCTCATTTGAATCGCCACTGTCGAGGCTTTCTTCAGGAAAAATTGTCGATAGGTCTCCGTCGTCGGCACCTCCAGTGTTAAAGAAACGCATTTTCTACCATCCAAGAGGCCTCACAAAAAGAATGATGTGTCTTGTCAAAGAGATGAACCGGCGGCCCTTGTTCGTATTTTGCCCACAACAGCAACTTTGCGACTGCCCAAAATCTCTGGCGTTGGCATCCTTGGAGTTTTCGTAGAAAGCTACGGGCACCAAAGTACCGCGCCAGAATGCAAACTGGCTCTCACAACTTTGGCAAGGAACATCACTTGGCGGCAAAATCGAAAAACGGGCACGCTCGTTTCTTTGAAACAGGGATACTATGGTATGATGCCGACCCGACGTCCGTTGGTGGCAGATCTTCCTCCCACATTGGCACACGTCCGAGCACAAGAAATCATAGTAAAGGGGTAGAGCGCAACCAAACGCCCGCCAATCGTGACACATACGACACGACATAAGCCAATTACCAGAGGTAAATGTTAGCTCCGGATCGCATGTTCCATTGATGGGCGCGAGCATGCAAATAGGATGGCAAAAAGAGGAGGTCGACTACAAAAACAATGCGACAGAAGTAATGATGTCGAGATCGTCAACAACCATGCCGATAGTAAAATGTCTCAGGATGATAATAAATAATATGGTACTGTTTTTAGAATCTTACGAGTTTATATTTTGGTTACAAAAGTGCGCGCTTGTGCCCCAAGATTGGGGCATCCCGGCTTGTAGAATGCGGCTGCTGGAGCGAGCCAATCGGTGGAGATAACATCTGAAGCTCACAGCTAGAACGAGACCAGCAATTAGTTACAAGTGCGTGAGACTTCAAACGAATCGCTGGCAGCGTAGGACGACGTGTAAGGCGCAGCATCTTCGCCAAACCGAATCATGTGAGCAACGTAGGTACCACGACCAAGCCCATCATCAAACATCAAAGTCTGGTTCTCGGCAAGACCGTCGCAGTTTTGTGAGCCACAAGTCCAGAGCCACAAGGAAGGCTCTGGAAGCCTGGTAGGATCGCTGGCAGCATCAACGGGCCAAATACCAATCCAATCTTTCACTGCAGGTTCACAGCTCTCAAAGATAACGTCGATAGTAGTTTTGGGAGCGTAGCATGTATTCGAAGTAGACAACTCGTCCACACACGGGGCAACAGCGGCTACGGTCGGGGCGGCCGTCGGTGCTGCAACGGGAAGGGGAGCAATTGTGGGCGCAGGGGTGCTGGGCGACACGGGAGCTTCCGCAAGCATGTTCTTGGATCCAGATGTCTTGTCGTCCTTGGGGGAAGAGAGGCCGACAGCCAGCCCGATTATAAGCGCCACAAAGGCAAGAAAAGCGATGGACATGAGCATTCGGCGTCGGCGCGCCTTAAGTGCCACAAGGAGACCGAAACTCTTGACCCACTGCTCAGCTGCGTCGACCTCGACGGTGGAATTGCACTGATCTTTGGAAGGAATGATATCTACGGGAGGCCCCCCGGTCTCTTCGTCTCTGTTGGTGACCTTGTTCTTCGGTCGAAAGATGGATCCTCGAAGATCCCGGAGGCTGGGAAATAAAGGTGGGGGTGGTGGCGGCACCGAGCTATCATCGTCCCCCTCCCTCAGGACGGTTTCGAAGCTCGGGTCGTATCTCAATTGCTGGTCTTCAGAAGCAACGCTCATGGTGCCCTCGTCCTCGCTATTTTGTGATTTCTTCATGATGGCAGTATCGTTAGTCGTCCTTGTTTACCGAAATTTTCGAGTTAGTAGTACCGGTCGGAGGGTTGGAATTTGTGACGGATTGAGATTATGTGCTTCGTCTCTCAATCCGGACACTTTATTACAGCAATCGTGCTTGCTTGGCTTGCGATTTTCGGCTTTTGATGTTCCGAAGATTTCCGCGAATCGGGGAAGCAGGCGTTTCACTATCATCTAATGCCGTGTGTGTTGGCCTCCCACACATGGCCAGTGAAGCCGCAACTGCGGGATTTTAGATGTTGAACGGTGAACGGAAAGGCTGCCAACCCAACAGAAATTTCAAGACGAAGGTGCGCCTAAAAAACAAAAATTAGGAGGGGCATGCTCGTCCATATGGTGCGCGATCAAAGAAATATGCCCAAAGAAGGCAGGCAGTTCTTTAGAAATGAAACTGAGCGAGAACGTACGTACGATAATTTCTATACTTCTACTAGCAATTTCGAAAAGCTACCTGGTGCGGCATTCCCTCGTCGTCAGTCGCTATCCCAAAAAGAGACAACGTAGACTTCGTTCCGCCCGCCCCATCAATGAGGGAATGTTGTTGACTTCATGCCAACTTGTATATTTCGTTTCCGGCCAGTGGAGATCCACTTCTATACCTGGTAGTTAGCTAGCTGGGTCGGGACTTCCATTCAGCAAAGTCCTTGGAGCACCGCCACCAAGGCCAAAAACTCTACTATTAGTCTAAGTATCGGCGAATAGTGTTGATAAAATCTGAAGTCTAAAGTACAGGTTTAGCATTACTTGCTAGCATCGTAGCCTTGCTTCCAAGACAACACCGGTTGTAGTAGCCATCGCATCATTTTAACGCAAGAAGGGATTCACTTTTTTGTTCGTTGCCGAATCGTCTCGACATGTCCCCAAGCTTGATAAAGTCGCAGGGAACGGAGAATCAAGTGCTCCACGAGCTGCAGAAAGAAAAGTGTATTATCATCTCTGCCTGTCGCATTCATGGGGATTCCTCTGCCCATTTCGTCACCGGCGGCAGTGTGCAGCGTTTCAAAGAAATTATCTTTAGCAAGAAGACGCTTCTTGAAGTCCTGCAGGCCGTCATATCTAAAGGGGTCTGAAGCATCTTCGGCATCGGCTACGGCGTTCGACATGCGGTGAATGGCCTGTCGAGTTTCTTCCAGTTGCTCGAAGAGGCCTGTGGCGGCTTTATTGCTGGATTCGCGATCGAGAGGGATCGTCAGCATCCTTCGAATCAACTTCCCAGCTTGGGCAAATGATTCAAGTTGCGGCGGTGTGAAAGAATAATCGGCATCCGACCTCACCATTCCATCCACCACGACAATCGTAGTCTGGATACGAAGGCAGCGTGCCAGAGTGCGCGCGATTTCTGTGTGGAATGCGTCGTTGATATCGTCTCTCATGCCTATTTTGATCCTGAATGGATCATATTTAACCAACGGGAAAAGCATTTTGCTTAATCTCCAATCGGCAATGGCGTCCTCGTACTTCTTCAGAGCAACGTCGGTGGCACCAGTGTCCATGGTGCTCCGGCTACTTAGGCTGGAGCTACTGCCCATCTTCCAACGCAATTCGCTTTCCAATGGCGTGTTAAGGAGTTCATCGGCAAGTCGATTTACGTAAATGCGTCCGGCGAAGAAGTCTGATGAAACGTTCATGACGGCCTCGGCGGCCTCCCCAGCCATGGATACTTGTCGAGCGGCCTTGGAATATAGGACATCGGTGGTGGACTTGGGAACAATCAAGATCGAACCAAGAGCACCAACCGCGCATCCTACAATAACGTTCAGAACGCGGGACACGGCACGCCCCCATTTCGGATCTTCGTTCTCGGAGAAGGGCAAAATGCAGATATCAAAGGTCAATACACACAAAATCGTCGCGTAAGAAAAGCGACTGATGACCTTGACTCTGCCAACTTTAAGCTGGCCTGCCAGAAAGATGATCAAAAAGTTGAAAATTAGCACGCATGCCCCAAGAAAGGTAGCTTGCGTTGCATGGTGATCAGTGAGGAATAGCGATGCAAACCCACATGAAAGTCCGAGAAAAGCGCCGATGAATGTGCCCAGCAAACGTTGCACGATCTTTTCAATCACAGAAGCGGCATCCAAAGCAGGAAACCAGCCCACAAATAGCACTGTGACTAGCACCCACATGCCGTCTGGAAAATGCCAGTCGTCCGTTCGGATTAAAACAAACAGAGATGAAACCCACAACAGAATGCCCATGCGTAGTCCAAACTGAAACGCATTAGTGTCGATCTTGTCCCAGAAGCGTTTCTTCTTCTTCGGAGGTGAATGCTCTTTAATCGGCTCTTCGATCTCAATTTGGAGGTTAAGCAACGACTCTCTGGATGCACAGACCGGCGAGCCCTCTTCTTCTTCCGAGGAATATGACGTCGGCAAGGTCAAGTGGGTTTTCCCCGGAGAGCCAATGTAGTAATCGTCCGAGCCTACGGACTTGTCCTCGCCAGTCGCCCCACCCAACAGAGGCGACTCCTCATCGGCGGCGGCGACTGCAGCCCCCATTCGTATCGAGAAGAGAGGGGGATCTCTCACCTCCATTGTCGGTTCACTTTGCCGACAAGATCAAAAATGCGAAGTCCTCCGATGTAGTAGTACGCCGGAGTCCACCTTTTGGAGAACCTGCGGGTGTCATGCAGTTTACCACCTTGTCTGATGGAAAACACCTTTTGTCGCCGAACTGCGAAATTTCGAGTATGTCTGCGTTATTGAAGATTTGGGTGAAGGAAATTAGATGACGACACACAACTCACATGCCAATCTCGGCGAAACGTACCACTGTATTCGAGGGCATGACTTTTTGTTATGAGAACCCATCCTGTGGATTGGCCGGGCTATTCATCTAATTGCAACTTCTTTGGTTGGAACGGAGGACGTTGGTCAACATGGATGAAACTTCCTTTGCCTCGGGAGAAAGATCACTTACGTCGGCCTTTCGGCAACCACTTGTTGGAGGGCAAGTTCTGCCTAAAAAGAATTTCAAGTTCAAAAGTTCCTTGATGGGGAACGAAGTTGGAGCGATGGGCTTCAAGAAGGCGAAGCGGCGGGCGGACGCGAAAAAGCTTATGTAAAACGCACGCCAGTCGGAACTCAAAACATCGTGCCGACAGCAAAATTGCAATGCCGGTAGTAGCGGCCAAGGGGGTGAGGCTCTATCATACCAGGTACAAGGCCACAGCTCCAGCAGGTGGAAGCTGGGTTTCCGACTCTTCATTTTCATGAAAGTCTTCGATCAGGGAGAGTAGGGCAGGTATTGAGCGCCATTGTTTTATTCTGGTTGTTGCAGTGATGGCTACCACAAAGCATACACTGTAGACGGCGCCACAGCAGCATGGGCATTTCGAGTCCCGGGTTGGGGTCAAAACACGGTTCGTGCATTCTCCAGGAGAACGACGTCTGTTGTCGTACGGTGTGACGAAGAAGAGATCAGAAGCATCGTTGTGGATACCCTCTCACAAAATCTTTTAGCGATTCTTCACCGATTCCGATCTGAACGTCCGCTTTTTGTCACTTCCAACACAATATCTTCTTGCTTTCTATTATCAAGGGTGATATACTTCTAACATGAAACTTGTTCTTTCATCGGCCATCTTGGCCAATACCTTGCTGCCTACTACTTCGACCACGTGGGCGGAAGGAGAGCACCTCAGCAAGCTCTTCTTGAGCAAGCAACGACGAGCCGATCGCCGCCGAAGGCTCGGCAGGGAACTGCTCGTCTCCTCCATCGATTCTTCGAATAACAGGGGAACAGCTGCAAAACAGGAATCTGGAGTACTGAAACCATTGAGAAATATTCAACAACGTGATCATAGCTCGATCGGGAACCGTGGCTTGACGAAGAATAATAAGAAGAACGTGCTGGAGGCTGATATAGGACTGTTGGCATATCAGACCACGGAAGGGGTTCCTGCTTTCGAGGGTGATAATAGAGATCCTACAATCGACCACCGTCAACTTGAAAGCTACTGTGAGTACCTGGCTACATCCTTGGGTGCCGAATGCGATTGCAGCCAAGTCGCCACAGCTCCCTATGAGGGCATTGCCAATTGCACGTACACGAGGGAAGAATACTGTTATTGCCAGGACATGAATCCGGACAGCGAGTTTTGCTTCACCATATCTCTTGACTTTATATTGAATGGCACTATCACGCCCGATGGCGCCGGAAGTACTATCCTTAATTCTTGTATTTCTGTGGGTAAAAGTTATCTGGAAGACGACACTCCGCCAGTCGTGTGTATCACCTACGGGTATGATGAAAACCTTGTTGCTGATCAGGCATGCAACGTAACGGTGGGAGAAACCACTTGTAACTCGTGTTATACCCAGCCTTATGAGTGTTCGGGTTGTGGTTATTACGATGGATATGGTGGAAATGTCACCATGGCATACTGTTTCGATTTCGACTGCGGCAACTACGCGGGGACCCAAGCCACTGGAACCAAAGTTGGAAGCACATGCGTGAACGAATTCCCAGTGGTGACAATTGAACTTTTCCTTCAAAACGAATGGGACAGGCTGATGGATGCCTGTCCTGCTGATGATGCCGCCTCTCCTGACAATTCTACTACCCCTGATGACTCTGTACCTGACGATTCCCCCACCCCTGACAATACTGCCACCCCTATAGTAGACTCGGCCACTCCAGGTCCCGCCCCAACCGAGGCTCCTACTACTGATGGAGCCGCCCGTGCTTCGTCTTCGGTGGCTTCCTTGGTGGCAGCCACGGGAGGAGCCATGATGCTTACGGCTTGGCTTTTGCGGTAGCAATGTACGAAGGCGTCATGAGAGACATCTCTATCTGTGGCTTTCGTTGTTGCGCCGGTCGAAAAACCGGCTGCTCGCAAAGGATTACGGCTAGCTCCCTGTCGCAGGACACCACCTGGAAAAAGTAGTCACTTGTAACGTCTCTCTTCTATTATTCCATTTATCATTACTACTCGTATGATTTATATCTTGATTGTCATGGAATACAACGATAAAATCGTCGCAACCCTTCATTCCATCAATGCTCAGAGTTAAGTGCATGTGGCGCCCAAACGAAACTCGTTGCTGATTGCATACGCCGAGTATGGTGGTTGTTGTTGGTTGCGAGCGAGGACGACACGGAAGATTCCGTTGCCTTGGGCTTCAAAAAAGGTAACATTGCCGTTCGGAACGGGTAATTGCCTGAACTGGTCCCCAGCCGTCCAGACCCACGCAACGGGTTCATCCAACTGGGTAAAGTTTTGACCAACCGTATAGACGCCCACCCAGTCATCAAAGCTGGCATCGCAATTGTTAAAGAAAACCACGACGTCGTCGCCATTCTCGTAGCAATCGTCATCGGTAAAAATATCTGGTTCGCATACGGTAGGAACGGGAGTCGGTTGCGGCGTAGGAGAAGCAATAGGGGTGCGCGTTGGGGACTTGGTTGGTTTGGGTGTAGGCGAAGCGGCAGGAGTATCGGTGGCCCTGGTTGGGACCCGAGTTGGACTCGCTGTAGGTTCCGGGGTCGTTCCAGTACAATCACCGCTGTCCAAGCAGCAAATAGTGCAGCAAGGGCACGACAGTTCATCACAATCGGCCATGATATCTTCGACAACAGATGGACGAGAACAAATGCCATCGGGCATGGAACCCACCAGATCCATCCGGTCAAACTTGATGGATGTTAACAAAGGTAGATCGCCGAGTTCAGTCGGAATCGTTCCGGAAATTTTGGAGGATCCAAGGGAAATGAGCTCCAATCCAGTCAATAAGCCCAATTCGGTTGGAATACTTCCCGACAACCTTGTAAGACCTAGATCTAAAGACTTCAATGATATCATATTTCCGAGATGCGTGGGGATTGGTCCAGAAAAAAGATTTCGGGCCAATGTCAAGAAACGCAGCGAAGTCATGTCACCGAGTTCCGTAGGCAAACTACCCGTCATTTGATTGGCATGAAGAGAGAGCCGGTTGAGATTCGTCAGTAGTCCAAACGACGTGGGAATAGAGCCTTGCAATTCATTCTCATTCAAGGACAGTTTCAATAGACCGCCAGCGAGCCCTGCTACTTCGGGTGGAATCGTCCCCACTAGCGCATTATCTTGAATGCTCAGCTCCTGCACTTTCCCTGCATCATTGCAGACTACAAAGTCCCAGTCGCATTCTTCCGGTGATTCCAACCATCCAGATGCCGATCGCCAACCGCTTGCTGTGGTGGTCGCGCTTGCGTTTCCGAAAATATCGATTCCACCGGTGGCAAAGTAAAGAACAGCAAGCGACCAGCGTTGTACCAGTCTCCAGTTCAACGTGTCATCATCTTGTTGATCCTGAAGTTGACGACGACCACGCACACGACGATTATTTGTGCTCACAATTGTCATGTTGCCGTCGTCTTGCTCAAGAATCCATTGGAGTGCCTGAAACTGAGGAGACGTGGAATCTTCCAAAGCAGGAGCAGAATCAGGGAATTGTGACACGAAAAACAGCTTGAGAGCTTCCTCCTGCGCCTCCAATGTGGTTGTTGGAACAGCGGTGGAACCCACCACAGCCACGGTAGGGGGTGCAGTGGCAGCAGTAGGCTGGGCTGTAGCATTAGCCGTCGTTGGTGATGCTGTCTCCACAGTCGGAGACAAGGTTGGAGTACCAGGTGGAGATGTTGGGGTAGCAGTGGGAGGTTCTGGTTCTGGTACAAAGAAATTTGGGGGCATGGTCGGAGCTACAGCCCCAGTTCCATCAGCTGCAGCATCTGGGTTTTCTCGCTCACGCTTGGATATAAAGACCAATGACAACATGGCAATTCCAACCAACAATGCAAGCAGCAAAAAGATGATTCCAATCTTACACAAGAAGTACTTGCGTTTACGTCGTTGTACCGCCAGTTCATCCGTATCGTCAGTAAGTTCCTTCTTGGTAAACTTAGTAGGCCCATCGTCCGGCTGCTGCTGCAACGACTTGCGCGGTGGTGGTTGTGCCTTCCCAGCAGCACTTTGACGTCCAAAAATGCTTCGTTTTGCCTTGGGGGGCGCCGAGAGCGCCTTTGCACCCTTGGGCGACTGCTTGGTCTGCACTGCGGACGAGTGTCCGGCAGTGACAAAGATGTAACCAGGAATGATCTTTCCATCCTCACCGAAACCTTCAAGGTCAGCCATGATTTCTCTGCCATCGGCAGGAGTGGGTGGTGGCACGGGACGATTGCCTGGCGAGGCTGGAACGATGTTTGGATTCGGAATCGCAAAAGGTTGATTAGGACCAAAGCCATCCCCCGCCTTGTCTTGGGGCGACAGGGCAGAAATCGGGCTCTTGATATTATAGGACATTTGGGGTCCTTGTGGTGCTGGATCCCGACCTAGTTGAAGAGGCGCAGGGGGTGCAGGGGCCTTTGTAGAAGCGTCCTTTTTCTGCTTCTTCTTTGCAGCTGCATCCTTGGCCTGTTGCTGCTTGCTTCGTCGCATGGCAAACCAGCCATGATCTTCATCGTCGGCTTCAATCTTACCGATCGTATCATCTTCGGCATCTGTGTCATAGTAAGATAAGCCAGAAGAATCTACCATGGGATTCCCATAGCTGTCACTATTCTGACTCGTATCCACCATTCTGGTGGGTGGGTCGTTCCTTCCACCTCGACCATTATTGTTATTATTGTCTTCCAATAGTTCGTTGATGGTCGCGTCACCAATCAGAGAAGATTGATCCCCCTCGCCTTGAATCATAGACTTGAAATAGGCCCTTTCAGGATCATCACTCCAGATAATATTCTGATCGTTGCCCTCTCCATAGCCGTACGTGTCAGTTGTCATTTGAGATTGCGACTGAGCATCGCTGGTGTCTTCCGTTTCCCAGGTCATGATGTTAACACAAACGAGTTCTAGTGATAATAAGCTGATGAGACGAGGGAAAGAGGGTGGTGGGGGGAGGGGTTAAACTAGAACAATGTATACCAAGTTCAGATTGCTTTCGAACAGCAGATAACAATCACCTCTTGGTAATGTTCTTGTGTAGTTGATGATTGGGGTAGTTCTTTTGTGGCGATCGAATGCTTGCTGCCTTTATTTGCGCTACGTCTCGTCAGCTCCACCCGCCGCAGATCCTTGCCCATTTTGTGTTTTTTTAAATAAGAGGCTGGCTCTCCTTTTTGCACGAGGACGACTCTCTAATCCCCGGATAGTGTTGGTAGGAATTGCATGTGAAGGCCGGTCGGCGTTGACTTGGAGTCTCAACTCTATGTAATTTAACTGTGAGAGGAGTCGCATCCCGTCACACATTTTCAAAAGATTTAGGGAAAGATCGGATTTGAACATTAACGTTCACTCCACTGCTATTACGTTGGGCGTTGCACGAGAGGGAGATAAACCATTCGGAAGTCGACGTAGTCATTGTTGGATGCGAGGAGGCAGGCAGGAGGCAGGAGGATGGTGGGCGCACGACTTGTGAGCGAAGCGTGCCAATCGGATGCCACGACACCCTTTTGGCGCCAACAAGAACCAATAAATTCACATCACACCATAGTACGTTGGCTGGCTTCCGATATTTCAGGGAGCGCAACCTTGGTCTTTTTGACGACACGAATGAGGAAGGCAGGATATGATACTAGCCTGGAAACCAGAGAAGAACTTTCTTGGGAAAAGATAGCTAATAGTGTCAACATGGCACTCTTGTTAGACATTTGGTGGTTGGATTTAAGTTGCCTGGATCAGGATTGCTGAACGCAACATGGTCCATTCCTTGCTTGAGGGGCTACTACCTAGTAGCTAGATAGCGAGAGTCGTCCCGTCCCCCTGTACTAATAACTAATAATCAGAAACAGCGGGGGCATTGATGCATGAAAATAGTACATCAGGTCTATAGGTTTGGAAGTAGGCATACGCCATTAGGGAATTGGCGTTTGTTTTGGCAAAGGGTCTATCTATTTTGCCAAGCGAAATGGAATTCTGTCGGCAGCTTGATTGATGGTGGTACCACCGTTCACAAAGAGAAAACAGACTTCCAAGAATTGTGAGACTCGACGATCCCCCATTCAAGGGTAGCAGTAGTATTCGGTGGCCAGTAGCAGGTGTGGGGGTTGCCCTATACCTCCACACTACTACCGTGAAGTAGTCGGGTTTTCGCTCCACTGATCTGCCTCAATATCGCCGAGATTGAAAGAATGCGGCTGATCTTCCTCAATATCATCGAGAGTGAGCGAATACAATGTGCTGGTGCCAGACACACCTCTTCTATGTCGAGTCGATGGAAAGCTGGAAGCCGAGGATTCATTCTCTGTTGCTTCAATAGCCTCTTCTCGACCATCATCCTTGTCCAAATCTTTCTCGTCCAGTGATGCCAGTGATGCCACAGAGCCACTGCACTCAGTGTTGCCGTCACTGCTTCCGTTGGGGGTGTCCCGTTGCGTCACATGGCGCGTATAGAACAAAAGCCCGTTCAATATCAGTACTAGAAGGCCCAATACGACAAATGTCCCACCCAAGTACGCTCTTGACGCCAGAGAAGATGTCTGCGCCTCGGAGGCTGATCACACAAAACAAGTCCCGGCGTTACCGTAGAACAATAAGGTTGGTAGATCTTGGGTGTCAGTGGTGGCATTGATGCCGAAAGAATGCTCTTCGTCATCGAGCATCTGGAACATATCGACGGCAGTAGAAGTACCCTCGTTCTCTCGATCCAGGGCGCGTTGTATGCATTCGTTCCCCCGATTCTCTTCTAACTTCTTATGAGGAACAGGGCTTGGAATCACAGGCCAATCCTCCTGACAAACATTGCCGGCGATAGCTTGGGTCCTGCGACCGGTAGGCGTGACGTCAGAAAGAAGTGCGACTCATTCGATCAAATCATATGCGACCGATGGCGGTCTGCTAAGAAATACGTCCACGTGGAATGATGGCTCGAAAAGGTCGTCATCTAACGGTACAAAGCCAAATAGTTCAAGAACGACGATGATTTCCATCACAGCATCTCACAAGGGGCACCACGATTACTACTTTGTGAAGTTCATTCCCATCTGTACCAGCCAACATCATGAAGGTGGCTTTGGCGTTCACTCTCTTTGTTCAGTCGTCCCGGTCGGCGGCAGGATTTACCGCTACTACTCCACCGCTATTGACCCATCGACAGTCGGCATCGCCAAGTCAACTTCAGGCGAACCGAAACGGTCAAGATGGTCAGAGAAATGTCTTTCAGTCAGCGGCTGCAGCGGCTGCACTTGGTTTGATAATATCCACTTCTGGTTTGTTTGGGGGAGGCCTGGCATTTGCCGCTGAGGGAAGTTATGATGGGTTTGCCGAGTACGCCAAAGAAAACCAAATGGAGAAATCGGACGTCGGGTGCTTTGTCGACAAATGTGGAGATCAAACCAAGAACCTTTTTTCGAATCCTCGTGGTATCAAAGGCGTGACTTGCCTTGGTCGGTGCAAGGGAGAACAAAGCTGCGCGATGAGATGCTTCTCAGAATTTGGCAGCGAAGACTTGAACAACTGGCTTTCGTGCACGATTGAAGAAAATGAATGCGTCAAGGTTCCCAAGAATATTGATACTTCAAAAGAGAACATCGGCTATGCTACTACTGTTCAGAAGTTTGATCCTTCCAGGCTTGTCGGTATGTGGTATAAGACAGATGGACTGAACCCAAACTACGATATGTTTGACTGCCAAACAAACACCTTCACGGCGACAGCCAAGGATTCCTCAGAGCTCGACATGGGCATCTTCTTCCGAGTCAATCGTCCTCAAGAAGTTGGAGGAGGGTTCTGGGAGAATGCTCTCACGGAGCATATGGTAGTGGATGCAGTGTTGGATCCAAGCCCCAAAGTGGGTGCTCGTACAATGCACACCGAAGGCAAGATGAATGGACTAACCTTTGACGAAAACTGGTACATCATCGGTGAATCAGATGGGAAGGGTGATATTCCACCCTTTGTATTGGTGGCGTACAAGGGTCATACATTGCAGGGAGGCTACGAAGGCTCCTTTGTGTACGCCAAGGAGCCTGTGCTGCCAGCCGCGGCAGTACCAGCGGTCAGGGAGGCAGCCGCAAAGGCTGGCTTGAATTGGGATGATTATAAAAGAATCGACAACACCTGGTAAGTTCAGATCACATTAGAAGGCTGAGAGCGTGCTGCATGAGACCACAATGTTACTAAGTTCATCTATCGTTATTTGTAGTCCTGCTGGGAAACCGTTGAACGATGCAGATGCAGGTACGGGTACGTCGACTGCGGACTGGTTGGACCTTGTCGTTGGCGAGGGTGGTGTTATTGATTGGATATCACCCGGATGGAGAGGTGAATACAAAAAGAGCTAATCGACCCCTAAGACTATTAAAGCTAGCTAAATAGTCCATATTCAAACTGGAAACCGGTCATAACTTAACAACTTTACAACCAACGTTTCGAATAGTCCAGTGGTTAACAGTTGGTACTCACGGGTCCGGCGGCGGAGCTTTGTTGCGGCTGAACATTTTCTTGAAGCTGGGTCCCTTTGAAGGGGCTGTCCTCTTTTCCTTGTCCGGGGCTGCAGCTGCAGCCAACTCTTCACTTGATCCATCACCTCGATCGCTACGAGAGCTACGAGGCTTCCGTCTACTATTATGACTTCCACTTCCGCTTGCTGCCGACCGCCTTTCTGCATCATCTGGCCTTGATGGTCGTGAACGGCGATCTTTGGATGCATCTCCTCCCTCGCCAAGGTGCATCGCCTCGACTCCCGCCTCAACACCTGAAGCAGGGCGGCTCGATCGTCCACTGCCACTACCCTGGCCTGGTCGTCTTCGGCGTGACCGATCCTTCTTATGAGCGTCAGAATCTCCCGTTTCAGGAGGATCATCGCCAGATGCAGGTGCTTCAGCTGCAGCGTCCTCTGAACTGCTGGCGGGGGCTCCATCTGCTGGCGGCGGTCCGCCCTCCCCCCACGCCCCAGCATCGAATGCAGCATCAAAGCCGTCGTTGCCATCCTGGCCCGACGCAACCGCCACTTTATCGAATGTGCCAAAGAAATCGTTCTCGTTCTCCCCTCCCTTTGTTTCGAATCCTAGAAAAGTAATGAGAGACAGGTGAGTCCCCCTCATTTAACCATATGGCAGAGCCATCCAAATGAATAGGACGCACCTTTCATTTCACCAAACCCGACTTCAGTTCCGAATGCCTCAGCTCCGTCTTTCCCTTCTTCCCCAAACGAAGAAAAGTCCAATGGGTCCATGGAAGAAGTTACCGCTGGTGTAGACGATGGAGTTGCAGCAGCGGCAGGCCCCGCCGGGGGCAACTGAGCGGCAGCGGCGCGCTTCCGTCTCGCCGCCACGGAGTTCGACGCTAGTTTCTTTCCTTCTGTAGCCTTTGTGGGATCGTAGACAGGTTGTTGGATACCCTGGCCATCTGTTCTGTAACTGCCAACTCTCGTCTTGTCTTCCTTTTGCTCTTCGGTTTTGGCATCCCCGGCATCACCAGCTTCTTGGTTTTCCGTTTTGGATGCCCGACTACTGCGCTTCCGCGGAGGTAGGGGTCTGCCGGAATACACCGCAGACAAGCACAGAATCACTTCCGTCATGTCTGCCCGAGCCTTGCTATCCGCTGTCAACATGCGGTCCAATAACTCCACTAGCCCCTCGCCGTAAGGATTGTCCTCTGGGATTACATATTTTCCGGAGAGAATGGCAAGGTTGGACCCCTCTTCAAAACAATTTTGAAGGAATGCGAGTGAATACAAGCAACATCCCAATGCCCAAACGTCGGTACTAAATCGTTCAAAGGTACAAATCGTAAGCGTGAGGCGGACCAAGATTCGTTCCTCGTCAAAATGCATACTTTCATCGATTCGAATACTTACGCTTGTGTGAGTTTCTTGGCCATGTACAAGTCCACCATTTCTGGAGCACGGAACATTTGAGTTGTCGTCTTTTGAATCACTTCTTCGGCTTCGGCACGAGCCTTCTGCGTTCTCAAGTCGACGTGACCAAAAACGGCCGATCCGAAATCGCAAAGCTTGTAGGCGCCATTTTTGACTAAAAAGTTCACTGGCTTCAAATCGCGGTGGACAATCGGTGGCCGTTGCGCATGAAGATAGCTGACAGCGTTACAAATCTGACCAAAGGCGATAATCAAGGTGGGCAGATCGAATCGCTGGTTATTGGCCGCTAATCGGTTGCAAACATCCAAAGCATGCCCTCCTTCACAAAATTCCATGAGAATTAAATGCTGCGGCCGATCCTTGGTTGCCGCCGCTTTCCCCTTGGCCTGAGAAGCGGCTGGAACCGTTCGATAGCAAGTATCATACATTTTGATAATCGACGGGTGACTCAGCCGCGAGAGCAATTTCGCCTCCTTTTCCGCAATATCCCGCTGTGCTCTAGAATGAATGCTCGTGACTTTCAATACCATGGGGACTTTCTTTTCGTCCTTTGGGCCTGGCCCCGAAGTCCGCCGTATCGGAGGATCATCTTTCCCGTCTGTATGTACAGAGGCACTCAGAGCGGACGGATCGGTAATTTCCTTTACAAGGTAAACATAGGAGAAACCACCTAAAGAATAATGAACAACGAAGCAACAAGAAGAACGTGAACGCGTTTCCTTTCTCACCGGAGATGCAGGAGTCCTGCGGATTAAGTTGTGCACTAAGTTTCACTTACCTTCTCCGAGCAACTTTGTCACGTGTAGGTTCCGTTGTCCTACGGCAAGCTTCTCGCCCACTAGGGAAGATCCAAGGCCTCCGTCTCCTGGTGACATGGTGTTCGAGATGAGTTCAGAGTGGGAGAGACGATGCTTTCAGGATCGGATCGTAGAAATACACGAACGGCCTCTGCAGCGTATCTTCACAAGAAGCCTGCGTAAACGGATCGTGTCGACCGAAGCAAGGTACAATCCGAATTCCGTGCTATCGTAGGATCCACTCTAGGAGCCTTGACGCATCCAAGCTTATGCAGCCTTCGTTTCAGCGCAAGCAGATGTGCAACTCCTAGCCGCAAAACAAGGCTCCAATCAGGCGCCGCGGTTGTTGTCCCCTTTCGATTTCACCCAGCAGTATCTCAGTCCAATCAAGTGGATTAAACGAACCACTCTATGTAGGCACCTGCTGTGGTGTATCGTTTCCTGCTACAATAAGCTCGGTAATAGGTTAAATGATTCGTATTACCTCTCGTCGTCGTCTCGCTCTCACCGGCCCGCCATTGTCGTACCGGTAGTTGTCATGCCGCGCGGAGACATCGAGACGTTGAGAGAGTGCCGCCAAAGACAGAGCCAGCCGCGTCTCTCGATCTCGTCGTGAGCGCGAAGGCCAACGTGAATGACCGTGCTGCGTCCGTGTGTCCGTGCTGAACTGCTCTGAATCTTTGATTCATTCGATCGATTCAATTAGGTCTATCGACTGATTTTGTCACTACAAACGATAGCACCCATTTGGCTTTACTTGTGTGCCTTCACACAACTACCGTAGCTACTAAACCCTCCCACTACGTCAAACAGAGTGTCAGAGTAGATCACCCATGAATTTTCTATTAGAAGTACTTCCATGATGTTGGTGATCACCTGGTAGGTAGAGAAAAAATACTATAAAGTATGTTCAAAGTACTAGATCCTTTGAGCATGTACGCACGGCCCTTGGTATGTCGTCCTTCGCCTACCCACTCTCCGCTGTCTTGGCTTCCTCTCCTGCCTTGACGTCGCCGAACTCGAGCCCCCCTCGCGGGACAATCTCAACCCAGTATCCATCCGGATCATATGCAAATGCAAGACCCTTCATTGTGCCTCCATCGGGCTCCTAAATGACGACAAAATCAAGCGTGAATAACGAATCAACAACAGAATTCAACGGGCAACCGTACGAATCTTCTACAACGACGATACTGGTCAGTCGACGTACCTTTTTGAAGCCATATCCCATCTTGCCAATCTCCTCGCATGCCTTGTACACATCATCCACCAAGAAACCAATGTGTCCGAATCCTTTTCGTTCGTCTTCATTGCCCGAATAATGCTTAAAGTCGTCGTCGGTCTCCGTTCCATGATTGTGCGTCAATTCGAGGCAGGGTTGGAACATTTCTTTTGGGTTCGCGTCATCGGGTACCACTGAGGATCCCAAAAAGAACAGACTGAAAGTATCAAAATGCTTCTCCACAAGCAATTTCATGCCCAACTTTTTGTAAAACTCCAATGATTTCTTGGGATCTTTCACTCGCAACATGGTCTGTGAGAAGTTGCACTCATTTGCAATCTTGCCAGGGGTTCCTCGTGCTACCAACTCTACCCAATATCCATCCGGATCCTTCACAAATGCTAGACCCTTCATTCGTCCTAAAGGAATTCAATCATATCATCAGTCTCTGTGTAATGAGTCCGATAATCGGTTGTTCCCGACGACTAGTTATACACGTCATCACTTGACTCACCTTCGTCAGGCTTTTTCTGAAAGTCACAGCCAGCCTTTTCTAGTCGATCTGAAACCGCATAAACATCGTCCACACTAATACACAAAGAGAAAACAGTCCAATAGTATCAACAGTCAGTGCGCGACAACAATGACCCTACCCCCTCACCTCCATTTAATAAAAACTCACTTGACTGCGACGTGACCAAAGCCATCTTTTTCCTTATTGCCAGGATGATAGGCAAAGTCCGGGTCCGATTCTGTTCCATGGTTATGAGTCAACTCCAAAGCCACCCCTTCCATATTCCAAAGATAATCATGTGCCTCTTTGGTCCCCGGTATCAAGTCATACGTCTCTCCTTGTGGCAATGTCGTCAAAAAGTACAGACTAAACTTCCATTGAGGAAAATCAAACTTGTCGATTAATGTAAAGCCCAGAAGATCCGTGTAGAAAGGAAGAGTCTTGGCAGGGTCTTTGATTCGCAACATTGTCTGTTGCCAGGTGGGTCGACCCGGGATAACGTCCGTTGATGATGCCATTCTTCGGGTGGACGTCGAGGATCGGGGAAATGACGAAGCGGATTGAAGAAGAAATGCCGAGGCAGGAGGAACAAAGCAACAGAGAGAGGTGGTTGTTGAAAGTGCCAACGGAGCTAGCAAGCGAGTGAGTAATCTCATTGTTCAGCTAGGAAACATTGTGCGTGTGCTCTCAACTCTTGCACTACCTTGCCACGACGAATTTAGTCGGGGCATCATGCAGACATCACCTCGAGCCCATCATCTCACACATCCACAGCACGGAGAGCCGTCCATCGTCACCAACCAAAACAACGCAGATGAGAGGGATGCAGAAAGATCGCAGGCGATGACGTCAGTGCCTGGCTTTCGCGCGATCCTTTGGTCGGGCGGGTCGAATAATGAGGGGCACAACAAAAATGTTGGGACATTTTCGAGGCGGGAAAAGGCCAAAGGACAAAATGGTGAAGATCGGAAGGAAGACTATCGGTGAGAAGGTTGCGTCAGGTATACCTGATGACAAATTCACGTCGTCTTGGCTTATTTCGTTGCCACTGATAATGTCACGGATTTCCTCTTGAACGATGTTGAGTCCTCTCTTGTGCTTGCTGTCCCTGCTATTGACGTTTGGCTTTCGATTTAGTCAAGCGCGAAACGACGAGCCTCCGAATTTTATCTTTATCGTATCGGACGATGTCGGCTTTGGAGATTTGGCGTGTTATGGACATCCCTATGCCGAGACGCCCAACTTAGATCGACTGGCCGCAGAAGGCACCATGTACACGCAATTTGATATGACCGGTAATGTTTGTACTCACACTCGATCTGGCCTTATGACGGGACGAAATCCCTCGTGGTTCCCGAATTTCACGGCAGAGTACGGTTTCTTGGGCGCCCTGACGATCACCAAGTTACTCCAAGAACAGGCCGGCTATGTCACGGGACACATTGGAAAGTGGAATATTGGACCAGATCCGGAAATTGAGTACATTGAATACGGAATTGACGATTTGCGGCTCACTGGACATCTGGAGAACGACCCTCGAGGTCGGGAAGGCCTACGATTTGACGATGCCATTGACTTTGTGGAACAAAATCAAAAGAAACCTTTCTACTTGAATCTATGGATCCATGCGACGCATACTCCTATTCAAGCCCCTGAGGAAATGATTGATCGCTACAGAGATTTGCAGGTCAATCGGTCCGACTTTTCCTATTGGATGCAAAGTCAATTTGATGAGGTAGAAAGCTTAGGGGGAGATATCGACAAGAGCATGCAACTCTATCTTGCGGATCTATATGAAATGGATTTAAATGTGGGGCGTCTATTGGATACACTGGACGCATTGAATCTAACAGACAACACAATAGTCGTCTTTACAAGGTGGGTGAATGAAGGAGCAGCGGATCCACAAGTAGGTTGACATCACGCACACTCACAATTCGTTTCGTTTGTAGCGACAATGGACCGGCTAGTCCCAGTGCAAGTTTAGACAATGTCGGCTATGCTGGTATCTTGCGTGAGGGCAAGCATTTTTATTACGAGGGAGGTGTTCGAATGCCCTTCATTGTTCGTTGGCCAGGACGAACACCTGCGGGGGAAATCAACCCTTCGCTGATGTTTGGCATTGATTGGCTGCCAACCGTCTGCACCTTAGCGGGCTGTGATAATATTCCCTGGAGTCTAGTGGAAGGAGAGGACATGTCGGACGTTTTCCTTGGAGCGGTACGGGATCGACAGACGCCGTTGCTTTGGAGAGGCATTGGACCTTCACAATCATACTTTAGTACACGATGGATTCGATACGGTCCTTGGAAGATGGTGGGGCATGACAAGGAGCTCTACAATCTTGATGATGATCCCGAAGAACGCAATAATATCTACAACGAGGAACCTGACATTGTCCAGGCTCTAATTGACACCCTGCATGCATGGAACGCAACGCTTCCTATCGATCACGCTCGCAATTTCAGTGATCCACTCCCCTTTGATCCACTAAAACCAGTGGATCGATTACCTTTACCGAATATTGACCTAGGCAATACTGGGCCAAAACCTACCATCCCTCCTTCGCCCGCCCCGACGGCTCCAACTTCTTTACCTACGCCGAATCCCACGGCTCCGACTGCTACACCGTCGACAAGTCCAACCCAACCACGAGTTGGGCCTGATTGTCAAATATTTGAAGAGTTGCCCTTTACTGCTCTGGCTTACCAGTATTGTGCATACAATGAAAGTACTTTAGAGAATAATGGTGGATTTGGAAGCGGACCCGTCGATGTGTCAGAGTTTGACTACACTCGCGATAACTTTACTGATGCAGAAGCCTTTTGCGGAGGAAAAACTTTTATCCGTGATACAGTAAGCGGGGAGTACGTTGAATACGTCTTCAACGCGTTGTCAGAGGTCAATTTGACTATTACGGCCAAGGTTTCAAGCGTAAGGCCAAGGAATCTTACAATGAGGCTAACGAATGACGACTCTGGCTATTTTGCAACTCAGCAATTCAACTCATACACTGCCGGCTGGTTCAACTTTACAGCCCTCACCTGGAAAACTCCGGGAGTGCCAGCTGGAATGAATCGCCTCCGAGTCACATTTACCGACGGCTTTACCA
This sequence comes from Nitzschia sp. DOCU1, assembly GCA_951394045.1. NCBI lineage: Eukaryota > Bacillariophyta > Bacillariophyceae > Bacillariales > Bacillariaceae > Nitzschia > Nitzschia sp. DOCU1. The sequence continues at coordinate 633,017 of OX595989.1, forward strand.
ATTTGTGTGCCATCGATTTCATTCAGTACACTAGTTCGTCGACGCCAACTTCGGCCGAAGGTCCGTCGACCTAGATATTGGAGGGTTTAGAATCCTCTGTTAGGCCTACAATGGACACTTCAAAGTAGCGGGAAACTATTGCCGGGGGTGGCTATTGCATTCTTTTCTGGTCTTATGGTACTCCTCTAGCGACGTTCATGATATGTTGATCGGCGAACAAGCAAGAATATGCGATTGGAGCCACAGCCCAATGCTGGAGGTTCGGGGATTGTCTAGCCATGGATGTTTATAAATTGATAATACCAGGTACAAGATACATAGTGTACTCCTCTAGCGACGTTCATGTTATGTTGATCGGCGAACAAGCAAGAATATGCGATTGGAGCCACAGCCCAATGCTGGAGGTTGGGGGATTGTCTAGCCATGGATGTTTATAAATTGATAATACCAGGTACAAGATACATAGTGTATGTGCTATACCTTGCTTTGGGCTCTACGGTACCAGGAAATTGTTTTGCACTTGGGGACGTTCATGATGGCATTGAGTAGTTGATAACTACCTACAGTAGTGTAATCTTCAATAATCTTCATAGTGCATCCTTTATTTTAATTGGGATAACTCTTACGGCGTGTTGAAGCCCAAATAGTCGTTATGAGCATGTCACGTTGGTCTCACTTTCAGGTGTTACGTTACTGAAAGACCAATCCAACGAGACATCAATTGATGGATATGTTCCCTATAGTGGTGAACATGGCGTTGCCTCCAGACTCGGTTTAGATCCCATAATTGCCCTTCCAAAGAAGCAACTGGAACCAGGAATAATCAAAGACGACGCATCCCCCGCGACGAAATCTAAAATTCGCCACTCAACACCATGTTGGCGACACCACCATATCGACTGCTGGTGTACTTCTTGGTGACGGCCCGAAGTTCGGGTGAGGTGGAGGCCTTTTCGGCGAGGATGGCGCGAGCTACGGGGGCGATATCCTCTTCGCAATAGTTAGCGTAGTGCAAAAGTGTGGGGCTCCAGGCGTTACGTCCAACAGTTCGTCGAGCAATCATAACAGCAGCGGCTGCTAGTTGACTGGGAAGATAGTGGAGCAAATTGTAGCTTTGGAGAGTACCATCCAAGATGTAACAAGAGAGCTGCACGATGCGTTTGTCGGCATGGGCGGCTTTCAGGAAGCGAACCAAAAAAGCGTGTGCGCTGGGGATGGTGATGTTGTAGTTGAGAGTTTTCAAAATCTGTTCTTCCATCTCAATAATCTAAACGAAAAACAAACAAAAAGAACAGGGATGTGAGGCAATGCTCATATTCAATGATTGCAGTCCAAAGCAAACAAGTACAAACCACGTACCTCGGATCGCGTGTAAGCGCGATCGCAGATGTAAACCAAGTCACGAAGCTCAGGAGGGTAGATCTCCTCGTACTTGGACGCAATCAAAAGGGATGTGACGCCCACTAGTTGAAGTTTTGGTCGAGAAACTTCCTTGATCTCCAAGTAGCGATCGATGAGGTTGATGGTCAAGTACAAGGTCTCAGGAACCAGTTTGAACTTCAGATGAACCTCCACTAGCCAATCGACAAGGATGGATCGCATGCGTTCGTTGATATGGGGCTGGCATTCCATGAAGGTGGGACGAACGGAGGTGGTAGCTTCCTTGCTACGAAAATGATGATACATATCCTGCACGTAGCTGGTGACGCAAAGTGGATCCTCGGCATCGCGTTCATCAATATTGTCCGAGTTTCCATTGTACTGGTAGCTGGAAGGATTCGGAACAGGTTGTTGCGTGGGATCGGTGACAGTGCGGATCATAGGACGAACTCCTCCAAGAGTATGGGGCTGATTTGTTGTGTCGGCCGGGTTTCGCTGTTCTGCTACGGCAAAAGGCTGGAAGTTCTGGCGAGGGGGGATGTAAACGTTGCCGCTAGCTCCGCGCTTCTCAGGCAAGATGTTTTGGCCAGGCTTGCTACCGGCATTTTGGTTAGCATTGGCGTTGGTGAGATCCTAAAAAGTAAAGACAAAGAAAGCGAGAATAATAAGCACGAGAAAAGTCGTTAGAAGATGTCACGAAACTTAACCAATTGCTGGACGACAAGAAAGTCTCACTGAACGCCCACAAAAATGGGATTCAGCTGACAATTGAATTGGCTAGAGGTAAAGCAAGCACTCACCCGAAAGGCTCCACGAGAACGAGTGTTTGATGCAATTGACGACTGCATCGGTGCGTTGTTGTTAGGTCTGAACATTGCTGCGGGTTTCGTTGATAAGGAAATGGAAATGAAAGGTGGCTAGAAATCGATTCAAACAGAGTGGGTTGCAATGAAGGAAATGCAAAGCATACAAGGAAATCCTATTGACTGCAAGAGCAACAACAACTTTCGGAGAGGAGTTGACGACAAGAAGAGATGTTGTGGGAGATACTCCTGCTGTTTGAGGCTCCGATTGGGGAGGTGAGATGGCGATGGCAATTTGGCCAAGGAAAGATGAAGCAAGGTGGCGATTCGGCGATTACATGTTCAGATCATGTTTCAAACTCAATCCTTTCCAAAGAAGTGAAGATTGTATATTGCTTTGACATGGGTTCATTACTTAACATTCCATGCGTTGTGATATTTTTTTGGCTTATGGACAAACCGCGTGCAAAACGAAAATCCCCTGCAACACGCGGACTGCGCAGAGGCTATACTATCAACGGCCAACAGCGAAAAGACTGTTTAATGTCGCGGTCAGGCTTATGCAAAATACAGAGTTGAATAATGCATTTACGACAAATTGTTATTGTTTTTATCGATATTGTACCGACATGTAGGTCGAAATCACCTCCGCTTGTCGGTCAACGGCGAACCCTTCGCCTTCTAGCGTTTCGACTATCATTTAGCCGCGGCAAGTTTGGCGAACATCCGTTTTTCTCGGTAACAGCCGACTCTTTCATTGGAAGGCGAACGACTTCATTGGCACGAAATCCCGCGTGATACTGAAACACTAAAATAAAAATGAGACAAAACACAACAATTCATTCCTCTCCACCATTTGTAGAACGTTATTTCCCCATGACGATCTTTCCTTCGAGGAGGTGCTTTCTATATTGATAAAGACAGATGAGTATCGATTAGTCAAGAACTCTCACAATAATCGGAGACGCGATCGGAATCATCGTTGGAAACTGGTCCTGCTGCGCTCGACGCAAGAACATTTTTTGGTGAGGGCAATCTTCCTAGTACCCTCCTTATTGTACAATCAATGTTGGAGTTGAAAAGTCAACACTCCCGGGTCAAAAAATTACTTATGACGTGGGAGTTGTCATCGTAGCTGCGTTTGAATTCTAATCCCAAGGGTTTCAGATTCCAGTTTCATGGGCTCTCCGTTCAGAACAACGATCAGAAGAACATCCTCCGTGTACAACTCCTCCCTCCAACAAGAATACTTTTCTTCAAAATGGGCTTCACTGCAAATTTTTGAAATCGAAGGGCTGATATTGACATTCAGGCGAAGAGCGCCCAGCATATCCTTGACAAGAATGATGGTGTTTCGTCTGCTGAGGACAGCAGGCTTCCTCCACGACAACAACCAACAAGTAGGAGTCTAGTGCCACTGCTAAGCTTTGGCTCTCTGGTAGCAACAGAGAATTGAATGAATCACTGTTATCGTTTTGACCCAAATTACTAGTTCTCGGCGATCCTGTAGTGTAGCCATGATGTCGCATCGATATAGCGGATGCGCAGTTCCCTTGGTCGAGTCGGTCGAAGATACCCCTCCATGAAGCAACGTCTGAACGTCCATCCGTTGTTGAATGGATGACGTTGCCTTCGTGGAGCCTGTGAATATGTGGCACGTAAATGCTCCCTCCGACCGCGTTTTTCACGCCGTTGCGACTCATTTTCGTCGTCGTTGTCGTCGCCATTGCCTGAAGTATATCTTTAGCAAAGTGTTGCAAACACAGAGCTACCTATCGGCATACCGAGTATATCGAATAACTACTGAGGACTCGCCTACCATGCAACTTCCTGACGCTGCTGTGGCGGTGATCGACGCCAGTCTCAAATTTGTCTACTCGTTCAAGCCCCTGGTTGAGCAGACGGTGGTTCTCGGTACGTTGGGGGTCGTCTTTGGTAAAAGAGTCCCTGAATCTTTTGCTTTCATCGGATATTTATTCATTGTGTGTGTCAACTGTAACTGTAACTCATTTTCTTTTCTTCTTAGTCCCCGATGTGTTGCGATCACAAATGGTTGTCGTCGCCGACATGGTGGGTATGGACGTGGAGACTGTTTCGTACGTCCTGGGCATGTTCGTCTGCTACCCTCTGGGAATGATCATGCTTGCCATTCCCTATGGCATGCCACGCCACCTATTTTCCTTCTTGTTGGGAGCTTTTCTACTTCAGTTCACTCTGGGTGCCCAGTGGATCCACCAACTTATTAGTTCGTTGATTGCATATGCAATGATTCTCGTCCTTCCTCGCAAGACTTTGAAGCTGGCTCTGCCGGTCTTTGCCATGGCCTACATGTGCGCTGGTCACCTGCATCGACAGTATATTAACTATCTTGGTTGGGACTTGGACTTTACGGGCGTTCAGATGGTCCTCACCCAAAAGTTGTACATGGTCGGTTTCAACTTGTACGACGGCGAACTCCTAGCCAAGGGCAAGGATGACAGAGCCGCAAAGAAATGCGCCCAGTTTGCTTTGAAGGATGCCCCGGGCCTTTTGGAGTTTCTAGGATACACCTTCTGCTTTTCCAGCCTTCTCGCCGGTCCAGCGACGGAGTATTCTGTCTATTTGGGTGCCATTGAAGGAACCGTCTTCAAAACCCCTGATGGAAAGATGCAAAAGCCCCCGAGCAACCTCGTCCCCACTCTATGGCCCTTACTCCAGAGCTTGGTCTGCATGGTTTTGTTCTTGGTAATCGGCGGTAAATTCCCACTCCTGGATCCTTCCGATCCCCAGCACAACGACCCGGTGATCATCACGGAAGAATTCACAAAGCAGTTCTGGCCGTACCGGATTCTGTACTGCTGGTGTGCCCTACTTGCAGTTCGTATGAAGTACTATTTTGGTTGGAAGAATGCTCAAGGAGCGTGCAATGTGTGGTACTCTGGGTTTGAGGGATTTGACGAGAAGGGAGAACCAAAGGGATGGTCCTTCTCTGACAATATGGACATTCTTGGTTTCGAATTCCCGCCGGATGTGCAAACCATGACGAAGAAGTGGAACAAGAAGACTTCAGATTGGTTGGCTCGTTACGTCTATATTCGCACGGGTGGAAACCTCATCGCCGTATACTCCACCAGTGCCTTTTGGCATGGGTTCTACCCTGGGTACTACCTGTTTTTCTTGTCTGTCCCTCTCGTTACGTTTTGCGATCGACTGGCCAAGAAGAAGTTGTCGCCGATGTTCTCACCGTCGCAGTTCTCTGTATATGGTTTGTTGGCTTCGTTCATGACAGTGATCGTCATCAACTACATGGTCCTTGGCTTCGTGTTGTTGGCATCAAGTTGGTCACTGGCGGCTTGGAAGAGCCATTACTACTTCGGACATGTAGGTGGTATCCTCATGTATGCCATTCTGACGGCAATGCCGTCGCCCAAGAAGGAAAAGACAGTGTAGAAGCCTCGCTGGTCGATGATTCAGTCTTGTCGCCTAGGCCTGCAAACGTCATATAAACTCTCATGATCCCAAAACATGTGCACATGACGACAAATTTATATTAGATTAAAGTAAATTATCGTGAGCTTGTGCTTCTTAGCTCCCTTTCTAGAGGTTTGAGGCTGTAGCCCGCAGGAGAGCGAAACATGGTCGTGGACAGGCTGTGACACACGGCAGGGACATGTCGTTTCAAGGCGAGGAAATGCTTTGTCATCAAAATGAATCTATGAGCGAGGAGGGCTTCAGTCTAGAAGGCTTTATGAGGTGTTGAGCATACCTGCTTTCATACCTGACCCCAGTCATCCTGTAGCCGAGGAACATGCGGCTGCTTTGGTGTGAGACAGCCAACCCTCGGCAGGCCCCCAATGGCTTGATCTCGACCCACGTGTGTCACCAGTGGACGGAATGTCAACTGTGTCAAGGCAAAAAGCAAGTTCGACATTGATCGGGCGCGATCTTTCCTGAAAAGTATGGCCATTCTCTCGTGGATGGCGCACATTCTCAAACCGCAATCCAGGAGGGCGATGAAGACGATTCCGAGCCGATCACAGCCCATCTGAAGCGAGCCCGCGAAAATGATAAGCAACAACGGCATTGAAACGATGCATAAGACGAAGAATGACTATAAACATGTCATAGCAAGAAAACGACCCACGATGATGAGCACATGGTCCTTGTTCAGAACTATTTGCTTTCTAGGGCGAGACAGCCGCTGTCGTCTTCAAAAAGGTTTACCTCTACTTCCACTTGATCCATTCTATTGCTTTACGCTTCTTACCGCACCAGCATCAGCCACATTATTCTCAACAAAAGGGGGATTCTGTCGACAACGCCCTGTGAGGGCGTCAATTGAAAATCGTGCGCAAGGTTGAATCGAACAACTACGCCGCTAGGCGTCCCAAGGTTTGAAGCCTTGACCCACCACCAGGCAGGATCATGCACACAAATATTGCCTCTCAATAACGAGAGGGAGAATGGTGAAAGGTTAACTGCGTGACAAAACAAAACGAAGATGATGTGACGTGCGCAAGGTTGAATCGAACAACTACGCCGCTAGGCGTCCCAAGGTTTGAAGCCTTGACCCACCACCAGGCAGGATCATGCACACAAATATTACCTCTTCACACGAGAGGGGGGCATGATAAATAGTTACCTGCAGCAGATGTGCCGTGCGCAAGGTTGAATCGAACAACTACGCCGCTAGGCGTCCCAAGGTTTGAAGCCTTGACCCACCACCAGGCAGGATCATGCACACAAATATTGCCTCTCAATAACGAGAGGGAGAATGATAAATAGTTACCTGCAGCAGATGTGCCGTGCGCAAGGTTGAATCGAACAACTACGCCGCTAAGCGTCCCAAGGTTTGAAGCCTTGACCCACCACCAGGCAGGATCATGCACACAAAATCAGGAGCTCCTCGAAGTTAGTAGTGACAGTAATCCCCGTTGTGTCATGGATGGCATAACTTTGCTATGACGGCGACGAGGGGCCGACTCTTACGCTCTTGCCCCATGGGCCGTCGTTGCCAGAGTGGCACCCTCGCCGGTACCTGTTCCCAGGTTCGGCACTCTCTGCCACTGCGTCCGGGGAATTTCCCAAAGAAGCTTGCCACTGCAAGAGCGGCGTGCCCTCGGCCATTTGTCGATGGCGGGGCGCTCCTCTAAGCCATCATCGTCACCTCAATTTCGAGAAACTGAGCTTGGTGGAAAAGAGGAGGACCACGAACGTGGAAGCGCGGGCGGATGAATGGCTGCAAACCTTCCACGCGGAAGCGCGATGCCGATGCACTATTATTCATTCCGCCGCCGCCGCTCCTCGCCGCCCGACCAAATGGAATACTTCCCCAGATCCTGCTGACGTTGGTATTTATCGATGGCCACACAACCCTTGGAAAGTAGGGATGAGACGCCAGGCATTCGCGATCCGAAGTCCTTCTCTTTGGTAGTTAAGAGCATTAATACTATTTAATGGCATGACAAACGAAATTATCTCTGGGAATCTTGCTAGAAGTATTTGCCAAGTGTAGCAAACTTCACTTCCCACAAGCGCCCGCGAACATTATCATTCACAACCTGCATCTGGTTGATCCTTGCTGACTATTGATAAAAAGTGTGCCTTAAATCTTACTATCACAATAAGTAAAAAGACATCTTAATCGTAGTTTTCGCTGATGTAGCACACAGTGCGACACGCCACAACAGAACCTGAAGTGTGCATCCCATTGACTCTCGTCTCATTCATCCGAAAATTTGACGACTACGGGTAGAAAAACTATTGCCTTCATAGCTACCGCTGCTAGAAGGGGTCTGTCAAAGCTAGAATTGATATACAAGCCTTCTGCTTCCACCATTCTCGCCCGAAGATTGCCTCCCTTTGGATCAATTGCAAACAACAACACCAAACAAGGAAATAGCTTCGAGCAAGGAGGCTTTGTTTTTTTATATTACTATAACTGTCAGCAAGTTTTTGGGGCATTTCTCCGCATTATTTAACTATTCATTGGAAGAATCTCTGACACATGAATGACAAGGTGTTGACGACATCATCATCCAGAATAAGTTGGTACCGCTAGACGTTTGAGCACAACTCAATCCCACCGGCATCATTTGGGATCTTCAGGTTAATAGGGGGTCTACGCGATGCCGAGTGATGATCGGAACGAAACATCGCCGAGGTTGGGTAGCCTCGTCAGGAAACACTCGCTATCATCTGGACAGAGCTCTTTGCCACCCCGACCGGCTGCCACCGCTGCTGGTAGCAGTTCTGCATTTGCCAGGGAAAATATGATCAGTACCCGTAGACGGTCACCAAGTCCAGCCTCGGGGCATTATGGGAGGCGTAGGATAGGGTCGTCAGCTGAAAAAGCGGAAGAATCGTCAGTAGCTTCGCTTCAGCAAGAGGACTCGAAGCCAACCCAATCCTTTCGAAGAATCCAATCGCTTGATAACCCACGACAATTGGATGCGAATACGGAAAGGCCCACGGTGAGGCGGATAAAGTCAGTCGCAGGATCGTCTAACAACACTGGAGGAGCCGAGGGCAGGAGGCAATCCCGACGGTGGACAATGAAGGGATTAACAACAATCGATGGCCTAGCGCAGGGGGAGCGCTCAGAGTCGCAAAGTGGGGCAACAACTTCACTAGCAACAATACTGGAGCGGAAAGACGACAACCATGCACAAAGTGCAAGTGAAGACAGGCCGCGATCCAGATCGAGATCTAATCGGAGAACTAGAAACTCACAGTCATCTGCCATCCAGCAAGAAGGCGAAGAGAATGGCCACTGTCAAGAGTTGCTGCCCATTCGCCAGAGGGTTGTGCGGCGTTCGCAATCTTCAGTCTGTGCGTCTGTGGCTTCTGCTACTGTGGCCTCCTCAGAATCTTTTTCGCCGGGCTCCACTTCGAACAGCAGAAAGGGTAATGTGAGGAAGCGAAGTTCCAGCCTGGGGAAGCGGTCTGTGCCACGGCCCCGTGGAGATCAAGCTCCTGTGACACCAACGCGAAACCCCCCAAGCCCGGTGACCAGCGATTCCAGTTTGTCGCCACCCAACACTAAGCAGGCAATGCCTCTACCTGCGCCTCCGATAGCCAATGTTGAGGACTCCAGTGAAGAATCATCCCCAAACTCAACAACAATGAAGACTATCGTTTCTACTTCCAAGGTCAAACGCAACCCCAAGAAGCCGCGAAGCAGACGACTTCTCAGAAGTGGTTCGGACTCTGTGGCCAGGTCGATGGACATGACTGGGGCGATCATTTCCTCTTGCCCTGAGAATGATATTGATGAGCCGTCGACTGCTCCAAGTAATGATGTTGCAACAGCATCAACGCCCCCCCCGCTTCCGGTTGGTCCAAAAGTTGACCATGCCAGTAGGCCCTCGCATGCACTCCGGATTGCCAAAGAGGCAAAGGATTTGATTGAGGATGCGGCTGGTAATCTACCCCAAGAAACAACCAAGAGGCGGCGAAGCTTTGGGCTGTCACGCCTCGCCCGCTCATTCTCGTTGGGCAGCCGCAAGCAGACTGGATCTAGACTTTCCGCTGCTAGGAAAGCGAACTCTATGGGCAAATCCGTGGGCGCGAAACATCCCGAGAAAAGTATCAACCCTGCAAGGTCTGGAGACGATTCCACAACCCGCTCGGGTACGGAACGGACGGTCTCGACGGTTTCAACAGCCCAATCCTCCGACTTCTCTTCCAATTCGGGAGGCGTTGATAGCCTGTCACCTGTTCCGCCGTCTTCATCACCCGTGGACTACAAGAACTTCAGCAAGCTGCTATCACGTCTCCGTACAGACTTCGATCTTCCAGTCTACGAAGACGACGATGACGATGACCTCGAAGACCTACGTATAGTACGCAGACCGGCGTCGATGAGTTGCTTGACCACCCACCTTGAGTTGACTCGTGCAAGGATTGTAATCGGCAAAGATCTTGAAGAAGCTGACGAAGACAGTACCATGGTGTCGATCATCGACGCCGCAGGGATGAGCAAGAACCCGAGCGAGCGCTCGCGCTCGTCTCTTTCCAGGCGCCGAAAGAACCGTGAGAAGCGATCTGGCCAATCTGGAGTTTCTTTTGGAAGCGTCAACGTTCGAGAATACGAGCGAATCATCGGGGATAACCCAGCAGTCAGCGCGGGCGTTCCCATTGGTTTGGGATGGAGTTACTCGAACTACTTGGAAGTAGATGTTGATATCTACGAGTCTAGCGTAAGAAAACCAGGCCCGCGCACGCGAAGGGACTTCTTCCTGACTCCTCAGAATAGAATCAGCATTTTGCGAGACGAGTATGGTTGCAGCAATGACGAAATCACCAAGGCCAAGGAACTGGCAGCGGAAGTCCGCTATCAGCGACAGGTTTCCATTTTTGGAGAACCAAACCAATCGTTCCAGCCGCAAACACCGACTGCTGCTGCCACCGAGCCACCCAGCAAACGCCCTCAAAAGCCAGTGTACAGTAGGACGAGGGGTTCTGCCTCTGTCCGCCTGCCCATGCTTCCCCAGACCGACAATCGTTGGGATACATCTTGCCCGGCAGTGCAATGTGTGGAAGCCGGCCAATAAGACAATTTGTCGAAACTTATAGCTTTATAATGTTAACTTTGATTTAGTAGTCTCTGACAAAAACCAACGTTTGTCTTACTCTAGTTCGAGAAGAGAAGAGAGCCGGAGATGCAGTTCCTTTGGCTTGTGTTTCTACATCCTCCACGACATAGCTATCGTTGGTTGTACCCGGCTCTGTTTCATTTCCAACCAATGCCATGATTCGTTTCTTCTATTGTGGCTTGAATTCCTTTTAGTATTTTTACGCCCCCATTCGTTTCCGAAGCGCCGTAGATATAACATACGACAAGAGGGCCCCTACCGCCACACCCGCCCACTCGAGACCTATTCGTTGGACCTTTTCCCATGCCGCTTGCCGTTGCAATTGCCGTTTTTGTTCTTGTAGCTCATCATGTGCTCGCCTCACGGCTTCCACTCCTGCCTTGTCAAAGGTTCCATTGCAACTTTTGGCAATATAATCAAAGTGGCCCGTGACGACAGTATCTACCAGCTGATTCTCCAGGCTATCTGGATCGCCATTGGATTTTGTAATACTTTGCATGGGCCAAGTCTGGACAAGTGCTGGGGCAGCCGCCACATCATTATCATCCTCCAAGGGTGGTGCCAATACAAAGACTTGAGAATATCGAGTTTCCAAAAGATTGCCCACGACCATGTGACAGTGGTACTTTTGAACGGCTCGTTCTGCCTTTTCTCGCAAAAGAGCCGCATCTGTCTCCAATTTGAAACTACAAACAAAGGCATCGGGTGCCCACGTATTCCGCAACAATCCCATGACTTTGGGAACCGGTCTCAGTTTCAAGGTCAATCCATCTTGACCGTGCGATTGTATTTTGTGTTGGGATCGTTCCTCGAAGGGAACGTAAAAGTCGGACACGGCCGCTGCCAAATACACCATGGCCAAGGCTTGGCAATTTCGAATGGCAACACTGCATAACTGTAACTTTGCCAAATATTCATCAACGGATCGATAGGGTATTGTCAAAAGTCGTCCTTCTTGCAAGACTGCCTGGCGTTCCTTTAAGGCGGCTTGGAGTCGACTGGAATATTCAATGCGTCGATGCAAGGCAATGGGCTGCTTGTCATCCGACTTTTGTTTGCCAGACAGCGGCATAACATTTCCTCCAGCAGTAGTTTCTGTCAACCATGGATCTTGTGCTGCTGCATTGGCTAGTACGGATTGTACCATGCGATCTTCGTCATCTTGTTCGGAATCTCCTGCGCCGACAAAGAGTTTGCCGACCGACGCGGTCGACAATCCTTGATTGCCTTGTAAATTCAACAATTCACTCAAAATGCGTCCATACGGACTCGCACTCCCTTGACGCCATAAATGCACTACGGCATATCCCTTGCGTAAAAAGGCTTCCACCGAGGCGGCGCCTCGCGTCCCCGTGGAAAAATTGTCCAAACATCGGACCGAATGGACTTCCAAATCGGCGGCTGTGCCTCCGGATGTGACCAACACGAGAGGTCGATGATGAGTAGCATGCTGTACGACAAAGGTTTGGAGTTGCCGTTCCACGTCGGATCGGTCTTGGAGTTGTTCCAAAAAGCCGCTGAGAGCGGATTGGATCTTTTCAGCATCATCATCATCGGAGGGAGAAGACGATGACAATTTGGATTCGTCCGTCATGGGTGTGAACGAGGACATGCTTGCTAGTCTCTAGAGTCCTGGCTAATCCAAACAGCACTAGATATATTGGATAGCTGCAAGCTGATGATGCGTTGCAATAGCTTTAGTAGAGAGAGAATGCTGCAACACATGAGATGTGTCATCGTCTCTCCATCCCCGTTTTCAAGTTTTGGGGGATAGTATTGTCGGGGCGATAGAATTGAGTCAATGGAGTCGAAAATATTCGAAAACGGACAGTCAGATGGACACTGTCCGAGTTGAAAAGAGCGCAGTCGGACAACTCTGAGAGAGAAGAGAAAATCAACCATGGGCGCCCGCCACGATCTCATCCTGCTCCCTGTTTCATTTCATCTACCCATACAAACTACCTTGCTCTTGGTCAACTGGCAAGTCTTTTTTCAGACTCGATCGACAGTATGGATTTGTTGCAACGAGAATTAGCACGCAAAAAGTCTTTGCTCGCCAAGGCATCGGCCGTGGGGCAGGATGGAACTACGAAAAAGCGCAAATTCCTCAAACAATCCGAATTACGGCGGCTAGAAGAAGAGGAAGAGGAACGGGAACTTCTCAAACGACAAAAGCAACAAGAAGAATTGTCTAAAAAGGAGGAGACTCTACCAGCAACATCTGACACCTCCTCCACTGCCAATGCTGCCAAAGTCAAAAAGAGTAGAAAGTCCAAGGACTCTTCCTCCAAAGTATCCAGTCATGCTCCCGAATCTTCTTCCCATGATACTTCTACTGCTAAAGAAACCACGTCCACAATTATTTCACCCCAACATGTTACACAGCAACTACGTGCCTTGGGATTGCCCATTCGGTTCTTTGGTGAACAACACACGCAACGCCTCGAGAGACTTCAAGAGGCGTTGGCACAACAACATCAAACTCTCCAGGGCCTTTCGGAAAAGGAAGAATTTCGTCTGGGGCAAGGACATGGGATTCGCAATCCCTTTTTAGAACGTGATGATGATGACGACGAAGAAAATACTAATAATAATGCCAAGGCAAAAGAAGCAAGAGCAAAGGCAAAAGCCAAAGAGGTCCACAAAAACGACGAAGGTCAACTACAACAAGGAGAGGATAATGCTCACGAGGCCGATGACGACAACGACAAGGACCATAAAGAGGATACGGGAGATGATGATAATGATCCTCCCAAACGCATTTATAGATTCCTCAAGGGTCTTTTAAAGGACTGGGAAGCCGATTTGGAAGCCCGTCCTAGTCACATTGCCAAATCGGTCGCGGGTCGCAATGAATCCAAAACGTTGAAACAATGCAAAGATTATATTCGTCCTCTGTTCAAGCAACTAAAACGCCGCAAACTGGAAGCTGGTATGCAAGCGCATTTGATCAAAATTGTCGAATTTGCGCAACAAGGGGAATTCGTCAAGGCACATGATGCCTATATGGATGTGGCGATTGGACGAGCCGCGTGGCCGATTGGAGTGACCATGGTGGGAATTCATGCCCGAAGTGGACGGGCCAAGATTGAATCGTCCAATGTGGCGCATGTGATGAATTCCGAATTGCAACGCAAATACTTAACGTCGGTCAAGCGTTTACTGAGTTATGCACAAAAGAAACGACCCGATGTCGATCCCAGCAAAAAAGTGACCTAAATAAAGGTTAAATAGCTAGGAGAAAAATGCCATGAAAATATATTGCCACGTCGAGAATGCCCCGGGTATCGATCGCATTTGTCAGCGCTCGAGTTTCCGCGGAACACGTTGTATAGGATCTTAGCGTTGGATTTGATAGACAAAACAGCAACCAGGACATTCCACCAAAATGGGAGTAGCAGTGTTGTCGTTATCCTTCTCGTCAGGTTCGACGATGAGTTCTTCTCCACACCGACAGTCATAAACGTGTATCGTTTCTCGCGTTTCCTCATCTTGTGCCTCGACTAAATCACTCCATTGCAATGAAAGGACACCCCCTTGTTTTGCCTTTTTTGCTAAAGACATTTGTTGCAATTCATCAGTGTATTGTTTTCGTTTCGTGGTGTCTCTTAGTATTTGCCAAGCTTGTTGAATTCGACGAAATTCGTCGTCGTCCTTGGTGGCAGAAGCACTCGCCGCCTTGTCGGGATGAAAGGTCCGTGCCAACTGATAAAAGGCAGCTTTGATTTCCTCATACGACGAGTCGGGAGATACTCCCAACACATCATAGTGGGTCAACGTTGTTGTTGCTGCCATGGCAACAACAAGCAATTTGACAATGAAATTGAATGTATTTTCGTTGCAATGGTCAAAAGAAAATGAAGAAATGGAAGTGGATGGAAAAAAGGCACCTTGAACGATGTGGCTGATAACCTGTTATCTTTGACTCCCGGGATCACATGACTGTCCGCCGCTCGGTTTTGCTCGTGGCGTCCGTCCGTTTGTTGCCCCAAGATTGCGCGGCCTTCGTTGTGTTTCTTGCTTCCTCGCCGATCTCTGCCGCCAGCTCCATTTCGCTTGCTACTCGAAACCCTGGCAGCGGCTGTAGATCTCATATCTTGTTTCACTACTTTGATCTATCGATCATCAACCACCATGGCGCAACGTTTTCGAGAAGCCTTTCAAAAAATGTCCCAGCAAGTGGGTTCCGCCGCCGGAGGCAGCGGCGGTGGCGGCCGCGGTGGAGGCGGTGGAGGTCGAGCCGCAGCGGCAGCCGCTCGCAGTGTCGGTGCCTTGGCCGTAGCTGGTGGATTAGCCTATGGAACCTATCATTCCTTGTACACAGTCCAAGGAGGTCATCGAGCGGTAGTCTTTAATCGACTCGTGGGAATGAAGGATACCGTGTACGGTGAAGGATTGAACTTTAACATTCCATGGTTTGAACATCCCGTGATTTTTGATATTCGTACTCGCCCCGTCAATTTGCAAACCTTGACAGGATCCAAGGATTTGCAAATGGTGACGATTGCGATTCGTGTCTTGCACAAGCCGGATCCTTCCAAGCTGGTGTGGATTTACCGTCATTTGGGAGTCAATTACGATGAACGAGTCTTGCCCAGCATTATGAACGAATGTGCCAAGGCGGTTGTGGCGCGATATAATGCCAATGAACTCTTGACAAAGCGTGAAATGGTCAGCCGTGAAATTAGTGTGGATCTTCGACAACGTGCTGGATACTTCAATGTCTTGTTGGAGGATGTGGCTATTACGCATTTGAGCTTTTCGCCTGAATATGCCAAGGCTGTGGAAGCTAAACAAGTTGGTATGTACCTCTTGTTCGACAAGTCCTTCTTGCTTGTTGTGTCGTTGGAGTACTGGGAGCTCACTTGATATCTATCCTTTTCTTTCTCTTACTTGCTCTCTTTGCTAACTTGTTTACTTACAGCCCACCAGGAGGCTGAACGTGCCAAGTACATTGTGTTGGGAGCTATTCAAGAAAAGAAGACTATCATCACCAAGGCCAGGGGAGAAGCCGAATCTGCGGAATTGATTGGACAGGCTGTCAAGAAGAATCCTGGCTTTATGAAGTTGAGACGCATTGATGCGGCTCGAGAAATCGCCGATATTGTGGCAAAGTCAGGCAACAAGGTGTACTTGAATGCAGATTCGCTCTTGCTCAACTTGTTGGGTAGTGATGCCGATGAACGACTTGAAAAGGGCGTGTCCAGCAAGGGATGGCGTTAAAAGAAAAGCATCGTCGTCCTATCATCGTTGAGTCTGGTGGAATGAAACGAAGCGAAACGAGAGCGCGGCCGCGTATGTTTGATCGTTTGAAGAATGGTTGTGGAAACAAGTGTTTCCCTTAACAAATAATCAATTTTCAGTCGTTACCTCTAGAAGTCGACTATACAGTATTATGATTATTGTGATGAATCAGTGACCGTCACATATGCGCTGATAGTATGCAATAATCCCAAGATCTGTTTGCGTGAGGTCGACCTTGTGTAACCCTCTGGCCATGGGCACCCTCATGACATTTGTGAAATCGAGGAGGATTTGTCGATACCCATGATAAAAAAGACATTCTAAAAGATTAGGACCATTTCGTTACAGCATCATTAAAATGGTGCTACAGTGGATCAGCCTTGGCCACCACAACAAGTATTTGGTTCCCCTCCTTTTCTCCCCATTCCGTCATTGCTGACCGTACCATACAAATTCGATCACCATGCAAGCTACAATGCAATTGATTCCCCAAAACCGCAAATGATAAATACTGGATCGCCATGCTATTGCTGATCTGGATGCTAGCTTTGGCTGATGCCAGAGGCACGTTAGCCTCGGTTGTCCTGCTGGACGGTGGGCTAAACAACTGTGCCTCTTCCAGGGCCTGAAAGGCAACTTCGGCCAACCAAGTCGCATCGGCAAACTGCCCATCACCACCACTAATGTAATCCAAATGCTGGGGACCCACGCGGACTGTTAACAAATAGTTTCCATGAAGTTGAGGTAGAAAGGTTCCAAAGGTCTCGAGGGACAAGGTGCTCGATGAGGTAATTTTCTGAGCAGATTTGCCTCTTGCGATCGTTTTGACGGGGCTCTTGCTGGGAGAACGAGATCCTGACGACCCAGTGACACTTGACATGCCCGTATCTGTAAGATTGTCAACGCTATCCTTCGATTTGGTCGTTTCAAGGTCCCCGTTCGGCGAATTGCCAGCAGCAACTGGGTCCTCGTCGTCTCTTGGTTCCTTGTCCCCCAAATTCCCGTTCGCAGGTGTTCCTCCATTGTCACGGGTTTCATCGTCGTCCTTGTCTACATGCCCCTCGTCATTTTCGCCCATTCGCCGTGCTTGTTCTTTTCGAAATCGTTCTTCCAATTGTCCTTTAAATTCCAAAATAACTTCATCCGCCCCACATTCACTTTCAAAGTACTCTCGTTCTTCGTCTGAAAATGGCGCTGCCAGCCGCCAATGCCGTCGATGGTCTGGAGCCGGGGTCAACACTTCGGATGGCACGGCTTGTCGTCGTCGTAACACCCGCACCGCTGTCGCCAAGACTTGATCATAGAGGGTAATCAGGTGGTTCACATACAATGTGGAAGGACCCACGCGATCAATCCACACATGCGTTTGAGCACTCCCACTGGCCCCATCTTCCACGGTCAATTCCACTAATCCTTCTTGTGAAAAGCAAGTTATGCTTTGAAAGGTGCACATCCAATCCTGTTCGTATATGACCGACGTTTCATGGGACACACTGAACACGTGGGGAATTAAGCCACTGGTATGCCAATGATGATCCAACAATTGCAAGGCGGCGTGTGGAAATAATTGAAAGGTCAAGCGATGCCCATCCTCCTGTCGACACCAAATGTCTCGAGTGGCCCGAATGGTCGTTGGCATGGTCTTCAACGGAACACCAAAAGGGACCGTCATTATGATCAAGCAAGTACGCGTTGTCGTGCCCTGATTGTGGAGACTGATAAAATGTTGCGTATGTGTAGGAAGTAGATGAATAAATTGGATAGACAAGTCAAAGCCGTGCTTTGGCAACTACAACCACAGTCTCCCCGCCAGTAAATTGGCTTTTATGACTTTTTCCTAGAGTGTCGAGAGTGTGGGTCATCATTGTCGTGGCATGCTATTTTCGCTTCCGATATCTTTGTAGGTTATACGTCAGCGTTGGTGTCGAAGAAGTCAATGGCGACGCCTCATTCGGGATTCGCCATTCCCGCCACATGGCATGGCATCTGTGTGCGTGTCACACACCCGACACTCCACGCAGAACCACCCATCAACTCAAAAAGGGTGAAGAAAAAAGTGTTCCGACCCATCACATAGAAGGCGTTGAGCTACTCTTACACCTTTGTGCGATAAGTGCCAGCGAAAGATTGTTCGATTGATTGATTCATTAACCCAAGGATAATAAAAGGATCATGAAGAGCCGTGGCCTTTCTTTCCGGTCGACGGTGCTGTCCCTTTGCTGGGCGGCATTGTGGTGTTCTATACTGTCTGTTAAGATGGCGTCGTCGTTTGTTCCAATGTCTCAAGTACCGCGGTCGTCGGTACGAATCATCGCGTCGTCGACGCGTCTATTCGAATCCAAAAACCGCCCCCCACCGAAAAAGCCAAAGAAAATGACAATTGCCGAGTTACGCAAAGAATTGCTAAAAGAGCCCCTGGCCCAAGCACCAGCTCCCAAGAAATCGAGACGGACCCGAAAACGGGTAGACCAACCAAAGCAAACGTACCTGTATGCGGCACAGCGAAAGAAACTCCAGGCACAAAAGGGAGCAGGCGAATCAGACGAAGAGACGACGGAAGAAATTGTGGTGCAGGAGGAGATTAGTCCCGTAGCGCAAGCAAAGGAGCTGGGGCTAATGAATCCGGCCATGCAACACTGCGATCCAGCAGTAGATACTATCGAACCAAGGATCCTGGGACGATTGCAAGTGGGGGATACAGGGAGTGAGAAATATGCCTATATTATTGAAAAGCCAGCTGGTTGGTCCATTATTGGAAATACCAACAAGGGTAGTAGCACCAAAGAGGAATCCAATACTCTCACAGAGTCGTCGTCAAAAGCCAAGGCCTCGTCCAAAAAGCGCGTCAAGATTAAGAGCGGGGACAAGGAGGAATATTTGGAGTTTGATGAAGCCGATATCTTGGCATTATTGACTCCTGAAGAGCGTGCCGAGTGGGAGGCTCAGGGCGAATTAGAATTCAACGGGCCGGTCTATGACAATAGTGACGACTATGTAGACATTCCAGGATGGTACGATGTGGCTGAAATGTCAGCAGAAGAACGCGAAGAAGCTGGTATTGAGGACGAAGATTTTGATCCAGAAGACATTCCCGACTTTGACGAGGCGGATATTTTGGCTCTAATGACGCCGGAAGAACAAGAAGAATACCAACAGGACAAGCTTGCTGCACAGATACAACAGAGCATCTCGCAACAACAAGGTGTTAAGACCAAGAATAACAAGTACAAAAATCCTCTACAGCGTTATCTGGACATGCCAAGAGAGGAAATGGATGCGGCCATGTTGGAGAATCTTAAGCGCATCGAACGTCGACTCCAGAATCCGACCAGCGGTAAAGCAAGCTTTTCAACCGCGGTAACGCGGCCGACTATAGTAGGCTGGCTCAAGGATTTCAAGGCCAATGAAGGAACTCCCATTCGGGGAGGCAACTTTTGGACCGCGGTTGCCGGAGCGACTGAAGTGGACGACTCGGGTGTTGTGGTAATCTGTCCCAAAACTGCTGCGGGCAACATCTTTGTGGATGCGGCTGAGTACATCACAGTCGTGGGCAACGGAGAGTTTCTGGCGCCGGCACAAAACCGCAAAGACAGTATGGAAGTTGCCAAGGAACAATTGAAGATGGAAATCGTGTCAAAAGTCCGCAAGGGTCGAGAGGGAGATACCTGCCAAACAGTCCGCGTCTCCATTTCGGAAACAGCGTCTTCGTGCTCCTCGATCATTCCTCATATTCAAGCTCAATTCGCCGATGGTATTCGGGGGGATCCTGGTGCCAATCCCTTTGACCGTCGAGCACCGCGTAGATTGATTCACTGTCAATCTGTCACTGTGTCGAGTCTTTCTCACGACGAGGACGCTCAAGCCGAGCTAGAAGCACTTCCAGATGATATTGCAATCTTGGCAGATCGCCTCAACCACCATAAATTTACCAAGGGATCATTCTTGGGTCGTTCGAGCTTACGGATGAACCCACTGACCAACACCTTCCGAGAAGTTAACGGAGCCGCGGATGGCTTTCCAGGTTGGACCATAGACCGATATGCGGATTGGATCTTGGTGCAGCACGACCCCAAGGAATACCGCGGCCCCCTTCCAAGCATTCACGATGGTTATACTGCTGGTGTCTATTACCTCTCAGCAAATCCTGATCGAGGATCAATGGGATCTGACTCTACACTCCGCCCAACTTTGCTAGAGGGCAAAGCAGCCCCGGAAATTGTCCCTGTCCTCGAAAATGGTGTAACCTACTTGGTGTCGTTGGACAAGGATTTGTCGACCGGAATCTTCTTAGACCAGAGACCGCAACGAGCATGGCTGACCCGCAATTGCGGCGAGAAAACGCATGTGTTGAACTGCTTTGCCCATTGCGGGGCATTCAGCATTGCGGCCGCATCTGCGGGTGCGTCGACCGTAAGTTTGGACTTGAACAAGAAGTGGCTGGACCGGGTCCAGCCACAGTTAGAGGCAAACGGAATCGCCTTTGATGAAAGACACGATTGTATCTACGGCGACTGTTTTGAGTGGCTAGAGAAACTCGCGAAGCGCGGAGAAAAGTTTGATATCGTCATCCTAGATCCTCCCAGCTCGAGCGTCGGAAAAAGAAAGCGCCGATGGAGTGTCAAGAACGACATGGATGAACTGGTGGCGTTAGCGGCTCCCTTGGTCAAAAAAGGTGGCTTGCTTTGGACAACGACCAACAGTGCTGGCTTGTCGCCGATCAAGTTTGCGCGTCTTTGCAAACGGGGCATGGACAGCGTGGGACTTGAAAATGCCAAGCTGGAACGAATACAACCCATGCCACTAGATTTTCCATCCATTGGCCCTCAGTCGGTGAAAAACCTTGTATGGCGCATGCCATAAAGGAAAGGACCGGCTTGGGATGACAATCTCTGAGTGAAGGTGGAAGATTGCATCATGGCTATCTGACCACGAGAATGAATTGGCTTTCTGCAATCTCCCATTTGACGAAGCGAAGTCGGCGCTCTCCCTTTATCTGGAGGCACGTGGAGGAAAATGCAGCCGCAGAGTAACTACCATTCGGAATGATAATCTCAGCCTGTTAGCTAGCTATCAGAATCGTAACGAGTGCTTACTACCCGACATGATCCAGTCACTCTAGCTAGCTAGCTAGTAGAGTGCTACTCTTAAAGTGCGGGCTTTCCAGTTAGAAGCTACCTTGACGATCGAGAGGAACTGATTTCGCCAAGTACATAGCTACACCATGCCTTTATTTTTCGAGGTACCTAGTTATTTACATACACAGCACGCATACGTCAAGATGGAGCTTTTGGACATAAGCCCATAACTGCATACGATTTTGGGGCTGTGCTGCAGTCAGCGCGCGCCATGCCATTCTACCGGTATGTAAGGCCCAAAATTCCACCCATGTGGTATTTTTGTACCAAAATTCCATTTCCCCGTATGTAGAACTGCCGATACCGTCATTGGAGTTTGTGGATTTCTCATGGTGTTGACGTGGCGAATCCACTGTGGAGTGGACAGGAATCGTGGAGTTTAGGGGCCGAAAATTCCACAATACGATCGGCAATACCAAGCGCTATTTTCACACAACAATGCTGGTTGCTGCCACAACAACAAATACAACTTCATTCCAAACCTGCTGAAACAAAACAACAATGGCAAACCTTAATACACCTGGCCCATGCGCCAATCCAGGGTGTCTGCTTGGTGGTATTGCACCAAGCACCCATAAATGTCCGGATTGTGGCAAGAATATTCATGCCCCCTGTGGTGATGAGACCCCGGACATTCACTTCGTGTTGTGCCCTGTCTGTAAGGCAAAAAGAATAGCCGGCACCGGACAGCAGGGCGAAAGAGAAGTCACTGCCAATCAGCAGCAGCATGAGCAAGCGGTAGTAGTACCACCACAGCAGAATCCTCGTCCTGCTACTCGTGCTGGTGATGCTGCAAGAAGCAAACCCCCAAAGCGGTCCCTTCCACCACCCAGTGACTGCTACAATGGTACAAGCATGGCAACTCGGCTGTCCCAGCCAAGTTGTATACTTGCTTACCATGACTACCTAGCAGAATTTATGTCATTCTGGGATGGGAAAAAGTATGTGTCACCATATCCTTTCCCAAACTCTGAGCTACAGAAAGTGACTCCGAAGGAGGTGGCAAGCTTTTTGGCCATGAAAGCATATGGAAAGCCCGATCCAACAGAAGCTGACAATCCAACAGTTGGACGGTCGAATTCTATTTTATACTACAAAAAAGCCATATCGTTTTTCATGCCCAACCGGCTAATGGCGTGGAACTTTGCAGTGGGTTGGGGAAATCCTACAAGATCCAACGAGGTGAATGAGCTAATAAAGGCTGTTATGAAGAAAGAAGCTGCTGGATTTGGGAAAGCATCGCAAGCACGGCGGGATTTCGACAAGGATGAATTTGACCAAGTGATGAATTATTTGGGAAGGCAGTCGGCTGTTGATTTAAAGCTAGGTGTTCCCTGCCTCTTCAAATTTTCTTATCACTTTATTGCACGCTTGGATGATGCGTGCAAACTGAGGAAGGCCATGCTTCGTCAAAATGTCCGGGTGCCTGATTCCCTGGTGGCCAAACTACAGTGGTCCAAAAATGTAAACACTGAAAAGCCATGCCCGTGGCAGATCATTTTTGGTTGCAAAGATGCAAGCTACTGCCTTTTGTTGGCGTTAGCGTTGCATTTGGAGACGACTATTGCACAACATGGTGGCAACAAGGAGTTTATTTTCCATTTTGGAAAATCGACTCCAGAACAAGCGAACTCATTCGTCAGCTCTTCCCTAAGGAAGATATTGAATACAGAGTTCATTGAACTGATGGATTCTGCTGATGGGAAGCTTGGGACGCATTCCAATCGGAAGTACGGAGCTACGGCAGCACGTCGCAGAGGTGGCACACCGGCAAATGTTGATTTTCGCGCACGTTGGGGACAGAATAAACGCCAACAAGATCGCTATACCAATGCTGATTTGCCATGGCCGGACGGTGACATTGCTGCAAGGCTATGCGTTGGAGGCCCCATTCGTTATGCAGTGAAGGCAGGTAGTGGGATTACAACGGATTGGATAATTGCCAATGTGGTGCCGAACATAGCTGCTGATGGGTTTCATCGGGAGGTTGCCAGAGTGCTTGGCACAGCACTTCTTTGGGCTGCCTTTGAAGAGTCTATGGCGGAGATGATCCCCCTTGGGATCCTACAACGAATTCATTCTGCATACGAAGCCAACAAACTTGTACTTCAAGGAAACCTTCATGATAATGAGAATCCAGTCTCAAGGATTCTACTTGATGTTTATGAGACAGAGGGTGTTCTACAGGTGATGGATTTGGATGGGGGAGATGGTGGTACAAACAATACCGATCAACCAATGCGAAACATTGAGGATCAACGAGGGGAGCTACGAAAACTGCGATGTGAGGTGCATGAACTGAAGGTCTATCTTGCCGCCTTGAAAGCACAGCAAGATCAAACGAAGTCTGAATGGACTGCAAACTTCAACAAAGTGTTTCGCCATCTGAATAGAATCGAAAGCCAGCCAGGCCGGCGTGTCAGAGTGGCAGGTGACAATGGTGAAGCCGTTCATGAAGACCACCAACTGCCAGAGAATAATGCGAGGCTTAGTCGCTGTCCAAAAACGTTGCATCTACTGTGGGATGAATGGACGAATGGGTTGGGCGGAAACAAGGCGGCAAGATCTTTCACTGCTAGGGAACGAGGGCGAGTTAGGTATGTATTTAGCAAACGAAAGGTATTTTGGGACCAAGTCAGCCTGATGGTCCGAAGCGGGGAGTTGGCGACAGTTGCCATTGACAAAATTTATGATGCGTATGGTGGAGATACATGTGTCACGAAGATATTGCGTCAAATGCAGAAGGATAAAGCCACTGGAGGGCATCCATCACTGCGAATAGTATCAATGGTGACAGTATGAGTATAGTGATTTATGTTTTGAAATGAGAAAGTCTCCTCTTCCAATATAGTGTAGCAGTAGCTACTACTAGCTCGCCATCTTGTCGTCGTCGCTGGACTTTGACTCAAAGGAATACATGCGCGCTCTTCGCACGAGAGTTCAAGTGATGCGAACACTGTACACGGGATTGTGCGTGGATTTTGTTGTGGAGTATTTTGAGACTATTTTCATGTAAGGCCCAAAATTCCACCCATGTGGTATTTTTGTACCAAAATTCCATTTCCCCGTATGTAGAACTGCCGATACCGTCATTGGAGTTTGTGGATTTCTCATGGTGTTGACGTGGCGAATCCACTGTGGAGTGGACAGGAATCGTGGAGTTTAGGGGCCGAAAATTCCACAATACGATCGGCAATACCAAGCGCTATTTTCACACAACAATGCTGGTTGCTGCCACAACAACAAATACAACTTCATTCCAAACCTGCTGAAACAAAACAACAATGGCAAACCTTAATACACCTGGCCCATGCGCCAATCCAGGGTGTCTGCTTGGTGGTATTGCACCAAGCACCCATAAATGTCCGGATTGTGGCAAGAATATTCATGCCCCCTGTGGTGATGAGACCCCGGACATTCACTTCGTGTTGTGCCCTGTCTGTAAGGCAAAAAGAATAGCCGGCACCGGACAGCAGGGCGAAAGAGAAGTCACTGCCAATCAGCAGCAGCATGAGCAAGCGGTAGTCGTACCACCACAGCAGAATCCTCGTCCTGCTACTCGTGCTGGTGATGCTGCAAGAAGCAAACCCCCAAAGCGGTCCCTTCCACCACCCAGTGACTGCTACAATGGTACAAGCATGGCAACTCGGCTGTCCCAGCCAAGTTGTATACTTGCTTACCATGACTACCTAGCAGAATTTATGTCATTCCGGGATGGGAAAAAGTATGTGTCACCATATCCTTTCCCAAACTCTGAGCTACAGAAAGTGACTCCGAAGGAGGTGGCAAGCTTTTTGGCCATGAAAGCATATGGAAAGCCCGATCCAACAGAAGCTGACAATCCAACAGTTGGACGGTCGAATTCTATTTTATACTACAAAAAAGCCATATCGTTTTTCATGCCCAACCGGCTAATGGCGTGGAACTTTGCAGTGGGTTGGGGAAATCCTACAAGATCCAACGAGGTGAATGAGCTAATAAAGGCTGTTATGAAGAAAGAAGCTGCTGGATTTGGGAAAGCATCGCAAGCACGGCGGGATTTCGACAAGGATGAATTTGACCAAGTGATGAATTATTTGGGAAGGCAGTCGGCTGTTGATTTAAAGCTAGGTGTTCCCTGCCTCTTCAAATTTTCTTATCACTTTATTGCACGCTTGGATGATGCGTGCAAACTGAGGAAGGCCATGCTTCGTCAAAATGTCCGGGTGCCTGGTGATTCCCTGGTGGCCAAACTACAGTGGTCCAAAAATGTAAACACTGAAAAGCCATGCCCGTGGCAGATCATTTTTGGTTGCAAAGATGCAAGCTACTGCCTTTTGTTGGCGTTAGCGTTGCATTTGGAGACGACTATTGCACAACATGGTGGCAACAAGGAGTTTATTTTCCATTTTGGAAAATCGACTCCAGAACAAGCGAACTCATTCGTCAGCTCTTCCCTGCTAAGGAAGATATTGAATACAGAGTTCATTGAACTGATGGATTCTGCTGATGGGAAGCTTGGGACGCATTCCAATCGGAAGTACGGAGCTACGGCAGCACGTCGCAGAGGTGGCACACCGGCAAATGTTGATTTTCGCGCACGTTGGGGACAGAATAAACGCCAACAAGATCGCTATACCAATGCTGATTTGCCATGGCCGGACGGTGACATTGCTGCAAGGCTATGCGTTGGAGGCCCCATTCGTTATGCAGTGAAGGCAGGTAGTGGGATTACAACGGATTGGATAATTGCCAATGTGGTGCCGAACATAGCTGCTGATGGGTTTCATCGGGAGGTTGCCAGAGTGCTTGGCACAGCACTTCTTTGGGCTGCCTTTGAAGAGTCTATGGCGGAGATGATCCCCCTTGGGATCCTACAACGAATTCATTCTGCATACGAAGCCAACAAACTTGTACTTCAAGGAAACCTTCATGATAATGAGAATCCAGTCTCAAGGATTCTACTTGATGTTTATGAGACAGAGGGTGTTCTACAGGTGATGGATTTGGATGGGGGAGATGGTGGTACAAACAATACCGATCAACCAATGCGAAACATTGAGGATCAACGAGGGGAGCTACGAAAACTGCGATGTGAGGTGCATGAACTGAAGGTCTATCTTGCCGCCTTGAAAGCACAGCAAGATCAAACGAAGTCTGAATGGACTGCAAACTTCAACAAAGTGTTTCGCCATCTGAATAGAATCGAAAGCCAGCCAGGCCGGCGTGTCAGAGTGGCAGGTGACAATGGTGAAGCCGTTCATGAAGACCACCAACTGCCAGAGAATAATGCGAGGCTTAGTCGCTGTCCAAAAACGTTGCATCTACTGTGGGATGAATGGACGAATGGGTTGGGCGGAAACAAGGCGGCAAGATCTTTCACTGCTAGGGAACGAGGGCGAGTTAGGTATGTATTTAGCAAACGAAAGGTATTTTGGGACCAAGTCAGCCTGATGGTCCGAAGCGGGGAGTTGGCGACAGTTGCCATTGACAAAATTTATG
Source organism: Nitzschia sp. DOCU1 (assembly GCA_951394045.1). Classification (NCBI taxonomy): domain Eukaryota; phylum Bacillariophyta; class Bacillariophyceae; order Bacillariales; family Bacillariaceae; genus Nitzschia; species Nitzschia sp. DOCU1. The sequence goes on from OX595989.1 coordinate 659,636, forward strand.
ATGCGTATGGTGGAGATACATGTGTCACGAAGATATTGCGTCAAATGCAGAAGGATAAAGCCACTGGAGGGCATCCATCACTGCGAATAGTATCAATGGTGACAGTATGAGTATAGTGATTTATGTTTTGAAATGAGAAAGTCTCCTCTTCCAATATAGTGTAGCAGTAGCTACTACTAGCTCGCCATCTTGTCGTCGTCGCTGGACTTTGACTCAAAGGAATACATGCGCGCTCTTCGCACGAGAGTTCAAGTGATGCGAACACTGTACACGGGATTGTGCGTGGATTTTGTTGTGGAGTATTTTGAGACTATTTTCATGATACATGCAACGAATGCAGTGTGATCAACAATTATTAAGCCCCCGCGCTAGGCTAACTTCAACAATTACATATCGGTTTACTAGCTAAGACACGAACGAGAATGCCCGGCGTACTACTTCTCTCGATGACCACGGAAGCGAGCAGTCATGCTGTCGTTTCCGGTACTGAAAGCCTCGTGATTCTCAACGTACGTCATTTTCATAGCGCAGCGCCTGCTGTGACCACCGGCGAAATGCACCACCTATCAGCACGGAGTGCGGAGGAAAGCATCTTTTGGCCTGCACCATCATCATCGGCCTACCGAGAGAGGTGATGCAGCCCCGGTGCTCGCGGCAACCATGGTAGCGTAAATTAAAATCGCGGCGAAGGTTTGCAACAGCCAACTGCTTCCGACTTGCAAATCCTACCTCTGCTACCACGAAAGTAACCACTCTTCGTAAAACCTGTTGATTCTATACAGGCAGGGATGCCACCTATTGCAGATATGATGAAATCGAAGTCCCACAGCATCGATTTGGTTAACAATACAATCACGATAAGCGAAGACGATGCCCCCGAAGGCGTTGTAGCTGCGCACCCCAAGTTCCGTCGATGCATCTCCGTGCCAGAAACGTTATGGGATATTCGCTCAGTTATGAAAATCCGCACTCTCGACGAGAGTATTCATTCAACATACGGGTCAGAAAGCGGTGGCCCCAAGGGCAACATTAGGTTCAAGAATGTCGGCATCCGCGAGTACGCGCGGACTGTCGGCGATAATCCCTCTTGCAGCAGTGGGCCGCCAGTGAGGTAAGAAATGACGGGAATCACGATGATTGACAGCAACGGATGCTGCGATGTATCCTGTATGCTACTTCTTTGGACTTTTTGTCTCAACAAAATGATTTCTTTTGCCTTTGTAGTATATCCTGGGAATACACCGCGTTGGGCGAAATAAGCCTGGACGAATACGAGCAAACGAGACCTCCTCGTCGAAGTCATTTTGAAATGGTCTTACCCCGTAAGATCCGTCATGATATGCTTCGACGAGAGTGGGATGTTACACAAAAGCAAATTGCGGAATCAGTTCGAAGAAACGTGAAAGTTAAGAATCAAAGGAAGGCTACCGTGAACAACCTAGGAAAGGCCGCCAAGGCAGAAGAACTGCTTGAAAGCACAGGGCGCAAGATTAAGCGGCTTCTCACATTCAAGCCTCCTGTCAGCGTGCAAGTGAAGAATCTAGAAGCCAAGGTGAATGAAGCTCAACGCCGAAGGTCCCAGCTTGCCTTGGAGAAGTATTACGCATCAGAATATGACAACGGCAATACCACCAGCGCCAACAGCTTGTAGCAGCTATTACAAGTGCTTGGTATTGCACGGCACGATACAATTTTTCTTATCGGAGATCATGATTTTGCTGCATATTCCGGCCTAGACGAAACGAAGGAGATCTTTGGATCAATTTTGGCCCTTTTGCTTTCCAGGAGGCTACAGTATATTTTAGATAAGTGTTGTTACAAGGATATACTAGTTGACAAAGTTGCGATTCAAAGAATCTACATGAAACTATGGTAGAATACAGTAGCAAAACAAGACGAAGCGGACAGCCGCGATGGCAAAGACTCCGAAGACTTGTTTCCCACGCCTCGACAAGGCATTCCCCAGCCCCACTTTGGTTAGAGGTTTTCTGTGGTCCCTCCAGACGCGAGAAGAAGTCTTGCTTCCCACGTCCACCCCGGTATGGCTGAAGGTATTCTGTGATCTCTCCAGGCGCGAAAGAACACTACGTACTCGAACAAAAGGTCTTCTATTACTAATACCTTACAAATCCCGGGGTGGATGTGGCGACGCCTGATCATTGTCGATAGAATGATCGACTGCCACACGAAGAGTTCGCCGTCATTTCGATCTTTGAACGATTTTCAATTGTGGAAACAATCCCTTGGCATCAAAACTGGCATGCAACAGAAGCTTACTCTGCGCCGCCGCGTTTCTGTCTCACAAGAATCTTTCCTAAGTTGCCCCCAAATGTTTCATACGCCTGTGTCTGGTGGTGGGTGGATACCGGTCGAAGATGTTTTGGAACATCATCCGGTGGGATGTGACTCTGTTGTACTCCCTTGGATGACGTGACGCAGTGACAGCTGTAGTCGAGACTTACTTTCTGTATGCCACCAATCATTAACATCATCATGTTGCATGAATTCCTAAGCCCATCGATTTTCGGAACGAATAGAAACACCATTCGAGTTCCTCTTGTGGTGTGATAGCCTCTGTATTGAATAGTGTGATTCCATTGGGCATCGACGCCAAGAAGGATGGGAACAACGGTTGCGTCCTTCCTGTACAGGATGCGGCACGACAAACGCGGCGGGGAGGTGTCAAGGGGGAGATCGAGGAAACAGCAGAATTCTAAAGATGAAAACGAAAGCAAGATGGTATCCTTTGGCTGATGGAATTGTTCCTTTTACCAACCGAGTTCTGTTGTGAAATGACGTGACGAAATGAAAGATATGCCAATGCCATGAGACGGATCCTTCGGCTTCTGGGGGTCGGAGGCATGGTTGCTATGTCGAGGCCGGCTCGCTCGCTTTCCACCGCCAACCACATTCACAGAATATCTTTGGGCTATGGTGCACTTCCCACCATTTGGAAGGCAGCAGCAGACAACCACCCTTGCTTCGTTAAATAAAACTCCTTCATCCTTCTGAGAACTTTCACCGAGATCCCGTGCATAAGACAAATTTTGTACTGAATCAAGGAGGGGGATTCCTGTTATAAGGCGAGCGTAGTCGGGAAAACAACGAACCTTAATGCTCCAGTCATTCTCTATCTAGATTTAACAGCGACGGGGAGAGCCAGTGTACTCGAGTTTCGCTTGACAGAATTCGACTTAAGGGATTAGTTCAAGGGGATATTAAGTGCATTGAAGTTGCCCATGTGTCGAATTAACATTGCCGTATTTCAGAGTGGAAATATTCAGGATAACGCGTGTTTTTGGTCTCTTTGCGAAATCCGCACTGCGTCATGCGTGTCCCCCAGTCCACTCTACCGGTAGGCATGCAAACCAACGGAAAGGAGAGCCCAGCACTAACTCGCCCGCCAATAGCGAACGAACCAAAGCGCTCGTGAAGACGTAGCCCATGTTTCCGCGCGAAAGAAACTGTGTCCAAAAAACTCTGCGACGCTTCTATCACTTCCATTTATTTACATTGTAATCAGACTAAAAAGTTCCAAGGGCTGTGAGCGGAACTAGTCACCGATACTATTGAAAGACCGTTGTTCCTTCGGGGCATTGACATCTTTGATTTCCTGACGAGAAGCAGCCGTGCATTATTTCATTGAACTTTCGTTGTTCCAAGTAAAGAATGGTTTGGAAACCAAAGAAGGGACGCCGCGGGGGCAGCCGAGGCACCATCGCAACGAACGGGCAAAGTACGGGAAGTCGTCAACTACGGAGCTGCTTAAAAGTTGGGCCAAATGATAAGATTTTGGTGGGTGAACTTTCCTCCATTTCCAGACCATCATCCAGCGGGCAGGATTCTACCAACTGCAGTGCACGTGATCGGAGCAACAACAGCGGACGATCCCTTCTCAGTATAATTTCCGGAAGCGGATCCTCGCGAAGCAAAGATACGCCGTCATCGGAAGATCATATTCAAGGCAGTGGCGCATCACACACTTCAGCGGATGATTCAGCAGTTTCACCGAGAGACGCAACAAGCAAGAGCTCTCAGCACAGTCCTGGTAATATTTCAGGCGGAGGTGTGCCTTCGGAGGATAAAAATGTACGGTTCGGAACCATTTCAATACGAGAGCACGAACGAGTGGTGGGTGACAACCCTTCTTGTAGTACTGGACCTCCTATCGGGTAAGTTATTCATTTTGCTTTTCACAGGGGGTTCCTGATCTCTCTCTAAACGCTCACTATCTCGCCCTGTTTTGCCCCTGACTCTTCCCGTTAATTGGACAGGATTGGATGGAGGCACACAGATACTCGGGTTATTCCGCTCGACCATTATGAGGATCGACGCTCATACCGACGGAAGCGCATTGTTTTAACCAGATCGGAACGCGAGGAACTGCTGCTGGACTGGGGCATTTCGTTTGATGATATTATTGATTCCATCCGTATGAACATCCGCGTGAAAAACCAGCGAAGACAGACTGTCACAAATCTAGGAAAGATTGAAAAGTTGGAAGAGGCATTTGAAAGCGCGGCACGGAAAATCAAAGCCATATTGCTGAGACGGAGGACGGGAGAAAAGGTTTGGAGACTCTTGGAGCAAGCGGAGGTTGCCAGGAAGATCCACTCTCATCCTACTAGTAATGCTGAGGGCGAACGAAAGATAGCCATTACCCATCCGGAGGGCGAACCTACAAAGTTCGAGACTGGAAAGGATGACGACCGAAACCAAGTGTCGCTACCCGATTTCCGGCAGATTCCTTCAGAAAAACGGCTGCTCCGATCTTCGTCCTCGCTTTCAGATATTGATGACTTACACACATCGATCAGTGGTTTTAGTCTGGGAAACAGTACTACGGCTTCTGCCAGAGAAATGGAAAGATTTTACCGCGAACTTGAAATGGAAATGTTCGGAGATTTGCCGCTGCCTGACATGGTTGGCGAAACGCTCGAAGTCGCAATTTCCATCCCGGAGGAGGAGCGAGTTTACTATGACCCACCGTGCTCAATGGCATACCAAGAGCCGCCTTCTGTTACACCATCGTACGCTAGAATGCTGGACGAGAGTATGGAGTTACGTGTGGCTGGCTCCCCTCCTGAAACGTCCCCGTTTATGGAGATCCGCGATATGAAACTCTATTTTCAGCCGAGACAACCACCTTCGTTCGTCTCGGAACAAGACGAACGAGAACGATCAATTCTGAGCCATGCACTGAAAGATGGAGCTGCTCTTGAATTCGCGGCTATTCAAAGGGTTGTCAGCCACTCGTCCGATGAGGACAACGCGATCCTTTCGTCCCAAATGCCAACTCCACCAGCCGGACTGATATTTCATGACGACCCAGTAATGGCGATTCGACTGGGCCATGTACCACCCCCAGAAGTGCGGTTAACTAGTGACTCTTTGGGTTCGGCGGACATGGAAAAGGTGGAGCAGCATCGAGCCAACTTAGCAAGGGCATACCTTTCACAAACGGTCACTGCCATGGAGCAGCGGTACTTGCATCCTTCCCTGGCGCCGCCAGTTCCTCCGACAAATCAGTTTGGAATGACATACTTTCCAGAAAACAACACTCATGGATATCCTCACCACGATGCCACTGGGTCATCCTCGGCTGAGCATATGGGAAGCCCCGCTTCAGGCTCACAAAGCAGCCGCAGCAGCAGTCGCTCGAAAAAGTCGAAGCGCCGCAAGGATGGGCCCGAGATCCGTCATATTCCTCCATACGTGAAGAAGTCCCCGACTCACTGGATGGAAGGCCACGATGATGCCGAAGATGGCCCTGGAAAGTACTCACCGTATTGTGACCCGATCACAATCTCGGAGGATGCCGGTTACGTGGACAGGATTCGCCCATCTGGGCCTCCAATGGAGCCCCGGCCTGTGTATGTAGCACCCCAGCGGTACCCTGTCAGCTTTTATTGAGGAAGTCAATCGTTTTTGCTGAAGGAATAATCGCAAAGAAATCAGGGAGCATCGACTGGTCGTCTATTGTTTCGACTTCTAGCCTCCATTCACGAAAAGATAGTCAACAAGTGCTTCTAGCCTAGCTTCTCCTTTGGCATGTTGAGCTAATGCCTTGGTTACCTTTCGATAGTCAATTTCGATAGCCTATGGTAGATAGCTCGAACGTTGTGCGGGGCGATGATGCATGATGTATGAGATCCCATTGATGACTCATTCGACTTCTAATTTTCCACCGGGCGATGACAGGCGAACGCGTCCCTGGCGCCTTTTGTCACAGACAGCGCTAAGTAAGTACCAACACAACCTACCTACCTACCTACCTCCGCGCCGGCCGGCCAAGTAGATTTGTCTACCGAGGTTTCTACGATCTCTGATGGCTTTCGTGTCGCGGCAGAGTAGCGAGATAGATTTTGTCCGCCGGCGGCAATGGTGGAGACGTCCTGCTGCCTGCTTGATAATACGAGGCCACTTGAAACCCAAAGCAACGGAACGAAAGCGTGGGAGTACGAGTATCATATATTGCATTTTTAGAAGACTTCTCGTGTCGCTGTTCCTGCTGGACTTTTTTCCTCAATTGCTAGAATCACGCCTTTGGAGGACGTGAAACAAACCACCAAGAAGGTCTGTTCATCCGGGACATTTTCCACTTCTCTGCGCCCTGCTGCCTCTTGTCGTGACGGGGACGCAGCTGTCTTATTGCAACCAGAAGGGAAGCATTGCATCGGTAACTTACTGTCAGTGACTGGCATCCAAAGGCTCCACAGATGGCTCCGATTTTTTCCGCTGGACTCGGAATTACCCCTCAGATCATTGACGATGCCAAGCTTATAGAACTGAGGCAATCTTTGGCGGCGGTCGAACTTCGAATCCCACTAGGAAAGGTGTATACCACCCCAGAAGAAGTAAAAGTTCCCCTCGATATCGACCGTCTCGTTTCCTTGATCGAACCATGGCAGGAGTGGACATTCGAAGAACAGGTGAGTTGTATATTGGTCTCGAGGATCATGACATAAAAAATCTTGGATTTAACCCGGCGTTTACATGCATTCGCTTCGTGCAGGTGGACTTGCATGAGTGGATACAACCTTTGAATAAGATTGATGCATGTCTATCTTATTATATCCAAAAATACCCGGCAACTCTGCTCATAGGGCCGGTAAAACGAGCCACGTCTGTAGAACAAAGGGGCTCGGGACATGAATTTGTCTCCGTGCCGGCAAATTCTCCGGACGAAGTCAACAGCGTTCCAGAAGAGGTCTTCAAGAACCTTGCAATTATTCTTAGATTCGTGTCTGGTCTGGTGGCAAATTCCTTCAACAAAATTGTTTTCAATTCAGTAGAGGAACTTGTTGACCTGCTAGCGGCGGCGGATGACGGCATTGCCACGGCCGCTTTGCAGGTGCTCTGCAATCTGGCCACTCCGCCAGTACTGCACAAGCAACAGGCCCCAGAAATGCAGCAGCACTCGTCAGCTCTACACGCTTCCAGAACAAGTTCCCACAAACGACTTGTAGCTATGGCTCGAGGCTGGGGCTCCCGGGGCTCTGGCCTCGGTCTCTACACATGTTGCACGGCTGACGATTCCGAGTTCGGTCAGGGCGCCCTGCCACAAGACGCTGGGGAACTTCATTTCTCGTTCGTCAAGCAGCTGCAGTCTCCGGACGATAAATCTGAAACTGATGATAGCAATGACTCCTTGATGGTGGAATTGACGTTACAGAAAAAGGATATCATCGATGATTCTTCCATTGCCACCGAGACTGCCAAGGGTAGCGACGAAAGCGACGAATCATCGGTCAGCAAGCAAAAGCGACGTAGAGTAGCACCAGTGACGTTGGGCGAGAAATCCATTCGATCAACGCCGGAACTTTTCTTTGAATGCCTTGAAAAGGCTGGCGGTCGCGACCAGATCCCGGACGACAAACTTTTCTCGCTCCTTTGTGATATTCGCTTAGCCAGAGCTTTTCATTGCCGTGCGACACGGATTGCGGCCCTGGAGCGTCGTTTGTTGGCAATCATTACCATTTTGCAAGCTCATCCGTCCCAAGAAATTTTGTCTGGCTATTTTCAGGCCCAACCTGAACTTTGCGTCGAGTTGATTGATTTGCTGCGGGCAACCGTTTCCTCTGCTTCGGTGTCTGCGGCTGCCTCAAAATCGTTACCTCAAGGAATGGCGTCGACGAGAAACGACGCTCTGGCGGCGCTGGCTAATCCTACCACAGTTCCTTACAGGATCCGAGAGTTCGCTCTACAAGCGTTGACGGCGCTTGTCGGACGAAGAGATGGTACTACAGGAGCGCTTACTGGCGTTGCACGTCATTCGAATGTATTGAACGAACTAGGGGTTGGCAAGGGTCAGTACTTGGGGCTTCTGCCAACTCTCATTCGATTTTCTTTGGCCTCGCTGGCATCTGTTGTAAGCGCAGAGGAAGTATCTATGGAGCTGGGAACTGCGGGGCAAAGCGAAGAAGAGTCGATTGCATTCGATATCGGCATTGCCTTCGTCCAAGCAACAGCAGCACCTCCGCTGCCGAGAAATGAGCAGCTTCTTAAGGCCCTTGAGTTCATCGATTCTGTTCTCACGCTGACATCAGCGGTAGTCTCGACTCAATCCGGAACATCTGCACTGACTGAGTGTGGCCTCATTCCTGCGCTGCTTACGACTGTTTCCGTTGATCACGAAGAAATTGTTGAGAAGTCCGGCCTTGGCGCTTCTCTTTCAGATGACGCCTTGAGAATAAAGGCCCTCCTTCGCTTTGTCGCTGCCCAGGCTGTACAAATAATCGAAGGTGCAATAGTTACCCAAAACAATGCGCTGACCGCTTTCCACGATTTGAATGGGGTAGAAGTGCTGACTGCGAGATTATCAAAAGACATTCTTGGGGCAACCGCATGGATAGAATCGACGAGATCGGGCGGGGATGCTATGGACACGGACGATGTCACACCTTTGCGATGTTCGCAGCGTGTTCTACTCTTCAGCATCGTTACCTGTTTGACTGTTGTTTTCCACCAAGAATCGACCTCCTCCTCGACTACAACTCCTTCGGGTGCCGTGCAGCTCCGAAAGCCGGAGTTGACCAGAGCGTTGATAAATATTTTGGAGAATATTGATATTTTTGGTGGTCATCTTGGATCGCTTGTCGCGACACTTTTGGCAGACGTGATGAACAGCGACCCCCATGTGGTGAAACATGTTCATGACAGTGGGCTGGCAAATGCCTTCCTCGCTAACTTTTCAGGGAACGAAGATGATGAACCACTGCTCCCGCCCGTTCCTGAGCTAATTATGGCAGTTCCAAATGTTTTATCTGCCCTTGCCTTAACCGAAGACGGTGCGCGAGCCCTGGAGGAAGCTAACCCCTTCCCGGCCTTATTGAAAATTTTCTACCATCCCAAGTTTGCAATGCCACGAAGTCGATGTCTATTGAACGAGATGACGTCTATTGTTGGAACCGGTTTGGATGAAATCATGCGACACATTACAAGTTTGAAGCCACTGATTTGTTCAGCGATAGCAGGTGCGATGAACAAGGTTGCTGAAATGGGCGAGGCTCTTGCAGCGAGGGAGAAGGAAATCCAGGATGGATCATTCGCCAGAAATGGACCTGCAAACGATCTGGAAGATGAACGTTCGTTCTTGATGCAGTACGCTCTCAATTTTGGACAGCTTCTAGAGCAAATCCTGCACAGTGAAGAACACACTACGCCTTTTGTTTCAGCAGGAGGGTTGGATGCGCTATTGCGACTCCATCCATGTCTGATGCCGACGGGTCGAGAATTTCTGTCCCATCTTTGCTGCCTCAGCTGCCCGTCCGTAAGCACCCTCAGTCATTCAGCTACAGAGGATGCCCTTACTCTTGCATTCCGCTGTATTGCGCTAAAATACGACCCCTTCGAGCTCGTCAAGACTTTGATAAACACTGTCTCAACTCAACTGTCCGCATTGGAAGAACGGCAAGCTGCGATGCGACGCGCGCTTCCTTCTGGGCATAATGTCGAGGACGCACTGGATGCCACGTTTATTCTTGAAGGGCTCCCTTGCGATGCAATTTACACGTTGCTTTCAGATCCATTGTCGCCCGCGGATCTTAAGAACGTCATTGCCGACTACTTCCGCCAAGTTGTTGTTGTGCAGTGGGTCACTGGCCTCCTCTCCTCGGCTATCAAGGCTGCCTGCCAGCGGAGCCAGGACTTAGGCACAGGGTGGAGTCGGCAGGAGCGTGAGTGGAAGAAGGAGCTGTCATCCACATCCTTTGAAGAGATCGTGGGGCGTCTCTCCAAATTTCACCAAACGGCATTATTTGAAGCTTGCCGAGTACGTACCCAAGATGGCTTTGAAGAGCGCGAAAAGCAGCGGCGAAAGCCTGGTCAGTCGAAGCGTTTGCGGTATAGACTGCGCATTGTTTGCCCCGAAGGAGCTGTTGTCCGAGACGGCATTGAAATCGATTCCTGTGCCAGCGTCGGAAATATGGAAATGGGAGAGATCGCGCCAGCTTTCGACAGATGTGTCAATTCATCGGGAGTGCTGAGGTATCGCACGCCGCGAGGATGGATATCAGAGCAGACACGAGGGCACGGGCGGGAGCCGATCGCGGAGGTCTTGAGTGTTTGGGAGGCCGAAGAAGACAACTCGCTTTATTCCGTCGAGACTGCGGAAGAGGGCAGAATCGAAGCCGGGGTTCCTGATATTCGGACGACGGGTGCGAATGTTCTGGCCCGGCTCCAGGGAAGCTACTCAGAGCTATATTTGGCACTGTCGAAGGTTGTGATGCAAGGTGTGCGTTCCGTCCCCGTTAGGACCATATCATTTCAGCAGGGCACAATTGGAGCCCATGTTGCTACCATCATGCGTATCATGAAAGGCGGAATTTACAGCGGCCTCAACGTAAATGGCATAGGCGCGAGAATCAGACAGAGGGAGGCTGCGTCCATAGTGAACGAAGCCTGCATTGCAATGTACTTGGGCTGTATGCTGGCACATCTCCGAACATGTCTTTTTGAAGAAAAGCGAGAGCGTCGGACAGTAAATGTGCCACTCCTCATCGTCCTCTCGGGTCTCAAGGAAACAACGGGCGTCGCTCTTCCTGACGGGGATCATGCAACAGTATTTGGTGCAATGAAATTCATTTTTGAGCAGGCATTACTAGACTTCGAGGCGCACTCAGGCGAGGCTGCTCACGATGAAAACGGCAAGCTAGTTTCCAGGCGCCGACAAAGCCGATCCACCGCCGCTAGTCTGCCAGCTGCAACAGCGGTTTTGAAGCGCCTCATGTCGGGTCCTTCGGTTACGTCCTCGCCGATTTCATCTGTCCTCAGCAGGGTCAAACTCGCTGATCTTGTACTGCTATTGGGCGAGCGTGACAGCTCCGAACTAGCGCCAACATTTGATGGTGACCAGGAGACATTTTCGCCCGAGCGTTTCTTTCGGGGGCTGTTGTGCACCTTGTCAAACACTGTCGAATGTCTCTGGACAGACAAGAAGTTCGTTTACGCCCCGCCCTTCGTCGCTCATCCAATTGCGATGCTAGTGTCTGATTTGATGGTCGCCCTGGAAGATTCCACCAAGAAAGTAAACGCACCGGCAAGAAATGCAAGAGAGAGCGGGCTATGGAATGCGTTCAGAGGATTAGTAGCCAATCGTGCCGGGAGTGCGTCGTCCAATTTGGATCAGGATTTCGAGCCAAGCGACGAGGCCGTGAATCGGCTGATGGAGATGGGGTTCAGCAGGGATCACGCTTGGGTTGCAATCGACACGACGAGGTCCAACCAACTTGAAGTCGCCATGGAATATGCGCTTTCACACCCGCCTCCAAGCCCTGACGAAGTGCAGAGACGCCGAACTGCCGCTGAAGCTCGGCGAAGGCAGCGCGAGCAACGCAACCAGGTAAATGAACCTTCTTCGGAAGAAGGTGCACCCCCTGTCCCAGTCCCGGTGAACGAAAACGTGGAGGAAAACCCGTCATCCGATACTATGGAGGTTGAACGACAAACCGACGACACCAAGTCCATTGATGAATCTGTGGAAAGTGCCAAATCCTGCATCGAGAAATGGAAGATCCAAGTGACCGACGTTTCTTGCAGTATGCTCGCTGCACTCAAGAGTGGGAGACTTGAACCCGATAGCATGTCTACTCCGACACCAAGCTCTTATACAGAGGGAGACGGCGATAGTGAAGCGCTTGCTGTGGTCTTGGCGACTTGCTTGCTCGATATTTGTCAAAAGTATTCTGACCAAGTGGACCGGGTAGCCGAGACATTATTCGAGAGCGTAAGTGCTCAGCTGAGCGAGATCAAGGCGGATGAAAGTATTAACTTTGAAGTCACCGAAGGTCGTGAGCACGGTTTTTCAGCTCTTTGCCATGCGGCTGTCCTATTCACCCGGGCACTTCCGAAGTCACGGATTCATATACTCAAGCACGGGCTTGTTCGAAAAGTCGTCAGTTGTATCGAAAGCTGGACGAAAGCCTCCGGCGAGGGGGCTCACCCTGTTTGGCTTGCTTCTTGCCTTCTGCTTCTGGATATCATGGCACAACCCATGGTGGCGTTCGCAGGAAACGAGAAAGACGTGCCCAGAGAACTCTCCGCTATTACCGATGAGTTGGAGCAGGTTGAGAACGAGCACAGAGATCAAGCGAACGAGCTCTCAGTGTTGGCCCGAGACCTGTTCGTCGCCTTGAATAAGGGCAGGAGTAGCCCATTCGAAGAAAAAATTCACGAGGAAGTGGCTAACAGTCCTGCAGCGAGGGCAAGCTCAAACGAAAGCAGTGGCGAGGACGTCTCGAACGATGTGTCCAAATCAGATGATAATCTCCTTTTCAAATCTGTCCCTGCTTACTTTCCTCTGCTCCCGCTCTCATCAGCGCGGAAGTGCGTCGGCATCTGTTTACATATCCTTGGCGGCAGTTGCAAGTCCCCCGGTATTATTCATGGAACGCTGTTACTACTTCTCAGGCTTTTGCGTTCCACTTCCACGTCAATTTATTGCGTGAAGGCTGGACTCGCGGAAAAGATTTTAGCCTTGCCGTCCGAGAGCAGATTCACAGGACACTCCGGGCTTGTGACATTGATCTTTCGCCGATTGCTCGAAGACGAAGACACGCTTCAAGCCGCCATGGAGACCGAAATACGAGGAATCATGTCAAAGCTTCACGCGAAAAACCATTCGGCATCTTCCAGCGACAAGTCGCCGAGCGTGCCGCGAAAGGCCTTTGTCCAGGCAATTACGCCGTTGCTTTGCCGCGAACCGTCGTGCTTCTTGAAGGCCGTGGCGGTAACTGTGGTATTTGACAGTGCTGGTTCGGATGGTTCGTCCGATGGGCGCGTGACACTTCTATCGACACAGGAAAGGGCCAAGGGAATGAAAATCGTATCCGATTTAGGAAAAGCGAAGAAACATCCACCTCCAAACGACTCCACTCCTGCCCGTCGAAGCAGTTTAGGGAGAGCAAAAAAGCCGAATCCAAGTCCTCGCAGCAGAACCCCTGTGCGATCGAACAAGCGAGGTCTTACGCCCAAGAGATCCAAGAAGGAGAAGAATGACCACAAGGATAAAATTGACGATGATGTAAGGGTGCCTGCAACCATCATTACAGGGCAGCTCATCAGCTATCTCATCAAAACGTCCGAGTTTGTCGTGACCGGAAGCGCCAACGACGATTCGCATCGGGCAGACTTTGGGTTTGAATCTTGTTTTTTATGGGCAGCAGACACACTGGGCATTCTATCAGATTTGGTGCTAGCTATTCCAGCTTGTGCTACTTCAATCCATAAGTTTCGTCCAAACAAACACAAGGCTTCTCGTCATAGAGGGTTGTCGTGTGTCCAGCATGCTCTCAAGGGTTGCCAAGCTCCCCCGAAGACTTTGGTCAGCTTTCTGCTGCACTATTTGCTTATACAAGATCGAGCAACTTCCAGAAGCGGCCACCAACTCTGGGACCGTCGTATGAATGACAAGGTGGTAGAAGAGGAAAAGAAGGCAATTAAACATGCAGCCTTTCGCCGTACAAAAATCTCACAAGCAACTGCAAGACTCCTTTTCGCGCTGGTTGCCCGCCCAGGCGAGGGCAGAAGACGGCTGATCGCCGAGCTCGCTTTTGCACTAAGTGGTGGTCTCCTGGGTTTGTCGGCGACTTCTTCACCCCCCAGCAAGACAATCGCTGATTCACGAGCCTCAGACGTGCACGCTCTGCAGGCATGGGGCGAACTCTGCATTGGCCTAGCTGCTCCACGGAACAGTGGAAGCAACTATGAAGGAAACAGCACTTTGAGTTTTGAAGTAATCAGGATCATGTTGGACGTCGGCATTGCGCATGCCTTGTTGGTTGCAATTCAGAAGGTGCCACTAAATCATCCACGTGCTGCGTCGGCAGTGGCTGCTCTAGTTCTTCCATTTGAAGTTCTTTCAAGACCTAGCGTCAATGATGCTGTGAATGCATTGGTTGAGAAAGAAGCAGCCACCAAAGACTCCAAGGAAAACATGAAAGGCTCGAAATCGTCTTCTAGCGACAACGGCAAGGAGCGAAACGATTCGTTTGCCGACGACCACATGCTTGAAGATGCTTTTGCGCTTCAAGCTTCCCAGGGACAAGAAATCATTGACGCAGAGGTGGGAGAAACTTTTGTTGATGCTGGGGAGCTCCACGCCCCTCAAGGGGAAGATGTACACCAAGAATTCGTGGTCGCAGCTGACGATCCGCACATGGAGGAAGTCGAAATTGAGGAAGGTCATTTGGAAATCGACGATGAAATGGACGAGGACGACGAAAGCGATGAAGACATGTCCAGCAGTCGAGAGTCGGATGACGAATCTAGGGAAGGCGATGATGAAGATTCGGATGAAGACGACGAGGACGACGACGAGGAGGACGACGAAGACGACGACGAGGATGAAGACTCGGATTCCGAGTCCATTATCGAAGATGATGTCTCGCCTGATAGTGACGACGGTGACTACGGTGCCGACTATAGGGATGATATGCTGGTTGAGAATCCTGATTTCGACGATCTCGAAGGCGATGCCGGTCCTGAAGGAGTGGAGCAGCCCATCGGTGATGGTTGGACAAGAATCGAAACGAGTGGGTTTGGGGGTATGGTCCTAGGGAGTAGAAGAGGACTGGGCCAGCAGCTCGGTGGGAATGTCTCAGCAAGAACCCGAGGGTTCATTGATGCTGCCGAGGCGATGATTGGATCTTTGCTTCGGACGGGTGAGATACAAGGGGACGCCCTCGCTGAATTAGAAGGATCCTTGGGAATTCGTATCATAAATCAAGGTGCTGCGTCCGGCGGATCGGACAGGCAACCAACCCACCTTCGCGCATCTTTGCCTGCTGGCTTCGCAAATCAAGCTGGATTCTACAGAGGCACAAACGGGACTGAGAGAAATCGAGCAGAAATAGTCGGCACTCTACCTCAGATCAACCAGCGAAATCAGCCAGATATTGGCTATTCGAATGTTGGGGACGGAAGACGGTGGCACGTCAGTTCAATGGAGTACGTGTATGGGGGGCCGTATTTGAATGCGGGCAGCCGAAACTATGATTTGATTGCCAGCCCTCTTGAGGCTGCGGAAGAAGCGGTACCAACCATTTCCCAGATTGACGCACCTCTCTTTCCTGGTGGACCCGCGACCGTTGCTCACGCGAGGACGCAGCATACCCTCCACCCACTTCTCTGTGGCGTTGATCTCCCACCAGTGAATGCCCTCGTGTCCGACCTGCTGCCCCATGGCGTGCGGGAGACTCGACAAGGCCTTCTGTCCACACGCCCTCAAGGAGACTGGACCAACACTTCTCTCCCTGGGGGTGGTTTGCTTTTGTCCACTTCAAATGGCAACATCATTCGCTCAAATCGTGTGCATGCAGGTGTTTCCCTTTCCATGAGCACTCAGCCACGTGCCGTCTTAGGCCCAGTTGGATGGACAGATGACGGGCTTCCGTTTGATGCCACGGTTGAAGAATTTAGTTCTGCTTTCGAGCAGGCCCTTGGAGAAGCAATGTCTGCACAGTCAGGGCGGGCCCGGGAAAATGCTGCCGCGGGACCTCCTATCAATAGTTCAGAGATTGCGGTAGACGAATCGCAGCCCGGAGACAGAACGGCAGATGTACCCATGGCGGATGAGTCTGTAGTCGGCCCATCGGCTGCCCCAGATGAAGAAGTTGACGACGTTCACGATTCGAGTGACGGTGATGGCGTCGCAACATCGTTGGCAACTGGGCTTACGCTGTCGCCACGTGCTGGTCCGAGTGAGGAAACAGTTGATACCGGGGCAGCAGATGCAGAGATGACCGAAGCGAGCGCTCCTGAGAACAATCCCGAACCACATGGCGATGAAAGAGGGGTCGACAATGGAGCATCTCCTGAACCCGAAGATAATATCTCAGCCCACAGTGCACACGCCCAACAAGGCGCTGCCCCCCAGGAGAGCACTGCTCAAGAGGGTGCAGAACCTGCATTTCCTTCTTCGAACTTGAACGAGCTCGTTTGCCCACCGGATGTCGATCCAGACGTCTTCAACGCACTTCCAGTCGAGATGCAAAGAGAAGTGGTTGAGCAAGCTCGAGCAACTGCGGATGTTGAGTCTCAGCTCGATGCGGGATCTTCGTTGGACCCAGAGACACTAGCTGCTTTGCCTGAAGATGTTAGGCGCGAGGTCATTGAGCAGGAACAGCGAGAACGTCGCATGCAAAGCCAGGCCCCCGCTGACCCCGCAAACGCCGAAGAAATGGACAACGCGAGTTTCGTCGCTTCGCTCGCACCTGATTTGAGAGAAGAAATCTTGCTTACGGCGGATGACGCCTTCTTGCAGAGTTTGCCGGCAAATTTCAGAACGGAGGCCCAGATCCTTCGTGAAAGGGCCTCGTTGAACCGTCGCGCTTACGAAGAACCTGTGGCTGGTGGGCAGCAAGGGGCGGTGTCTAATCACGAAGATGTGGGTCATCGTAGCGGCCATGGTCGTGACGCGGATAATGGGGTGTCGAATGTAACAAGGCGAAAGCAACGAGCATTCGGGAAAATGCGGGTCGAAACGGACAGGGACGCTGTGGTTCATGTTCCTTCTGAGCGATCGCAGCGACTCTCGCCTCCGGTTGCGAAATCAGATGTCGAGGCATTTATCCGGCTCATGTATCTTCTTTCTCCGGTCAGACCTCAGAAGCTGATCCACAAAGTTCTCCAAAATATGGCCAGCGTGCCAAGGCTAAGGCATGTGCTTACTTCAGCACTCATTCGGTTGCTCCATGACGACAACCAAGGTGCGAAAGCTGCTGTCAAGACTCTTGAACAGGCTTACAACGGGGACGACGACTGGCGATCTGTGATCGATGGATTGTTTGGAGGGAACGCAAAGGAGTTCCCTCCACTTTTCCTCATTGGAGCTCCCCCTGAAGTGTTCGAGCCCGACTTCCCGAATCCTAATCTCAACTTGATTCGAAGAAAACAGAATTCCGATACCGCTGCTTCGATTGCTGCAAATCTCCCCATTACAGCCAGAGGTTCTCGACATGATAGGTACCTTCCTCCCGTTGTTGCGAATCGTATTGTGGATACCCTGCAGAACATTTGCAAGAACTCCCCCCGATTTTGTATCAATCTTTTGGTGGAAGGGCTTGTGAATGGCGGCGACATAGCTGATACCCATCTAACGGGCTTTGACCGCTTGCTTGATCTTCTGGAGAAGCCCAGATACACGAAAAGCTCGGCAAACCTGGAACAACTTCTTGTTCTCATCGAGTCTGCTGTTTCACCTCTTTCGAACTTGCCAAAAAACGGGGAAGACGATGCCGAAATATCTCAAAAGGATCTCGATGCGGCAGCTTCTGCCGGGAAGGAATGGGTCGATGTTCCTCGAATTGTTGTTTCGCAGGAAAGACTCCAGTTGTTGTGCTCAATATTGCGAATGGAAACGTGTCGCGACACTTCGTTTGCCAAGGTGAATACGATCGCAAGGCGACTGTGTAGAATCGACGCCAACAGGGGCTATGTTCTTGCCGAGCTTGCGTCAGTGGCCCGAGCCCTCGGGGCAGACGCAATCCGAGATCTCAAGGCGCTCAACATCCAAATGTCAAACGCGGCTTCTCTGAAGTCTCATTCAGAATCTTTCAGGGACGAGTCAAATGCCGATGCAAATATGGATGACGCCCGGGGCGGCACCAAGTCAACCGGGAGAGCCTCCAGCTCCGTAGCTGTATCGACCAGCACCAGTGAGCTCAAACTCCTTAGGGTACTGCAGACACTACAGGCTCTGTGTACGGATGGATTGGACGAAAATTCTGCGCGAAAGGATGGAAACGTCTACGTCACATCCGAACTTGTTCAACTACTCCGTGCGATGGATTTGGATGGCTTGTGGGCAGAGCTTTCCTCCTGTTTGAAAGTCGTGCAAGTTTTGGAGGGGGTTCACATCGAGGAGAATAGCGACAAAACAAGTGATGACAACGACGGCGATGACGAAAATGGAGACGCAGGGAGGAAGCTCCAGAACAGCGTAGCGGGTCTACTGACTAGATTCCTGCCATCAATCGAGTCATTCTTCGTGGCAAACGCGAGTGCTACACGGCTGCCAGAAAAGGGCTCTAAAGACGACGGAGACGACGGAAACGAACAAGATGAACAATACAATCTCGTTGGCGGAAATCGACTGGTTGAGTTTGTGACTGCAAACAAAGTGCTGGTGAACGCGTTGGTGCGCAACAATTCTGGCCTCTTGGATAAGGGCCTGAGAGCCCTTGTCCATGTGCCTACATGCAGGCATCTCTTGGATTTCGATGTGAAACGGCACTGGTTCAAGAGCCAGGTTCGTCGTCTAAGGCAGCAAGCAAACCGACGACATGGAAGTCTCCGACTTCACATAAGCCGCCGAAATGTTTTGATCGACGCATACCATCAGTTGCGTCTGCGAAACGCTGATGAAATGCGCGGCCGACTCCATATTACATTCCGCGACGAACAAGGGGTTGACGCCGGGGGGCTTTCCCGGGAGTTCTTTGGCATCTTGGCAAAGGAGATTTTTAATCCGAATTATGCTTTGTTCACTTCCACAGAAGACGGCAGCACCTTCCAGCCCAATCCCAACAGCAGCATCAACCCCGACCACTTGAGTTACTTCCGGTTTGTGGGGCGCATTGTTGGGAAAGCCGTATTGGATGGATATCTCCTCGACGCACATTTCACACGGAGCCTATACAAGCACATGCTCGGAATCAAACCAACTCACCATGATATGGAGGCGATCGATCCCGACTACTACAAGAATTTGAAGACGATTCTTGAGTACGACCTTGGAGATCTGGGTCTAGACTTGACCTTTTCCATCGAAGACCATTCGTTTGGACGCAGCCGAATGATTGATCTTATCCCCAACGGCCGAAACGTGGCCGTTACGGAGCAAAACAAGTCGAAATATGTCAGTCTCGTTTGCCAACACCGTATGACAAACGCGATCTCTAGCCAGATCAATGCTTACCTCGACGGCTTTTATGAGTTGGTGAGCCGAGATCTCATCACGATTTTCACACCGCGTGAATTGGAACTTCTTATTTCCGGGCTTCCCGATATTGATGTCCATGACTTGAAGCAGAATACGGATTACGTTGGATGGAAGGCGTCGGACCAGCAGATTCAATGGTTTTGGAATGCACTATTCTCACTTTCGCGAAATCAGAAGGCCGCCTTCTTACAATTTGTGACCGGTTCGTCAAAGGTCCCACTTGCTGGTTTTGGTGAGCTTCCTGGTATGCGTGGCGTGCAGAAATTTAGTATTCACAAAGCTGGTGGTGCTGCAGGTGCGCTTATGTCCGCCCACACCTGCTTCAACTCCCTCGACCTTCCCGTCTACAACAGCGAGGAAGAACTGAAGGAAAAGCTATTGTATGCAATTACCGAGGGCGGAGGCGGTTTCCTCCTAGCCTAGAGTAGAAATACAGGCCATGAATAAACATGTACTATATCCAAAAATTAGCTTCGCCTAAACAACTTAGTGTTGATGAAATTGGGGAATCCGCCTCTGTGCCTGATTGAGTAGTGTGGGCACTTTTGACTGCCGACGATGTTCCGATCGACGGCTTACTTTTCTACTGCGCCGAATTCGGTCTTCAGGATATCGACCAAAACAGGAATCAAGTCCTCCTCATCGAGAGGAATGCCCGTCTTCACCGGGTCGAGCGCCAGGTGAGCATCCTCTCCGATCTTTCCCCCGACGAAAATCTTGCAGCCTGGAACTGCCATTGATTTGCCGTCAATCTCTTTCTTGGCTGGTGCCCCCATGATGCCGATATCGGCGACTTGGACTTGTCCGCAACTGTTTGGGCTATTGAGTGGAAAATGCTGTGAGAATGAAGCCACGGTAGAGCGTCACTTGTCCAGTTGCAGCTCATAAGAGCAAAAACTTACCATCCGGTCCAGTGAATTCTTATGGGGCGATCTACAGTAACCAGTGCCTCGAGTTTCTTTCCAATGGCTTCGGCATTGAACTTTGTTTCAATCAAGGCTAACCCACAGAATTGCGCACCTGTGCAACTGACCACATTCCCTTCAATCATTCCAGCGTTAACCTTCAACCGTTTGTCGTTGCCCAACGCCGGCTCCTTGAGCAATTCATCCACTTTGTCTTTGTCTACGTTTGGGAGAATCACGTTCTGTTCCACTGTCAATCGAATCTCACCACCAGAGTATTTATCGGCCAAAAATGCAAGTTCTCGGCATTCGGTCCGACTCAGGCGGCCAGTTGGAACCAAAATTCCGACTCGCATCTTGCCTTCTTGCTTTTGCGGATGGACGCCCAGAAGCTCACGTCGCTGAAAGGGTTCCGTGGGTCGTGGCTGCTGGTCATAGATTTTCACTCCACGATTATAGCTTTCTACCTCCTCGATGACCGCCTTCTTGAAGTCTTCTACTCCATACTTCTCCACCAACCACATGAGACGGGCCTTTTGACGATCCTTGCGGTCACTCTCGTCACGGAAAATGCGAAGAATGGCCTCACAAAGTGTGACGACCGATTCTCTGTCAGCAGGTACCCACATTCCGGAATCGACGGATTCAGCTACACGCTTGATGGACATGTAGCCACCCAAAACAACATTGAATCCCATCTCACCAGTCTCTGCATGGGCACAAGGCTGGAGGCCAATGTCATTGATGTGCGTGTGGGCATAGTCATCTCGGGATCCGCTTATGGCAATGTTAAATTTGCGTGGCAAGTTTCCCCAATAAGGGTTGCCTCGAGTCTGCGTGACAGGGTCCAAACTGACAAGGTCGTTTATGGCGTTGCAAAACATTCGTGTATCAACCAATTCTTTGTCGTCGATACCAGCCAAAGGGCTTCCGACCATATTTCGAACATTGTCCAAAGCAGACTGCAAAGTAGTTTGATTCCTTGCATGGAGGCCGTCAATAATGTCAGGAGCATCTTCAATCTTGACGCCACGAAGTTGAATATTCTGGCGGGTAGTAATGTCAATTACTCCTCCTTCGCCGTATTTTTCTACACAGTCCGCATAGAAACGCATTTGGTCACTATTGACAATTCCGTTAGGAACTTTGAGACGCATCATGAATTGACCAGGAGTGCGTTTTCCACGGTGTAGCATACCGACGTATTTGAGACGCTGTAGTGGAATAGAACAGGATATAAATGAGTATAGGAATTGACAAAGCAGGGCACGTTGCCATGCCGAGGAACTTACCGTATCGAGATCTGCCTTCTCAACTTCTTCCCATGTCATTTCGCCTTCTCTAATCTTGCGTGCGTACTCATAAACATCGACCCAAGCAGAAGTACCATCCTTTTCCATTTTTGCTTTTTCAATAGGAGATCCGTTTTTGCATCGTTCTACTGTTTCTTCGGGAAGAAAAGACGTTCCAGTTGGCTTGACAACGGGAGCGGCACTTGTGCTGACTTGTCGAGGAATAAAAGTGGTTCTGGACGACTCGAGCTTGGCCGGCATGAATGCTGCCGCCGACGACAGCAAAGTTAGAGAGACAATAACGCTAGAAACCTTCATGGTAGTATTTTTGAAAGCAAAGGTTGTCTTTTGAATATTTCAAGCTCGATCTTATGTTCTTTGTGCCGTCGTTATCTTTGATGGAATAGTGATTCTTTCCTCGTCGTCGTCTGCATCTTTTCTGCCGCCGCCATCATCCCCGTTCAAAGGTTCCGACTTTGCTCGAATTGACCTCTAATTCTCGTGACCACGTCATTTTAGATCTCGCTTTCATGACGGGAAATGCCGGCAGTAGGAGATTGAGCATTAAATAAAAGTTTGTCGTTCATGTCGTATCAGACAAAGAAGATGAATGAATCGACTCCTATTTTTGTTCCTACCGGCAGATCAAAGAGTACCAGGTACGTGGTCTCATCTTTTTCCGGCACCCTAGCCAGAAAACGAAAAGGTCCAGCTGGTGCATTCGCAACTCCTATTAACTCTCACTAGCTCTATTGTGGCTACTCTACTAGCCTGCTAACAGTATTCTATCGCAAGGCAACAAAAAGGGTACCCTCGACGAAGTACAACTACGTCGCGCAAAGTCCTCGTTTACCACCATGAATAGGACAGGTGGCGAAATTCGTTCTTTTGTTGCTCTTCTTCTTGCGTTCTCTCTCAACCATTGTTGTTGTTGTTGTTGTCTCCTTTGCTAGTACACGCCAAGAACGACCGACAAGAACTGATGCATTACAAGTGTTGTTATTCTTTGTTCTGGACTAGAATTGTTGCTTCTTACGCCAAAGACGATTGCATGTCATTGGGTGCTATTGCTACACAATACAATCGTCGTCTAGGGCGAGGGGGATTGGATTCACTTCCCCGCGGTCGACATACGGACCGATGAATGATTTCCTCCCGACGAATACGTAGCTACATAACTATGTTACATGCACATGTGACCAATGTGCTGACACCCCTGCGCGAATTCGCGCGGTGGAAAAGAACCGTCCGTCTGTAGAGCGAAAGCGGACAACGCCAGCGGTGGATGGATTCCATCCGCCATCGTCGTCATGGGAAAGATGTCAAATTTTGAGCGATCCAACAAAATGTGTGTTGTCGACAAGAAGTGAAACAACGCTATTTTGGATGTATCTCTTTGCCTCTGCATTGCCTTTGATAGACCTAGTCAAAGTGGAAACAAGAGCGAAGCAAACTTGAGAGACACGTTGTGCCTCTCTACTATTTGTACGCCAAAGATCTTTATCGGCCGTTGCATTCCTCTATAAACTCCTGATTATCGTTATTGTAATACATTGCTGCCCCCCAGCCACCCTGAACATGTGGAGAGCATCGATGCAACAAACCTTTGCCCGATATCATCGGGCAGCCGCTCCAATGGCATTTTGCCTGGGAGCCGCAGTCGTTTCGATCCGCCCCGCTTCGACATTGATGGAATCGGCTGCTTCGAAAGATAACAGCACAAAGAAGAAAAAGTTGATCCAAGAGCCCGTTCCCAAGCGCGAACATCATTCGTATGGGAGTCCCTACCTTCCGCAAGATATTTATTACAATCCACATGTCAAGGCAGCCTTGGCAGAAATGCGGACCAAGAAACGAGATGAAATCGTGGAAGATAAAGTTAGTGGTGCCAAACAAGATGAGAATCTCAAGCCATTGGATGCGTCAGGAAGAAAAGATGCCGGGACTTTGACACTGATTGGATACAAGGGTGGACCACTAGACGCACAAATCAATCAAGATCGGGCATTTTGTATCGTGCCATATACTATACATGATGAGAATGAGGGTGAAGGATCATCATCGGCTCAGAAAAGGCGATACACATGGATCAGACGGCAAGATTTACCTCCGACTAGTCGGTTGTTGGGCGTGTTCGACGGACATGCAAACCTGGGCGAAATGGTGTCGCAATATGCTGTGAGTGAGCTTCCGCGCCTATTGGCGAGCAAACTAAAACGAATCATCGAACAATCAGAACATCAAGCTATCACCAAAGAAATCTCCAAAGCTTTGATCGATACCTTTGTGGAACTAGACAAGGGAGCACCGGCTGATATCTCTGGGGGTTGTACAGCGTCTGTGGTTTTTCAGCATGGCAACCACGTGTACTTTGCAAATGCTGGCGACAGTCGATCGTTTCTAGTGGTGTACCGTCAAAAGACGTCAAGCGTGGAAGTGATTTATTTGACACGAGAAGACAAACCACATCTCCAAGACGAGCGGGAGCGAGTCGAGAGTCGTGGGGGGCACGTCTATCTACCATTGCAGGGGACATCTCGAGTTTTGTATACTGACCCAGTGACTGGCATGCAAAGTGGACTTGCCATGAGTCGAAGTATTGGTGACTGGGAGGTGGGAAAACTTGGTGTTATTCCTGATCCAATCGTTCATGTAATTGACATTCCAGAGCTTGTTCGAGCGGAACTAAGTCGAGACGCTCCCCCCACCACCAACAGCAAACGAGGAGTACCACCCGTTGAGGACGACGTCTACATATTTGCAGTATCAGCGACGGATGGCATGATGGATTTCATTAGTCCAGAAGCCATTGCGCATGCCTTGGCATTGAGTTTATATGGACAAGACGGCCCACATTTGCTCATTACGTTAGAGCAACTAATCTACATTGCAGCACAACGATGGGAACAATCCAAACAAGGGCGATACCGTGATGACATTTCCGTCGCAGTTGCTCAACTGCGGATACCAAGCGATGGGCCTAAACAATAAATTGTAGCTAAGATATGCTAGAAGAATCATCAGCAGGAGCCAACGTTTGTCGATTTGGAAGTAGTACCACGTTGATAGGCGAAGTAAGCATCTATGTAGTCTCCATATTGTTCTCGTAACGAAATGGGGGACATCCTATGCAAGTCCAAAGCTGTGGATCTTAGAGTTGGCTTCTACCGATAAGTCGACCTCATAATACACGGCAAGTACTCTACAATGGCAGAAACCATGTCAAGCTACTTGGTACAGCAGTCTCTTTGTAGCAGAGTATTTGTAATAAATAGTTAACGTAGCGGTAAAGTAGTCAATGGGCGTATTCCCCGAATAGCACCACATAGGTAGTACGATACAAGTAAGAGTGCCTTGCTGATGGTGTGATGTTCAATGTAATTTTACGCAGCTGGCGAAAGGCAGGGATTGAGCAACAGTATTCTTGACAAAGTGTTGAGGATGGGCCGCAGCATGAATGAGAATTCATCCTCCTCTTCTTTTTCATCTTCATTGTCAAGAGTGCTGTCCTGCTGCTGCTGCTGCCGGCTACAGCGTTTCATTCTTCTCGTTGTAGTCTCCCCCCACAAAGAATGAGAAGAAGAGAGAAATAGCCCCGACCCAATAGATTGTTGCAAAAGGACAAAAACCGACACGAACAGTTGTTCCCGTGCAGCCTGCAAAGCTTGGTCGCCTGCATACAACAAGTAGCCATGGACATGGACCCGATTGTTGAGAGCAGCCAGAGCCATCATTCCAAGCAATGCCACCTGTTCAGTACCCAGTACACATGGGCAGTCACTGCACTCTGTCGCCAAGACGTAAGTATAGTCGTAAAGTTTGGAGGCCTTGATGGCGGCATGTTTCGCCGCCGGAGAAGATCCAGCTAGGGCATCATCATTACTGTCACCACCAACGTGCTGCAATCGCTGCTGCAATAAGAGTTCAACCGCATGCAAATGGTGGCAAATAGCCAAGTTGAAGACACAAATCATACCACACCTATTGAGCGTTTGAAAGAGTGCAATAGTTGAACATGGCGATGCCGTGTAGCTGCAACCGCCACTATCCTCTGAATCGGCCCTTCTCGTAGTCGCGGCAAGAAGCTGCTCCTCTTTCAGGCAAAGATGAAAGGCCACACGAAAGATTGTTGAAGTGTCAGTTGTAGTGGCCGCTCCAACCAAGGGGGCTGCTGGTGGTGGTGGTAGCGAACTACTCAGCGTGCCAGCAACGCCCCCACCTTCGCGGTCCACCTCTGGTATTCGGATTGCACGCAGGGAAACAAATGGAGCGCATAAAGATGCATAGCCGTAGCTTGCGCCCCGATCCACAGCAGCAGTAGTCATCGTCGTCTTGTATAAAGTCGACGGCCCGCCTTGTTCTTGTTGTTCGGCAAAAGTAGCGCTGCTGAGCAATACCTGCGATACGGAAAGAGCCCGCGCGAGAAAACAGGAGGCTTGTTCAAAGTGGCCTAGCCTGAGATGGTCCACCCCGAGATTGTTAAAACGGACGAGGTTTTCGACGGTGTCAGATTGATCAATATTCATATTGGTGTTGCGATTGTTGTCCTGCCTATCAGAGAAAATGGATGACATGTCGTCCTCAAAAGTGTCGTTCCTGAACTTGGAAGAAAAATAATGGACTGAGAATTGCTTTGGATTACGTTGTTGATCGTGTAGTAGCTGGTAGATCGGAGTAAAATGGACAGCACCAGATAAAATGGATTTGGAACGGCTATTTACAGTAGCAGGTTTGGGGAAAAGAACTGTGTTACTGGGCATTTCAAAAGAACTACCGGTAGCAATTAGCAGACTAACTTCGCTTTTCATGTTGTGGACAACATTCCGCTGCCTTTTCGTCATAATGGTGTTCTCGAGTGAGCTCTAGCTGGGGGGAATGACATGGCTTATGCGCTAACACTTCTCATCTCGTTAAGGCCCGTGTTGTTGGAGGGAGAAAGAAGGTTGAAGACGACGGGAGAGAAACTAGGTAGGTAAGGATGAGACACGTTCATGATGGCTTCTTTTTTTCTCCCGCCACCATCAATAAAATAAAACAAAGCAAGGCGCGGGAAGGCGATTGAGGCATTCCGTCTCAGTCATTTATGGGTGTGAGCGAGCGCGCCGAGCTGCCAATTCTTCTCAAAGGATCCAATTAGTCGAAGTATACCTCCCGCGCCCATCCTTCGTCCGTCTGCACTTTGCCAAAAAGGGAGAAGAAAAACGGGGAAGATCCGGAAGTTCACGAGCGCATCACCGGTTGGATCCTTCTCCATCGCGAGGAAGACACGCGAACTGCGAGAACAAGAAGCCTGGCATGTGATGTCCCGGTCGCCGACCGAACGCTTTGTCGTTGAATTTTGCCATCGTCCATGCTCAGGGAAGAACCACCACTTGCGTCTCTCGTCTCTCCACAACTACTGTACTTTATTGAGCGTTACCATGAATACTTCACTTGCCAAAGCTACCGCCGCAGCCTTGACCCGCCCAGGTGTGCGGCAAATGTCGTCTACGGCCAAGGTGTGGGTCGATAAGAATACTCGAGTCATTTGTCAAGGATTCACGGGCAAGCAGGTGTGTCATTCCAATCATATCGTCGGATCGTCGGCATGAAAGATTCATTCGATCAATCGATCGATTCTGTCTACCAGCGGCTATCATTTATCGGGATCCACGTGTGATACTACTGGAGGAGAGCGAAAGAAAATTGTCACCTCACTGTTGTATCTTTTTTGTTAATTTAGGGCACCTTTCACTCGCAACAGGCCATTGATTATGGCACTAAGATGGTGGGAGGAGTCACCCCCAAGAAGGGGGGTCAGGAGCACCTTGGATTGCCAGTCTTTAACACGGTCCAAGAAGCCAAGGATGCTGTTAAGCCAGATGCTTCGGTCATTTACGTGCCTCCTCCCTTTTGCGCACAGGCCATTATGGATGCCGTCGAGGCGGAAATTCCCCTCGTCGTTGCCATTACGGAAGGTGTCCCGCAACAAGATATGGCACGCGTCAAGCATGCCTTGAGGACTCAAACGGCTACTCGACTTATCGGTCCAAACTGCCCTGGAATTATCAAGCCTGGCGAGTGCAAGATCGGTATCATGCCGGGATACATTCACATGAAGGGTAAGATCGGCGTGGTTTCTCGCAGTGGAACCTTGACGTACGAGGCTGTCCATCAGACGACTGTGGCTGGCTTGGGTCAATCGACTTGTGTCGGTATTGGAGGAGATCCCTTCAATGGAACCAACTTTATTGATTGCTTGGAGCGCTTTACAAACGACCCTGAGACTGAGGGTATCATTATGATTGGAGAAATTGGAGGATCCGCTGAAGAAGAGGCTGCCGAGTGGTTGAAGGAGTATGGTGACCCCAAGAAGCCTGTTGTGGGATTCATTGCCGGAGTTACGGCTCCTCCAGGTCGTCGTATGGGACACGCTGGTGCCATTGTGGCTGGTGGCAAGGGAGGGGCCAACGACAAGTTCAAGGCTTTGGAAGATGCGGGTGTCCACATATCGAGATCTCCCGCTCGTTTGGGAATCACCATGTTGGAAGCGATGGGATTGCCCATGCCCGAAAAGGTGGCCTAGGTGTATATTATCTGATTTGATTGTTATTACTGTCGTGAGAATTCACGGTCGGCCGCCGGAATTTGGATGACGCCAATCTAAGTCACTTTTGCCTCGGCAAAATTGCATATTATTTCAAAATCAGTTTTTAATTACTTTGTCGTCCTCCAGCTGATAGGAACCCTGTGACATCAGTAGACCTAATCCGAATATCTGCGTTCGCCATACCTGGTATTAGCAACTGGGGAAGCCGTTGCTGTACGATTCGAGATCCATTTTGTAAATTGATCGTCGTGTTACGTTGCCTCGGAGGACAATATCACCCCTCCTGTCGGTCGTGATGATAATGATGCGTGATTTTCCTGCTTGCTCTCTACTTGCAGCTCATTCAGGTCGACAGATTGGCAACGAGGGGCCAGTTGGAAGAAACCCTTGCTGCTCCCATCCAAGATGGCCAGAAACTATCGTGAAGTATCTCATCAAAGTTAATGGGACTAGAGATAGTAAAGTTACCAAGTCGTGCCAAGAGTGAATATAATGCTGCTGGCCGCCACCACTCGAACAAGTTAAAATAGAAAAAAAGGATAGATAGCCTAGCCACTATACCGCTTGTACTTTATCCACAATGCCATCGTAGCACGCCCACTCCTTCTCACCACATCCTACCCCCAGCAGCCGCACAACCCCGCTGCGAAATTCCTAATCATTTCATACACTCCTAAGTGGAAGGAGCATTCTTTAGAGCTTCCTGTCGAATTCGCTGTTTGTATCTCGCCTTGTCATGCATGTACAATTGAAAGGCATCCGACTGCGCAGGACTGTTTGGATTAGGATCATCCAACAAATCTTGAATGCCGATCAATACCTGCTTGAGTGTAATGGCAGGACGCCACCCCTCCTCTTCGTTCAAAATGGACAAACAAATGGTGCCCGATGGATACACGTTCGGGTGAAAGAGTGGAGGTACAAATTTGCCTGTTGAGTGAAGAAGGAAGTAGACGGAGGAGTGTCAGAGTTGAAATGCATCTTTTCCAGTCAAGAAGGATCATTTTCGGCTCCAAGGGTCGGCATCCATTTTCCTTTTTCATTCCGGAAATCTCTCACACGAAAACTTCCGATACTCAACAGACTTACATTTTGGAGGCTTGGAAGGATAATCATCACTGAACTCCATGGCGACCTTGTAGACACCACCTTCCCAGTCCGTTCCTTCCTTTCCTGGAACCCCTGCCTCCCAGAGCATCATGTTGGAAGAGCCGTCCCCGCGCTGGACGGGACGAGCGTAGAACCCGTACGGGTGATCTCGTCGCCATGCCTTGCGCTCTTCTTGAAGTCGACCTTTAGCAATTCCTGAAGACATTTTGTGTGTACTACCGATGCTGCTACAACTCTTTCCAGCAGAGAATCAAGTGATGAAAACAATCAAACGACAACAAGCAAGCAACTGCAAGAGTCCGTGACGGTGAAAATGACACTGGAGACAGCTTGCTCCGCGGTTCCATTGATTGTCGCGCCCTCTTCCTTGGCGGCATTTCGCGCCGGCAGAGATGTGTCGGGTTTGCCGCGATTTTGCAGTCACATGAGTCATTCTTCGATCGAAATCGGATCACCCCGAGGCTGACACGTGGAGATGAGAATGGTCAATCTAGTCGTAATTTGCTTGCTCGCGCACTCGAGCGAGCCAGTCGGCCGCGCCAGAAAATGGTTCCAGCATCGATCAGATCTCCTTCATTTTTTGTGCGGGTCATTGGTTCTGATTGTGGCAGCACCCGAGCGTCGTGTTCGATGAGTGGGGTTGTCTGCAGATGACTGCTGGATGTAATTCCGATATTAGCTCGTTGACTGTACCGAAACTATGATTTAGTACTCAAATCATGTCGCATATACCCAGAACTTGTGCTGCATGTCTCATTGCAAAAGATCATAAGGAGTTCTCCAAAGGGCAAAGGAAAGCGCATTTGGGTGGCCTTGGTCGCTGCAAGGAATGTTTCAAATACAACCGGCCTGTCGATAGATCGCTATTGGAACAAAAGTTTGAAGAAGCAAAACGTCGAGAAGAGCATGCGCGACGTCGAGAAGAACAAGAGCAACGTCAAGAAGAAGAACGACGGGAAAGACAAAGAGAGTACGAAGAGAAGCTTAAAAGGCAAGAGCTACATCGGTTGGAGCATCCCACTCCACCCCCTCATCCAGATGAAGGCAAATACAAGTCCTGGAAAGACCCCGACAAGGAACACCAGTTCACCGTTCAGTCGGGGGGCTTTTGCTTCGGATTGAGACATGAAGTCCAGCTCGCGGCCAAGGAACCATTGATGTCCTTCAAGGAAATGGCTGAGGCTGCCGCGGTGAAGAACTATGATCCTATCACTACCAATACAGAGGCAAAAAACGGAATCTGGAAGGCATTCAAAATACTATCGAGATGTGAGGAATTCGGTGAAAGCACAGGTGGTTGGTTAGTTTGTCACGAAGACTGCGATCCTGTTGTGGAGATTCGAAAGATTATATTCGACACGATCGACAGCGATCTTGGTGGGGCAGAACTGGATAGCGAACAGGACAAGAGCACATACCCGCGCCAGGCCGATCTAGGACTGATCAAGATTGGTAGGTATGTCATTGGCACGGTCTACGACTTTTCTGACCATGAAGGAGGTAAACTATTGAAGGAAGGGATTTACTTGGTCGATTATGAACAGGCCAAGCGAGTGAGACCCAAGGACTGAGTGCAGTCCATCAAGGGAATGCATTCTGGTGGAGAGTTTGACATAACTCGTTTGGTGTACGAGGATGGTTACTGCAAAGAATTTTTGCTCTGGGGTAATGCTGTCTCTAGCCAGGATTGTTATTTCGAAGAAGGGACCGCTCCGCTGGGCCAGGAAAAGTGGGAGGAGATGGAATGTTGTTGCCCGCACCATGGTTTCGGTGAAAGGAATATTTCCGTCGAGGACTACCTTCAGAAAAGTGGGAACAAGTTATTACTTAGCGTACCACCCTACCATGAGGTGATGATTGCAAAGTATGGGTGGGATCCTAGGAAGAAACATACCGAGGAGAGCAGCAATGGCAAGAAGAAACAACAGGTTAAGAAGTCGTCATCGCGTCCCGGTCCTAGCAAGCGAAATGGAAAAGAGAATATGATTTCCAGGACCAGCGCCGCCAAATCGAAGAAACAAAAAACTGCGCCTATTCCTGTTTGTAAACCGTAGTGCATGTCACCACTTTCTTGAATAATAACTCTATCCGACATTATATAGACGCAGACAAAACTGTTCGTTCGGTCTATCAAGTGATTGTTCTGCATAGTAGATAGTTTCAAATGGGGTAGGTTGCAGCCCCACAATTTTGGATCCCCCCAAATCCACAAATTGTAAACCCTCGCTGTGACGTCAGTCAACCTCGCGATCTTTGGACTTCTACCAGCCGTACGTAGAAAGCTACGAAGCCATCAGCGGTTAGGAAAAGCCTACTGCCTCCAAGAGGTTCCCGACACCGCTTCTACCTTGGATCGGATGTCATCGTTGGCCTCTCTTTCTCTCTCTCTATTGCATCTCTGAGATCAACAATAGTTGTTAGACTCGAAGCCTTGACTACCACTCCGAAAGCCACCTTATTGAAATGAAGATCGCCATTGCCTCTTTCCTTGTCGGTTCTGCCGCCGCGTTCTCCATGAACATGAAGGCAGGTAAGAAGAAACGACATGCTTAAAAGTATCGGATCGGAATCCTCGTTGTTTCTTGTCCGGGGTCATATCGACACAAGGGAGCCGTTGGATCTGTCACGCTTGAGCGTTGAATGATGGCGTTCAGAAATGCAATGGACTTGCTACACATGCGGCTATGATCATTGGAGATATTCGGATCTTTACAACGAGAGTGGGTTCTCCCCATTACCTTTGACAACAGCGAATTTCCCGTCTGTTCGATTCTCACCATTCTTTTTCTAACAATTCTACGCTATTCCTCAGATTCTGGTGCCGCTGCCAGTCGCCGTGAAGTCCTTGCCAAGACCCTAGCCACAGGAGCGGCTGCTGTAGCCTTTGGACCCGCTGTTGCTGGTGCCTACGTCGTTCCCGATCTTCCCTATGCCTTTGAAGCCTTGGAGCCCTACATTGATGCACCAACGATGAAGATCCACCACGACAAGCACCACGCTACCTACGTTGCCAACATCAACAAGGCCATGGAGGGTAAGGACGAAGTCCCTATTCTGGATCTCATGGCCAACGCCTTGGAGGCCGGCCCCGCTGTCCGCAACAATGGAGGTGGTCACTATAACCATGCATTCTTTTGGAGTGAAATGGCCCCGCCTGATCAAGCCAAGAAGACCAAACCTTCGGCTCAGTTGATGAAAATGATTGATTCGTCATTTGGATCCATGGACGAAATGAAATCGAAATTTGAAGCCATGGCCGCTCCTGGTGCTACCTTTGGATCAGGTTGGGTATGGGTGGTCGTGAACCAAAAGGGTGACAAACTCCAAATTGTGAACACTGCCAACCAAGACAATCCGCTCATGAAGGGAGTCAAGGATGAAATCATGCTTCCCATTTTGGGTTTGGATGTGTGGGAGCATGCTTACTACTTGAAATACCAAAACCGTAGACCTGAGTATGTATCCAACTGGTGGAATGTGGTCAACTGGGACAAGGTTTCGGAGAACTGTGCGTATGTTGTGGAGAAGCATACCGGAGTCCCTGTACAAGGTTAAATTGCGATTGTACGAGACGTGGGCAGGAAGATACACTATATGGTTGTGTGCCTCATAAGATCTATTCTGATGCGGCCCATTGGATGAATCGAACTACCGCGCTACGACGCTGCTCTACTAGAAGAGAGCTGACAACTGCATTCTTAAACTAGACTATTGATGACCCCCCAAGGATGTGCCGAATTTCATGATTCTTCCACTATTGTCCGGGTAAAGGTTCAGGAGCCATCGTCTCTATTTGAGTAGAGCGCCCGCACTATCCACGAGACTAACAGTTGCGCACCTTTCCAAGAGCGATAGAAGCGTTGCGTTTCACTATCCTTTGCCTTATTTGAATAGTTTCATTGTTGACAAGTCGTTGACGACTGCTGTGCATTACCGAGGAGTTGATGGGCAAGGCATTGCCTCGGGATCTCGCCGAAGAAGTCAACTTAGTCGTTAACTAATCGATTTGGTCATTTTCTCCGGGGTAGAGACCTTTTTCTCTGCTGCAGAAAATCTCTGGCAATGGCCGGCGGCGCCGACGAGAGACTGTGCTATTGCAGGCATTGTCCAACAACGGATTCCTGTTGTATTATCACTATATGATACAGAATGGAGTCTGCTAGCAGTAAGGATGAAAATGAAGTTCCCCTCGGAACGCCTATTAGTCCGATTTTAGGTCGTCAAAGTGCGGTTCGAAAACGAGGCGCCGCTCTGACGGCTCAGCACGCCGTCCCTCGTTTATCATCATCGCCCACCAAACCAAGTCATACATTTGCCCGACCCCGCATCAATCACACTTTGATTTACAATGATTACAAAGCCAAAGGCCCGACATCTCTAGCGAGAAAATTTGTGAATTTTATCGCTGCCATTGGCATGGTGTTTTTGCCTTTGAGCATTTTTGTGATTCCATTGTGGTGGCATACGCCGACGTATCCGCGAGTTGTCGTCGCGATCACCACGTCCCAGGATCGTCTCGATTTGCTGGAACCAACGTTAATGGCCATACTCAACGACAATGACTCCTTACAACCGAGTGTCGTCTATGTGGTACTACCGGATGCCCATCACAACAAGGCCCTTCCTGCCTTTTTGAAGAAATTAATGACACCCGACGAGGAAACAACAACAGCAGAATCGGGAGCAGCCGCAGCTGCATCGTCGAGTCGTAGTGGCAACAGCAAACCTCGACCCCTAGTTCAAATTGTATCACCGCCGCCTTCTGTTCCAGGCCATGCCACTGTCTATGCCAGTGCTCTGGCCGCATTGCAAGCTGAAGAACGTTTCATTGAATCCTCGGCGGCAGCGGCAGCCTCGAAGGAAGAAGACGTTTTGATTACCGAACATAGCATTTTACGACAAACCGGAGTGGACATTGGTGGAAAAGAGACTCGAATATTGGTGTGGGACGATCGATTTCCTTATTCTACCTCGACTTTGGAAGCCATGGTGCAAGCCAGTCAATGGTACCCTGACGCCGTTCTCTCGAGCCTGGGAGGGGATTGGAAATCCAAATTTCGACAAGTCAAACGTGTATTGGGAGTTACTGGATTGCTGGACAAGCCACCCAATGTATTGTTACATTCCGTCCAAAAACTGTCGCACGGGTCCAACAGCATGATACTGACCAAGCCCACGATACAAGATGTTTTGCTGTTGGATAGTTGTGCGGGAATCATGTTTCGTGTTGGACGACTCTTGCCAGAACTACCCAATCTAATGGATCGAATCGATAGCCTGGCACAACAAGTCAATGAAGAGGGTGCAGATGATTCATCTATTCTATGGGACATGGATGCGGGCGATGTCCTTTGGAGTGGTCTCTTGGAAACATTGAATATTACACGAACGATTGTATCCTTACCAACGACGACTACGAGTGGAGTCAATATCACTTCCACGACAACGTTATCCAGGCGACATTGGATGACGGCGGCAATGTCACTCCAACGCCACTGGAAGATTTGGCAATCCTATCAATTTTTGGATTGGTCCACCTTATCCGAAGAACAAATTGAGGCCATGGAATGTGAAGGAAGTTATCCTCAAGATTGTTCCGAACCAAGGAGAAACGAAGATGCTGGCAGTAAGCAACCACCACCACCATTCCAAAGAGGAGTCTGTCGCCCCAACGCGGCCGAGTGCGGCGGGGAGTATGGATCCATCTTGATGGCAATGATGTCTGAAGACACATAGTATAGTAGGGCATACAATAGTAGTAGCTATCATTGCTACAGTATCGTACTTTTGGGTTGCAATGCTAGGCTCTAGCTAAAACAGAGAGAGGTGACATGCTGTAAGCAGTTTGCTTGGGTACATATCTTAGATATGATTCCACCTACGAGTCAGTCACTTCCGTATCCATTCGACACGTCCGATTGGATTCATTCCACCCCTTCTCCCCGTCTTCATGTGTCGTTTGAAAAATGACGCTGTGCCGTTTCACGATGATGATGATGAGTTTCATCGCATCTCCGATAAGAAGAACCCTCTCCTTGCTTTGGCTGCCTCTTCTGTTGTAACCACTCCAAGTAGTAACTACTGTATTCACTACTGGCGATTGGATTACCACCAACGCTAACAAGCAGGTTTGCTAGTCACACGTTCTGTTGTGTTCTCTGAAGACGACACAACCCAAAGTCCGAGTGACTGCCTGGGCTTTTTCTTGCACCTCTTTTCATTGCTGGTCTTTGTTGGTCTTGAAAACTTGAATATCATGACGCTCACGGTGCAACAGGCCAAACCTCGGCTCGCCAATCCGTTTCAACGACGATTCTCTCCCAGAACGAGTAATGGTAAAATTTCTTCCCGTCGCATTGTCGTTTGGGTGTTGTGTTGTGTGGCGGCCTTGATTCTGTTTGCCAATTCACAAGCGTGGTTGCAAAATGGGTCCAACCAGGATGTTGCTACGAGTAGTACGGATACGACTCCATCTCACATGAGGCGCCATGGTCCACTATCTTCTGCTTCTTCCTCTACAAAGAACCAGCATGTGCCTCCATCGGCAGCATCAGGAGCAGCCGTGTTGCCACCCCTCCCGGAACTAGTCATGCCACCGATGGACCCAAAGACGCACATTCCCCTCGATTTTAGAGCCATGGATGCATGGGCCGCTCAGCCATTAGTGGGTTCCTTTATGTGGGAACAAAGTGGCAGTCCAACGAAGGTTCGAATTCACATGCCCTTTCAAGATTTACAAGGGACCTATCATGCATTCGGTGCTGGTGTGGATGGGTCCGGAACAATAGGTATATCTGGGAATAGTGCCAAGTACGAACCCCGCGTGACTCGACATGAACACTTTGCTTCCAAGGATAGTGTCGTACTTACTCGCAAGGGCAACAAATTTGCCGCCTCGGGGGTTCGGTCCAATCAAGATCGCATTGCCATTGCCGATTATTACTCGTCGGCGGATAGCGACGGCACAATGCCAAAAGACTTCTGGATGGGGTTGTTTGATGGTCATGGGGAGTTAGGACATGTGGTGGCACAATATGCCATTTTAGAATTTCCACAACGCCTACTGCGTCGATTGGTAATGGATACGACGACGATTACAGATACGACGGAATCGACTAAACAGGCTTTGTCAAAACTCTTTTTGGATATCAATGCCAACATGCCCAATATGAAGGGTGCGGGTGCGACGGGTATTTCCATTTGGAGGCGAAAGAATCAACTTTATATTAGTAATGTGGGTGATTCCATGGCCTTTGTTGTGAGTGTCGACCCTTCCGCCAAACATGTGCAGGTGATTTACACGACCAAACCACACAAACCCAATGATCCCGTGGAACGAGCTCGGATTGAAGGCATGGGTGGCCAAGTGTTGGAACCACCGGATCCACAATATTCGTGGCGTCTCGTGATTCCTTTTGAAAATGAATGGACGCATGAAGTGGGGACGATTGCCTTGGCCATGTCCCGAAGTTTAGGAGACTTTGAAGGTCATCCGTATGGTCTCATTGCGGAACCCACGACCGATGTCTTGGAATTGTCCGATTTGGATCCATCTTTGGAGTATTTAGTTATCGCTGCTACAGATGGATTGTTGGATCGGATCTCGGAAACCGAAATTGCGCGACAAATGGCGGACAGTCAACTATTGACACCGACGGGAAAGTATCTGCCCTTGGAAGCAGCCGAAAGGCTCATTTTGCAAGCAAGTGAAGCATGGGCAAAAGATCCATTTGGACAGGGGTATCGTGACGATATTTCCTTGGCCGTACATCGATTACGAATATAGTAGTTGTGGCAGTACTGATAGAGACAAGTTACCAAAATTTTACAACAATAATATATATCAGATCGTCGTGATCCATGGTGATGGAGTATGTGTCATAGTCGGCGTGCTATCGCCTATAGCTCATCGTGATCGGCCTCCAAATCCCGCCGGCCGTCTTCCAGAATCTGCTCATTCAAAATGACCTTGAATGCCGACACGACAATGTCATCTCGATACGTACTTCGATAGTCTGTGTCCCATCCTTCGGCTGCTTTCAATATCAAGTGCTCTGCGACTACAAAGGAATGGTTCTGATGGCCATTAGCATCATCTTTGCCAAAGAAGGACGCTGCGAATTCTCGAGCAATCTCGTCCGGTTTCAAATAATCCATCATGCCATCCGACGCGGAAGCGGCCAATATGTGTACCTGACTCGGATCCAATGGCGAACAATCCTGTACCCTTCCATTATTCGGGTCATAGCCATACATGCTATTGCGTCGTATATTGTTGGCTCGATGTTGCAGACAAGCCTCTGTGTGGTTCGTAATGGCGTCTCGAACCAGTGCGGCCACATTTATAACGTCGACAATGGGTTCTGCAATCACACCTTGGACTAACCAATCTCCAATGGTCCGACTCATGGCCAATCCAAAACGAGCACGGCCTTGTGCATCTACATGGTATGCCCGGGGCACGTCCATTGCAGTATCTGTTGGAATGTGTACATATCCCCCCATTTCCATTATCCTCTGTCGCTCATCCGGTAGATCGGGTTTGTCTTCTCGGCTCGCGTACACCACACGTACCGATCCATCTACATGGACACCCACAAAGGATCGACTATCTCCCGCATTTGCCACATACAATTTGTGTCCCAGCTGCAAAACCATGGTTGCCGTAGCACCGCCGACTCCCCCTGTAGGATCACTCTTGTCCACCTCGATAAAGGATTCTTGAATGGCTTTCTTTACCAAAGACTGTTTCAACTCTGTCGGTGATGTGACTTGCTGCTCTAGAACCAACTGGCTCAATTTCGCCGCCAAGACACGTGGAATTTCCTTGGCCGCATATGCCGACGTGATTTCGCCCATTTTGCCATGTCCATCACAGACAGCGAGTAGCTGAATTGCTGTTGTCGACGACGAACCATAGTCACCATTATAATAATTCTCCCCACCGTTAATGCCCATGATTGTAAATGGCGATAGAATCGTGGCCGCATCTTGATTGATTTGTTCCGCCAAACTACCGCCCTTGTAACCCATTAACGTTAACGCAACCTTGTCTTCGTCTCCTGCGGACTGTAAACTTTCCATTATTTGTGGGTAGTCGGACGCATTCTTGCCTTGTTTTCTCAGAGTTTCCAGAGCGGATCTCGTCGGTTCGGAGGAAATGACATCCAACGGAAATAGCGGGCATCCAGGCGGTGGGCAATTTCTTGCTGCGGTGGTGGTCGTCGTCGTGGTCGTTGTTGTCGAATAAGATCTTCCCGGCGTTGCTAGCGTCATGAACGACGCTGGCAAGGCAAACGCCAACAATAGCCATGGAAGGATGGCATTCCAGAAACTGGTTGGGTGAAAGACCATTGTTCTGTGGTGGGTGGTGCTACCGCTAGCGGCAATAGGCAGTCTCACTCTGGACGGAAACAACAAACGCCAGGGACGCACCGCCTGTCTCGCAACTGTCGTTCCGCCGGACCAGGCTTTAAACACAGTAGATCTGAATGATGATATGATAGAGCAACCAGCAACACAAGCAAAGGGCAAACTACCAAATGTAAAAGTGCTTTGTTGGCGATGGCGTCATTCAATGATGCCAAAAGACCATCAGAAAAGAACGAAAAGAAATTGGCGGTTGGACGCGTGCTATGTGGGGAGCACTGACGACATTATGCGTTTTCCCGCTCAAACGACGGACGGACTTCCACGATGAATGACGAACTAGAACGATGGGGCGTTGTGCCGTCCGTACGTCGCCATATACCTATTTGATTGACTCAACCGATCCAGTAAGCCAGCTGGTAATTAATCGGATTGATCAAATGGGAATGAATTGAAGTAGTTCGTGCAGCAGCGTGCTGTTGGAGTCAGGCACCTATCAAGTAGTAGTAGAAGCTACCAGGTGAAATGTCGTCTTCTTGATGGAAGAAAACGACCTAAAATACTCGTACAAGATGTATATATACTGGACTTGTTTGTCGTCCCATCAGTTTCTACTCGTGGGTTGTCGCTCTCGTCGGGGGGTTCTTGCCGTCGTCGTTGCCGCTCGAATATCTACGCTTTCTGAATCTAGCAAGAACAAGAATGTAATCCGAGTATTAAAAAGTCAGGTTGGCGAAAGTTTTTCTAGTAGTAGTTTTCGAAACCAGCCGCTCTGTAGCTTTTTCTTTAGCGATGGATGGAGCGGGGGTTATTAATAATTCAAAAAATCAGAAACATCAAGATAGACTTGATGGCAGGCTAGCTGTTGTCATCTCAAAGATGCTTTCTTCACTCTAGCAGAGAGGCAGAAGCAACAACGGATGCAAGAAATATCAGGTTGTGACGTTGCATGCCAGCCGTTGAACTACAACTGCAAGTAGATTTCATTCTTGTCTTTCTCGTTGTTATGCAGGTTCACAAGCAAAACCTTGATCGATCGCCTTTCTGCTTTGCCGATTCGAAAATACATTCAAGTTGCCTCCTTTCTCAAGGAGGTGGCAAGAAGAAGCATGGACAAATGAAGGCTTGGCGCGCCCTAAGGGCGCGCCTTCGCCTCGCGTCCAGGCGAAAATCAAGAGGGACGACGTCAAAGGCGAAGGGAACGTCAAAATCGCATCTTGCCACATCACTTGGCGTCATCCATCAAATTCCTAACCTTTTGCACTTGTATCGCCGCACTTACCACTTTCCTGATCGTCTGTTCGCCAGTCCACAAGACTCGATTTAGCGGGGGGTGAATCTACTGGTGAAACATTTTAAGAGATTTACTTCAACAACTGAGCGACGGGATGACTATATTCAATTTTACATATTATTGATCCAAATAACAAAGATGTATCTTTAGAACATTTCTGTGCCTATTATGAAGATCGGCTGACATTCCGGATCCACTTTCTTCCGCATTCGTACGGCACTTTGACGGAAACGGGCAGAATGAAATGACGTCATGCAGCCAATAGCATTTGGTTGCGTTTCGAGAGGTTACTCCGATTGCACCCGCAGTTGCACACCAACCACACCCATCCTTTCCCCTTCGCCCTCTTTTCCGACCGACCACCCGACCAAGGTTCCCATCTTACGACGACGAGAGAAGATCCTTTTTTCTTCTCATTAAAACCGTTTCGACGACAAGCAAAGCATTTGCTTATACCAACCAAACAACACTGGTAAGCCTGTCCTTTGTGCATTGACAGTGGTGGGCTTTCGGGTTTTAACCTTTGCTTCAGCTTTCTCATTGCTTTCTTTCTCGTTGCGATCTGGATTTCTCAGAACAGAATCATGGGTCCCCGAAGCGGAGATAATACGGAAAAGCCAACGGCCGTGGCCAGGTTGTACCTTGAGGATGGAACTGTCCTCACTGGTATTTCGTTCGGTAGCCACGTGAGCGCTGAAGGAGAGGTACGTATTAAGGTCGTCGTTGGATTTGTTCTTTTTGTGTTAAAAGATTTTAGATGCTCAATTGGCATCGCCGGCCTTCTCCTTTTATTCTTCACTTTTCTAGGTCGTCTTCGCGACCGGTATGGTTGGATACCCCGAGAGTATGACAGATCCCTCGTATCAGGGTCAAATTCTGACGGTGACAAACCCCATGGTCGGAAACTACGGTGTGCCCGACCGCAATGTCATTGATGAGTTTGGATTGCCAAAGTTCTTCGAGTCATCGAAGATCCACGTCAAGGGTCTTCTGGTCCAAGACTACTCCCACCACTACTCTCACTGGAACGCCGCTTCTTCCTTGGGAGACTGGATGAAGGAACAAGGTGTTCCCGGTCTGGCCGGAATCGACACCCGTCTGCTCACGAAAAAGATCCGAGAGAAGGGTGCCATGAAGGGCCGAATTGAGATCGACTTGGATGCGCCGGCCCCTGATTTCAGCAAGATCGAGAACCCCAACGATCGTCACTTGGTTGCTGAAGTCAGTACCAAGGAGAAGGTTGTCTACGGAAAGGGCAAGTCCACCAAGATCATTGCCGTCGACTGCGGTATGAAGTACAATATTATTCGTCAGCTTGTGAAGCGAGACGTCGAGCTTACGGTCGTCCCATGGGACTACCCCTTTGCTGACGAAGTCGACCAATACGATGGACTCTTTTTGTCCAACGGACCTGGTAATCCGACCATGTGTCAGGCCACTGTCGATCAACTGGAGAAGGTCATTTCCGTCCCCGACGACAAAGTCAAGCCCATTTTCGGTATCTGTATGGGTAACCAAATTATGGGATTGGCCGCTGGAGGTACTGCTACTCGTCTTCCCTTTGGTCACCGTTCTCAGAACCAGCCTGTGATCAACGAACAAACCAAGGAGTGCTACATTACTCCCCAGAACCACGGTTTCGTCATTGACACCAGCACGTTGCGCCCCGGCTGGCGAACTCTCTTCACCAATGCTAACGACGGCAGTAACGAGGGTATTGTCCACGAGACTCGACCATATTTTACTGCCCAATTCCACCCCGAGGCCGCCTCTGGACCGACGGATACGGAATTCATGTTCGACACCTTCTTGGATGCTTGCCGCAACAAGTCTGGAAAGATTCAATTCCCCATCCGTGATCCGCCCAAACCCAGGACACAGGTCAAAAAGATCTTGTTGTTGGGATCTGGTGGTACTTCTATTGGACAAGCCGGAGAATTCGACTATTCTGGTGGTCAGGCCATCAAGGTAAGCTTTGAATGGATTTTTTCAATAATGTCGACGTTGGCATTGAAATAATCTGACCATGAATTTCTTTGAAATTTTACAGGCTCTAAAGGAAGAAGGAAAGGAAGTCGTTTTGATGAACCCCAACATTGCCTCTGTCCAAACCAACCTGGACGACAAGTCTCCGCACAAGGCAGACCATGTTTTCTTCCTTCCTGTCACCCCTGAGTTCGTCGAACAAATTATCGTAAAGGAAAAACCCGATGGGATTATTGTTTCCATGGGAGGACAGACTGCCTTGAACTGTGCCATTGAATTGTATCACGCTGGTATCTTCGAGAAGTACAATGTTGAAGTTTTGGGTACCCCCATTGATGTCGTTATCAACACGGAGGACCGAGAACTTTTCTCGGACAGGCTCAACGAGATCAACGAGAAGATTGCGGAATCTTACTCGGCTGTTACTGTCCAGGCAGCATTGGAAGCTTCCAAGAAGCTCGGTTTCCCCTTGATGATCCGTTCCGCCTACGCCCTTGGAGGACTTGGAAGTGGTATTTGCAACGACGAGAATCACCTCCGCGAGATGGCAGAGAAGGCTCTTTCCGTGTCTCCTCAAATTCTTGTGGAGAAAAGTATGAAGGGCTGGAAGGAAGTCGAATACGAAGTTGTCCGTGATGCTTACGACAACTGCGTCACCGTCTGTAACATGGAGAACTTCGATCCTCTTGGTATCCACACCGGTGATTCTATTGTGATGGCTCCGTCTCAAACGCTTTCCAATGCCGAGTACCACATGCTTCGTGAGACTGCCATTCGAGTGAGTAGTTTGAGTGTTTTCGTTTCCGAATTTGTAATCTTGTTTGTACTTACTTGTTGTTTGCGTTATAGGTCGTCCGTCACTTGGGCATTATCGGAGAGTGCAACATCCAGTATGCTCTTCACCCTGAGTCCATGGAGTACTGCATCATCGAAGTTAACGCTCGTCTCTCCCGATCTTCTGCTTTGGCCTCGAAGGCCACAGGTTACCCTCTTGCCTTCGTCGCCGCAAAGCTCTGCTTGGGTATCCCCATGACTGAAGTCATCAACGCTGTTACCAAGAAGACGCAAGCAGCCTTTGAGCCCAGTTTGGATTACATCGTCACAAAGATCCCTCGTTGGGATATGGCCAAGTTCGAGAATGTCAGCCGTGAAATCGGATCGGCCATGAAGTCTGTTGGAGAAGTCATGGGTATCGGCCGTACCATGGAGGAGTCGATTCAAAAGGCGTTGCGCATGGTGGATCCTTCTTTTGCTGGTTTCCAGCCTGCCTTCCGCTTCGAGACCCTTGAAGAGCTGAAAAAGGAGTTGGATGTTCCCACCGACAGAAGAATCTTCGCGATTGCCCAAGCGCTCCACGAGAAGTCCATGTCTGTCGCCGAAATTCACGAGATTACCAAGATTGACCACTGGTTCCTCCGCAGACTTGAGAACATCACGAAATGCTGGGACACGCTGGAGAAGTTCAGCCTTGATGAAGTGACGAAGGAATTGATGGCCGACACGAAGAAAGTTGGATATTCGGATTCCCAGATTGCCAAGATCGTCAAGGGTGGAGCGACCGAGGATGAAGTGCGTACAAAGCGCATCGGCTACGGAATCGTGCCCGTGACCAAGCAAATCGATACTCTCGCTGCCGAGTACCCTGCAGCGACCAACTACCTCTACATGACCTACCATGGTATCGAGAATGATGTCGAGTCTGCTCAAGGTGGTGTTGCCGTTATCGGATCTGGTGCCTACCGTATTGGTTCTTCCATCGAGTTCGATTGGTGCGGAGTCAGTGCTATCCGGGCTCTCCGACAACGTGGATTCAAGGCGACTATGATCAACTACAACCCCGAGACTGTGTCGACGGATTACGACGAATGTGATCGGCTATACTTTGAGGAGCTGAACCGTGAGCGTGTTCTCGACATCTACACCCGAGACCAGTGCGATGGTGTTGTTGTCAGTGTTGGTGGGCAGATTCCCAATGGACTTGCCATTCCTCTGGCCCGTGCCGGCGTCAAGATTTTGGGTACCTCGGCAGAGTCGATTGATAATGCCGAGGACCGCAACAAGTTCAGTGCCATGATTGATGAGATCGGCGTTCAGCAACCACGATGGTGCGAGCTTACCAGCACTGATTCGGCTCTCAAGTTTGCAAATGAAGTTGGCTACCCAGGTCCGTCACGTACTCATTTTCCTTGTTGGATTTATTTATTTTGTTGGCGCTCACCCTTTTCTGCCTCTCTTTACAACAGTTCTTGTTCGTCCTTCTTATGTGCTCAGTGGTGCTGCCATGAATGTTGCTTGGTCTGATGAACAATTGAAGGCCTTCCTCACCGAGGCCGCTGATGTCTCGAAGGAGCACCCCGTCGTACTCTCTGATTTTATCGAGGGTGCAACCGAAATTGAATTTGATGGTGTTGGAAAAAATGGAGAAATCATTGCTGCTGCCATCCACGAGCATATCGAGAATGCCGGTGTCCACTCTGGTGACGCTACTTTGGTCCTTCCTCCCCAAACCCTATCTGCATACACAATGCACCGTGTGCGAGATGCAGCCAAGAAAATTATCAAACGCCTCAACATCACCGGCCCTGTCAACATCCAGTTCGTTGCCAAGGGAACGGATGTCATGTGTATTGA
Organism: Nitzschia sp. DOCU1; assembly: GCA_951394045.1. Classification (NCBI taxonomy): domain Eukaryota; phylum Bacillariophyta; class Bacillariophyceae; order Bacillariales; family Bacillariaceae; genus Nitzschia; species Nitzschia sp. DOCU1. The sequence goes on from OX595989.1 coordinate 704,253, forward strand.
GACCAACGTCCGAGCTTCACGATCCTTCCCCTTCGTGTCCAAGACTATGGGAGTTGATTTCATTGAGGCCGCTACTCGTGCCATGGTCGATGACGATACCTCTGACATGGACTTGCCTACTCTGGAGACTCGCAACCGACCCAGCAGGTTCGTCGGTGTGAAGGTTCCCATGTTCTCGTTCACTCGTCTCCGAGGTTCCGATCCCGTTCTTGGTGTAGAGATGGCATCGACCGGTGAGGTCGCATGCTTCGGAGCCACCCGTGAGGAGGCCTTCCTGAAGGGTCTGTTGTCCACTGGTTTCAAGATGCCAAAGAAGAACATCATGGTGTCCGTCCAAGCCAGCCTTCAGGATCAATTCACCCACAGCGCCTGGCAGCTGCATGAACTTGGATTCATATTGCATGCAACCGACGCTACCTATGAAGTCTTGCAGAAGAACCATGTCCCCTGCAAGAACGTTGCCTACCCGACGGAAGAAGGCACTCCAGAGCGTCCTAACGCCCTTGACCTGATCCGCGACGACACCATTGGTCTTTGCATCAATATCCCTACGCACGAATCTCAACGCGTCAAGGATAACTATTTGATGCGCCGAACTGCCATGGACTTTGGAATCCCTCTTTTGACCAACACCAACTTGGTGAAGGTCTTTGCCGATGCCATCCACGCCCACAATATCGATAAGGGCCTTGAACCAAAGACTCTCTTCGAACACTACGAAGCTGAAAAGGACAACGATGCCTGGACGAGCCCATCGGAGTTTCATTAGATTGGAAACCCTCTGCCGGTCGAGTCAAGGTCGCCCGTTCTGTGCAATATACATGTTACATATACGAAAAATGATATATTAGATATACGAATCATTGACAAACCCACTTCGTTCTGACAAGCCTCTCTAATTCATTCTATGATCTTTGCGACAATCTTAACTGGCGTAACTCGTTGTTCTTCTGTCTGGCATTACAGGCAACTTTTACACCATTTCTTCCGAACGAGAGGACTTTGAACCAACATGTGTCGGGCCAGATGCTGGAAAGGGTGCATGCGCTTTCATCTTCCGCCGCCGATCTCTGAAGGCATGAGATATCTTGTCCCTGGCCGTGTCAAAACTGACTTCAGTCCATCCACTACCAGCTTGCTTCAAAAACCGCCCCGATGACCCTTCTATGGCTTGGATGACCTGCTCCGCAATAAACGTTTTGTCCATGAGTTTTGCCCCCTCGTAAGCTTCCAGATGCGAATCAATCAGCTTTCGCAGTCGTATGTTTCCAGGATGATTTTGCGTCGCTTTCCCCCTTCCGAAAATGACATCGTTGGCAGAAGGCGCCGATATGTTATGCTCAGCTAATAGGAGAACATCTGCGGTGCTGCCGCCCTCGGCGAGTTTTCGCGTGTCAATCCATCGGTTCAGAGACTCTACAATGACATCCCCTGTGCTCGAGTCTAGCGGAATACTCCGTGATGATATACCGAACGTTTGTAGCGTGTATGCGTTTTCAACGACGGATCCTGTTGGGCGACCAAGGGGGGCAAAATTGGTAAACAAACCGAAAACGCACTAGCGAGGCGGGGTGTTACATCACTAATAAAAACGTACCTTCGTGTAGGCGAAAACGCGCCCTGTAGTCAGGCCCCATTGCCAACATGGCAAGAGCGCTAAGTGCGGTGATCTTTGGGTCATTGTGGCAAACGTGAAAACTGTTGACTCGGACGGGAAGAGCCCCTAGCAACGTTGTATTTCGCCATGCATCGATCCGATCCACGACTCCATCCTGGTTGGTCACCAGAAGAACGATTCCTCGCTTCTGATCAATGTCATGTTCTGTAGTCGTCATGAGCATGTAAAAGAATACTCGTAATCTACTTTCCAGTTTCAAGTGAGAAAATCTGTGCTTTTGGAACTTTCCCACAACAATCCGCCCGGACCGATCTCTGTTCAAAAGCAGTTGGAACAAACCTGATTGAAGGACCATCCGATCACTGGGATCGCTCAACAGGTCCCGGATTTCAATTCTTTTTGTGAGTTTATCCTCACCAAATAGCTCCAGTTTGTATTCAAAAAAGGCTAGCATCCGTCTGGCGGCGTGCTTGGCATTAAAATATTCCGCCCGCAGGAACATGAGAGAAAATTCCTGCCGAGAAACGTATTCCGGATCCCTCCCTCTAGCTTTTGCAAAGGCTGAATTCGCAGGTGCCGACTGAAGCTCCGCCGTTAAGGCCACCAGACTTTCCCCTAGCAGCTCCTCGGTCTCAACAACCCCAGAAGAGTTTTGAACTCCATGAATTTCTTCCAGGACACGATTGCGGTCGTCTAACGAAAGTTTATATAGCTCTTTGGCGACTAAGGCATCGGTACTTTCAGGAGCAGGATCAACGGGTGGTGGCAATGAAGTCGGATTCTGGGGTCTTACGAGATCTTCCTCCTTGACGCCCTCCACATGTGGGGGGACGGAATGTCTTAATGGATTTTTCCATAGCATGCCACTGGCGAATTTTGATGGGTCGAGAGCCCCATCGCAGCATTGATTCCCACTCTCCGCCATTTGACCAGAGGACAGGTCGAGAGCACGCTTCATTGTGAAGCCGGTTGAAGCGATTAGATGTAAGCGATGCGAATAATTATAAACGACTTGCCGAAAGCTTTGTCCTCGTCCCAATCACAAGCGAAATTGATGTGGGGAGAGGGATATGTTCCAACCGACACATGTCCTCTCCGCCACGGAAGATTCTTCTGCCCTTCGCGACACACGAGCACCTCGTGTGTCGGTGCTTGGGCTGGTTTATTTATCTTCCAACGTCGCTTTTCACTTGAAATTAGGGTTATTATTATTATTATTATTAGCAGGATAGATAACCGCCATCTGTGTTTCCTAATTGAAGTCGTTCATGGCGAATAAGTCCTTATCCTCTGTAGTACGTTATCTGGTTATTGTACATTTTCCACAAAGGCATAAACTGTGGAAGAATCACTCACTTCGCAAGAATACTACTTGTCACAAGTCCCTCCGACGGAATACCGGTCGACCGATGGACAGTGGCAATGCCGTTTTTATTTAAGGGGTCCTCATTCTCCAGGCGCTAATACAGTAGAATTTAGAGTGACAAGATCATCATCGGTACGTAGTAGCAGGGATCACAACACACCTCTCTCTACTACGTACCCACGAAAATGAATCTTCGTCGTTTTATGCTCTTTGGATGAAAACTTTCCAGGCGCAACGGAACATCCAACTCATGGCCTTGTTCCTTGTTGCTGACATGTTGTTGAGAGGCCCACAACGCTCTCCACGTATAATACATACACGCCACAAGGCGTTCTTCCTCTTGTTTTGTTCGCTTCGGTGTTGTAACGGAAGATCCGTGAGTTGCGAAACGCTGGCACTCTGGGATCTTCTTTGTTGACGAGATTCAGCGCAGCCTAAAGTCTTCCCTGGAAAGATTTGCTGACGGAAAATGTCCAGCAGAATAATCTTTGGATCTTGTTCGAGTCAACACTACGAGGAACAGCCACTTTGGCCAGTGATTCTTAAACGAAATGCCACTGCCTTTGTGTGGGGAGGTGATGCGGTTTATGCCGATGACCGCATCTCTCGGAAGAGGGGTCGACGGAAGCGGCGGGATGCGACCCCCGAGTATCTAAGAAACAAACTCACGGAACAACGAAATCACCCTGGATACAAAGCGTTGCTCGAAACCAATATATCGATCTTTGGTACGGTCGACGACCACGACTATGGCACCAACAATGGCGATCGTACATTTGAGTGGAGGCTAGAAAATGCTGTGGAATACGTTCGCTTTTTGGATCTCTCAGAAGATTCGCCAGTGTTTCGGCGTGCGATGGATGGTCATGGCGTGTACGGGGTTCAAGTCTACGACTTTGAACGGCCTCTTGGTTCACAACTGTTGACCGATGTAGAAGCAGGGTTGGATCCGGATGTTGTGTCCGATTCGTCCTTTCAAAGTTCTTTGAACCAAGATCCTGGTGTTGACACCAACACTAACAAGTTAGTCGCTGTATTCGTCTTGGACATTCGCTCGAACAGAAGCCCTTGGAGCAAATCATTTCCGCAGCGATTTCAGCTGGACGCTGATGGAGACATGTTGGGCGCGCAACAATGGCATTGGTTCGAAACGGCCTTGAGTCGATCAACGGCGGCAGTCAATGTAGTGGTAACGGGCTTACAAGTCCACCCGGAGCGTTTCATTGATTCCAATCTCGTGGAAAGTTGGGGCGGGTTTCCTCGATCACAACATCGACTCTATCAAGCGCTGACGCAACCCAACGTCCAGGCGCCCATACTTATCAGCGGCGATGTTCATCATGCCCAACTCTTGCGAAAAGATTGCCGGCAAAATCTACCTGACCGGGATATTGTTCGACCCTTGTACGAAATCACTACTAGTGGAATGACGCATTCCTGGGGGACCCAATATTGTGGAAGACTTGATGGGAACCCATTTTGTCACTATAGGTACTACCGAATCCTACTCCCATCAATTGTGCATTTGGCGCATTGGCTCTGCCCTTGGAAAGAGCTAGTAATAGATGATCAAAGTCAGGAGCGTCAATATAGTTTGGAGCTCAATGTCGCAGAACTCGAGTTTGATTGGGATCGTCGAACAGTTGTGGTGAGTGTTCTCGGGGTGGAAGGCCGAGTTTTACTACAGCAAGAATGGCATATGAATCATTTGACCGAAACCAAAGAAACCATGGTGGACGCGCAAGATTTTGAGACGGCGAAATACCGACTTGCAGCGTCAGGGCTACTTCAGGCGGACGGCGATTCGGTTTGCGTCCACTACCGAGGCCTTCCGAGTCGTTTCCACTTTGCCATTGGCGTCGGGTTCCACCTAGCACTATTGTTGACACTGGGTACTTTGCCCATGTGGTTGCCTATGCTCGTCTGTTGGAAAGCAGTTGGTCTTGCACGAAAGCGGTTGGTGGGGCGTCGTCCGAATATTCGAACCGACAAGAGCAAAGTTTCATAGTTCGAGGCACATTTTCTATTAGGTAGGTACCAGAGGTCGTCGATCGCGTACTACTAGAGCCAGTTTCTATTTTTCAAATAAAAGGATACATTTTTATATTAGAAAACCTCTTGTTCAAAAGACCAGGATATCCAATCCAGTCAATACCATATCGTTATTGTGGCTCCCATGCCCGAGCCACGACCATTTTTCCGCACACTATCTTAGTTCTTGTTGGCAAAGTCCACACCCTTTTGGATTTGTGCCTTTAGTTCGGGCAACATTTTGTCTAACCATCCTTGTTCGTAGGGAGTGATGCTTCCAAATCCTCGGACTTCTTCCACACCATCCTTACCAAACTTGCACGGCGAAGCAAAGTAGGCAGCATCCGTCAAGGATGATTCCACAAATGCGCATTGGACAATACTATCATCTCCTTCCATTGCCTTGAGGACATTTTCGGCAAAGAGATATCCCGCATATGCCATACTCAAAGTGGCCGATCCGGCCCCCGCCTTGGCCTTGACGACTTCGTCACCGCCGAATTGAGTTCGGACGGTGAGTGCTTCTCGGTCGCTGTCCGAAGGAGAAAATCCTGGAACTTGCGAAAACAATGGCAAAATAGTAATACCCGCATGTCCTCCAATGACTGTGACATCCAAGTCCTTTGGATTTTTGCCCATGGCGGCAGCGACAAAGGTATTTGCACGGCAAACATCCAAAGTGGTGACACCGCAAACCTTTTTGGGATTGTAGACGCCCTTCTTCTTCAAAACTTCGGCGGCGATCGGGACGGTGCTATTGACGGGGTTTGAGATAATGGCCAAGACAGCATCGGGGCAGAATTCGGCGCAAGATTCGATCAAGTTCTTTACAATGCCTGATGGTGAAAATGATGAACAACGACGAAGCCAGTGACCGTGAGAAATCTTGCCTATTCGGTATTTCATAGTCGTCGTCAAGTGCCGTACGTACCTGCATTGGTGTTGAAGAGATCGTCTCTTGTCATTCCCGGTTTTCGGGGAACCCCGGCAGGAATCACAACGAGCGAAGCTCCCTTCAAGGCCGCCTCAATGCCAGTATTGTGCGACGGCGGCCACGAGCCAGCCGCCGGCAAATTTCCCGTGACCGTCGACGCCGTGGGAATGTGCGACAAATCGGCAGCGACACCAGGAGTGCCGACAATATCATAACAACTCAACTCGGTGACATGGGGGGACAACTTGAGAAGCAAACTGAGAGGCTGACCGATACCTCCGCCAGCACCCAAGACGGCAACTTTCTTTCCCATGGCGGCAGTCGAAGAATAAAAGCGAGAGTTTGTTTGGACGACGAAACGACGGGCAGCAGTAGTAGTAAACATAATTTGTGCGATCCGATGCGATGCAGACGTTGTGAAGGATGAAGCAAATCGAGAACACGGACTGGAGATCTGCTGAAGTTTGGAGGAGTTCGTATTTTATAGAATCCAATATTAATAGATGGATCGGAGGGGGAATGCCGGATCGATGCCGGCAGAATGTCAGTAGGATCTTCGCATTTTGTGCTTGATGGGAGCCTGTCGATGATGAGTCTATGGGCGCGACAACGCATAGGAAAATACCCCAAGATTTTTTTTATACCGGACCGTAGATATATATGAGGCCGGCGCGCAATTTTACCATGCCGGCGATCACGCCAGGCCACCATTTTGGTCACATTGTTCACATTATTCCGTTTAGTCATTTACCTCTTTACTCGGCGACGATGTGCACATCATCGCCGCCGACAAACAAATAAAAAATAAAATCATAAAAGATATGTTGTATTGTTACTCATTCCTTTTTATCTAAAGCACTCTCATCAAAGTCGGAGAGACGTTTGAAAAACTTCAAAACATCGATCTTGAATTCGGAATAGAGGTGGTTGCCTTTCTCTTCCACTGCAGCAATTAAGAAGGCTTGTTTCGCCTTCATTGAAGTGGATCCACCAACCGTAAGTCCATGCTTTTCAAGCTCCTCGTCAATCATCTTACCAAAGCGTTGTTCCTCATTCTTTTTCAAACTTGCAATCTTCGACTTGATGCCTTCAGAATTGCCTTCCTTATAAGCCACGCCGCGCATCCTGTTCTTTGGTCAAGTCTCGCCTCTCATCATGTTCCTTCTGCACAGCAAATAGGCCAAGATTAGCAGAAGGAACAATGGCGACAATCTCGACGGGCACCCTGCCATATTCCTTTGTGAGACAAGCAAAGATAAAATCTTTGACTGTCTTGAAATCTATTGGCTTTTCGTCTCGACTTGATGGCGGCGTCACAGTGGTACGCTTACGGCCCGACAAGACTTTGAAGCTCGGTGAGCATACGGCGGTATCAAAAGGTCGTTTCCTGTTTCGTGATATGGGTGCAGATGCAGGGCGTTGCGGCGGCGGCGGTGCACTACTACGCAGAAGTGGCTTGTCTGGGTTGCGAAGGCGATACTCGGACCACACTCTATTCCAAAATTCTTGGCGTCCTTCTTGTACCTCCGAGCCTTGTAGGCTATCAATTGGTTCGATGCAATAGAAATGAATCTCCTTTTTTGATTCATCATAGTAATTGATCTTGCGTTTATTACAAACAAGTCTTAGATCGCGAGCTTTCTTGATTGGAAGTATTGAGTTGTGGAGTTCTCCCATGGCTCGATTGAAGCTTGTATTATCCAGATTATTGAGTAGACCATTATAATCATTCGAAAAGCGCTTTCGAATTAAATAGATCCAGAATTCATCTGGCTTATACACTTCTTGATATTGAGCATGGTCTGCAAGCTTGAAAAATGAGTCCCGGATTGCTCCCTGCATGGTCACTGTTCCTTACTACTGTGGCGTCAAAATGATCTCGCCGCCCTGCCCGTTTTGCACAGAGCTCTATTGGTATGTTTTTGAGAAGTCTGTTGGTGCGGCAGGGCGGAGCTAGTCTAGGGAATAAGAACGATGCCATAGAATGCACCATTGTCATTGTCATTTTTGTCGGATGGCAATTTCGTCGCGATCTGATCATTGCCATCAACAATTGATGTGAATGGCTCGAACTGGTCCATTCCCACGTGAAAGTCGCGGGATTGCCATTTATATATATATACGTTAGCAGATAAACTTTATTTTAGGGTATTTTCCTATGCGTTGTCGCGCCCATAGAGTCCTTCGCCTTGGGTTATGGGGCGAAGCGACATATGCCCAGTAGTGAAATGCAAGTGCAAATCGCCGTACCCTTCGAGTTGAGCCAATCAAAAGAGCCTATTTTTCGTGAGAGCAACGACGGACAGACATTCCCGGTCGAAATTCCAGTCGTCATCGCACTTGGCGCATCTCGTCATCTGGCATTTTCTCACTCCAACAATTCCCCTCTCCAGCCAACGTTTTCGCTTTCTCGCTTGCTTCGAAGTCGGGGCTTCCGTCATGGTCAACTGATTTGTTTCGTCGGAGTCTGTTCCTTGAAACACGTTTTCTCCGTCATTGGACACCCAGGTTCTAAATTGTGAGTGGAAGGGAACCCCACATTGACGCATCTACGTGCCCCGGCCACCAACGGCAGTACGACGCGCCAAAAGGTTAATCCAATCATTCCAGTATCGACAGCAATGCCGATTGTCGTCTACTAAAAGTCGACAGTGAACGATTGATTCGCAAGAGACCATGGTCGTCTCTCTGCAACAAATACTTCGAGCCGCTGTGCAGTCAGGGACAATCATGACGGCGGCCGATATTGGCACTCAGATTTTTATGGAAGGCAAATCATTGGAACAACAACGTCAAGACGACAAAAATAATAACAACAACCATTACAGTTGGCAACGAACGTTACGGTGGACAATGGCAGGAATCTGCCTTCATGGGCCCTACTTTTTAACAGGCTTTTCTATCTTGGACAAACACTTTGGAGCTGCCACGTCCCTTCAAATCGTCGCCAAGAAAACCATGACTGCTCAATTACTTTTGTTTCCGCCCTACCTGGTGGCACTCTTTGGGTTCATGGGCGCATTAGAACAACATCCCGATATTGCGCAAAAGATTCGACAACGAGTACCAGAAACTTTTGTGAGTGGATGCGTCTTTTGGCCAATTGCCAATGCGATCAATTTTTCCTACGTGTCGCCGTCCCTTCGTGTACCATACTTGGCGGTATCGGCGGGAATTTGGAATTCGTATCTAAGTTGGACCAATGCCAAGGGACAACAAGAAGGGGCGGGGAAAGATATGGGGCGGGTCATCACGAACGACGACGACGACGACGACAAGACTAGTGTATGAATGCTACTTGCGTTCACACAGCTACCATAGGATGGGAGTGTGACAAAACTGGTGGGTCCATCGAATGCGTCGACGAGTATCGCATTGTGGAGCGTGGATACATGCATGCATGATGTATTGCGTCGATATGGGTCCATCGAGTGCGATAGACTGTTGGGCCGAAAAGTACCACATGTTTGAGCTCTTGATACCCATCGTATAGCACCGTTGCCCGAAAGTGCTGTCTAGTAGTGCTACCCTTTGCTACATCGAGGGGGGTACAAACAACTTGGAAATTGCACCCTCTTGTAACCAGATCACACGAACTCAAGACCCTCTAGTCAGCGAAGACTCATCCTACTAGTCATCATACATCTTCCTACAACGGAATACAGTTCCAAACAGTCCAGTAGTTGATAAACTATTAAATTGTTGTCTGGGGTACGCAATCTTTCGAGTCAGATGGCGATTCTTTTCATTTCTTATTCCAGAATATAGTTGGGCGAATCGACGGGAATGCCTTGGCATCGGACGGCGTGTTTTGTCTTGCGACCAAGAGTGCTGCCCTCGATGCACTCTGTGGGGCACAACGCCGCATTCTCATGGCAAGTGCAGACATATTCGTCCAAGCCAGTCAAAAGCAAACAGCTGACTCCTGGAGACGTGGCTTCGTCACACCACCCAGCCACGATTGCGTTATTCTCACAGTGATGAAGCGGAGTGGACTTATCACTCTTCAAAATGTAGTTTGGCTCATCCTGGGGAATACCGTAACACAAAATGCTGTGGTGGGTCTTGATGGGCTGATCAAGTTGTTGGGAATTACCAATGCATTCCTCCGGGCATAACGTTGGGTCCCCTGGGCATTGACACATGTACATGTCCCGAGCCTTGTCGATAGTACACTCGACGTCCAAAATGGCAGGGTCGCACCACGCAGCTACGACCCCGTTGGAGGCACAATTCTCAAGGTGGGGATCTGACAGGGGAACTTCGCGAACTACCTCGACATTATCGCTAGCAAGACAAGCGCCGAGGGCAAGGAGTGCGAAGAAAGTAGTCTTGGCCATGGTAGGAAACTACTAGAAAGAAACACGATCGGTTGTCTGTCTTGTGTAAAAGGAGAGGGTATGTTGTTGATGCTTTTTAGTTGTGAGGAAAGGAAATCACGGGAAGAACCCCCACCAGAGATCAGCGATCTTCTGGCACCGCCGCCGTCGCCTTCATCATGCGATGAACTATGATGGGGTTCGTATCGCAAGTGACAACAGTGGTATGAAGAATTGAGCTATCACAGAAGATTTGCGAACCGTCGATCAGTACGACTAACGTTTCCTCCGGTCCCGTAGCCACGTGACGGTCACGGTAGGTATTCATTCGCATAAAATACTCATAGAATTGTAACATATGTGCTTGGTTTCCGCTAACCAGATGTTGATCGAGTTGGTCGAAAATGGACTTGCTTCGTCCGTCCTCCTGTCACGGTCGTCGTTCATCCTCCCCGCCATCCAAAAAGCAGTGCTTCCTACATTTTTGCCACCGACCGAATGGACATCATCTACTACAGCATCCATCTTCCTTTCACCACTGTGCAAAAGGACATTTCATCTCGATAGCTCCTCGTTTGTCGTAACAGCAAACAATCTTCAACTTAAACAATGGTGAAAAAGAAACCGGATGCCTCGTTGAGGGGCAAGAAGCCCATCAACACTGCCAAGAAGTCCACGGCGGTCAAACGAAACCCAGGTCACATTTCCAATCGACTCAAGCGAAGTGAAATGTACGGGAAATATCTTGAAAGCAAGAGACAAGAAAAGAAGGAACGCCGGCTGAAACGTGAAAAGGAGGCTGAGGCACTTGGCGAGGAGACCGCTGTGAAGGCTACGCCAAAGACATTGGACAATACACGAGAAGCGGAGCCGACCTTGGTGCTTCGAGATCCAGAAGTCGCAGCGGACGAGGCCGAAGATGAATTTGCTCGATACTTCCACTCCGAGACTCCACCAAAAGTCTTGGTAACGACAAGACCGCGACCTTCCCAAAAGCTATTTTACTTCATTGCCGATCTACAAAAACTGATACCAGCACTTCATTTTTATCCACGAAAGCATTTTTCACTCAAAGAAATCTGTCAATTTGCGTCAAATCGAGACTTTACGCACTTGATTGTTCTGGGAGAAAATGCCAAGCATTGTAATGGTATGACGATTTCTCATTTGGGATCCAAAGACGAGCTGGGGTTGGTAGGTCCGACGGCATTTTTCAAAGTCTCCAATGTCGTCACTTCGCAGGATATTCCCAATCATGGATCCTCAACGAAACATATTCCCGAATTGAATTTACATGGATTTGGCACTCGTTTAGGTCACCGGGTGGGACGGTTATTGGGTAGCTTGTTCCCCCACGACGCCGAGTTTCAGGGTAGACAGGTAGTCACCTTTCACAATCAACGTGACTACATCTTTGTCCGACATCATCGGTATATTTTTGAGGAAAAGAAGCAAAAGACCGATCCCAAGAAGAAAAAGACAGAAGAAAAGGAAGAAGCGGAACCGCCTGCACTGAGCGTAAAGGATCGTGTCAAGGCGCGATTGCAAGAGTTGGGACCACGATTTACATTGAAGCTTCGGTGGATGCAAGAAGGGACGTTTGATACTCAATTTGGAGAATACGAATGGATCCACAAACGAAAGGAGATGGATACGACACGTCGTCGCTTCCACTTGTAGTAGTATCGTGCGAGTAGTCGACTACTATATTATAACTCCTATTAGTGAGCAAGAGTATGTTCCTGTTTAGTTCTAGTAGTAATTAAGATTGATTGATTTAATTCCACGCACGTCTTGGAATATAATTATTGCTTATCGGGAAATCCCCGTTGAACCGAGGTAATGCGGTCTCCCAAACTCAAGGCAATCCCTTGAGTCTTTGATCGGATACGAATATAACCCGCCAGTTTGCCGTCGTTGTCGTCCTTCTTTTCGACCGAAACATTGACCAAGGCATCCTCTCCAAAGACACTACGCAAGCAAACAATCACAAAGGCACGTGAGAATAAATGTATCGATCGACGACCTATCAAAAGCCAGAAACAACAAGCTAGCTTTTGATATAGCTGAGCGAAGAGTCGAACAGAAAGCCGCGCCTTGACGGCGGACTTTCTGATGCATGATTTCTCCCGGTATTAACAGACACAAAGGCAGTCATCATACCAGGCATCCAACACGAAACCGGGAAACACCGACATCAAAAGCATACACACAATAGTTCGTACCTTCGAGCATACAAGTTGGCCGCCAAGAAACTTGAAGCGTCTCGTACGCTGGGCATTTCCGTCAAACACTTCATTTTGGTGGAAGACACAATATGATCCAAAAAGTCGTTCAGCGATGTGATGCTAGTAGCAATGGCAACCTTGTTTTCCCATTCAAACTCGGCCCACATGCTGCGGAATAGTTCGTCAGTGCAGCTAGCAGGTCGAATGTAATCCATGATATCCATGTGAATGTCATTCAAGTGGATCAACTTTTGCTCCTGAGTCGACATGTCCGTGTAAACAATGGATCCAAAAATGTGCCCCGTTTCTGTGCTGGATACTTTGATGGAAGCACGGATCGTAGTCTGATCCAACGGCCCAATGGTATGAGCTTGGGGACGCTCGACAATCTTCATATCTCCCATAGTCGACAACTCCACTGTCAAGTCAGCCAACGTGTTGGGCGTGCGATTAATGACGAGAATTTCCAAGACAATATCGTACTCGTGCACAGTCACCAACGCCTCGGCATAGACGGGATCCGCAAATCCACTGAGGGGATAGCAATGTGACAACTCCTCGTTCCACAACGAGTTGGATTTGTTGTATCCCGTCGCTCGCGCCAAATCAGCCCCATCATCCAAGTCGACCACGTCTCCAGCACTGACTGTCATACTCTTGAGTTGACGGAAATGAATCAAGTCATCCGCTTGTGAGGCAGGAGCAGTGTCTTCCTTCTTCTTCTTGGGCTGAGCGTCCGCCAGCTTCTTGAGGTAGGCTGAGAGTTGCTTCTTTCCGTCGTTCAAGAGGATCGGTTCGAGCAATTCTCTCGTCTTGGGGTCCAACAAGATACGGCAACACATGGAGCAACGTTCTTGACAGTCCGCCAAGGACGATCGTTGAGCGACACCGGGAGAAGCCCCCGTTTCTGCCAACTTGGTAATGGCACAGAGAATCAAAATAGTCTGTGCGACTCGCTTCTTGTCCGGAGTCGCCGTCAGGAGGAGCAGTTTGGTCAAACTAGCAGCCAAGGTTTCCGCAACGAAGATATCTCCCTGATGAACAATCATCTTTCGAAGCTTGGGTGTCTTGTCGGTAGACTCCACCGGCTTGGCGACCGAATACGACGTTTGAGTCGCATAGGTACCATCCGCCAACACGACGTTCTTGGTAACAATCTTGGGCGCTGCCGCAGTTTGATCACCGTCCTTTTTCTTTTCTTCCGCCATGACAAAGGGTGTGGACCCCACTTCCTTGATGATATCATCAAAGGTAGCGGGTGCGTCTTCGGGCGTAGTGTATTCTCCCAGAATCCACAACGCCACACACATGACGGGCGGGGACGAAATATCACCCAAGGAATCCAACAACTTGGGGACAAGAGTGGCACGCAACGGGGGGTGCTCTTGTACAATTGCTCGGACAAACATGGCAACTTGGAGAGAGGTGCGCTCGGTGCTCGAAAGCAATTCCATCAAGAGGCCCACGACGGATTCCGCCACTTGTGGGAATTTCTTGGCACATTCATGAATCGAGTCCACCAACAAGTGGCGAACCACGACGCTCTTTTCAGAATCTTCTGCCAAGGCCTTTTGCAATTCTCGCTTGAGCGTCGTCACGACCGAATGAACATTTCGGGCCGTCACTGCCTCCATGGCAATTTGCAAGACCTTGTGACAGATATCCGGGTTAGGACTAGCCAGAGCCCTCAAAATGTCCATGAGTAATTCTTGTACAATCTTGTGGTGCTTCTTTTGCAAGCTCTCCAAACGCTCCAACACAATGAGTTGAATGTTATTATCATTTTGACCATTCAGGAGATTCGTGTAAGTGACCGCGGCAGCTCGAACAGCTGTGGGCGCATTGGACAAGCTCACCAACGTCCAGGCGGCTTCATAACTCACAGCTGCCGAATTGCTGCTCAAGAGCGAAAAGAGCACGCGGACAAATCTTGACTTTTGCGAGGGATCCTTGCGACAGACACGACGTGTCAGCTCCAAAACGAGCAAACTAAAGCCGTCTCCGAATTTGGAGATGCCCCCATCTTGCATGTGCTGTCCCAGGAACTCAAAGGCGAGTTGTTCGTCCTCATTAAACAACATCAAAAAGGCGTTTCGACGAGCCGCCATGTCCGTCTCGGCCGCAATAAATTGCGCCATGAGTTCCGGCCCATCGGGCAACAAGTGCTCGCCATGCAACTTGTGCGCATGAAAGACTGCCAATGCCGCATTCTTGCGCACATAGGAATGTCGGTGGGTCAAACAAGCCTTGATGGACGGCACTAAAGGTCCTAGAATTTCCTCGTCCTTGACTTTGCAGAGAAATCGGAGCATGCTGCCGCGAACATATTCGTTCGGGTGATTCAAATCGTTCATCAGGGCATTGCACACCAAAATCATTTCTGGCAAGAGCTTGCGAGGAACTTGATGACCCGAAGCTTGGGCTAACAACTCTTCGCTCGTCAGAGGCTGGTACTTTGGTACGACTTCCCAGTACAACATGCAAAGTTTCTTGAGTTGTTTGTCGTCGGAATTGATGCAAAAGCGGATCACCTGCATGAGAATGCGAGGCATGGCCTCGCCGCCCAGCATGGCCATGATGGCCGCTTTCAAAGCATGCTTCTTAACCTGTACGAGTACAATAGAATGTGAAGAGAAAGAGAAGGGACAAACGAGGCATGAGAGGGATTGCTATCCTGGGGTCATTGGATGGATCATTGTTGTTGACTGGGATGACTCCATTTGTTACGCGAATTCCTACGGCGCGACACGTACATTGCTATCGGAGGATTCCAAGTCTTTGGCAATGTCCTGTTCCGAGGGCAAGCCACCTGCCGTCACATCAGAGGCCAAGGTAAATGTACAATACGTCTCGATACTGTTCGTGGGGGCCGCCATGGTAGTCGTTGTTGTTGTGGTACAAGACGACGGTGACAAGCCAAAAAGTTGTGGCAAAGACAGCCGAGAGAGACCGATGATGTTGGCGGTCACAATAACATTGACCATGGCCGGTAGCGGCGGACGTGCCGTCGCGATGCGTTGCGATCGCGCGAGCAAATCCACGGGAAGGCCTAAGTTAGACCACAGAAATCTATATTTGGTCAAATAAGTCAACTCAATGATTTTAGTAGACGAACGACCGACTTCGCTATCATAGTAATGTAGCTGGCTCGGCGGCTCTCTCTACTCTACTGGAGCAGCTAACACAAGTCTCTCTAGAGATACTAGCGAAACTATCAAGCTCTTGTTTCCCTTAACCTTTGGGGTTTAGGCGGAGCTTGTAACACTCTAGCAGCAAGCTTTCGTTTCGTGTAGTACAGTTGCTGCGGCATTCTCCGAATTCACTTCTTGTATTCTTCGGGGGGGCGCCAGCAACGGTAAAGAGAGTATTCACATTCAAAAAGGCAGAGTTGCAATGCCAGGCGACAATAAGGAAAGGCATCGGCCAAACAACATGTTCTAGAAATCAACATTGTGATAAGGATCGTTTGCAAGAAGACGGCAATAGCAATGCCAACCACCACGGCATTCGACCAATGCACAGATGAAATCCATCCAAACAACGACAAGACCGGCTTATCGCTTGTTGGTAGTGATCCTTGTTGTAGACTGTCAGCTGTCTGCTGCTGGTGGCGTGTGTTCAATTACAACAATAACAACTCGGTGCCCTCATTCCTGCTCCTCCATTGGCAAAGGTCATGGACGCCAAAAAATCTAGTTCTTTCTGCTGGTCCTGATTGCTGACATAATGTCGTTCTTGTCGCGTGCCTGGTTCTGCTGTTTGTTGTGGCTCCCATGGAAAGGCAACCTCTGCTTGTGGACTGATGGTAGAAGCATCCTTGTCATTGGTGTTGTCGTCGTTGTCATCCTGACGAGGATTGTTCTTTTTGTCACTATGACAAGAGTTATACTTCATCCACCAAACAACCAGCATCGTTGCAACCGCGGTTGCCATAAAGAATCCGGCCCGAATCGTCTTGTTGCTGCTGGTTGTCATAATTTGTTTCTCATAGAAGATCTTATATGACTACATGGACGACTTTGATGGTGATACAGTGCCATACCATTCCAGACAGATGTGCACTCGAGATTCAGCGGTTTGTGTGCTTCTTGTGTTGTGTAGGAACGAAAGTGGCCGATCATATGTGATCGCTGTCATTGTCGATCGGATCGTGTGAAGCGAGCGAAATGGCGATGCATGACTCCATGGACTGCATAACCATATGTACTGTATGATGTAAAAGCCAAGCATACATACCAAACGTCCACCCACTCAATGGCAAAGCCCTATTTCGATCGTTCTCATCCTCTGTTCTTCAGTTGATATAACTTGTGTTATCACTGTTATCAGCATGGAACATTTGGACTTGGAGTTGTTTGATGACGATCATCAACAAGAAGAGGCCCAGGGAGAAGCAACTGTCGCTGACGTAGCTGCTGTCGACGACGGCGGCGAAGAAGAAGAAGATCTTCAGGCTCCCGCAGATTTTCCAGCGCTGCAACTGGGCGACTACCCAGCGGCGTCGGGAGGCGGCGTTGAAGAAATCAAAGCCCAATGGCTACGTTACAATCATCAGTTAGAACCCCGCAAAGACGTCATTGCCATGGTCTCGGATGCTCGCAAGGGCCTATGGAAAAGTATTTGTGGGTGTGTCAAGGGTGTCAAAACCATCAAGGATTGGAAGGCCCAAGAAATATGCAAGGCACACATTTTTGTATCGGGAGACACGGTCAAATCTATACGTTTACAACACACGTGTACTGATCAGCATGCGGGACGTACACGCAATTACAATGCTCGGGATTTGCATCAAGCGTCTCAAGATTTGTTAAATGTGGTTTCTATTCCACCCCACAAAAAGCGACAACGCGAAGTTGCCATTATGGAGTACATGGAAACGGCAGAACGCGAAGGATTTTCAGTAGGACGAGGACAAGCCTATAAGGTTGTCTCGAGACTTTCGAAACAACCCATCGAAGCTCAAATTGGAGAATTTTACTTTTTGCAAAGTCTCTTTCAAGCTTGGAAACGGGCCGATCCTGATGGGAGTTATACTTTGGAAAAGGCGCCTTGTGCATGGATGAAACGAACATCCATGGAACAATTCCAGCGCTATTATATTGCACCTTCCATTAGCAAACATGCTTGGAAACACTCCCGAATACATCTCTTTATCAGTGACGCAAGCGAAACATCCAGTAATTGGAGTTCCTTCCAAATGTCCCTACTCATGGCAGTGACCTTGGATGGCAACAATAATGTGGTCATACTCGCTTTAGCCATGTGCGATTCGGATTCGGAATTGAATTGGATTTGGTTCTTACAGAATCTGATGCGAGATTTTGGCAAGATCCATGTCTTTTTGTCAAGTTCGCCCCACGTCTTTGGAGATTTCATCCCCAACTTGCTAGAGTTGATGAATGCGGCACCTAGTCGGTGTGTAGAAAGTCTGGTCCAAGCATTGGAAAAGTCCTTGTCACTCGAGTTGATTGCGGATGAAAAGGAGCAAATTCTACAATTGGCGCGGTCGACATCGGCACAAGCGTATGATCATAGCTTGCGAGGATTGGCGCGGAACAATCCAGATGTGGCTGCCTATTTGGATGCACGCAAACATTTGTTTGTGGCATATAGTGTGTTACAGTCTTCCACTTCTACAACTACTCGGCAACCGTCTCCTGTTACCAAGCGACAGCGATTTGGTCAAGTTGTGAGTAGAGCCAATGACTTGGTCCAATCCCAAGTTCAAGAAACCTTGGATCAACCCGTCACGACCATGACAATATCCCTATTGATGAAAATGTCCGAATTGCATCTCGAAC
Organism: Nitzschia sp. DOCU1; assembly: GCA_951394045.1. Lineage (NCBI taxonomy): Eukaryota > Bacillariophyta > Bacillariophyceae > Bacillariales > Bacillariaceae > Nitzschia > Nitzschia sp. DOCU1. Next base: position 722,550 of record OX595989.1, read on the forward strand.
GAAAATTGCAAGCCCAAAAATGGCTAGAACAAGGTCAACTCTTGTCCGCTTACGCTCGGGAGTTATATAGTCAAGTGTTGCAAGATGCTGACTCGTGTCAAGTCCAACTATTGGGTCAAGATGGCAATCTATGGAGAGCTGTTGTATCTGGACCATCCGAACAACAACAGCAACAACAACAACACGCCGACGATACGTCTCGTAGTTTTGTTGTGACGGCCAACACAGGTTCCTTTCAAATCGATTGTTCCTGTCAACACACGGAAGAAATGGGCTTGCCTTGTGTCCATGCTACGGCACTTTTGAAACGACAAGCATTGATTCTGGAAAACGCCGCCACCGATGCCACCACTATTCAATGGTTCCATCCTCGCTATCATACTTCGACTCTGTTACAAATGTACGATTGCGATCCGCCCGATTTTAGTGTCTTTGGAAAGGTGGCTGTCCAAGAATTGATTCCACCCGAACATTTACCCAACCTGGGGGCGGCCAAAAAGCGTCGCAAAACAACGGCAGCGTCCACTAGCAACAACAACACTACTACTTTTGATAACGCGGCTGCTACGACGGGCACACCCCACAAGTGTGCCGCGTGTGGAGAGTTAGGCCATCACCCCAAGACATGTCATCATCCGTCTACCAAGTATCGCTACCAACAATTTGCCGATAAGGCCATGGAATGGGCCAAGGCGGCATTGGATTTGCAACTATGAGCCAAGTGTTTGAGAGATTGGTGCAGGAACAATGTTCCACGAATACGCGTTATGGAAAGAAATGGGGTCGAAGGGCCCGTCCAATACCAAGAGCCTCATCCATTGTGACCTCCGTTCCCCGACGCTGGCTTTTTGCAATGGCAGAAAAGCCATCGCTCTTGACCCATCCCAATGATTGGACGAGGTGTCAGATTTTGCTTCTACCGTGTCCAGTTGGTGGGAGGCGGTGGAGTACTTTGACGCTACTGACTGCCGCCTCCAACTTGAGTACTACATTGAAAGTAGTACTATCGGCTGTCGGATCTATGAGAAGAAGATCACAGGGGCGTTGTAGCGACTCTGCTTCTTAATTTACTCTACTATCGCTCCGGCGAGCGACAAGATCGATCGTCAAACGTACTAGCTTTAACTATATGTGGTTATGGGTCAATTGTCAGTTATACTCTGCTCTAACAGCGTTGACGCACCGTACCTGTAGAGAACGCACTGTCTGTCTAGCTAGTAGTTAGCCATTGCTCTACACTGCTCTACTCTACTCTACTCTACTCTACTCTACTCTACTCTACTCTACTCTACTCTACTCTACTCTACTCTACTATTAAAGCACTCTAGTAGAAGAGCTACTCTTTCCATAGTAGACCGCTAAGCATACTTTCGGATGGTTCCCAAGTCCCACTATGCCGCATTTCTTCGTTTTCTTCTTTTGTGACTGGACCGCATCGGCATCCAACAACGGTTTCCGCACGCTCTTGATTCGTGATCGGCAATTTACGACTGAGCGATTGTGAGGAGCGATCGCGGTGGGAGCGGTCCGCCCACCAAGCAAAAGACCGTGACAATGCATCGAGCGCACCCGCCAACACACGATGACGGGCATATATATGTTCAAGTATCTCTCTAAGTATGGCTTCCCTACGTTAACGCCCTTGCGTCTTTTTTACCACGAAGATGGATCCGCGGGAATCAGCATAACCGTTGATTTCGTACTAAAAGAATCGAAAGGAATTTTCTACTTAAGACGAAAATCCGACCACGCCAGGCTTTCACATGGTTGACCTACAAGACTCACCCCGTCAAGCCCGTCGGGAAACCTTCCATCGGTTTTGAAACTACCGGTAGTTGCACAGTGGTGGCAAACCTTCTCGTTTCGTGGTCGCCGTCACCCGCAGCGTGACTTGTTAATAATTCCTTCGCCCATGATGTGTGTTGATTGATTGTGTGTTGTTGGGGATTACACTATCAACGAAAACACATTTTAATTCCGTTTGTTCCGTTTTACCAAAACCAGTAGAGAGAAGTCTCGCCATCCTAATCTATCAGTCGCCGCATTGGCATCATCCATAGCGTGGGACAGCAAATTCAAACCATTTGAAGTCTCGGAGGGAGTTTATCATTACAATCATCATTCCTTCCTTCATTGTCAAGTAACTCCCATCTATTCTTCGTATTATCATCTTCATCATGATGTTTGGCTTTCGAGGTGGCAATGCGAAACGAAACAAGGTGCATTCCAGCACGAAACAACGGGGCACCAAGCCTCAAAATAACAATGCCCTGAAACGACTCGAACAACCCAAACTGGACCCTTTTCCTCCGCAACCACAGGAACAACAATATCCAATGGTAGAAGAACGGTTCATGGACGATAACAACAGTTTGGATATGAGTTTGTACACAACGCAATCCAAGGCGACGGTTCTATATCCTTCTCGAAGAGGCTTTGATCACAGTTACGAAAGCGATAGTGATGATGGCATTTCACGGGCTCCCACGGAATTCACTACTGAAGTCGCATTGAATCGATATGCTCGTTTAGGTGGAAGTTGGATGCCACCTTCGCCACTTCACGGCCCTACTACTCCAAGCCCTGCTTCTTCTGCTGTTACGCCGCCGTGTGGAGGAGAAGATGACGAAAAGCCACTTACACCTACTACGGATCCTCTTTCGAAAAGTCCAAATCCATCGGACAATGACGACGATGAGTCTTTGGATGCTTCTTCGGCAAGTGACGATTGTGAAACAAGGACCATCTACTCTCTGTTACCTGCCACTGCCAAAATGGCACGGTTGATGGCCTTTCGTGGGGCACCGCAGTCAACGGCCAAAAGTTTACTGATTCGAAACTCTTCGAGCATGGAAGCGAATGGCAGTGCAGATGGCGTGGAAGAGGATCCCCAGCCAATCAAGAAGAAGAATCAAGCCATTTCACCACCATTACAGCGAACAGGTCAACACTATTATCATTCTACTGGCCCAGTAGACTTGGATGCATCTGTACCAGATTCATCATCGAGGGCATCGTCCTCAAAGTCCTGGGAGTTGTCTCCACCACCAGCAAACAAGACGTTTCGGTCCTTGGATGAACAAGTAGAGCAAACGTATGGGTTGCCATCCGATGCTAGATCGCGCCGATCAGCAAACGATGACGATACCTATGGGTATTCGGCGGCCGCTGGCGGCGAGTCGACGACAAGTGGGATCAAAAGTCGGACTACTACAAACTCGGTTCAGTCGCCGCCACAACAGCAACATCCAGTTCGAATAGAGGCACAAGGGGTCAGCCCGGAACTAGCATCTGTTGCATCAGTCAGCGCTCAATCGTGGGTTCAGCGCCAAAACCTCCTTGGTTTTGATGATGCTAGCACCATCCTTTCGGCTCGAGATGATGATACCTATGGCTTTTCTGTCGCTTCACCACCACCAGCACAGAAATCCGTGGTAACAAGCACGGATGAAGAAGCCAGTGGCGATGTTACCCCACGAGATCAAGTGCGTCGAGTGGAGCTCTTTCGGCAATGGGATGAAGATTCTTATAATATCACCAACACGTCGATTCTTTCCAAGTCTCGAGCGATTAGTTCGCCCCTACATCAATTCTACGATGAGGATTCTACGACGTTGTTGTCGGCAGCATCACCGGCGGCCAAGTCACTGGCCAGCACCAGCAGCCGTGGCACGTCTCCGCAAAAGTCTATTGTTCCTGTGGCTATCACCAGTCAAAAGACCGACACGACGACTGCAAGTGTATCTGGCCGCTCAGGGGTTTCGGCAAGTGCTAATAATAGCCGGAAGACAGAGCCAAGTGTATCTGGTCGCTCAGGGGTTTCGGCAAATGTTAATAACAGCCGGAAGACAGAGCCAAGTGTATCGGGCTGCTCAGGGGTTGCGGCAAGTGTTGATAATAGCCGGAAGTCAGCGCCAAGTATCGATGGGCTGTCAGGAATATCATCGATTCATTCTCATTCTCCAGAAGATAAACGATCTCCGTCTTCTTTGGAAAAGATATCGCCCAGCTATGTACGTTCGGTTGCATCTGGGCAAGCCGACGATGACTCCTTGGAACAATTGATTGCGACTTCGCTGTCAAGGCCCAAAGCCGTTCGTCGGCTGCAACATGAAATGTGGGGTACATCATCATCGGTCTCGCAAACGTCGTCGGTGGCCAAATCAGCCAAGAAACTTTTCAAGTCACCGCCTGCCAAGACCATTATCAAGGCGCCTTCACCACCAGCTTCTATAACCGCCCCTAGCACTCCTTCCAAGTTGGTTGACAGATCGGTCATGAGTGATTTGTCAAGCAACTTTCCTCGGCCTCCCTCGCAAACTAACCTTGCACGAATGCCGGATTCCCAAGTTCAAAAGTTGCAGGTCCGTGACCTGTCCTCGCCAATCCAGTCCCCTTTGAGTACTAAACAATGTCCGCCCTCGCGCCGGGACCAAGAAGTCGTGCAAAGACCTGGCTTAAACAGCCTTCACTCGGCACGCATAGCGTCCTCCCTTGTCATTGATAGAGATACTTGTGGCTTAACGGTGGTATCGGCTTTGACTCCAGCTCCGGGAGTGGAGCCGATGGATGATGATACATATGGCTTTTCAACCGCTTCGCATGCTCATATTCCTTCGCTGCCTGATGATGCGACTTGTGGCTTTGGTTCTCTGGCTGAGCCCATCATCGGAGATGATGATGACCGAGACTACGTGTGGACGGATCAACAAGGGGATCTTGAAGACGAGCGCAACAGCGCAGTCATGCGACAGCAGATTGCAAGGGAGCTTTTGAACCAGACTTATCAGCAAACCCTTGATACTTACAGCGTGGCTCGTCGGTCCCATGACTCTGGGATTCTCGGCCCTGCCCAAGATGATGAGGACGATGACCATTACACCATCGTCAATACTAGTTCAGGTGCAGTCTTGCTTACTGAAGCCGAGCTTCAGAAGCATCTAAAAATGGTTGAAAAGGTGCAGCCTTTGCCATCGTCAGAAATTGAAGGCTACGATGCATGGAGGCGCCAGAAGGAACGTCAGCAACGATACTTTGCAAAGCTTCAAGAAAAGGCGGCTAAGAAGCAGAAAGATCGCCGGCAGCCGGTCCAAGGCCAACGCTCAAGCCCTTCCATTGACCATCGTCAGCGCACAGTACAGCCCTTTGTGAAGCAGGCCAAGTATAGTTTTGACGAAGAAAACCGATGTATGGATAGTACCAGATCAGCCATGGACAGGAGCATGGACAGCTCGATTCCAACGCTTGACGATGGAAAATGGAAGCCTCGCAAGAAGAACCGGCGCGGCGTTGGTTGGGGCTGGTTCCAAGGTGGCAAGAAGGGTACTACTAAGTCGAAGAAGACCAGCAGCGTATCGTCTCCCTCTGATAAGGAGAGCAAGCCCACGAAGAAGCATTCAGATCAGCAAACAACGATTGTCACCCTTTCGCAATTCATGAGAATTTCTGCCGACGAGCCACCGGAAGTTGCCGAGTATTCTATGTCGCCATTGCACAAGGACGGTGTGTTGACACTGGGTACGACGACGCTACCGGATTTTGCCAACACTGTTGCCGGCACCTACTCGCACAATTTGGAAAGTGTGGGTGAAGGTCCACGGCGCATGGCAGCACACTTTCTCGAAGAAGAACGCGAGAAGCAGCGCCGGGCGGAACGTGACAAGAAAGAGGAGCACGACCCAGAGCGAGAGCGGATCGAAAGGCTTCGTCGAGAGGCCGTTGAGAAGCAGCGGCGCCTCAACCTTTACAATGAAAAACCTCCCAGACAAGAGCGGAACTCTTCCGCTGTTGATATTGATTCGACTGCAGGATCTGGCTCAAATCGCATCACTACAACGCGATCGAAGGGATCACGCAAGGTCAAATCTCGAGAAGACGACTCGATCGTAGACAAGAGCATCTCTGTATCATCGAAGCGCTCGGTCGACTCTTCAATCAAGAGTGGATCGGGCAAGCTTCTTTCTCCATGCATCGTTTGCAACGACGCTGAGAGAACGCACATTGCCATGCCCTGCATGCACTTTTACTTTTGCTCGAAGTGCGTCGAGAGACTGTATGAATCCGAGCAACCAGTTTGTCCCGTATGTTCAACCGCGAACGTCGCCTTTTCCCGAGTGTACACCGGCTGATCGTTCATTATAGCCACTCTAACATAGGCTTGAAGAATATTTTCTACGAATTTGGTCTATTAGAATGGGAAGGATGCTCTCCTACCGTAGTACTTCCACTTTCCTGAAGGGGAAATGACCTAAACGTCAAATTTACATGCAATAACAAGGAACGTGTAGAAGCTGGCTGTGTGGCGCAATCCTTCAACGGATATTGCATACACGGGGAACATGTACCAGGTAGGGGCATAGTCCTGCATTTCCTCCCTGACATGTAGCCCAGTTGAAGCTACTTCACATACTCGATGCGGCTTGTCCCTCCGGTTGGGACCTCAAAGTCAAAGTCGTCATCGGAAATCTTATCATCTCCCTTCTTTTTCTTGGAAACCTTTTTCGAGGGAGCTTCTTCTTCCTCGTAACTTTGCTCTTCCTCATAGTCTCCATCATCACCGCCGTCATCATTTTCTTCGTCATAATCCCAAGCACCATCTCCACCGCCGCGGACATTGTCGACTACCACCGGTTGGACCACAACCTTGTGCGGATTGGCCACCGGTGTAGGTTTTGGGGGCTCCGATCGATTGAAATATGGTTCTGGACTAGGGAAGCAACACAGGAAAAGGCATGCGCAGAAATATAGGGCGGACGCCGTTCCACACATGTAAACCGAGATTCCAACGTTGCAGTATTGGCTACCATTGTAGCTAGTGCGCAGAAAGAAAATGAGATAGACTCAAAAGGGGTGGGGGGGGGGCCCATAGAAGTCATCCACAGCTTACCAAAAATCCGGTTCCGCATAGAGACTAAAAACACCAGCTTGGACGCCACAAGCCACCAGATAGATCGCACTCGAGATCAAGAAGCTGCAGCAGAATCGACAGAAACACGTGTCCAGAGCGCTGACAAAAAGCCCCATAAATCCAATGACCGGAGCAAAGATAGCACAGAATTGAGCCGTGATGACAGCCTCATATTCTGAGCTCCCAAGCTTTGAATCATATTTTGTACATCCATCGGTGATGGAAGTATCGTTGACGTGCCTGACAATCTCGTAGCTGAAAATACCGACATTCGCCTCAAAGGAACCCACAAATGGCGGCTCCAAACCATTGTGCGGTACGTCTGCATCATTACTATATTTGAGAAAGTGGCAATTGGAAGATCCGACGATGCCAAGGATTATTGCACCCGACACTGTCAGAAGTGACAGCATTCTGTAGGCAGACGAGAACACAAAGAATATTTAGCGATCACCGCAGCCGCAGCAACAATTCAGGGTCACATTAACACTCTGAAATTCTCTAGTTACCTGCCGACATATCCACAATTTTCATCATTACCCATTCTGTAATAGGCGCTAGTGGTGGTAGGGTGAAGAAAAGGTAGAGCCCAATGGGGTTCTTGCCCTTCGAAACAGGAAGACTAACGCACGATTGTAGACTGTCTCATCAGTTGAGTGAGTCGAGCAGAGGGGATGCGAGACCAAAAAGCTTTCCGAGCAAATAAACGGCGGCGGCGACATTTTGACCCCTTCGACCAAATGCTGTAGATGACCTTTCGCCAAAAAAGGCGCGAACCAAAAACGTTCCAACGATGCCCCGTTGCGAATAGAGACCGTCAGTCAAGGTATCATACTTCACCACCTTGCTTGTGGGTCCACCTGCTTGCACAAAGGACATAGACAACAAAATCGAAATAAAGAAACATTCACTAGCCTTTACATACAAGGGCAAGATAGGACGAATTGACTGCCCAATAACTAGAGACACGTTCCCAAGACCGTTATACTTTGTCGCTCGTCTTCTTGTTGTTTTTCTTCTTCGGCTTTGAATCACTATTATCTTCTGTCACGATCACGATAGGCTGCAGAACTACAGTTTCATTAGCAGGCTGTTCAACCGTCTTGGTGGCATGTTGATGCTCTCTTCCAAAATTAAAGCAAAAGGGATCCGCCCTTGGGGAACAACAGAGCAGGCAAGATGCAACGAAGAACAATACCACAGCCGTCGCACTTAGATATACACCCTTTCCTTGATCGCATTCTAATTCTGAGTCCTCGAAGCTAGGGATGGTAACAACAACCACGAGAAAGAGTTAGGAGCAGATAGTGACGTACCACTTTGTTTGACCCAAAAGGATCGAGCGCTAAACGTCACCTATTAAGCACCATTCAGTTCCGAGTGACTTACCAAAAGACTGGATCTGCAATTACGGTGAATGTGCCCGCTTGAACTCCAGAAGCTACAAGCAGAAACAAGGATCCGGCACCAAATGACCCAGCAAAGTTGCAGACGCATAGATCCACTAGCGCAGCAAATGCGCCAGCAACAGCAAAACAGGGTGCGATGATGGCGCAGAATTGGGCCGTTGCCAAAGATGGGTAGCCCTGCTGCTTCGCCCACCTCTCTTCATAGGGCTCACATCCCGTGGGGTCAGCTCCGTTCTGAAACTGAGTGACCTCGTATCGGAAAATTCCTACATTGGCGGCAATCACAGTGTTGAACGGTGGATCTTCGGCGAAATCGGGTGGATTTCCATCGGTATCGACAAACGAAATGAATTCACAAGTTCTAGCAGCTCTCCAAGAACAAATAATTGCCGCAATTGCAACACCCGCACTCAGCAGTCTAGCAAAATGAGGCAAGCAATGAGCATTTGTGTCAGAAAGTTCCGGTCATTCTCGCTCCTCGTCCTTTTGCCGACGCAACGTACTTCATGGAATAGGCGCAGTAATTCTGATCGGCTTGCGGCATGTTGAATCCGTTTACTCTTTAACTCAAACACTTGAGTCGAATCTTAAAGAAGAGCTACTGTAGGAAGTTGCCGCTAGCAGAGGACAAGTGGGGTAGCGTCAAGAGTGGCAACGCGAACATGGGTAGTTGGCCATTTTACGAATACCGGTATCGATCTTGAGTGAGTGCTGGCGCGCCCGGCGGCACATTTTGCGGACATTTTGGTGTCGCATCCAAGATCCAATTTCGAAATTTTCGGATGTCGATTGGGCGGGGTCAAAGAAGTCGAAAAGGCTTTTCTATTATGCATGGTGATAATAGCAACCAACGGAATCAAGGATGGCTTATGCGTTTGGCATAAGACACAGCAGCACTCTCTCTATGGGTAGGTATTTATTGTGCCAGAGCAAAATGGTCCTGTCAAAGAATGCTCGAGCAGTTTTTCGAAGGAGCGTGAAGAGACGACGAGATGTGACGGGAATTGCAAGCTCTCTCGTTTACTGTTTGTTGACGACACCACCGATAACGATAGAAGCTCAGAAACTGGGGATAGCTCTATTGTGATAAGGCCACTCCCTGGACTTGGCTGGAAAGTTTTGAAGGAAACATAAAAATGACGCAGCAAAGCAATTGCGACTACAACGCGAGTACAACTGGGAGGGCTGAAGAAGACCACGAACTGGCCGCGTCCAACCCGATCAAAGATGGTGGAGGTCGTCCTCCATGTGTCGACGAGAACAAGACCAAAAATAACATCCCTTCACGGCTGCTGGCGGTTGGACATACTAATAAAGAGAGTTCTGACGAAGAAGAAGGAATAATGATGAAAAAACAATCCGCGACTAGCGGCATGAACTTGTACTGGGACAACGAATTTCGAAGAGAAAGTCTTCTGAAGAAAGATGGCTGTGATGTATCGTCAGAGTTGGCGCTAGGTACCAGCGATCATTTGCAAGCAGGAGCTGGTAAATGTTTTGACGGCAAAGAACAAAATGCTTCCAGGGCTCAACCCCACGAAACTGAACAGTTGGGCACCTCATCACCCTCGAAGTCATTGAAGCAGGCCTCCCGAAAAAAGAGAAGGGAAGCGGCATCCGCTCCACGTCCTGCTCTGAGACCAGGTGCTTATGCTGTTCCCGGCGTTGATTCGGAAAGGGTATCCATCGACCGAAGGAATAGTGGTGCTACATTTACATTCGTCGCCAGTTTGGGACAAAACGAAGAAGAGGAAGAAGAAGTCTCCATGAAAGAGTTGAAGCCAGAGGATGCCGCTTCCACATTACACGAGTCCTATGCCACGAATCATGATTCCTTGATCACAGCCAACATGGTCGACGATGCGGAACCTGTATTCGAGGCTCGTGATGTTCGTCATGATCGATTCAAGCGGTACATGGCTGCAGGAACTCTCGCATTGCTTGCTCTGATCGCCATTGTTGTTCTGGTTGTGTTGATGACTTCGGAAAGAAATGTGGATGAATGCACTTTGGAGGAAATGTGCTGCAAGCCTCTCGACATGCAAACGTCGTTCGAACGATGCAGTTGTGGTAATAACACTTCGGGAATGTTTGAGAGTCTTTCGGAAGAAGGCCACGAGATCTGGGATGAACAAATGGCTGGTGTCAAGCATACGCCCTACTGGAGCTCTTTTGGTACGGAGAATTGGGACGTCGAAAGTTGCAATCCGCTCAATCAAGTATGCATGCATATCAGCAAGAACGAAGCTTGGGGCCTCACTTCCGTGCAGCGTGAAAACATTCCACCCGAGACTCTGGATATGTTCTATTTCCTATCGATGATGTTTGCATTGATGGATGGAATCCACTGGGATAACAACCATGGCTGGTCCAGAAGCTTGGATGTTTGTGCCTGGTACGGAGTTGGCTGTATGTTCCTCGATGTTTTTCATGAGTTGCGTCTTCCCGATAACGGACTTTCTGGCGAACTCCCGCCCAGTATCGGAGAGGCACAACAGCTCCGGGCTCTAGACCTGTCCGGTAATAATATCTCGGGTACAATCCCATCAGAAATTTCGAGTCTTACAAATCTCAACGAGTTGAAGCTATCCAACCTGCAGTTGACGGGGACGCTACCTCCTGAAATCGGTACTATGCACCAGCTGCGTTCCTTGTCGCTCGAAAGGAATCTCTTAAGCGGATCAATTCCCGGGGCCTACTTTTCCCTGCCGCTCATTCAAGAGGTGAGCCTGGCAATGAACAACATTACCGGGACGCTCCCTGACAGTTTATATGACGCCGACCAACTGGCTGTTCTTCGGCTCAATGGTAACAAAATGACAGGAATGATCCCAACGGAATTGAGCAACCTTTCGAATTTGGAGCTCATCAATCTCGGAGAGAACAGGTTTTCTGGAACCATACCAGAGTTTCTTGGGTCCATGACCAGGCTTCAGTTCACAAACTTTTACCACAGTGGACTGACAGGCACCATACCGGAATCGTTTTGCCAGAGGGGCAACGGTGCTGTCGACTTTGTCAAAATTGTCGTCGATTGCTCGGTATCTCCACCGTCTTGCAGCTGTTGCGACAGCCACCCGGCTACATCTAAATACGCCAGAGTCACATGTGGCGAGACTGTACCAGAACAGGCCATTGAAATGTTCAACGACTGACGCCTCGGATAGATGATACAATAAAGTTGGCTTTCATTCTGCATGAGCACAATCACCGATTCTTTGCGACTAGCACGCCGACAATGACAAACCTAATATATCATGAGCGTTTTGGCAGTCAAGTATATAGTACACAATTGCGTAGCATTTTATGGTAATCTCTATGTTTTAATCTATCGTAGTGGTGAGTCTATATCTATGTCAAAAGGTGCGCATGTTGGCCAATGCTATTGATCCAACGGTCACAAAAGCGCATTCTAGCTCGAGAATCCTCGCTCCAGGTTTCGTTGGTAGACCAGATCCCGCATCTCCCTTCGGTATTGATCAATATCAAGGCCTTCCACCTCTTGAGTCCAAGATGGCTGCACCGGCTCTGTTGTTAGAGTGGCGACATGGTTGGTTGGTTGAGGGAAACCATCGCGCTTGCCGCCAAACGCTCCCAAGATTCCACGTCGTCGGACGTTGCGGATGATCGAAGCGAGCGACTCGGCTTCACCCATCAGGGATAAGATCACCATGGTGGCGAGAGCAATGAAGTGGTAACGAGACATCATGATGGTTGAGTTTGGTTTTGTAGTGATGAAGTTTCAAATTATGATGGGACGATGCCTTGGTTTGGGTGGAGTGATCGATGAGTCGAGTCGTTTACAAGACCTGTGGGAAGGGCGCACGAGTGAGTGAGAAAATCTGGCCATCGCGGAGTTGATGGGCGATGATGTGTTGGCGATCCAATGGATGCAGTGAAATGACATAGAACATTCCTTTCACTAATTGCCGAATGGCTGCATCACAATTTCAATTATGGTTGGGTCTCATTATTTACCTGGTATGACCCGCCAGTTGCCCAAGACCGCTGTCGTAGTTTCTAACTATTCAGGGCGTCATCTTCACTCGCACTTCATTGGCTAATCGGTGACTTCCCTATCCGCTTCAACATGAAAGGACACACACAACGGATGGGCCTCAGTTTAGGTTCTCTCCGTTCGTACTTCACAATCACCGAAATGGAAAGTGGAAACTTTCTTTCGAAAAAATTGAGAGGTCGTGCTTTGAAAATTATCAATTTTCCTTATTCGCGAAAGTACGAACAATTTTGGGACAGCACGAGCGGAATCGATCCAACAAGTCGTTGCTTGGCGTAGTTGCTGCTGCATGATAGTAGTAAGCGAACTCAAGCTAGCTTGACCACTACTTCTTTATAAAAAACAGCAGTAGATATCGGCAATACGTATTCATTATGTTACAGCAGCCTAGCACTACAACTGTGTTGCGACTCTGCAAAAAGCAGGGACTTTACTCTCCACCTTTCTTGGCAGGTGGTGAGGCGCCACCGGAAAAGATTAAAAGATTAACAGCACGCCTAGAAACTACATTGTACTGTAGAACACCACAATGTAGCGAGTATCTTCACTACAGAGCTGTACTTTAATACTTGAATCGATGCGGTACAGCAGTCAAACGTACGGGAAGTGGGGCGCCGCGGTACTAATAGTAGCACCACCAGAAACGGTAGACAATATCATTCCATATTCAATCCTGAATCCACACCACAGGATTGACGGTTATTGCCTTTTTTGTTTTAGGCATTTACGATTCCATATCGAATCAATCCACCCCAAAGGACGGACGCCAAGGAACCCAACAACCAAAATTCAAAGACTCTGCGACGCACTTGAAAGCCCTTGAGTCGCTTGGCTGCCGACTCGATATATCCGTTCACATACCAGTAGTTGCCCACACAATAGGCAGCACCACTGGCCAAAATGACGCCTTCCATAATAGCATCCGTCATGTACGGCAATGCACCACCATACAGAGCAAAGACCCACATTATGGGTAAGGACAAAAACGTCCATTCTTTAATATTTTCCACCATTTTAAAAGCGCGATAGACAGCATCGACAGAGTCCTTGTATTTGGGATCAGTAGGAGCATTCCAGGGCTCGTACGGATGGGGCAACAAGGGTTTGCCATTGTCGTCTTTGCACGCGTATCGCAGCTTGACCATTTCCAAAATGCCATGTGCGCAACCAAAGACCATGAATATAGTCGTAACAGATGGGGCGAAAAGGGAGTGACGAAGGGCTTCCATGATGGTGATTTGTTGTTGTTATTGTTGTTGTAGAGATATCCAAATTTATGAAAGAGGTCGAAAGGCTAGTGATGTACGATTTGGAGAAGATACCATGCGGGATTCGAAAATGATCCAAGCTGTTCGAATGATGATGGATGGCGATCCACCACCCCTGGAATGGCGGGTCCGAGATGGCGGGCTTCATGTGTAGAAGATTCGTAGTGGCGGGTGCGAGATACCGGAGTGTTCCGATGGTCTGGCCTTTGCCCCATTCGTGACTGGCGGGTCTTGCCAGAGCAAATCGACTCCAAAGCCACGAATGCACTCCCACAGCCGCCAACATCGCGACCATGGTTGAGATGCCCTTAGTGGAGCACAAGTTGCACCCGTAGCTAGCAAGTTCACACCCCGAAACCTTTGTAGCAGCAACACCGATCTGCCTTTGACAGAGAACTTCTGTCCTTCAACGGCCCAGTTGTAGCAGCCGTACAGAAAAGTCAGGCGTTCTATGCTAAGAGGCTCGCATTGCCATCCTCATCTTTCTCACTCCGTCCAGAAACGCACTTGCAATGAGCCAGAACAGCAGTACCGGCAACAACGACGACAATGCGGCATTTCTGCGTCAATATGCGGCTGAAATTGCACGCTTGTTACGAGAACAAGAAGACTCGACAGCGACAACTCATACTCCAATCAGCACCGAAGAGTCGACCATGGCCTTGTATCGCGCTCTGTGCTTTGACGAACCTCTGCTGGACAACGTGCCGCATTTGACCACGGCTGCTTCGGCATTATGTCGACAACTGACTTCTGCGGAATCATCACGTTATGCTATATCTAATCGATTGGTCAATGGTATTGTTTATCTGTGTCGACAACGGAGTAATACCACCCCCAAAGTCCCTGAATCCACGACGACGACGACGACGACGACGACGACTGATGGGGCCACAACGACCTCGACCTCCACCGATGCCAATTTAAACTCAACGACGGCAATAGCACTCGCCAAATTAGCCTTTTGTGTATTGATTCAAGTTCCATTGGAATGTTGTCAACATGTTTCTTCCACAAATCTACCTGCGATGCAACGATATCTTGGTTCTTACAAGGGAGTTACCACAGTAATGACGCCAAGGACTGAATCCGAAATGAACGAGCATAAAGATTCAGTCAACAACGACAAGACGGATCAAATGGTGAATCAACTAGTGGAATCGCTAACTTCTGAAGCTGTTCTAACGGAAACCAATGGCCATGGCGTAGAAACCGCATCCCTGGAAGAAGAAGTTTGGGCGGCCGAATCAGATCCTTCCGACTATGACTATGGAGAAGGCGATGCCATGGACTCTCTTCCCCAACAGTCCCAAATAGTGAATGATGATGACGACTATTCGTTGTTGGATCCCATGATCTTGTCCCAGGCAGATCCTCACTTGACACTCGACGACGCACGGGACGCGATCGGATCCTTGTTGCAACAAGCCAACTACATGATTCTTGCTCCAATCTTTCAACTGTCCAAGAAACAAGTGGAGGATATCATTTCACAATTGACCCAGCTATTATTATTACTACTTCAACCACCCCAATCTATACTCTTGTCATCACATAAAGACGAGAACCACGAGTCATCCTCATCGTCACCCATGCAGGATGCCATGTTGGCACCACTTTGGATACTACGAGATGCGGCGTTGCATCATCCTACTCAGGAATTCTTTACAAAATCGTTTCTCGAAGTTTTGCAAACACTTCTAGCTGTGGATCAAGCCTATTTATCGGACTTGCAACAGCAACAACATTCGACGCCGCCACTTTGTTCCGCATCTATTGTAGGACTTTCGGCCTTGTCGTCATGGTGTTGTTCGGCTGGAATTTCGACATTACTGACATCTACGGCTATTTTGGATGCTACCAACGATTTGGCACACGTCATGGAACGGGCAGCGCAAACCGGATACCGACAAAATCTGCAGCATTCCATCACTCCCATTATCGAGGTTTTGACCGGAATCACGTTTCGAAATCGCACCAGTACTGGGTCGTTATTGGGGACCATGGTTCCTCAAACGCTTTTGAATTCAGGCTTGTTACGGCAACTTTTGGTGTTATCTTTGGAAACAGACGCAGCAGCAGCAACAACCCCACCATATTATCTGGATCATGCCTTGTGGGGATTATGCGTTGTGTATCCATCCGTCATTGGAAAGTACGTTTCAAGGTATCCTGGATTCCCCAAGGTGGTACGACGTTATCATTGCCCCGACGCATCAACTGGAACCTCCCGCGACTGCGTCCACTCCATTCTATGGAACTGTTTTGCGATATTACACTGCCAGGATGTATCCCAAGCCGAGGCACCTCGTGTTGTTTGGAAGACCAAGGCGCCGGCTGCTGTAGTTGCCAACGGGGCGTCCGCACCTGTCCTTCCGCTCACCAGAGACGAGTGCCGAGAAGTTTGCCAAAAGTCATGGGTACAACTCTGCGGATTGATACAATCCTCATTGGATACTACGTCGTCCGAGTCCTCTCCTAAACAAGCATTGGAAGCAGTTCAGGACTGGGAACGTCTTCTGATCTTGGTCGGCATCCCTTCGGTTGTATCCACTTTCCAGACATTGATTGACGAACACGATACGCAGCTGCAAGCCATCCGTGCCTGCCTCTCTCAAAGCGCGAATGAAAACAATGACTCGATAGAACACGATCGTAACAAGGATGAAAAGCTAGACGACGAGGACGGTGATGATCGAAAGAAATCATCCATGTCAACTCACCAACTGGCAGTGGCTACGGCCCGAAAGACGTTGAAACAGTACACGCTATTTTTCCAAGGCAATGCTAGGAGCAGCTCCAAGACAGATTAAAATTGAAAGCTGGACATTATTACTTTAGAGTTTTACAGAATGGTTCAAAATGATGACTGGTACGTGCACAGGAATCGCTCTAGAGCACTGGTCAAACTGGAGTGCTAGGGGCATGCTGCTTTGGTGCCGCATCTTTCGGCTTGATACGTTTGGCTGCCCAATTAAAACCCTTTTCAATACCCTTTCCAGTCTTTTCTATAACTCGATGCTTCTTGTCAATTTTCTTGAGTCGATCTCCGACACACGCGACCGCTTCGCCTCCCGCTCGGGCCACTTGGCCAGCTTTTCCCTTGGTAGTGACTGCCAAGGCAGCACCACCAGCCGCAACGGCACCCAGAATGGGACCACCCACCAAGAAACCAGCTAGCCCCCCTGCAACAGCTGCTCCTCGAAGCTCTCGTTTCGTGTGGGGATTTTCCACGCTATTCGTGTTCTGGCTGGAATCCATCGAATTTGGCGATGTTTCAATCGCTGGTTCCACATCTGCTTCGTAGACAATCTCTGGCTCGGGAATATACGATGGATTTGTTGCTGGCGGTTGCGCTGGATTATTGGGTTGTTGCTTTGTGATGGACATGATGTTAATTGTGTTTGTTGTTGTTGTTGTTTGATTTGCTTTTGTGAGGGTATTGTTGTGACAAAAGGGTTCCAAAGGTTTTGGATCGTGGTCAATGCCGCGAGCGAGCAAAAGGGAGTTTCACGACTCGTTTGACACAATGGAGTAAGAGGTCCCGAAGTCCGCCGTCCGTCGTCTCAGGACGTTCGCTCTCCCTTCTTTCCACCAACCAGAAGCCTTGAATGGAGACAGCCATGTTCGCCTCGGACGGATGTTTGACGTCATCCCATCGACCACGCGATTGGTCGTCGTAGTACAGACAGTCTTTTGTGGCTGTTTGACTACTCCAAATCTCATTTTCGAACGGTTCCTAGTAGCAAAGAGAAAGAAAATGAAAGCTCTAGTTGCATTCTTGGCCTTGTCTTCGGCTCCCAAATTGCGAAATCTTATCATTATGATTGTCCGCGAGCTATTCGCAGGGGGTGCCCATGTAGCATGAAAACCGTCATAGTGTATCAGCACAGCTGCGAGGCCTCAATCGTTGAAAATTTTAATGCCCTGTTCTGGTACAGTCTCGCCACACGTGACCCTAACGAATTTAGATGTTGCCGGGTGGCTGTCGCAACAGCTGCAAGACGGTGGAGATATCGAGCAATCGACGACAATTTTGACAAAGTCGACAGCACCGTTGCCCCTTTGGCAAAACGATTCCGGTATTGTGCCTGTCAGTCCACTGTGGTAAAAGTTTATGAACTGAAGCCTGGGCATGGCCCCAAGAAACTCTGGTATGGTCCCAGAAAACCTGTTCTCTCCAAGATTGATGAGCTCCAAATTCGAAAGGTTGCTCAATTCCGTTGGGATCATTCCTGTCATCTTGTTACCACTGAGCCGAAGTACAGCCAGTTGGTCGGCGTCGTAGAGACTGGCAGGGAGCGTCCCAGTAATGTTGTTCATTGCCAGGCTCACCTCTTGAATATACGGCAGTGCAAAATAGGCCCCAGGAATCGATCCGGTTAACCGATTATTTTCAAGCGACAAGGAACGCAGCTTTGGAATAGAACCAATTTCAGAAGGTAGCGTCCCAGTCAACTGCAGATCGGATAGCTTCAACTCGTTGAGATTTGTGAGACTCGAAATTCCCGACGGAATCGTCCCCGAAATGTTATTGCCGGAAAGGTCTAAAACCCTGAGCTGCTTTGCCTCTCCGATGGTAGGGAGCAGTGTGCCAGAAAGTCCATTATTGGGGAGACGCAACTCATGGAAAACATCGAGGAACATACAGCCAACTCCATACCAGCCGCAAGCATCCAAACCTCTGGTCCAGCCATCGTTGATATCCCAGTGGATTCCATCCATCAATGCAAAGGTTGTCAATAAGTAAAAACCCATAAAAAGAACCTCGAGTGGCATATTTTGACGCTGCACAGGAGTGAGGCCCCAGGCTTCGTTCTTGCCGATATGCAGGAAGATTTGATTGAGGGGATTGCAACTTTCGACGTCCCAATCCTTCGTACCAAAAGAGCTCCAGTAGGGCGAAAGCTTGACAAGCACCGATAGTTGATCAAATATCTCGTGACCTTCTTCCGAAAGACTCTCAAACATTCCAGATGTTGTATTGCTGCAATAGCATCGTTCGAATGACGTTTGTATGTCGAGAGGCTTGCAGCACATTTCTTCCAAAGGACACCCATCATCTTCCGAAGTCAACAACACAACCATAACAACAATGGCGACCAGTGCAAGTAATGCGAGACTTCCTGCAGCCATGTACCGCTTGAATCGATCATGACGAACATCTTGAGCCTCGAATACAGGTTCCGCATCGTCTACCATGTTAGCTTTCACCAAGGAATCAAGATTTGTGATAAAGGAATCACGTTGTGCGCGTGGTGGGGCCTCTTCTGCTGGCCTCAAGTCTCTGCTCGTCATGGGGACGTCTTGTTCGTTTTGCCCCAAACTGGCGAGTACTTCTTCCACTGTAGCGCTATTCCTTCGATCAACGGACGTACTTTCCGAATCAAAGCCAGGAATAGCATACGCGCCCGGTTTCAGTGTAGGAAGTGGGGCGGATGCCACTTCCTTTCTGTTATTTCGGGTTGCTCCCTTCAATGACTTCGGGGGTGACGAGGTGCTCAAATGTTCCTCAACGAACATACTTTCCGAATCAACGCCAGTAATGGCATAAGCGCCCGGTTTCAGTGCGGGAAGTGGGGCGGATGCCGCTTCCTTTCTGTTATTTCGGGTTGCTCGCTTCAACTTCGGGGGTGACGAGGTGCTCAAATGTTCCTCAACGGACATACTTTCCGAATCAACGCCAGTAATGGCATAAGCGCCCGGTTTCAGTGCGGGAAGTGGGGCGGATGCCGCTTCCTTTCTCTTATTTCGGGTTGCTCGCTTCAACTTCGGGGGTGACGAGGTGTTCAATTGTTCCGTTTCCTCGGGTTGATCCTCGAAAGCCTGTTCTTCTTTACTTTCAAAACGTTCACCAGCTTCTACATACAATTGATCGCTGGTGCCTAGCGCCAACTCCGACGATACATCGCAGCCATCTTTCTTCAGAAGACTTTCTCTTCGAAATTCGTTTTCCCAGTACAAGTTCATCCCAATAGTCGCGGACAGCTTTTTCACCATTGTATCTTCTTCTTCGTCAGATTTCTCATTGTTAGTCCATCCAACCGCCAGCAGCCCTGAAGGGATTTTATTTTTGGTCTTGTTCTCTTCAACACTTGGAGGAACTCGATCATCACTGAACGGACTAGTTGCGGCAGGTTTTCGGTCGTCGTCGGCCGTGCATGTTGTACTGCCGTCGTCGTCGCAATTTGTTCGTTTGGCCATGCTAGTTGCCTCCCATAAAACTTCTTCAACACTTTCCGGTCAAATTAGCGTAAAGGATCAATCTGTGCATCTATTTTGTTGCCAGTGTGTCAACGAAACAGTAAAAGACATAGTATCGTAGTTCTTAGGTGCGAGAACCCCCCCCCCCCCCCCTTTTGCCACTCTTCTCTCCGCCGTGTCTTCTGCGGAAGGCTTGGCCTCATTCGTTTGATCGTACTAGTCATCACGAACAGATCCGTTAGTCTGTCCGCCATCGTTCTATCGTCTTCCATTGTTCGCGCCCTTGTATCTCCACCAACCAGAATTCTCGGCGCAGTCATTCGCCTTCACCCTCCACCGGATCTTTGACGTCCTCTCCCGCCAAATCCTTCGACGACGTGCGTCGGATCGGCAGTCTCCAAGTGTCGACGTCCTCCATGCAACTACGTATCCTTGACGACGACGGCATCGAACGATCGATCAATCATCATTCATTCCATCCATCGGATCGCTCTGAGCTCTCATATTCGAAAAACTCCTAGCAAAATGAAGGTTCTTGCTACATTTGTTGCCTTGTTGTCGGCCGCTTCGGCCTTTACTAGCCCCGCCTTTCTCGGAAAATCTTTGGCCACTGGGTACGTCGTAATCATTAATCTTGACATGTCACATTGTGGAGCATCATGACAATACTAATCTTGCTCACTCGACTACTTTGTTATTGATCAGTGTCCCGAGATCGTCATCATGCTTGGATATGAAATACACCTTGGTCTTGGTTCGTCACGGCGAATCGACTTGGAACGAAGAAAACCGCTTCACTGGCTGGTATGATTGTCCCTTGAGCACCAAAGGACTGCAAGAAGCCCAGCAAGGCGCCAAACTTTTGAAAGAAGAAGGATTCACCTTTGATATTGCTTATACTTCTACTTTGCAACGCGCCATTAAAACTTTGTGGATTATTTTGGAAGAACTTCACCTCATGTACATTCCCATTAAGAATACCTGGCGATTGAACGAACGTCATTATGGAGCCTTGCAAGGATTGAACAAGCAAGAGACTGTAGCTAAGCATGGAAAGGATCAGGTCTTGGTCTGGCGACGATCCTACGACATTCCTCCTCCCGAGTTGGATACGTCGTCCGAGTACTACCCAGGCAATGATCCCATGTACAAGGATGTGCCTCGTTCGTTGTTGCCCTTGACGGAATCTCTCAAATTGACGGAAGACCGCTTCATGGTAGAGTGGGAAGCCGAATTGGCCCCTTTGATCAAGAGTGGAAAGAAGGTTATTATTGCTGCACATGGCAACACTTTGCGAGCATTGGTGAAGCATTTGGACAACATTTCCAAGGACGAGATTCCAGAATTGAACATTCCTACTGGAGTTCCGTTGGTTTACGAGTTGGATGACAATCTCAAGCCAATCAAGAGCCCGCAAGCCATTGCTCCCCTGTCGGGCCGATACCTAGGAAATCAAGAAGAGATCAAGCAACGCATTGGTGCTGTTGCGGCTCAAACCAAGTAAGGAAATGGAGAGGGGCATTGCGTATAGAATGGAGTAAGGAGCAGAATACAATTACACATGACTAGGGAGCATTGACTCTTTTGAAACGAATGCCAATGCTACTGTAGTAATCATCAGTGCTAGCTAGGTAGATCGGCTCATAATATATACCAATAAATCGTTGTTCTATTTCGTGCCCTATTCATCTATACACCGACGGATATACTCTCGTTACGTCATTTCGCTTCCCATCATGGGCTCATCCTGATCCATGAGTGGGACATGACGATAGTCTGTCATGGTCATGGCGGGTGCCCCTCCCATATCCGGACCGTCGTGTCGGAATCGAGAGGCGGGTCCATCGTTCATCAAATCACCCGATAGGACCTGGTGATTCATCGATTCTCGTCCAATTCTCAAGTTCAAGTACATCACTGTTTCGAGACTGTAAAGGCAGACCGATCGAATGGACAAAAGTTGGTTAGTTCAGATCCCAGTCCACAACATTTACTACTCGACTCCAGATCATCAACACTTACATGGCTTGCAAAGGAAAGTAAAGCAAGAGAGGAACGACCGAGACGACAATTCCAGCAACGCTAAAGACAATATCCATGACGTCACCCGTCACAAAGATATTATGAAGCAATCGACTGACCATATCATTCAAGAACCAGAGGCAGAAAAGAGTGCACATGAGGTAGCACCGCGATCCCGTCGCAAGTTCCCAGCTGCGTTTGAGTCCCTGAATCGGCCCCGAGAAATTCTCCACCATAATGGCGGGATTCACCAATACGACGCCAATGTATCCGTACAATCCAAAGGAAAGAACAGCGCCACAAGCCATGACTGCCAAGAAAATAGTAAATGGATTCGGATATCCAGCGGCGATGGACACAAAGACCGCCGCTACTATCACAGCGACCATCAAGGCCGAACCGATCATTACAGCAACCGAAATCAACGGCCACTTCTTGGCCCACGTATCTTGCAAGCACTCCATCAGAGTCGCTCGCTGACCCACATACATTCGAGCCACTCCCAGAATGATCGCACCCCTGCCAATGATCGTGGCCAGCGAGTACATGAGAAACTGCAATCCAAAAATGACAATGACCATGGGAATGTGCTTGGGATGAAATTCAGGGATTTCTTCCTCTTCGACAATCCAAATAGCGGCAAGCAGACCGATACTAATGGTCAAGATAGCATACGGCACCAAGACAAGGCCAGCGATGGACGAAAAGAAATCAAAGCGGTCCACCCACAGGGAAAACGTCCGCGAAAATGTCCCACCAAAGGTGAGGTATTCAAAGGGTTCGTCAATCGGCATGATGACTCAAAACTACAAAAGAAAAATCAACAATAATAATCGACTCTTCAAGATGTTTGCATCCAGTAGAGCTTGGACGACTCGAGTCACCAGCTCTCAAAGTTCAGTAATGTGAGAGAAGTTGTTTAACCTTTTTTGCTTCGCTTCGCAACGCCTTGTTAGTCGTGCTGAGGCCGTAGTAGTTAACGCGTCTCTCTTATCAGTCAATTCTCTCACTTCGCGCGCATCGTTGCTATCCGTGTTGTTGTCGCGAGCCAGAATTCGAAAGACCTGGCATCGAGCACGTCACCCCAAACAAGAGCGCGCACCTTCGACACCGAAGAAAGGACAGACGTAAACGACTACTTTGACCGCAAGTTTTCCCTCGCGTCATCACAGCCAACCAAAAATCTGCCGCCGACCCCCAAGGATGAAAACGGAAAAAAGTCGTCAAACTTCTCAAGGCGACACAACCTTGTTGTGGAACTTGGTTTCGGACGGCAATTTCCATTACAAAGAATCACCACCAACAATGAGACACGGTCGAGCCAAGGCAGCACGAAAGACGTTGCAGTACTTTGGGCGAACCATTGGGCTCAAAGCGCCATATTCTATTTTACTGGATGCCACGTTTGTCGCGACGCTCTTTCAGCAAAAGATTTTGCCCGTCAAACCCCGGCTGGACCGAGTATTGCAGACTGCTACGACTACGTCGCCAAATGCTCGAGGCACGGGATCCGTGAACAAGTACTACATTACGCAGGCGGCCGTGGACGAACTGAAGGAAATTCAAGACAGTTTGCAAAAGAAAATGCACGTCAAGGCAGAAGCCTTTAAAGAAGCATTGGAGTGGATTCAAAGGGAATGTATACTACTAAAGCCAAAAGAAGGGACACCCGCGAAAAGTGAGGAGGAGCACCCGATTCCCAAAAGTCGAAAGTCAAAGCAACAATCCTCGTCGACACCGGCGCAAGAGGAACTCTTGCGTGAAATGGAGGAAAACAAGGACACGCCCTATATTGTGGCCAGTCAAGACGAAGAATTGCTGGATACTCTCCGAAAAAGAGGAACGGTTCCCATTGTACGATTGGCAAATAACACGGTGTTATTATTGGAGCAACCAAGCAAGTCCAGTCAAACACAGTCGAAGGGTATGGAACGGCAAAAGTGGAAGCATAGCCTCCCCGAAGCAGAAAAGGCGTTGGTCGAGCTAGTAAGAGAACAAGAGCGGCGGCATAAAGGTGCAGTCAATACTGAGGCTGGTGAGACGACGGCCATGAACCAACAACCCCAACGTCAACGAATCAAAAAGGCAGCCAAGGGTCCAAATCCACTTAGTTGTAAACGGAAACGGCGACCTGAGAGCGGGGACAACAGCAACAAGGAGTCGAATAGCAAGAAACGACGGAAACGGGTCCAACAAAAGAAAGAGGGGTCTGGAGACGCGAATAGAGAATAGAGTCGCCGATGATCGTTCAACTTTGATAGACCCAACTAGAATCATGATGGGTGGGTCGCTCGAGCATGTTTTAGAAAGTCACTGGAATAATGGTACCTCGGTATTTCCAACTTTCGCGAACTAGCTCTTCCTTATTCTAGCGACACTTGATGTAGGGTCGTCGCTTCATGCACATCTATTGTCCCTTTCGACGTACAACTACTAGACGAGCTAAGAGATGATCGTTACATTTTGCCCCAGTGAGACCGGCGATGCAGCTTTCTTTCTAACTAAATACTATAGTACTATGTTGCTGCTCTCGTAGCTAGTATCTATCTCGGCCTTGATAACAGGGGCTATACGATAGGGCATGCGGTCAGAGGGAATCTACGGAGATGAATGCTTCTCTTGACGGGGCAAGGAATTCAAAATACTACTAGCGGCAGCTAATCAACTAGGAATAAAACGAGACTGCTGCACCGAATTAATCTCTAGTTGCTAATAATGTCCTCTCTAGCTACCCATGATAGTATCATAGCATACTTTGCTATCGGTGTACCTGGGTATCATACAGATTGGAATAACCTCTGTGGTGATGGGTACGATCCTTCCGATGGGACCTTGACGAACGTTTGATTCCTTTCGTACCGGTAGTCAGTGTGTGATGGGCGGGGTCCGTCGGGAACAACGCGAAGAAACCATTTTCACATGAAGACGCAAAGTCCGCGAATTGCCGAAGGATTGGAACCCGAAGCCCGAAAACGAAGGTTGTTGGGCGTATTCATACGCTGGTGATTGCGGGAATGAAAAATGCGCAAATTTCGTGCGTACCAGGTACGCATCGCTGGGCCCTCTATGTAATACACGAATGCATGTAAAGATGGGAAGAATATCAACTACATAGGAGAACTGCCGACTTCGGATTTGTGCATAGTGATGTTAAGCGAGGAAGGCTTGGAAAATCTTTCAGGCAGTTTCCACTACAATATCAATGATGGGAGAAACATGCCCCACCTAGAAAAAGAGATTCTGAAAATTCGCCTTGATCTCGCCCGCTAGCGCACGGTTATGGTTCTGTGCGCTACCATCACATAGAGGAACTGCGACGAAATCCGAACTTTTGGTGGTTACTCGGATCGCACTCGAATGGTGGGCATCTCACTCCACGAGAGGATCCCGAACTCCGCCCGGCTAAACTGCTCTCTGGTGATATTTACTAAAAGACCACAAGATTAATACGTCGCCCTGAGAATCACGGTTGCTATGATGTGGAGAGCCATCATTCTTCCCACAACTACCACCAGATACTCATAATTTTGTGAGACTTGGACCCAATTTTCCTTTTTCGTCCCACATCAAGCGTATCTATCTGTATCCATCATGACCTTCTCTTATGACGACATCTCAAAGAATGCCAACTATGCATCAATTTTGCTGAACAATCGCGCTGTCAATCAGTTCAAGGCAGGCAACATGCTCGAAGCCCTCGACACCCTGTCACGTGCCCTGAACGTCTCCCAGGAATTAACATCACAGACAGCTCGAGGGGGTGATAACTCCATGTACAGATATCACTGGGTTGATTGTACATCAACGTACTCCTCGCGGCCCTCAGCGCCGTCCAACCCGCTCAAGGCCAATGAAATGTGCTTGAACGAAGGTGTGGCTCCCTTTCTTTGCCTCCGGGCTCTTAAGATTTCCGTGCCGATGGACAGAATACACATGATCGATCGTCTCTGCCCTCATGCTTGCAACTGGGCTATTGAATTCAATCTTGCCTTAGTTTGCAATATCATGGGAACTCGGTTAGGGGAGAAGGGGCACTCGCTGTTGCAACGGGCATGCCATCTTTTCCAACGAGTTCAGGCGCGAGTCAACGAAGAACAGCAAACCAAGGACTGGGCATTGCTTCAAATGACAGTTTCAAACAATCTTGCATGTATATACCAGGAATTCGGGAGCAAAGCAGACAGCGAGAAGTGCCTTGGTACGCTTGCTGAAGCCCTCTCTAGCTTTTCAGCTTTGCTATCAGGGAACCCATGGGACACTTTCTTTTTGAACTGCATGATATTAAGAGGGAATAACTTTGCTCCCGCCGCTTAAGATAATCTCTCTAGGGAACCAATTACGATTTTGCTATAACTTCTCGCCAGTTTAATAAGTGCAGTGCTACTATATGAGTTTGAGGTCGACAACGATACAAGCTGGGTCCTGGTCCTAGCCAGCTACTCTAGCTAGAAGTTTTCTCTGTGAACAAGGACACGACAAGTGCAAGCCTTTCCAGTTTGATTCATGATCGAGTCTTGGTGCTGTGCTGTAACCTTTTGTGCATCAGTCTGCAAGACTCGAGAGATAGCTGGGGAACCACAGAAAAAGACTCCCACCTGTTCCCCCGATGGGTCAGAGGCGTGGGCTCGGGCGATTGCTTCGTGGAAGAGCCCCTCCCAGTCTGGTCGTCCTGCTACTATGGCATGCTGATCTTGTCTGGAACCATCTTCTTTTTCTCTAGATCCGTAAAACTCCTGATATGACGAAGAAATACCCGACAAAGTGAGCAAGCCGCGTTCCTGAAGCGGACTCAAGCAGTAACTGATTCGGCACTTACCATTGTAAAGAACGATGGTGCTTCTGTCAGGGTCGATACCAGATCCATTGCCGCAAAGCTCATGCTAGAATAGCTTTTCGATACCCAAATCCCAGCTACATGCTGGATCTTACCATCGTTTTGTCGAGAGGCTCGGTTGTCATCAATTGCGGGAGGTCGTGCTGTTGCGTAAAAGATGTAGAAGATGCGTACCGCATGGATCAACATGTAGGCTGCAAACGTGGCGAAGTAGACGACGGCCTCTTTCTTTGAAGGGGATATAAATGTTGTGGCTGCACTGATCAGAGAGGATAGGTCCAGGAAGACTAACAACGATTCCAAATAAAAGACTGTGGATACGCAATACCGTCTTGGCCCGTATGCAATGATAGAGAAGACTATCTTGCTCCCAAAGACGGCCAAGGCAATGGCAGACACGACGAGTTGAATCATGGCAGCCGCACGGACGTACTTGAACAACCAGACTGAAAAGATAACAGTTTCCGTACTGAAAGCAAAGCACAGGAGTAGGACATTCACAGTCATTGACTCTAGAACACTTGCACCGTAAGCGCACTTGCCCTGCAGCGTCTCCAGCTTGTTCTCCGCCAGAGCGCAAACGTCGACCGACCAGATGTGCTTGGCCAGGCGATCCAAGAGATCGTTTTCCTTTTCAGGTTCAAAGATAGGTTTGATAAACTTTTTTGTCTTCTTGTCGACCGGTGGATATCCTTTGGTGGCCTTAGCGACCTGGATACCTTTTTCTCCCTTGCTGGTCGAGCCACCTGTACCACTTTCTTCGACCTTGTTGCCACCGGTAACATACTTGGATCCTTCGTTGAGAAGGTATTGCCAGATCGAGAGCAACGGTGTCACTCCAATGCCGGACCCAATGACGACCAAATGACGGTACTTGAGATAATTCTGGGCGGGTGCTCCATGGGGTCCACGAAGGTTCAAGACAAGGTTCTTGCGCGTCTCGCCGTTGCCCGACGATACAATATCATACAGCTTGTTGGTCCAACGCCCTGCTGCCTTGATATAAAACTTGACTCTGGTATCCTTTTTACTAGGAGCACTTGCGATCGTGAAAGGATGCCACTCGTGCCTTGATATTTGAGGGATGTTGATTTCCGCGTACTGCCCTGGGGTATACTCAAAGTGCTTGCCGTCTAGGACGAGTTTGGTGACACGTTCCCCCTTATCTTCGTGAGAGCTCCATTCGAGAATCTTGGCATTTTGTTCCACAAAGAGGCACCGACGTATTGCAACATCAGCGATGTACATTGCAAGGGGAATAAGTAGAAAGTAGAATGTGATTGGATATCCTCGCTGTGTTCCGTGAATAATTAGCAGAGGGATGGCTGTAATGATGCCCCCCACGTGAAAGAACCAAAAGAGTCGAAATCCAACAGAAGTATGTCGAACCTTTTGCAACGTTGTCAAAAAGAACATTCCAAAGATGACAAATAGCAGGATTCCAGTGATCAAAAGTTGTTTTGTAGAAAATCCATCACCAAAAGTCCAAACCGGCATGTCGTCCAAAATGACAAGTTCCTTTGTCGCATAATTAACCACCTGTGGAATCGTGTGCACGAGGCAACCAGCTTGAATAATGTTCCAAGCAACGATTCGGTGGTAGTAGGGCATGATATCATCGACGGGAAAGCCCAAGGGTATGACGGTGTAACGACGAACCATGGTCCAGACATATTTGGATCCTGTCACCAAGATCAGGGCCGCGTTGAAGGTGACTAACCGCCCCCCAGCACGGGCAATGGGCAAGGTAATTCTCAAAACATCACTGTCACTTGTCCAGCGCGGTGGGGTGAATTCCCACACGGCCCAAACTACCATCGCAACATTCAGCGACAAGTACATGACCCATACCGCAATGTTTGCCCCATGATTAAAGAAAAAGGCTTCTCGAGCGGCCCATTTGGAAACGCTGCGAGTTCTTGTGGCATTCTTCCTTGTCAGCTCAACTCGACCACCAGTGGCCATTTCTTGATGCAGGAGACTGTGCGTTTGCTCGGTACCAGGTATGCAATGATCTTCTACTCGTCGTTCTAGCTTTGTGGCGACTTGCAAGTCACTGGGGAAAGATATTCCGCGGTTGAACCCTTCTCAGAATCTTTGTCACTGCTGTCATTCATGCTGCGGTGTCGTAGAAGAACTTCGGCACGCAGCCCCATCAGATCTTGCTGCCGACCCGGCGCGCAGAGGAGACCTTCCTTTCGTCCAGCGGCTTGGCGGGCGCGCGCATTCCCCTTCGGAGTGGCAAAACGGACGCAAGTGCCCTGTCGGGTGTCGGAACGGTCCGTAAACATGTGCTTACGTTCGGAACGAAAGTCACTACGACGTCCTTCACTTTCGATGGGCATATTCAGGGTCACATCAGCCCGACACAACCGACACAACGCACACCGCCAGAGCAAATTTTCCTCACAATCAAGAGTGTGAGTATCCGCGGGGAGAAGGCGGAGACTCCCTCCAACTCGGAACTGACAAGAGGATAGAATGTATCAGAAGAATTTCGCCCCCCCATCACATTTTCAGACACCACATTCGTTATCGGAACAGGGAGTGGCATCATTCTTTCGATAGCTAATAGAAGGATCTTGGAAAACAATCGTTCGAATTGAATGTGAAACAAGCGACAAAGATGAACTCTACTGGCAGTATTGCATCACGTTATGTAGTGGCGAGGCATTCGAGGTCACTCTCGGAAGCGGCGTCAGTGGCACTCCGTAGAAAGCGAAAGAGTGCTGTTGATCTTGCAAGAGTATTGGACTCTCTAGGCGAGGATGCGCATGAAAATGTAGGACTGGTTATCAACAATGGTGTGTTTGTGGATACCAAGCCTCGTTCGAGACGGGCATCCCTGCAACAAATGGCGGAACGAGATCGGAGGAAGAATGCGAACGACATCTTTCTCATGTGCCCCGATGACAACTGCAGACCGCCGGAATTTCTAGTCGATGAAAGTGACGAGGAAAGCGATCTTGAAGAGTATCGATCAATGGATAGATCAGAAGGCAGTGCCTCTGCGTTTCGATTTCCTGCTAAGATTGAAGAGAGCAGCGCCGGGTCCTGCATTCATTCTCCGACTGGCGTAGAACAAAAGCTTGTAAGGCATGGGGACGTCTACTTCTGGCAGAGAAGCCGAGCTTGGAGCGAAGAGCGGAGCGATAGCGAAGACGATGAACGTACTGACAATCGGTTCGACTTTTCAAGCGCCATCAGGAACCATCAACTGACAGTTCCGGCCCTGCCAATACGAGGCGTTGGCGCAGAAAACCAGCGGAACATCTCGCGCTCGTCTCGCCCCTTGCGTTCAAGAAGACAGAGCCCTCAGCATCGTCGCACAGTTTCTCTCAATATCTTCAGACCACCGTCACCTACTATAAACAAGACTGCCGAAATCTATTGGGAAGAAAAAGTTCTCGAGTCGGATGATTTAGAGAGAATGGCGAAGATTAGCCTCAGGGATAACTGAAGGCACACACATTATGCAAGTAGAATTGATTTAGTTCCGAATTGTATGTTTCTTGTACAAACATGTTTATTGTTTTGGTAGACTCTCGGTGGGACAAATGAGAGTAGTCAACAAGCAGCCACCTCCCCCCACCCGGGACTAGCTACTGATCATGACGGTGACGATCGGCATGATACCCCACCAGTTCTAATGCGCAAATGTGAGAAGATGAAAGCGTCTTCTATGTGTTCTAAACTGGTAGCTACAGCTTGTCGTAGCAGCAATGGTATCTCCTGGCTGTTAGGTCTAAAAACACATGTGTTCTACTGGCGAGATCGTTCCTTTCCAATCGTCCAGGTAGCTGCTAAATGGATAGTGCGCACTTTTCGCTGCTTTAATAGTAGTACCCGTAGGGGGAGACTTGCTCCCATACTACTATCATAGACTCTCGAAGAGGCTTTCCCCATGCATGTAGATCCACTGCTATTTACACGTGGAAGTAGGATGAAAGTTTCGATCTTGGGCGTCTGTCCTTCATGCCAAGCGTTGAACAGAAACTAGATTTACGAGATATTGACATCTTCAGACTTGTATACTGCATTCGTGTAGACGACATTTCGGCTCTATGTTTTTGTACGTTGGAATGGCAGGAATCTTGTTGTGATCCTCGAAGTGCACGTTGGTGCCAAACGCACGGGCTTTCCTCTAAAAGATTCTCAGGTTTCGAAGATACCGCGCGGCGGTTGACTGTTGTCCCGTTTGGTGATGGCCAACTTTTGGCGGGAAAACGATTCTGGTACTAATTGCGATTAGTGAGGATGTGGGATTGCAGAATCATCATAATCCGTCCAAGCCCACAATTTCCGAGAAAGATTATTCCAACGTTTGGAAGAATCAGGCATCAAATATTGTGACTAGCAAAAGCAAAATGGCAGGCTACCATGCAAGTTTTAGCGAGATGCTGTTCCAGGCCTGTGACTCTTACTTGGATGTTTCGGCATGCAAGCAATACACGGACGTTATTTGCAACAACAACACCGCTTCTTTCTCAAACGAAGATACGCAACGCCTTGACACGAGAGAGGATTACTTGACGATGCGAGGAGGCGCTGATGGCATCAGCAAAATGAAAAGAATCGATGTGCCTTCCCAAGGACGATATCTCCCTTTGCCACTTCTGCCTCTTCTCGACGATGATGATGAAGAAGACGAGACTACCCGAAGAAGTGCGGACATATCGAAGGATATTTTCCGTTTAAAACGATCCAATAACTTCTCGAGAAAGAATGATTATGCAGAATTCTACAAGCTGTGCAGGTGCACGGCATGGAGCATGGATTCTCATGGCTCTGTCCTGGAAACATCTTCGAGTGATAAACAGGGTGAGGTCTCAGTCAACCTTGTTCACTGGGACGATATCTTAAACGAGTCAGTTGAACTTAACCACTGTGTGGGAACGATGGATTAGATTGCTCGCGACAAGTCTGCTATCGTCTGTAACATTTTTCTGCGATTGGATACTTTGAGACGATGCACCGTCGGGAAGTGCTTGGGAGCGGGCGCTGCACAACCATGGCACCAAGAAATCATTTATGCGTACCTTCTAGAGTCTAGCTTCGGGGAAGCGTGCTAACTGCAATTTGACTTTTTTGTTATGTGATAGGTCGCTACGTTTGTATTAGTGAAGTTGCCGGCTAGAGCTAATCGGTGCTTTCAAAGAGAGCAGGCTGTAGGGAGGGTTAGTGCTTTAATTCGCTACAACGACTCGTTAGTAGACAATTGAATTCGTCGCTCTGACAAAGGAACACATCTTCTCCGCATACGACACTCATATGGTGTATTCAAAGATATTCGTTCGCATGCTGAGACAGCTTTTCTGGAAGGTTATTGAAGGTGAGATGGAGCGGGAGCGGACCATAGGTTTGTGACGAACACGTGTAGTGCTCTATGCAGTGTTCCACCCGGCGCGTGGTCGGCATGACGAACGAGCTCGAAAAGGTATCTTTTCGGTTCTCGGCACCAGAGTTCGTGCCACTTGAATGGTTCGCACGATTGTGCACCCTTGCAACTATGACCCTAAAATTTCGTGCCGCCAGGTTGGACGCGCCCATCGATGCAAATCACTGAACGTGCGCGGAGCACCAAAATTTGTGGCGCAACAGTTCCCCGTCGGCAGTCGGCACGCTATGTGACCGATACACATGAAACCGAAATTAAGGTTACATAGAGAAGGTGCTGCCGTTGAACCGCAACAATCCGACCAGGAATCCGAGATGCCGAAAGACACCGGATCGCGAGAAATTTTGAATCTCCTCCCACAATTTCATTTTGTCCAGAAGGGTCTTCTTGGCACCAACGCAATTGCAGAAAAAGTGCATCATCCATCAACCGAAACTATGACTATGATGGACAGCAGGAACCGTGAGACCCACTTCTCTTCAGAAAGCATAAGAAGACAGGATAACAGCACGATGTACATTCCATCGTTTTATGATAGCGACGATGAAGACTACGACGAAGAACAATTTGGGGTGATCAATGGCATCGATGAATCGCGAGATGATACTTGCATCAAGAAGAACGCGGAAGTTGACGTGCAGCAACGGCGAGGGTCCCGATACGCGCTTCTAAGATGTCTTGCTTGGAGTCAAGACGAAGAGGGCGACGCAAACGGTGGGAACCGAATTGTGTCGCCGACAACCGCGAGCATTCCCATTGATCCGCGGTCGTTGCAAAACATGGTGGCAAATCTTTGCACGATATCACCATCTTTCAGTGTTATGGAAATCCCCTCTACCAAGCAATCGATTGTTGGAAATGTCCATTGGGAGCAGCAAGTGCCATTGGATCGGGATCTAGGTTCTATTATTTGTCAGCGCGCTAACTTTGCTGGCAACTAGTATCATCACCGGGGAATACAACCGAAGAATACTTCCTTCGCCTTGTAACTTTAGAACTGTTGTTGTTTGTACATTCTGGGTTTTATAGTTGTTGTGATGGAGGCACGGCAAGACAAGTTCTCTACTGTACGAGTTGACAGTTCTCTCATAGTCTAATCGTACTTTTTGCCTCGCATCAAATTGGATGACCTGACTGATTTGACTCCCCTGATTGTGATCAAGTCCGATGAGTCAACAAAGCGCAACGGCCAAAGACTTTTTTCCCGCCACAAAGAAATTTTGACGCCTTTTTGGTCATCACAGTGCTGCTTCCCTCTAACCAACAATCAAGTCAGAGGCATGATGCGCCAATGGGCCAAAGTAGCGATGGAAATGAGGTTAGACGTAGTGACTTTAGAGCAGCAATGGAGAATGGTGAAAGTTCCGTGTTGATCCCCGAACAACCAGACCGTGCGATCCAAGCCAACATTGAAACTGCCACTTGTGGCACTCTTCCCTGGTGCAAGAATGCAACGTGCCAAGTTGAACTTTTCGTCGGCAGCAGATCGAATTGGGTTCTTCATTCTCGGGATCAGGAAGGAAACTTGAAATTTCGTGGTGGGGATGAGTACTATGTGCGTTATCAAGAGTTTACGAGTACCAATCAGCCGTCCCATGACGAAACCAGCCCTGAGGCTCTGACATGCCAGGCTGTAGCTCTGATTCAAGACCACGACAATGGCAAATACACGCTGGAATTTGTAGCTACGCCTATGTATCTGGCAGTCCCTGCTCTCGACCCCATGGCTGGTACTACCATAAAGCGAGTCCTGACCATTTACTTTGAGTACACCAATGGAATCGGGGCGCTCCCTCCTCCAATAAAGTGCGGGTGGCCAAACGGAGGTTACACCCATCGGTCCTACAGCCTTATCTTATGTTCAGACTTGGATTATCGGCCGCCGATTCGTCCCTTTGTGCCGCCTTCCTGTTCCGTGGACCTGGGTTTCTTTGATCGCGTTTTTGCCTTTGGAGACTCCACAATGGATCAGTTTGTTCGCCAACGACCCAACAAAAAGGGCAAGTACTATTTCCAGCCGAATATCCTCGTCGGAGAAAAGGTGCGACAAGGATTGAACTCAGATACGCTTGGAACTATGTTGGACTTGCTGGAGCATGATTTTGGAGGTCTGCTTCGGCGGTATGAGAAGGAAGGTAAAAGGGTTTGTTTGATCCTCGGAAGTGGCTTGTGGGATATTTTGGATGCTAATGACAAATTGCAAGGTGCATCTTTTGAGGACCACATCCGCGCGTGCCGGGAATATATATCGATGGTAAAACAACGTTATCACGCCACGGTAGTGTGGAAGTCTCCAATGGCCGTCCACATTCACTGGGTCGATCTGGATCGTGTTATTGAACATGACAAAGCGACTGCGACCTTGTTCGGAAGGGATCGTATAAGATACATGAGCTCATCGCGATCCATGTATTTGTACAACTGCCAACGACGGTTGATGGAAGCCTTGGGCGTTCCACTGCTCGACATTTTCGAAGCATCCTATCTATCCGCCGATCAGCTGTATCCTTCCGATGGCCGACACTATCGGCCCGATCTAAATCGTCTCATGCTCAGCTGGTTCAGCCCCAGCTTTTCCAGGGATCAACGGTACTATCAAAACTTGGAATAGACGAACGTGTTGAATTACTGGATATAATCGGGGGAAGACACTTTGTATTTACATATTGGTCTAGTCCGTTGAAACGTTTTACGCGTCTAACTGCTTGGTGGTTGTTGGCGCCGCTTGTGCATATCTGCGACGAGCGCCTTCCCCTTTTCTTCCCACTCCTTTCGGTTCCGTGTTGCAAAGTCAAGATACTCGTCCCCCGATGCCCCCAGGTAAACGCCGCACTCTTTAAGTCTCTTTGCCAACGGTATAATGTAATTGTCAAAGAACCAAATTTCGCCTTCGTACCATGACTGAGTGGGGTCCTTGTCACTTCTGCCGTCCAGGAATGCCTGGTACATTTCTTCGTACAAGCGTTCGTTCCATTTGCAGTAGACACTCCAGTGTTGCATCGTGTGAGAAACATCCGAGGCCTGGATCAAATGTTCAATGACTATTGTCGCTTTGCGGTCAATTGCCCGTCTCGCACTGCCTTCGGTCGTTCGACCGAGACTGAAAGCTTTTTCCCACCGATCATTCCGAAGCTGTTTCAAGTCGCGATCAAAGATATCCGTGCTCATCACACAGTTGACCACAAGCTGTCGAAATTTGGTTTCCTCCGCACGGTTGCTATATATTGCCATTCGGAGCTGAACGAATCTGTCTTCTTGCAACAATTCCCATGCCAAATCGAACGATCGTTGTTCCGCCACACTACGCCCCTTGTAATGTTCTGCAACTTCCGGATCTTCCAGCATAAGACGGGGATTAGGCACTCCTGGATGGTGGACATCATGAACAAGAGCTGAAAAGGCACATGCGAACTGGGTTAAAGGGTCCGCTGCGAAACTGTACGACTCTTCGGTGTCTTCGGAAATAGTGCCTATTTCTTGCCCCGGCGACTCAAATCGTGCCATTAATTTCAGAACACTCATACAAACATGAGAAGCGTGCTCAAAGCTGGGAAGAAATAAAGTTGATAAGAAACACAGTTTCTGCTGCACCATGATACGCCGTGTCGTGGAGCGATGATCACTTACTTGTGGAATGCATGGTTCTCGTAAAGGCTCGAGATGATCGTAATATACTCGTTCAGTTGTGTGATGACTTCTGGGTCCAGCGTCACATCGGCAGACTCCAAGTTACTCTGCAAGTGTTGAATGCCAGTAGTAAGCTCAATGACCTCTTTCACTTCCTCCAATGGCAGCCCACCGCTCAGCTCAGTGGAAATTGTTGCACTGGAAGCGTCATCTTCAGCTTTGACTGCGCCTCTGTTTGCAGCGATATCCTTCAGCAATGCGGTGAAGCGTTGCACGTTCCATTGAATCAAGCGCTGCATTTTATCGGATACCATAGAAGTGGCCGCTTGGTTTTCCGTCGTCGACGAAGTCGACCCCGTCTCGCCGGAAATAATAGATTCAGCAAGATCAGGTCCATTACTCGTGGTGAGCCAGTATGTTTGAAGATCCCCCTTGCCCTTGGCCCTAACTAGTTCACTTCGCTTTTCCAGCCAATGGCCTTTCCCGGCCGCCTTCAACAGGTTAGCCGTGTCTTCACTTATATGAATACGACCTGGCGCACCACTGCTTTCAATGCGTGAAGCCGTATTGACTGTGTCCCCAAACAACTGGAAGCGGGAGCGCTCGCCTCGTAGTACTCCAGCTGTTACAGGGCCACTGTGAATACCGAACCGCATCGACAAATTTGCAGTGTCGGGGCCGAGTGTCTCTTCCAACTTCATTGTGAGCACGCTCACTTTGTGCA
Organism: Nitzschia sp. DOCU1; assembly: GCA_951394045.1. Lineage (NCBI taxonomy): Eukaryota > Bacillariophyta > Bacillariophyceae > Bacillariales > Bacillariaceae > Nitzschia > Nitzschia sp. DOCU1. The sequence goes on from OX595989.1 coordinate 758,961, forward strand.
GGCATTCTCTAGCGAAGCGTACCATCACTAAAAAGTGGTCCGGTCTTGGTTCGGGACAACCAGTGATGGCGACATAACAATCCCCAATCGTTTCCACTTTGTACACCATTTTCTTCGCTGCAAGTTTATCAAAATGGTGAAAGAGAGTCTCCAATAGCACAAATACCGAAGCGGGCTCTCTCGTGCTCGACCACGCAGTAAAGCCCACAAGGTCGCAGAACAATACGGTCGTCTCCGGGAAAAGCTCAGCAATTGGTTTGCTGCGGAACATCTCGTTATCATCGAAAACATCTTCGTCTTCGTTCATAAATTGCCGGAGATTGCGCATACTTTGACGATTCGAAAACGCCATTCCGTCTTGTTTCTTCTTGGCGTTTTCGGCTTCTTCCTTTTCTTTGAGGAGCTGATTCTTTACTTCTTTAGGAAAGAGAGACTGTCAACAGAACATGAGATCGCCGTGAGCAGTAGAACGCATCAGAAATGTACCGTTTCGTTGAATGCTTACAGATAAGATTGCGTCCGAGCGATTGGCAGCACCTAAAATTTTGTTGTTCTTTTGGATGACAAACCAGTCATACAGGATGAAAGTAAATGTCATGACGATGAAGGCCGAACAGGTGACTGCAGCAAATATCGCTGGAGCATTGGATTCGTAGTCTTCTTCAAGCTGCCTCGAGGGGTACACAGAAAACCAATAGTTGTAACCTCCTTCTTCTGCGATCATTTCTTCGTCGTGACTCGTTGCAACCTCCAAAAGGCCATTCAACTCAATAACAACCACCATGTCGTCATATCTTCTGTCGTGATGATCCCCGCTGCCTCTATACTCTGCATCCTTCCCGTTGATCACATAAGTAAAGGATTGTCCCATGGAATTGTGCAGCACGCAGTAGAGTCCACGGACGCCGTCCGGTAGAGCATCCTTCAAGTAGTTGTCCCATGGTAAAATGTTGACCACCATCGCAACTAAGTCAGAGTCGTCATTGTTCAGCTCCCGAAACACGGGATAGACCAGCGAAGTATGGGGGTGATCATTAGCAAAACCGGTAATCCTTTGTGTGGAATTTCCGGGGATGGAATCGTCATCAAATAGCTGGATTGACTCGCTATGCAGAATGTCATGCTCTTCTTGAGAAATAGTGTAGTCAATCAACTCGTTTGGACCTGCCATTCCCAAAGTCCATTTACGACTGCTCATCACTGTATTATACATATCTTGATACGATTCGGTTGAGAGGGAGTTGAAATTCACAATCGACGTATCAAAAGGTGGAGGTGACATCTGCCAAAACGGAGCCGTGGGGTAATCTCCGTTGCCATCTTCGGGTTTTAGGACGGTGCGTCCCTTGTATCTTCCAAAACGATACACTGACGAAGGGATTGGATTCAAGTCTTCTCTCGTATCCTCTAGATGCACTTCGAAGGACTCGTCGATCCATCCCTGGTTATGCGTCGAATAGTTGTTCCATTGTTCGATATGTTCCTTCGTGACGATAGGGGCAACCACGATAAGTTCCGAGGCCGCCTGCGCCCGAGTGTGCCGAACGAATACTTCAAAGCTGCTCAAAGTCACGAATGGCCATTCCGAGTTGGTTTTCTTTGCTTCTGAAGTAAGAACTTCGCTCAGTCCATCCGTGGCCTCAAGAACACCAAGCAAATTGAACCTCACATTATCTTCAATGGTTAAGGCGAATTGATTGAACTTCAACAGATAAATCGATGCGAAGATGATACATTAGAAGTCGTTTTTAGAATCAATGATTGATCATGTGGTCATGCTTACCGCGGTTTCAAAGTCCTCTTCGTCTTCGTTTCCAAGAAATATGTATGTAAGAGTTGTTACAAGACAAGCTGTCGCAAAGAGCATAAGGAAGACATTCCGCCTCCACATCCGCACATTGCGGGTCTCATCTATGGCCAGCCGAGTGACACTTTGTCGGCTTTCCTCTAACTTGTCGTCACCTCGGCTGGTGGAGTCGTCGACCTCGGACAGCATCTCTGAGCTTGGAATATACCTTGGCATTTTTTTCCTCGAAGTTCTCGGCCCCTATGGATCACTTTTATGCCTCTAAGCCCCAAAAGCTTCTCCAAATAAATTATTCGTTTGCTTGTTGGTGTTGCAATGCTTTCTTCACCTTGACGGTTCGTTGTAGCTACCTTGGAAGGAGAAATGCCGCCGGTTTGCGAACAAAGCAAATTGAAGGGTGACGTCCTTTTCTTTCACTTTTTCTTCCTGCATCGTCGCAAGATGTTGAGGCAAGGCGAAGCGAAGATACCAGTACACCGGAGAAACTGGTATATACACTGGATTCGTGCTGGCATTGATATTTTATACCCGTCGTTACCGAGTACCGAGTATCTTGGGCGTTTTCGAACTCAATAAAGCCCCTTTAGTGTAAACGTCATTGCAAGGCATATCATCGAGCTTCACTAATGGCTTAGCTAAAGTTACAAATGACTACCTTGTATCTGAAACGTATCTCCGGAGAATCTGAACATACAGTAGCATCCCATGATTGAACAAGCCTCACGACCAAATGGCGCCTATCCTTAAATGATTTTGATTATAAAAAGCACCCTTCATTAAGTATCAAAGAGATCTTCGATCAGAAACGGCTCCAAAAAGTCTCGAAATCCGGACCGCGAATAAAAGGCGATTTTCGCCCTAATTTCACCCATCACCGACGACCATGACGATCGAGCCAGAGTTCAAGTCTCTACTCTGTAGAAACTGACAGTATCGACCATGACACGAAGGACAAACCTGCTGCTTTTGGCAATCCCTCTCTTGACCGCAGAGTCGGCGGCGAACGACGAGATTTGCGTGTCGGAAACAAAGACTTTTACAGCCCGTGTGAATCTCTATGCTGGGGAACTGGGTAAGAAATTTTATGACAATAATATGCTCATTGTCGCCCATAATGTTTGTCACATCGAAGGCTTACATTTTTCGATTCTATCCTAGGATATTACGTTTTGGAAGAATGTGGTATGGATAAGCTGAACCCAACTATCGCAGTTGAGATTGGGGAGACTTACACATTTATCCAGAAACATCGCAGCAACTACTACCACCGTAAGTGACTCCTCGCTTGCAGCTTGTCCACTGATATCTTCTCGAGGAAATTAACTCATTGCTGTTGCCTTCCCCACAGCGATTGGCTTTGCTTATTCTCCTTACGGAGACGAGGAATTGAAGATTGAAGTCGAACCTGGAATTTCGAAAGGACGACAGGAGTGCATTCAGGACTTGTCGTGTTCGGCGCCGATGTATTTTTTGAACGACGAATATCTCGGACACTACTCCAACATTCCCGAGGTGAAAAATATAACGTCGGGGGAAGAGGATTTCGGACTGGATGTGTACGAGCCCCTGTTTATGCGGAACATCCATGAATGGTCGGCGCATGGGAACTTCTCGATCAAGCTCAAAATCGACGACGACACGATCAATTCCGATCTCTTCTACTTTTGCCACGTCCATGAATTCATGGGTGGTCGGATTAAACTCACAAAGAATGGGAAAGTGTTGAATGATCTTGACACGCCCAGTTTGGGATATGAGTATGATGTTCCATCAGCGTTTGACGAAAAGTGTGGTACTTTTGGGTTGGGCCCCTTCGAGCTTCCCAACCCGCTCTGTCCGGCAAGATTTGTTTGCGAAAATGAAGATGAGCCAGACGAGCTCCGGCAATTTTCTCGGTGCATTGATGCGATGAATTGCCATATGATGAGCGGGATGACTACTGGAGTCAAAGCTCAGTCGGAGCCGGCATTGTTTATCCACCAAATGATCCCACACCACCAAAATGCTGTGAATATGGCGAAAGTTTTGCTCAAAGCGGAAAAGCTCAAGTGCGATGACCTTGCAGATGAAGACACTCCTGACTGTATCCTGGAAGGTAAGAAAAATGTATTTCGGGGTATTTCCTTCTCGTCACCTCGTCGCTAAATTTGATGTCGACTGCAGGTATCCTCTACGATATTGTCAACACTCAGAATCTACAGATCCAGGCAATGTATGACTATTTGGACGCAAAACGATTGCCGGAGACGGACAACTGTGACGTCTACGTAGAAACTATTCCTCAGGAGATAGCGCTTCAGAGTTCGGTTAGTGGGGCCGTCGCGGCGCAACTCGCGACGGGAGTGGTGATGGGATTGGGCGCACTGGCAACAGTGATGTCAATGATCTAGGGAGACCCCGCGTCTATAGCGCTCAAGATCACACGCACGCATACTTCCAACTCGGGTCATTGAAAGGTGATCGATGATTCGATGCAATGCTACCTGCCGAGGAGCCTACACTTGGATGGGGGAAGCGAGCGAGCGTTGTATGGTAATCGCAGCCAGTGGAAGCTGGAAATGAAATAATTATCCTCTAGCTAGGCTATCGTAGAGAAGCGGAATTTCATAGCCGATGAAGGGTGGAATTGCAGTGGAACTATTCATACATTTTACTATTGTGTATAAGTTAGGGAGAAAGCCCATTCTGCATAGGTAAATACGTACATCTGAAAATAGGAACTTTGCATCTCATACATACCTTAGTTCAATGTCTGACCCATAACGTCGCCATGATGACGTGGTACTAGGAACAATTTTGATTGGCCAAAATTAAAGTCGGAAAGCCTCACACGAAAACCCACAGGCACCAAGAAACCGAAATTTTTTCTTCAAAAGAATGAGATTTGTGCCACGTCTTTGGCCTCAGGAGTCACGAGCAATGTTAAAAGCGGCCATCACCTTCCAATGCGTCTCGCAACGCCTAGTAGATGAATATTAAACTGTATATTTTCACTTGCGGATCTGTTTTTGTGAGGGGTAATCATTAGCGCTGTATGAACATGGTGGAGCGCGCTGAAGCCGGGGTGCATGCCCCAACCTCGCCGCGGCGCTCGATCCTTCCGGCAACTTACAGTGAAAAGGCCAAGAATACGAAGAATCTCCGTGTGTCCTTTTCACCGTTCGCTCGTATGCTCGCTGTCGAGTCCAAAGAAGACTTCTCGGAGGAAGAAAGGCTGAATTCTTGGTGGCAAAAGTCTGATTACGAAGATTTCCGGAAAAGTACAAGCCAGTTGGTGCGGTCCATGCTGAACGAAAACATCAACGGGTGGTTGGCACTGAAAGACGAAGCACTCGTGACCAAGAACAGTCAACCATCAAGACCGGTACAGGGTAGTCCTAACATGTTCACGCCCAAGCGGCAGTTGCCGCCGAAAACCCTGGCCGAAGTGCAAGAAAATCAGCATGTCGATCAAAAGGCCAAGACGGAGCAAAAGGACTTGCAGGCACATTCGTGGTGGAAACGTTTTGGTGACGTGGCTTCGTTTCATGAATCGCGGCGGCGGCAGGCCCTTACCCGAGAAGCCATTCGTATCGTATTGGAGGAACAAAGTCGGCAACGCATGTTTTCATGTTCCGATGCCAATAAAATTCGACTATTGTACATGGAATCTACTGCATGGGCTCGCGACTGGGCCATGGCATTGGCCGCTGCCAAGGCGGACGAAGTCCATTCTGGTGGGGGGGGTGTTTTGGAAGGAAAAGGCGGTTCACATAATAATGATGATGACGACGCCATTTCCAAATTATATGCGATGAAAGTGTCGTTGAGCTCAACGGCGGACAAACCCGCCAGTCCCGTCATTACGAATCGAGTACTTGACGCCAACACATCGTCGCAGATTCGATATCGACAAGTCGTATGTCGGCGGCCACAACAAGCGCCGCAAGCACAATCTGCCCCTGTTACGCCTGTATCACCTGTCACTGCCGCTACAAGCATCAGTTCGAGTAGTGGTAATGGGGACAAACAGGAAGATTGCATTGCGGGGCTTGCTCTTGCCAAAAAGGCTGCCGGGTTTGGGGCTAACGATAGTCCCATTGGCGCCATACCACAGCTCTTGGCGAGTACGGGGAAGTAGCTAACTGTTAGCATGAATCAAGAAATTTTATTCTAGTTGGTATTGTCGGCAAGAACCACCATATTTCTAATGAATGAGTCAGCTATTTGGCGTTGTCCTGCTCCGGGGCACTACTAACATTAGTAGTCATTCGTTGCTGTCATACCTATTATTGTTTCCAATGGAAGATAGAAAAGCTTTCGTTTGGTCTGAGAAGATCCAACGAGCAAAAGAAATGCACTCTAAAATTATTTTATATTTGGCCGCTTGGAACGAATCCTAGTAGTAATGACCCCATTGCCCGACATTACCACCGTACTATAACCGCACTCGCTGGTTTAATACAAGCAACTCAAGTTGCTAAAGAAATGCTGAGCTTATTTAGTCGTCAAGGCCATCCTCAACATATCGCAAGATATTCTTCATGAACCGATCTACGACCCGTGTCTGTTACAGGAAACAGACGAGTGTAAGCAAATTTATCACGCGGTACTGTCAGTCGTTTCGGACCATTCGTATAACCTACCTGATTGACAACATCCGTTCGATCCATTTCATTGAGAGGCTTTTCCGACAACTCACTCAAGTTTTCAGTGAAACGCTCCAACATCTCCTGGTGATGTTCAAATCGCTCCTTTTGCATCGCTGCTGAAGTAGTATCCATGTAGTAGGCAAAGACATACGTGTACTTTAGTACGCGGCGGCATTCGACGAGCTGTTCGTTAGCCGTCTTGAGAAATTCGACATCACTCCACTTAGCGTCATCCGACGACTCTTGTAAAAGAATCATACGGGCTTCAGTCTCCTTAAGTTGCTTCTTGGCAAATTTTTGAGCTTCAGCGTGAGCGTGATAACGCTTATAATAATGAAGGTATCGATCGAGTTCTCGCTTGGCGCGGGCAGCGTCCGATAAATCTTCGGGCGCACTGGTGCCGTTAGGGTCGTACTTGTTGCATTTGTAGTATCCACCCGTATTAGCACCGTGGTCATGCCAGTCGCCCATGCAAATCCAGCAGAATTCTGTATCAAAGCAGAGGACGCAATGAATAGGCAGTTAGAGGAGAATCAGCCTACCTGTAGCATCCATCCACATCCCCACTACTCCTTGACTTACCGTGCCGACACTTGGAGCAAGTCATGTGATTGCATCCCTGGTTCTTCTCTATCCGACTAACGCACTTCGGGCAAGACTTTGTATTCGCCAAGATCCAGTTTGCCGTCTCAGATTCGTTTCGGCACTTTTCATTCCACTTGGCTAGCGCCTTGCAGCTACTGGGGGCATGCGGCTCTTCTCCACACAAAAGACAAAAGCTAGTCAAACATCCATCACAATGAGCGACATTGTCTTCTTGTTCCATAGCCGACGCCGACAGCGCACACGCCACTCGTTCACAGCCCTTTCCGGGGCACCAGCGCGTCAACGTGTTCGACTCCACAAAATTCCGCAATTGAAATGACTGAAACTTTTGCAAGAAATCCGGAGCCGCCACTTCCACTTCCTGCTCTGTCACGACTTCATCGCAATCCGCCTGTGGGCACGTCTTTCGGACGCAAACCGCGCCTTCTTCCTGCACCGCATTGGCGCAGAAATCATGCCAACACTCCATACAAAATTCATGCCCACACGGCATGGCTAGTTTCTTTGATTCTTCCATTTCATCGTAGCAAATCGCACACATTCCACTGTCCGATTTCAAGGCTGACTTTGGGTGGCATCGATGGTAGACCCCGCACTTTTTCAAGAGCTTGTCCGTGTTGGCGTAAAAGACTTCGAGCAAAATTTCCTTGCTCCAATTGTGCTCTCGTAGCAAGACGGCAGCAGCTGCGGGAGGGATATCTAGAATTTCAGTCACTTCTTTCAAGCGTCGTTTCATTTCGGGGACTAGTTCTTCGGCTGGGAGCATTCGAATGCCTGCCTTGGCGCCTGTTGACACACAAAGAGGAGTGAGGTTTTGCGATTCTACGTAGACGCTGGTACTGAATCTACGGCCCATACGTACCCGCCAGGGTGGGAGCAGCATTCGGATTGTCCGAGCTGGTGCTCATGGGCTTCCAGTCCATGGTATCTTCGTCGTCCTCCAAGACATAATCTTCATCATCCTCTGAGTAATCATACTCGTATTCTCCGTCAGAAGCCATGGTCAAAGTGCGTGAGAGCTTTACCGAAACGGAATCGAGGAAAGTGTCAAGAATTTGGCGGCAGGGGTTTATAAAGCGTGCGCAAGGAAAGTAGTAGCAACCAAGGAGAGATTGATCAAGGAAATAATACTCCCACCAGGATTAGACGGAGGAGAGGGCAATGCCTGGTGCAAACCGCAACAACGATAACCAAAAAGTTTGAGTACTCCTCACGCTGTTTCTCTTCCGGGCGGGTTTGGCGTCGTGCCGTCAGTCATCGCAACAAGAAAGTTCTTTCTTACCCAGCGCCGCGCGGTACCATCGTCAGACTTGGGCGTGTATCGTGCCGCGCGATCGGAAGCAAGGCCTACCGCGTATCTTCCATACGACTGCTGACGTCACCGACTGCCAGGCACGATCCAGAAACGGGAAGCCTGTCGTTTGCTCCAAAGAACTCTCCGCTACTACTATCGGGGGTTACTGAGGGGGTTAGCTACACAAGCATAGTTACAGACTACAGAAGAGACGACCAAGTTTGGGTTTGATGGATAGCATGTTAACCGCACGAGCCGGCGGCAGCAGATGGCTAGATGGGGCCTAACATGACTTGTTCCTAGTTATGGGGGGATTTGCTTCGTGAAAAGCCATAGCATTACTACTCTTGGAGTAGACCCATTAACCAGTCGTAGGCAACCACTCGAATGGAAATGATGAGAATAGAAATGACTAGACTTGCTCGGAAGGCTGATACTTGACAGCCCTTGGACAACTGTGAGAACGAACAGTCAGTCGACTGCTGAGCATGAACCGGTAGCTTCTTCTTTTGCGATAGCCTCCACTTTGCGCACAGTTTCCAGTGGATGGCATAGTATCCAAGCCATGGCTTCTGAAGCCCACCTTTTTTTGCTGGCGTCCATGCTAGACGAGCAAGTTCTTGTTCTGCTTCTGGGAACAGTGCTATGCCTCTTGTCGTTTTCAGTCGCTAGTCCAGTTTGTGGTAGAAGCTCAGGTATGTCATTGTAAGATCCTTTCGCGACAAATTGGTCATGTACCCGCGATACATGGAGCGTAACGGCGTTGTTCAGAGTTATATTATTCGGGTGGATATCCCGTTGAGTTGGGATTGCATCTTGAAATAATCCATGGGGGGTACCAACCACGGAAATGGCAAATCCAGGCTCGAGCCCCGCCATAAACACTTCTTGGACGTTTTCTTTGTCAAAGGCGAAATACAATATAGTAATCACAATAACCGGTATTGAGAGCTGGTGTTGTCATTCCTCGAAATGAACTTGAAACTTGGATATTGTGAGGACCTAGGTGGAGGAAACTTGTCTCTGGCCGGTTGGCAAGTGAACGTTGACAGCATCCGTGTGATAACTCAGCAAGGTCAACGCCAACCCTGCAAGTGCCAATCTCAGAATATTGTGGCTCGCATCTTTCAACAAATTATCTGGCACGATGAAGGCTTCCAGATTCTGACACTAGCGGTGTATATACTAGGGCTGCCATCGGCATAATGCAGACTTGGGAGAAGGATCTTTCAGCGCTGTCGATTGCGAACATCCAAAAACAGGAGACCATCCATCTATCATATCATGGTCACAATCCAAAAGTGCTGAAAAGACCAGGATACCGTGATCATGTATGTCTTTTGAAACCACATGAAGGCATTCATTGTTCGCCCAAAACAACCCCAAAATCTGTCTCCGTTGTGTGGACTCTGCATCACGAAACAAATGAGTTTGCGCCCAAAAATGGCGGCAGGGGTTTTTCCAATACCCTTCTTTAAGGAATCCGAGGTGCTTTCGGCATATATATTGTTATTTAATAAAATATTAAGCATTGAATAGTTTTAATTCCTCCACCTTTAAGTACCAAGATTTCCGTCGAGCCAGCCGAGGCCAAAGGAACATTCGATTGAAATTTATCGACCAACATTTCCTTCGATGCGATCATCATGCCAGATTGACAACGATACCTTGTCACTCATCAATTTTTCTCGCATTCGAATGCCGATACCCACTACCCTGTTTCTCCATCGCGAGAGTATAAAGACTGGAAAGTAGATGAGATTACCCATGACGGCGCCTGAAACGAAGACGCGAGGAAGAGATCCAACACCTCGTGGTATAGAAGGGACGAATTTGTGTCCAGCGGGAACAACAGCTGCATGTGTCCCGACACTGAAGGCTTCTGATTGTGGTATTGACCAAATAGTGAAGAATACCGACTCGTGCCGCAGACCTGTTCGAGAAGAAAGAAATGTCATCCATTTGAAGTATAGTCCAACACGGACGTCTCGAGCAATTGGAGCAAACAATGGAGCAAGAGCCCGCACAGCATCCCGCACAGCACCCACTACGTTCAGCCTCGTTGCCAGTGTCATTGCGAATCCCTGTATACCTGAAAGTGCATTCCGAGAAAGTCTTGCCAATATGGAGATCAAGTCGACCAGGAAGATTGACGCGGCCTTTTCAACCTCGAGCATTACGAATAGCAACTCGTCCACGAGCACTGAAAGTTTCGGGAGCGACGAAGATCACTCGTCATCGAGTCCCCCGTCACCCGCAGATGGCATCTACAGTCCTTCAACTTTTCATAGAAGGCTACGTAGTACTTCAAACGACTCTGCATTCAAACCGCCTCCCTCGTGCGACCTGGTCGTGACTGTCGGATCAGAAGACTTTTTCTACTCATCAAGCATTCTGAAGAACACTTGCAACTACCTCAATACAAGTGCGGCTATTCGTGACAAGCACGGCCGCTACTATATAAACTTTTCTCGTCATACGGCAGAAGAATGGCGACCCGTGGTTGGCTTTCTTCAATCATACCTTGTCGACGCGGCGGAACTTTCTTGGAGAAACTTCCCTGACGTGCTCCCATGGTTTCACGAACTTGGTATGGAAGATTTGCTGGTTGATGCAGATGCGTTCCTGTTCGATACAGCAGTAGCGAGTCAAGGCCACAGGAAAGAGTATCGAATGCCAATCTCAAGTCTACTGCTACTCGTCAATATTGCCTTTACATGTCGACTTGAATTCACCATGTCACGCTCGAAAGAATGGCTGAAAGCCAAACTTCAAGAGCCCCAATCCAAGTCTCTTGATATCGATGAGGAAATGGAGTCGGATGGTGAAGGTATGGTGATGAACTGGTCTTTGCAAGATTTGCAGACACTTTCGGAATTGTTGCATAAGTTTGAAGATTTGAGAGATTATCTTTGGGATTCAACCGTCATCATGTATCTTCCACATGATCTCAATGTTGAAAATTCGTTGGATTTAGTTGGGAATAGCTTGTTCCCTTACCTGCTTCGAGAAGGTATGATGCAGCTCGTGGCGCTTCCGAAGGAAGACATGCCGCTTGATGGACTTTTTGATGAAGGCAGTAAGCCCAGCCACCGAGCGGCGTCCCCGGCACCCACATTTTCCTCCGATACTACCATGCCGACGAACCATGTTGTGGGTGCTCTAGCCAAGATGGTACTTCCCCACGAGGTCTTAATTGACCATCTTGAAACGACTATGGGCAATCTAGCCCGATTTGAAAAGATCCGACAAGATAACCATTTGTCGCATCGAGACGCAAAAACTGAGCTCAACCGAAAGCTTCCTCGAAACGAAGCGTCTAGCGAGAAGCAGACTGCGCGAGACAAGGAAATGGTAGTGGGGCCTGTGGAGTCCGGTGCCGATGATGGAATCAAGTTCAAAAGGTTTACCTGCTAAAATAGCAACCCCATGATGGTGGCAGACAAACGGTATAACTTTGAAGATCATAGAATAGAATTCTGGTTAGCATTTATGCCTTCTTTCGATGCTTAACTTGCACTGTCTCTCCGTCGAGGATGGTCAAGCTATTTGCCTGGCCCCTTGTACCAGAAAAGTGTTCGCTAATCTCGTCTTCCGTCCACCCTCTTTCTAGATGATAATAGATGTTTCGATCAGTACCAGGTACGATCTCTGGTGCCGTTGGAGTTACATTCCTCTGCTACGTACCATAGAGAACATGATCACTATATAGACTGATTAGGTTTGTGGTGTTATCGAACTCCCTGAATTCGATGCCAAAATCTACAGAAAGCAAGAAAACCCCGACTCAATTGCTGAGCAAGGAAGTGAGTCGCCAGCTCTCCGACTTCGTCATTGCAATTGCCTCACGACAATCGTTTCCACGACTTCATCCACACTAGGTACGCCGACCGAGGACGAATCAGTTTCAATTTTGAACCGTTTCAAACTCTTACGTCTCTAACATTTTTCTCTTCCTACCATGCCTACAGCCACGTTGGGATGTCCACAGGAAAGCTCTTGAACCGTATCGTCACGCCCGAAGAAGTGTTGGCGACCGAATCCAAACCCAACGCAACCGTGATTGGCGAATCCCTGCACGAGTATACGTTGGTATTACATCTGATCCTCTGACGCAATTCGCCTGTGTCTTCTCGGCATTAATTCACGACGTCGACCATCCTGGTGTTCCGAACAATCGATTGGTGCCGAAGATTCGCCCCTCGCCCACAAGTATCAAGGCAAGAGTGTGGCGAACAAAACAGTGTTGATCTTGCTTGGGGTATGCTGATGAGTGTTTCGTTTGCTGCTCTCCGCGATGCCATTTGCCCCACCCCCGAGGAACTTCAACGATTCCGTCAGCTTGTTGTCAATATCGTGATGGCGACGGACATTATGGATAAGGACCTAATCAAACTGCGCAACGACAGATGGGAGAAGGCATTTTCGGAAAACGACGACGGTTCATCTGATCGTCACAAGACAAACCGAAAAGCTACCATCGTGCTTGAGCATTTGATTCAAGCATCGGACGTGGCGCATACGATGCAACACTGGCATATTTACCAAAAGTGGAATGAGCTCCTGTTTGAGGAGCTCTCCGACGCCTGGACGTGCCGCCAAGGATCCAGCCGAATTCTGGTATGAGGGCGAGCTTGGATTCTTTGACAACTACATCATTCCCCTTGCCAAGAAGCTTCGCAACTGTGGGGTCTTTGGGGTTTCCAGCGATGAATACCTCAATTACGCTCTCAGAAACAGGAAAGAATTCGAACTTCGTGGAAAAGAATTGGTAGCCGCAATGGTCGAAAAGCGAAAGTCGTCACCCCGGGGCTAAAGCCGATCACCACCAACATTTTGCAGTAACGGCACAAGTATATAAAGGTCTTGTTGGTGTTCCTTGGAGTCCTACTAAGTAGTAGTAGTTTCGACTTGCAAGAGTTCCCGTAACCATGCCGGCGACTTGGTTGTTGGCCGCCGCGTCTTGGCACTGAGCAGCATCAAAGTCACTTTGCCTTGGGCAAGTCGTCGTGATGTACCATCATTATTATCACTCTTGAGCGTTTGATAACACTCAATGATCATGCCACGCTTCTTGACGATCATGGCCGTTTCCACTGCCACTGCTTGACCCGGAACGAGACTGATTCCTTCTTCGACGAGCGTCAAATTGGAAATTCCTGTGACTACGATAACAACCGCATTGTCTTGATCTTCCTGTAATCGCCGAAGCCCCTCGGGACCACCCAAGGCATTGGTCCTTGATCGTTCAAAGAGATTTAGAACATTGCGCAAAGGCAAATGACCCTGCCAATGAGCGTCAATTTCATCGCGGTAGATAGTAAAGCAATCGTCTTTACAAACAAAATTCGGTTGAATCCCGTCCATGTCAAATATCGGAATATTGATGAGAGATGAATGCAACGGGGCATGTGTAGTCGTAGTCAATATTTCTGCATCATCTTCCTTATAATCTGCCACTTGAATGGTCAACTCCTTGACGGAATTATACACGATCGATCCATCCAAACTGGTCATTTCCATATCCCACACTTCTTCAGTGGCATCACTACTTTGCAAACGACCTTGAATGATAAAATCTTGTCCCAACACGGGCGACCTGGCAAACCGTTGCTCTCGAACCGACACAATGGACCACCCTTCATGCTGTCCACGTAAATTAGTCTTGTCGCAAGCAGTAGCAGCAACAGAATCGTCGTTGTCGTTGTCATGGCGAGTAGTAGTAATAGCAGTCGTGGTCATGTGTAGGGCTCGATCAAAGGATCGTAAATAGTTGGAATTGTACATGATCCCGTATGCGTCTGTATCTTCAATGTAGACTTGCATTGGGGGAGTCGTAAAGAAGGAGGTCGTGTGGGTATCTTCTTGGCTCGTAGAATCAATAGTAGCGGGACCATCCATGGAGGAGGTGGACGCTGGTGCTACTAGCCAGGACGCCAGTGACCGAGATGAACGAGAAACAGCAAACGACTGCGGAAAGGCGTAAACTCCACTGTTTGCAACGACGAGTCCCAAAAGAAGGATCTTCTTCCTGCGAGAAAGATGGGCAACACACGTCGCTGGTGCTTCTGGTTGGAACGACATAGTATTGTATTGAATTGTTAGCTTAGCTATCACGATGAAGGCTTGTGAATGAAACAGATAGTAAGCGTTTGTGACAACAAACGACTTTTTATTTCATCGTCGTCCTCCTCATTCCATTGCAACAACGTCACTACCTGTGCATCGGCAGAGCCAACGTCACTATTGGTTCGTGGATCTTTTTAGTCACGGAACACATCGACTCATTTGACCCGCACAGGATTCAAACCAACAACCGTGCTGGCATTTGTACTGCATGTAGGATTTGTCGTTGAAGTTCTACGAGTGGCACGCTCGCGCGAGCTCATAGAGATCGAAAGAGATGGCCAAAAAAAGGGGTGTCTCGACAATGACACATATCCTCCAAGGTGTTTTGCCTCGTGAAGCTATACTCCGTGGCCGCTTTCAACCCACTTGCGTTTATAGTACTGCATCATTATTCCGCCAAGAGTTATATCGAGTTCCAAGTATGGACTTTGAGAAAATGCAAGACGATGTTGTAGGAGCTGCCGATACCTATTCTCATGATGGCAGCAGAAGTAGTCAAGCGGATGAAGACGACGACGACGACGAAGTGTCCGTCATGGACGACAATGACGAAGGCAAGGAAACGGTGCTGGCCTTTTGGAGACAACACTGGCTGGCTCTTGTCATTGCCTTGATTGCCGCTGCGGCAAGCCACTGGTACCACAACACGACCAGCAGCAGCAATTATGCATTCTTCAACTTTTTGGAACCTTCCACTTCCAAGCACGCTCATCTGGAAGGCTTCCGTCGGACTGCCAATATTAGCTTTTGCAATCAAGTCAAAGGGTCACCTACTCCGTCTCTGGAACTCTTGGACTTTTACATTCCTCAAGAGTATTACGAGACGTTGTTGGCCTTTTATCAAGCCGATGAAGCACAAGACGATTACTACCAACAAACGTATAACCAGTACTCGCACATTCCAATGCAACTTGACGATGTGGCGTGTCTAGTACAACAACGACAACGTCCTCATGCCAGTGGCAAATTCAAGGGAACAACGTATTTCTTTCGTCAACCGACCATGGAACAAATTTATCCTGAACTTTTGCAAGAAGAAGAAGAAGACAATGCCGTGGCTGTCGGCAGTCCTGCTCGTACTAGTAGAGGTACTAGCATGTCCAGGCAACGTCGATTGCAACAGCCCCCTCTAGTCTTTACGGGATTTGCTGCCAAGTTTGTCAACCTATCGCCCAAGCCTGTGCTCTTGTACTGGGACGGAAAGGGTGGACACGAGCAGTCCAAGAAACTCGTGGGCGAAATTGCACCCTTTGAAGCACTGGGGACGGCCACCATGCCGGGACATTCCTTTCATGTCACTCCCGTCTTTGACTCATCCACGGCACTCCAACGGTGGGTAGTTACGGCAGACACGGCACTGGTGTATTATGAACCGGAAAACTCGTCGACCATGCGTCAGATGTTGTTGCTTTCTCCTAACGAAGAACCTGATTATCAAGCCTGGGGCAAGTATCAGCGTCAACTGATCAATCAAGCCTTTGCACGGGACTACTTGATTGCTAGTAAACGAGTCTGGCTCGGACACTTTCCCCGTCGCTTTCCCATGAACTATATGCATCCGGCACAATACATTGGACAAACGCATCAACGTGGAGACTTTACCCTCAAGGTAGTCTCGGTCACTCCTCGTGTTTTGTTGATTGACAACTTTTTGTCACCCCAGGATTGTCAATCCATTATACGTATCTCGCAAGAACAAGGTTTGGAACATTCCACCTTGCACAGTGGTGCGACCGCCAAACAAACGCGAGATTTGAGTACTCGCAGTTCGTCCAATACCTGGTTGCCTCGTGACACGAATACTTTAACGGAACGCTTGTACCAACAAGCCGCTCAAGTCATGGGGTTGGATGTGGAACTCTTTCAAAAGTTTCACGAATCGAGTCCGCATCATCATTCCATTGCAGAATCTCTTCAAGTAGTGCACTACAAACCTGGCGGTGAAGAATATCAACCCCATCATGATTTTGTCTATCCTTCCATTCATCATCGCTATCAACCGACTCGCTTTGCGACACTGTTGATTTATTTGAATGATGTCCCGCAGGGTGGCAAGACCCGCTTTCCACGGGCCGTCAACAATTACAACGCCGAGGGACTCGAGATTACACCCAAAGCGGGCCGTGCCGTCTTGTTTTACAACATGCTCGAAGATGGCAATGTCGATGACTTATCGCAACATGGTAGTAATCCTACCACGACGCATGAAAAGTGGTTGGCGAATTTGTGGGTGTGGGATCCAGTGATTGACTAAAAAGTAGGTAGACGTACTATGGCGAAGGGACTATACCTCAAGTACGTACTGTGAGAGCATGTACTTGCAGTATAGAGTACAGTATAGCGACAATGTCAGAAAAAGAGGTCTTAGCATAGCAGTAGCGATGATTGATTTAGCCTCAAACAGATTACTACTGTACTATGATGGTTTGCTCTCGTTTCGATTTACCACTGCGAAAGCCATAGGAGGCCGCCTATTGCCCTGACGAGTGTCTCACCCCGAGACGCCACAGTCTCCACGCCCCTATTCCAAAGCCAGCGCGCCGACTCACAGGTCATTGTCAATCTCGGCAGGTTTGAGCATACCAGGCACTGAACTTCGTTCCGCCATCAGCTGTTGTTCACGTAATTGGCGTTCGCGTTCTTGCTCTTCGGAAAACAATGCCGAGTTGTCTTCTGCGCTGAACTCCTTCAACTCGATCAAAAAGTCTCGCAAGTGCGTCTTGAATGATTGAAGATCCATCTGAATGTCGAACATGCCTTCCACAAACTTGGCTACTTGCGTCGTGGTAAGATTGGGGAAACTGGCAATCAGCAGATTGCAAATGTGATCGCGAAGAAAGGCAGGGTTCGTCTGTCCCGGCGGTTGCGTCGCTGGGTCAAAGAGAGGGACGGTGACTTGGTTCATCTGGACGAGATGAAACATTGACCGCAGAAGAGTGGCGTGCATTTTGAACCCCGATTTATGCAGCCTGTCTGTCATCACTGCGAAGACGTCTTGGATTAGAGACAGGAGATACTGCTGGTAGAATGGTTGGGCGACATTGGGTGTTCGTCCCACGTTCAGAAGAAGCTCGTTCAGGATATCCAAGCCGGTGTCGGCAATGTTGCGCTCAGTGTGTTTCATTGCCCACACGACAGCATGAACCACAAGTTTTTGATGTTCAGGAGGGATATTGAATAGAGCAGGGAAACAATGATGATTGATTGCCTACAAGAAAGCATAGCGAAATCGTTAGCATTTGCACATAAGAAAAGGTTAGAGCCAACACGAGGGGTCCTTGTCTCACCTTGAGGAATTCAAAGAATCGAATTCGGTGTTCGGGGAAGTCTTCAAAGTTCTTGGTAATCATTTCCAGCGTGCATTCAAAGACAGCCTCCATGATTCGGGGTACTTCTTCCACAACATTTTCCTTTAATTTTTCGACAACGGTTGCGAACAGAGTCAACACCTCGGGATCTCGTGCCCCGGCAATATTCCGCTTGTAGTCTCCGAGAATTGGATCCAACACTGGCGGAATGAAACCCTTGGCGACGGCGACGGGGTCGGCTTCTGGTGGCCCACTCTTGTCGATGAATGTGATAAGTAACCGAAGCACTTCCTTCTTCGCACTACGCATTGTCCGCACCAGACTCATTTGTGTGGCAATGGCACCCTGCTGGGCTACGGCACTCGATATCCGCTCGGAATATACACGGTAGACATTCAGCATGTCCAAAAAGAAAGTTTGGAGTTGGTGTGTGAAGAGAGAGCCAACACTGCGACAAAGACGGTTGTTTGTCTTCAAAATCTTGACGATTTCTTTGATTGTGCTAGGCTCGACAAGGTTCTCAACGTTGGCTGCCGCTCGGTCCATAATGACTCGCCACGTACGGTTGGGCAGCTCCATCAGCTTCGCCTGAAGACCCTGGCGATCTAGTGTTACTGCCGGGCCACTATCTGCCAGCATGCATCCGACGGCTTCGTAGAACGCCTGGACTTGATGCGGTTCGAGGTCACTAATGATTGACGGCAAAGATTCCACGAGCTCGCAAATGAAGGGGGCGGTTTCCTCAGACTGTAGAGTGACGAACTTTCGCTTACACTTGGTTGCAATCTTCAAAAAGGTATCGCAGGCCATATCTTGGACGCCGGGGTGCACTTCATGCATGAATTCAAAGAGCTTGTTGACGACTGTTTTCAGGAACTTCCAGTGTGCCTTGAGGAAGCGAGGATACTGGCCGACAACATACATAATATTACTAGCAACGACAGCCTTGTTGTCCTTGCCGCGCTTTGCCTCGCATAATCCTAGAAGATCCTTGATGACTGTTACAAGGAAGCGCTTCTCCTCGTCCTCGGACATTGCACCGGAGATACTACCAATGGCCCAGCACAGCGTGTTGAGATTATTCCAGCTCCACGCGCTTCCATCCACTTGCTCCGTCAGCTTAGCAAGCATGATCGACTCGGTATCTTCGCAGTTCAGATGCGTCAAGTATACTAAGGTGTCCCTCATTGTCTTGTACTGCGCAATGACATCAGTGTCTTTAGTCGTTTCGCGCACAATATCACCATTCTCGTCTTCCACAATCAGGACTTCCTCTGGTTTTGCCATGTTTGCAATCATCACCTGCCGTACTCCCGAGAGGACGGGGCTATACAGGAATTTCCGCTCCGAAGCAGTAGGACCGTGGCCGTTCAGGTTTAATACTCGACTGGTAGCCGCCTGGTCGAAGAAATTTGCCTGATTGTGCTCTGATTTGTAAAGGTCCTCCGCCAACATGTGCCAAGCCTCCAAACAGATGCGGAAGATCTCCGTGTCCTTGACTTCCGAAACTCGTACCAGATAGAACATGCCAGTGATGAGGGCTTGATGCGATTCTGGAACCTCTAGGACTTTCAAATGTGCCTTTAGAAAGCCACTGAGAAAGAGCGCTAGCTTTTGAATAAAGAGCTGATCATCTTCATTACCATATTCAAAGGCAGGAGCCAAGTCCGTCTCGGGAGTGAAAATCGTCTGTAGCCGCTGCAGGAACGTGACAAAGAGCTCTCGAAAGAGCGGGTCATATTGTGGCTCCAGATCGGTAAGCGTTCCGATCTCTGTCAAACAATCCAACGCATCATTTCGAAATATGGGTTCGGCGAAAAACCGATTCAGCAGCACATCAATGAGCTTTGTCTGGAAGATAAAGCCCAGAGGAATCCAAGTCAGGAATCGCTGAAGCGTCTGCAAAGTAACTCGTAAGAGACTAGGTTGCTGACTGTGCTCCAGAACGAATTCGCAAAGATGAAATATCTGTGAAAACTCTCCGTTAAGAGATTCCTTCATTCGCTTGACCTTTTCCGTCACCATTTGATCCCTGGAAAAGTCAAAGACTTCTTCACTCAGGAGCTTGAGGATCTGCATGTTGTTTTCGCACAATACCTCGGACGTTTTCGAGGAGCCGACTAGATCGCCAATGAAGCTAGGCCAGTTGTGAGGCCACTCGTGTTTCAAGATTTCTACAAGAGTCAGATTGAGCTTGCTAATGAAGACCTTCTCCTTGCTCATCGTAGCTTCATCCGATGACATTTTGATGATCTTTCCAACAACATAATTCTTTATCCCCTCTCGCTGTTCCGCTGGAAGAATCTTCCATCTGTCACACAAAGACAACAAGAAAGTGTTAGACGACGATGACTTCGTTGAACAGACTCCAATGATCATTGGCACATTGACCCCAGAAACGTACCTCGTCTTGATCGCGTCATCGAGTACTTGCAGGCCAAAGAATCGAGAGTTTGGATTCAGAGACTGCTCTATGATGCCGTCTGCTCGTTGCCAGAGATCCGGAGACTCCTGAAGCTGCATCAACGCCTTGTTCGCTTGTGCACGGTGGGGCGAGATGGGATCATAGGCCGCGCCGACCACTTGATCGAGCAGATTGATGTCGAATTCTCCGTTCAAAAGTTGCCGTGTTACAGCTTCGATATCGGCTGCGGAGCTTCCCATTGTGGAGAACTATTACACTCAATAGGAGTGGTTGTTGTTGTAATATTGTGTTGTGCAGATGGAGGGATTGTATGGTGGTGATATGGGTCAAGTACGTTGTCAGGCCCAGATACTCTTGGATTTGATGGATGGCGCCAGTACGAAATCTACGCGCTCGCTACGTGCTTTCCCTGCCACACAAATGCCCCAGCTTGTCGGAGGATTCACTACAACGAAGGCCTGTCTCAACCCGATTGTTTTTCCAAAGTGCAAAGCTGCCAGTGCCGTAAATGGAGGCAAGACTCTGCAATGGTGTGAGTGATGAACAGAATGGATGATGATGGCGAGGATTGAAACGATGCCCCGTGCATGGCCTTCAAGCAAGCATTACCAACACAGCACCGCTGTTGCCCGTCCATCACCGGAATTAGGAGCGCGGTACTGACTGACTGTCTGTATGATACTGTCTGTCTGTAGTGCCTCCGCTATTCTAATATTCGCCGCCGTTCCACCATCGGATGTGTGCGGACAACAGATTTATTACCCAGTGGAGCGCGAAAGTACCTTAATACTTCGTTTGTCTTCGAGCTCTCTAGGCAAGGGGCGGAGTGGGGAGAGAGAAGTCGGCTCGCGAAGGAAGGAGAGCCGTCCCAGTGTGCCCTTATGAGCTTAGGTACTTACTTATCCATGCTATGCTCTTAAGTTTCGCTTCGGGTGAGTCGTATTAGTCAAGTTTTCTGCGTCATCCTCACCACGCGCGATCGATTGTACACGTCAGTGAAAAAGGTCGGAACGATAAAATGCGGCGAACTCACGTAGCACATCATACCTCTCTGAACACGTCGTCTCGGATGGGCGGCAAATTTCGCCAAGGCGGCTGAGCGAACCATGTCCTTGCCTGCTGATGTAAAGCTGTGATGATTGCAAGGGGCCAACACAGAAACAACACCAGGCTGGCTGCTGTTTTGGAAAGAAAAGAAGCATTCGGAATTGATCGATCATTACATCGGCATATCTTCCAGATCAGCTCTCGCATTACTCCTACCACCCGGTATTGCAAAGGATACCACTGAACGTCATTTCTATTCTGCAGACGTTTCCTTCTTGTCATACCTATTCTTTGGACATTTTTTGACAGCGACAATGAAATACCAAGCATCCGTTGTGGCCGTCTTCCTTCTTGCCGTCTCTGGCTCGACGACCAATGCCTTTGTCCAAAACAATGGCCGATCGTCGCTCGCTGTTCTTCGAAGCGCTGTCGCGGCAGAGGATGCCGTCCAGGCAAATTCCAAGATGGAATCCCTCACAAATGACCTGATTGGCAAGCTTCGATTCCGAGAGGTAAAAGAGGAGTTGGAGCGTCGTGCTCTCAACACTAGCGGAACGTTGTCGGTTATGAAGAACCGCCTTCGCGAAGCGACCATGGGCCCCATCCGAATTGAAAAGGTGCAAGAAGTTCGCACAATCGATGGCGATGCATTAGATGAGGTAAGAATGGTCATCGCGAGTTCTCTGGGTTAGGGGGTCATCATTTTCCAAATCTTACGTCATGCTTCCCGTGCTTCAGGCATTTGCCAAGACAGGAATCAACTTTGAGGACACGTCGGACCCTGACTTTGAGTATAAGAATTTAATCAAAGAAACTGTGTCGAGGGCAGAGAAAAACCATTGGAAGGGGGCCACACGAAAGCTCCGAAAACTCACCCGTCGTTTCGGGAAGCTGTCCGCCGAAGCGCGATCCATCCCAGAAAATGTTTACATGGCGGTGCTTCGATCGTGTATGGAAGACCGTTTGCACGGGGCACGAGCGGCGGAATCGGCACGAAAGATCATGGAGCTCATGGTAGAGGAAGGATATGAAATTCCGAGTGATGTAGCGAACTTTTGCGTCAAGAACTCTCTTGATGATGGACCGGATGCTACTCACGACGGGTTCGGGGGGATCGATACTGCCCTTGCCATGCTTGCAGCCTTTGAACATGCCCCGACGCCCGTGTCCATCCAAGAAGATACATATGCCAAGATAGTCACGTCGATGGCAAAGGCTGGCTCTCTTGACGAGTCACTACAGTTCCTAAGAGAAATGGTGGTGGACAAGTCTCTCACACCCAATCTCCAAGTATTTGCTGATGTTGCCGCTGGGTGCGTATACTCAAAAAATGTGGCAGAGAATGCTGAGAAGGTCATGACAGTCCTGGCCTATGCCAAGGCAGCTGGTTACCAGCTGGACAATATTGCATCGACTGTCGATGGTCGGACCCTATTAGCAACTGGTGTTATCGCTGCGGAGAAGCTAGACAATGTTGGCTTGGGTCTTCGATTTTTGACAGCAGCAAGCAAAGCTCAAGGCTGCGAACCCGACCGTGGTGACGCCCTCGTCTCAACCCACTCTCCTGCTGCACAAAGAGCTAGCACAATCCTCCACCGAGGAGCCATCTTCAAGGCTTCCAAGGATCAGGCATGGCAACTGTCCGTGAAACTGCTCGAGCTGATGTTGGAGCGTGGTTTGACCCCGTCGCCCGCAGTTTGGAGAGCCGTTGTAAACTGCCTCGCCAAGGCAGAGAAGAGCCGAAAGGCAACTTCCGTTCTTTTGGATTGGGTAAGTGATCACAGTCTGTGCAATTTTATCATGTTGCTTGCCTATGCGAATGAAATGATTCTTATTTATTTTAATATATCCGATCCTCAGGTTGCACTTGCAAAACAAGGCAGAGCCGAAAAGCCGTCGCTGCGAATGTTTAATACTGTGGTGAACGCTTGTGAAGTTTGTGGCGAGGAGGAGTTGACAGTCAAGGTGCTCGATGCGATGAAGGAGACGCATGACACGGAAGGAAACTTGATCACATTCAATATTGCTCTGAAGCGTCTGGCAAAGCAAGGAAATACTGGAGCATGTGAAGGTATCATTATCGGAATGTTGCAGAACGCCATTGAGCCTTCTGTTGTCACCTACACGACGGCAATCGCGGCTTGCGTTGCTGAGCCAAAGAAGTCTGACATTGCTGTTGAGTGGATCAGGCGAATGCGATCAAGGCGCGTGCAGCCCAATGTCATTACATACAACACTGCCTTTGCCTCCTGTTTGGACGGTACGCTGGAGGGCAGCAAACGAGCGAGCAAACTTGCCGCGGAGATGGTGGCTGATATTCAGAAGCAGGTCGATGCTGGTGTCTTGGAAGTGGACGAATACACTAACATCATCCCCGATTTCTACACGAGAACACTGGCGCGTCAATTGATGAAGCAATTGAAAGCCAACTGGGAAAGTGGGGCAATTGACAAACAAGTAGCGAAGACTACACTTCGTGTGCCGTTACTACAGTTGGTGGAATTCATGAAGACCGACCTCGCCGAACTCGCTGAGAAGCAAAAGAACTTCGTCAGAGGTGATGCGTCTGATACATCTTCCATCGATGCGGACGTCGTTCCGGAAGAACTAGAGTATTCTACAGCAATCAGTACCCACAGAGCAGCGGCGGTATAGTCACCCCTCTGATCGACAGATTAATTTTCTGTCCAAAACCCATCATTTTCCACTCTCACGAAGGAAGTTGTTGGCGCAAGACCAAATCTCGCTTTTAATATCACATTTCGCTACTATTTACTAGAAAAATTAGCCCCGGTTGCAAACTGGCTAGTCCCATGCTCGATCGCCCATCAGCACAATTTCTTTACTACCGGTAGTTCACCCCATCATGCTCCGAGGAGACGTTGCAATGACTTGGATACGAACAATCACATCCACCAAGCCGTAGCTACGACTCGTACAGCTACGACATGCATATGATCCCTACACGTCCTACAATAGATTTGAGATAATGTAATAGGTATCCTAAAGTCTGCCTATGCGATCAATATATCGACAAACCAACGGCTGGAACGACAAGTCGCTACTAGAGCGTGAAACAAGTGCGTCACGTTGTTGAGCGAAAGGATGCTTCTTTACGAGCTGGTGGTTCTTGCTTGTAGCGTGAACGTTCAAATATAAAGTACTTCATAACGTACGCAAAGTATCACAACACATTAAAATATTTGTTCGTGCTGCGATGGCCCATCTGGTCGGCATTGGCTTCGCACCACTTTCCTCGTTCAATCGGTCAGTCACGACTGAATCGTTGCTTAACGTGTGGGTGAGCAACATAGGGCCGACCGGCTCCCACGCAAAGATTTAGGACAATAACCGAAGAAAAAAAACTGAGAGGGCTTATCACATAAATCCGGCGCGATTCAACGAAGGCTTCATACATTGATAAAACTCTCCCGCTATGAATGTTTGATATGCAGACAAATTTAAAGCATGGGATGCCGATGGGGCATATCAGATTTCGAACGTGCATCCACCACTTTTACTTTCGCGTTTTCGTTTGCACACTCCTCGCAGCGGCCAAAGCTTCACCCGGAACCACCATTTTTTGGTTTCGATCTCACTAGCTAGAGCATCATCAACAAGAAAGATCTCATAAACCGAGCACCTGACGAGGCGAAACGACTCCATTCAAGATGATCGGTGCAGCAAATTTTTTTATCATTGCGTTTCTCGCAGCCCTCACTCTTCCGGCCGAGGCACAACTTCGTGCCGGACGTGCCGCTAGCGAAGTGCAGCGCACGTTGGTAAGCCTTAAGTTTGTGGCGGCCAACCCAAGTAGTAAGCTTGGTCGATGCCAAGGAGACTGCGACAACGACGGACAATGCCAATCAGGCCTGGTGTGTTACCAGAAGGATGCCGGGTCGCCAGGTACTGTTCCTGGCTGTCAAGGAACTGACACAAGCCGAAACGATTGGTGCATCGATCCTGCCGACCTGAGTACGCCACCAACGGGCTCTCCTCCAACTGGCCCTTCTCCAACACCACCTGCCCCAACGCCATCGAGTTCGAGCAGCTTGCAAGACTTCAAGTTGAAACTGTATTGGGAAGAGGGATACTACTGGCAAGAGGAAACGTTTGAACGAAAGTGGTGTATGCGCTGTCGAGGTGGCCATTGCAGGATCGGCGATAACCTTTACATTGAGGAATGCAGTGACAAGGGTGTGCAAAGGTTTGACTTTGAATACGTCAACGACCAGGAGGTTCTGATTAAGCTGCATGACACTGACAGGTGCCTGGAGAAATACACAAGCAATAGCGAAGAGTGGAAATACTCGTTATACGTCCAGAATTGCGATTCTGGGGATAGCAAACAGCGCTTTTCTGCAAAATCAGGAGGCTTTGATGAGTATCGCTTTGAGATCAGTCTGAATGTTGCCTCGAACCTTTGCGTCACAAACCGCCACCATCCTAAGGCTGGTGAAGAGGTGCATCTCGAAAGTTGCAGTGGAGCCAGAAGATCGGATACCTCTTACTGGGAGCGCTGTGACACCAATTCTTGTTAAGTTGCAAGACCGCCAGGCGATGTCAAATTTCTTGATTTAAACTGAGGGATGACTCGGTTATGTAAATTACTATTTTAGGGATGTGTTTCTCCCCGACCTGGCTGTAGTAGTACATCTAGCAGAGCGTGGCACACCTTGTCTTCATGGTCGAGCATACGGCACCGCCAAGCTAAAGTAAATGTGGTCGCTGGGGCCTATCGACTGAGCTACGCTTCTTGCTTTACAGGCCGCCAGTGCAATCAAAACCTCTATCAAAGTCTAGCTAGTAATCGATGTGGAGTCGGCACATTCTACTGTAGTACATAGCATCCCGTGCTCTTTCTGTCTGATGTCACAGAGCGACGAGCTCGTGCACCGTCCGTCCGTCGAAGGCGCAATCACTGGACGTTTTCGACAGTCCATAAAGAATTTTCTCACATTAATTAAGTTGTGTGTGAAGGAATTCTGCAACGGCGCGGCTGAGATTTAACGTGGGTGAGCAACATAGGGCCGACCGGCTCCCAAGCGCAGTCAAGAATTTAGGACAATAACCGAAGAAAAAAAACTGAAAGGGCTTATCATATAAGTCCGGCGGGATTCAACAACGGCTTCATTCATTGATAGAACTCTCTCGATATATGAATGTTAGGTATGCAGACAAATTTAACGCATGGGATGCCGATGGGGCATATCAGATTTCGAACGTGCATCCACCACTTTTACTTTCGCGTTTCCGTTTGCATTGGGCCAAAGCTTCACATAGAACCACCATTTTTTGGTCTCGAACAAGAAAGATCTCATAAACCGAGCACTTGACGAGGCGAAACGATTCCATTCAAGATGATCAGTCCAGCAAATTTTTTTATCATTGCGTTTCTCGCAGCCCTCGCTCTTCCAGCCGAGGCACAACTTCGTGCCGGACGTGCCGCTGGCGAAGTGCCCCGCACGTTGGCAAGCCTTACGCTTGTTGCGGCCGATCCAAGTGGTATGCTTGGTCAATGCGAAGGAGACTGCGACAACGACGGACAATGCCAATCAGGCCTGGTGTGTTACCAGAAG
This sequence comes from Nitzschia sp. DOCU1, assembly GCA_951394045.1. Lineage (NCBI taxonomy): Eukaryota > Bacillariophyta > Bacillariophyceae > Bacillariales > Bacillariaceae > Nitzschia > Nitzschia sp. DOCU1. The sequence goes on from OX595989.1 coordinate 785,787, forward strand.
GATGCCGGGTCGCCAGGTACTGTTCCTGGCTGTCAAGGAACTGACACAAGCCGAAACGATTATTGCATCGATCCTGCCGACCTGAGCACGCCACCAACGGGCTCTCCTCCAACTGGCCCTTCTCCAACACCACCTGCCCCAACGCCATCGAGTTCGAGCAGCTTGCAAGACTTCAAGTTGAAACTGTATTGGGAAGAGGGATACTATTGGCAGGAGGAAACGTTTGAACGAAAGTGGTGTATGCGCTGTTCAGGCGGCCATTGCAGCATCGGCGAAAACCTTTACCTTGAGGAATGCAGTGACAATGGTGTGCAAAAGTTTGACTTTGAATACGTCAACGACCAGGAGGTTCTGATTAAGCTGCATGACACTGACAGGTGCCTGGAGAAATATACAAGCAATAGCGAAGAGTGGACATACTCGTTATACGTCCAGAATTGCGATTCTGGGAATAGCGAACAACGCTTTTTTGCAAAATCAGGAGGCTTTGATGAGTATCGCTTTGAGATCAGTCTGAATGTTGCCTCGAACCTTTGCGTCACAAACCGCCACCATCCTAAGGCTGGTGAAGAGGTGCATCTCGAAAGTTGCAATGGAGCCAGAAATTCGGATACCTCTTACTGGGAGCGCTGTGACACCAATTCTTGTTAAGTTGCAAGACCGCCAGGCGATGTCAAATTTCTTGATTTAAACTGAGGGATGACTCGGTTATGTAAATTACTATTTTAGGGGTTTGTTTCTCCCCGACCCGGCTGTACAACTAGCATAGCGTGGCACACAGCATACGGCACCGCCAAGCTAAAATAAATGTGGTCGCTGGAGCCTATCGACTGAGCTACGCTTGCTTTACAGGCCGCCAGTGCATCAAAACCTCTATCAAAGTCTAGTAATCGATGTGGACTGGGCATAATCTACTGTAGTAAATAGCATCCTGATCTCTTTCTTCAATTATGAGGTGCCGGTCACAAAAACCTACCGTACTTTTTGGAAAGAAGTATCTCCCATAAGTTGGTACCCCCCCTTCTAAGTAAGCATTCGACTGTGAGAAATAATGTATTTTCATATTCTAAATAACTGATTTAATCTGAGAAATGTGTGTAAGAATACCGAATTTCTTCGTTTGATTCTCCTCTTTTGGCGGGTACAATTCACCAAAAAGTACGGTAGAAAATGGGGCACATCGCAGAGCGATGAGCTCGTGCACCGTCCGTCCGTCGATCAAAAACCCGCCGGGCGGCAGCAAGCCTTGCGCGCGTGCCAGCAAACGAAATTCGCTGTCCGCGGGCCGGGCGCCGACCGCGTTGCAACGTCGAACGGCGCCCCCATCACGCGAAGCAACGATGAGACCATGCCAAGCAGTGTTGTGAGTCATACTCGAGAGGCATTTATGCACACATAGAACGACACAAACAGCACATTTCCTACTTCGTTGGAGAGAAGTTGACAGTAGTAAGCAAAGATGCTTCCTCTGGACTTGGATGTCTGCCAGAAGGCCAGTCGCTATGCGTAAGTTCCGACGGAGTTGACTTGCCGCTGTTTGAGTGTAGAGTTCCTCGTCGCTCAAGCAGTCTTTTCAAATGATACAGGACTCGGGTTTGTCAGGAGATGACCAAGCGATCGTCGCTGATCAAGGACTTGAAAGTTGATTGCGTTCCGTACTTTGAAAGGGATGAAATCATGCCCTATTTGGGCGAGAAGCTAGGCAAGGGAGGTTTCAACAGTGTCTACGAACTAGAGAAGATTGAATTAGACGAGTCATCCCCTTGTTCCGATGAACAACGCCGGCAACGATCGGCCGTAGCCCACAGCTTGCAGCGCAAGCTTGCCGTGAAATTCCTCAACGAGTCGGCCATGGGGAATTCGAATGTAAGTGCACAAGCAAAGGACGTTTTCGACAGTCCATTAAGACTTTTTCTCATTAAGTTGTGTGTGAAGGAATTCTGCAACGGCGCGGCTGATTTATTGTTGGAGGCGAAATATCTCAGTGCTTTAAGCAATCACCCACACCCTTCAATTATCTCGCTGCATGGTGTGGCAGCGGCGGGTGCTGCTGGTTTCGCCACTGGGCAAATGGGTGGATACTTTCTTGTAGTGGATCGGCTGTATGATACGCTGGACAAACGCATTGATGTTTGGAAGGAACTGAAGCGACGAAAATTGCGCCATTCGTCGCCTACTAACATTAAATTGTTGCAAGCAATGTTCCTGCAACGTCTGCAAGTCGCCTGCGATATTTGCTCCGCAATTCGTCACTTACACAATCTCAAAGTGGTCTTTCGTGATCTCAAGCCCGACAACGTGGGTTTTGATTTCGAAGGTCGGGTCAAACTCTTCGATTTTGGTTTGGCTAAGGAGCTGGATCCACTTCAGCGAACACCTGATGGAATGTATGAAATGAGTGGTGGAACTGGTTCCAGGAGATTCATGGCCCCTGAGGTCGCTTTAGGTGAGTATTGGCTGTTTCTCAATCGTGCTGTTATAGTCACCATCTCCTTACCATGCTGTCGTGACCCGAACTAGGCGAGCCGTACAATCTTTCTGCGGACATTTACTCATTTGCCATTTTGTTCTGGGAGTTGGTAGCTCTGGAAAAGGCTTTTGGCAAGCTTAGTCAAGAAGAGCACAAGAAGACAGTAATTCATGGCAACGACCGACCGCCCCTTAAGCGGGAGTGGCGACCGGCAATCCATTCGATTCTTCAGAATTGTTGGCAGCGCAACCCCCGGGAACGAACTAGCGCCAAAGATTTGTACAACGAACTCCGGGAGCAAGTTAATATGTACTACGACGATGGGTTCGAGGAGTGCGCGGAAGGAATGGAGAAGCGACTTTGCATATAGAAGACCATCTTGGGTAAGTGTATTGTGCAAAACGGAATTTAAGAAAAGTATGCTGTGAAATTAGTCTTCAAAACTACATAATTCACATTGGTTACTTTGGGGGCAAATTTAGCTTGCTAGCGGTAGTGTTCAAACTGTCGTTTTCGTGACCCCAGTTCGACGCCGATGATCCAAAGTGTCGAGCCATGATCTCACCCGCGTTGGGATCCTCAATGTTAATCTCGACCAGTTTATGAGAGGGATGATCCTTGACAAAAGTTCGTATTCGTTCAATATGTTCAAGATGCCACTGGATCAAATCCTCAGCATTTTTTGATTTTGGGCCGCCCTTGCATTTGGCCAGCCGCGCCGCCATGGATCGAATTCTACCGACCCAGTTCTCAACACTCCTAGCCCAACGGGTCATATTCCGATGACTCAGAATAAATGTAGCATTTGGTGCTTCTTGATGAAGAATGTCCAAATTCTGGATTTGAGGAAAGTAGCACTGTCCTAGATTCTCAACATCCATTTGCGCCCAGACTTCATAGTCACCACATGACTTCAGAGGTGGCTTGCCCTTCTCTATTGCCACTTTGATGCACAACCCACATAGTAAGTCATTGATACATTTATAATGGCTGGATCGATATCCTGATCTTTTGAAGAAGGCGTGGATGGAAGTTGTCCCAGTCTTGGGCATACCGACCAAGAGAATAGGTGTAGGGAGTAATCGTTCTGTAGCACCGGTTGGTGGTTTGGGAAGGAGGATGGTGGATTCCACATCTGAAGTTGATTCGAGCCTTTGGCTCGAAAGCAAGGTGAATTGAGGCAACAAGAATGATAGAGACAGCAGCCCCATGAACAAAACGATTGGAACTGGGCGCGGTCGTTTGCGAAGGGGCGGCCACCGCAGAAAACCAGACATTGGGCCTTTCCGCTTCACAGGAAGATCAACGCATCCTGTGACTTTTCAAGAGAGCTGAGAGTCAAGGACGAGACTGCGGTTTAGAGTTATTGACAATATCAGTACTGTAGTACTGGGGACAGTTACTACTGGACTTCTATACACTTTCACCCCATCGTTTGCCGTCTTGCATGATTGCTGAAGCGAGGAGGAGCGAGCGAGGACATCGACGACTAGTTCGATTAACCTTGCCCCTGCCAACGGTGCCTTTGGATCCCCAAAATCACCCGTTCCCCGAAATCTAAATTCCGCACGCCGGGCGGTGAATGCGGATGTCGTTTTGCGATTTGCTTACATATGCATCATGAGTTGTCGGCATATACATATTATGGCGCAACTCAATCCGTTGAAGACACTGGACATCTTTCATGTGAAGAAACAGTGAACGGCTGCTCGAAGATTGCAGCCAACAAAGAGAGTGTTTCGAACTTCGCTGCGCTGACACCAAGTAGTACTCAACTGCTCGGCCCTCTACATTGTCTCTCACTAACCATGGTTGGGTAGCCGAAGTATCAAGTATTGAAAAAACTATTCAAGTGAAAAGTCACGATGTTTCACCTTAAATCAACTCCTTATTTACGGTCGCATTCCATTCCAAAACGGAGCAACGGAAATGGCGGCCGTGACGTTCTGGGGAAATCAAAATCAAAAAGCTGGGACGAAAGTCTCCTCCCTAGTCTACCTGAAGGGAAGTCGTGGGAGGATTTCGATTTTGAAGTTGAGGAGAGCATCAAGGAACTTATGCAAATTGTTAATGCTGGTGCACAGCAGTGTGATTCAGGCCATGCTTCGGGCAAAGACAACGACGTGCCCGACGAAGCGGAACTCGTTGCTTCATTGACCCAAGAGCAGAAAGAGCTAAAACAAAGGCTAACCATCGTCACTCACATGGTAGAATTAGGGGCGAAAGAAAGCACCATGATGAAAGTCAGCTCGTCTATGACGCTGGAAAAGTTGGAACAGCACGTGGGGTATCTGCAGAGTGTCAACGAAGGTCTTGCAGATAGTTGTGATATACTGGAATATAAACTTGATCTAATACGGCGAGAGAATGATGTTCTACAGGGATGACGAACCAAGTCTCGATCAAGTCAGTGTTGCTTCGTTCGATCGGGATGTGTTGCCGTCAAGCATGGGGAGGAATCTAGGATGAGCGCGGGTGCTACTCGATCAGATTGCATTCGGATCCCAGAAGTCGAGCATTCTTTGGGCTGCATTTTGAACAACAAGCTTCTCGCACTCCGGGGTCCAAAAAACGTAGGTGCTGGAAGCCGTCGGAAGAATTCGAGATGGCATTGATTTAATGACGAAACTCAAAATATTCATTGTTCCACAGTCAGAAAACTCCTTGATCACAAGATCCATGATGGTAGTCCGATCCTTGGAAAGCACAGGGGTATCGAAATGAACTTGCTTTGAAAACTGAAATTGCCAACGTCGAGTTCACGACCACCGAAGATGCAGAAAATGAACGTCACCGCAGTGCCCAAACTTCTTTGCCGTCGAAGAAAATGTGGACTTCAAGTAGAACAAGCTGGTGAACACAACGGCAGGCACTATTACACTCGTTTAAAAAGCCTCATTTCGATCATTGCACCTCACCTTTACGGGGACGTGCGAACTTCTTGGGCAATATCCCACAGATGTGGGATATTTGTCCTAGACTGGGCGGTGGCAACGTCGTCGAATGATAATATTCCGTTGGCTGCTGCGGCGCTATGTACGACGACGTATCTCGACTCAACCAGCAGTGTTGTGGAGTTGGGCAGCAGAGGTTTCCTAGACCAGAAGAAGATACACAATTAAAGGTAACTTATCTATTTTGCAAAATAACAACGATTGCTTGATTTGTGTCAACATTGGTCGCCAACTTTAGAAAGGAGGTGAGGGGATGACAACATCGTTCAAGGTGAGCCCCATGAGGTCAGTCCTGGCGGTCACAGTATTTGCGACCAAGTTTCCACTGACATCTACTCTCTTAAAGTCCGCATCACCTTTCACCTCCAGATCACCTTCAACTAGTTCGTCTCCGTCCACCTCGACGTCAATAAAATAAGCTTTCGGCTGGGCTTCTTCATACTTTTTATTCGCCAAACGACGATCGCGTCGATCACCAACATCGTCCTTGTTGAGAGCAACGATCATGTCGTCTCGGAACAAGGAGTCAGTATCCACCACAAGAGTCGAGGTTTGTTCTAACTTCATGTCAACACGGTTGCTGACAATGAACTCAGTTGCTGGGGCTGAATCCCTTTCGGGACCTTGTATACGAACATCGTCCAAGAAGGTGGCATCGTCACTGAAGATGGTAGTATTCTCAAAAACAGCTTTTTCTTCGAACCTGGAAGGCATGCTATAGACACAGTACCCAGAATCGGCATTGTAGGCGGGGGAACAGGAGGCATCGCCAGTCTGCAACTGGCGCCGGGACATTGCTGGGCCGAGATTTTCAATCGTTTCCTGAAGGTTGGCAATGCGCTGTTCCATCGACTCGATCACTTTCTCTTGCGCTTCAAGCTTGGACAAGATTTGATCCAAAAGTTGCTGCATGCCACCATTGCTGTTGCCGCCTCGAAGTCCTGCTTCGCTAGTAGTCGCACTGACGGCGGTGAAAACAGCCATGAGCTGAAAGCAAAGTTTTCCAATCATGGTTCTGCTGAAATAGTAGTCAATGATAGGGATAGGTTAGCTCAATGTTTCATGCAACACAGACAATAATGATTGGCATTAAAGAACGAGAAGACCAACGACTGCGACTAACCACAACGAAAGAATCAGGTGACACACGCATTGTTGAATGAAAAGCGATCGATTGACGACCAAAGAATTGTGTTTTGCTAACAATGCACTGACCTATAGTGGTTTCTTGACTCTTCTTCAAAGCTATTCTATCAGTCTTCTGTCCGATACAGTGAAGTCTTTTGATGAATGCAGCCCAAGCATCATTTTGTGAGAGTCGTTGGTGTTGCGTCGTCGATGAGAAGTCGATGATGGATCTCGTTCAAGATTTCGGCTGTTTAGACATGAGAGGCACGACCGACATAGTGTTCGTTTGTCACCGGTCAGAGGAACACAAAACTTGCATCCAATTGGGGTTCGCAACAACTATGGTCAGCACGTGTTTGAGAAGAAATACATAGGCATTCTGCACGCTTATCCCTCATAGTGGCAACGACGTAGGGATCTGTGAATGAGCAAGCACAGCTTGACGAACGTCGTATACCCAGTACTTTTGCTAACGGAGCACATAGTCGGCCTTGCCTTGGTTATGATGTTTCGCGTAGTCGCAAGGTTCCAACTCTCTCATCAAGCAAGCAACCACGCGCTCCCCCAAATCTAATGCACTGTCACTGATGTTGTCAAGCATACGAGACGGCACAGGACGCCGGGAATGCAATTTACTTCGGATGCCAAAAATACGTACGATTGATGGCGTGGGGTGCGAAACATCACGGGTGGGATATGAGCCTCGGGCGAGTCAAATTGCATCTTGAAGCAAGAGGGCGGCCGCAGAAGTTCCCTCCACCAACGATGACGTTCCATAACTGATGCCCCGAACGTCTAGTCATCCTTGAGATAGGAGATGAGTCTGCCTCTTCCACCATGCGGTCGTTCCCGCCATAGTCGGTGGGTTCAGTTTGCAATCTGACTCGAAGGCAACCTACACGTCGGCCCGTGCATGGAACACCATTGTGTCGAACGAGCGGCGGTGGCATCGCTGAGATCTTCCAAAGAAAGTATGTATACGCAATCTTGACTACTTTATTCAGCGGTTATGGAAAAATACGTATCATCTGCACGTCTGAGCAAACATGGGAAATCGACTAAGGAAATGGAGGGTTGGGAATGGAATCGCCATTCAAAGTGTTTCCCTGCAAATTACCCGACGCGATAATGTCCGTGGCCTTGACGTCACCACTGACAATGAGATCTCCACCTTTGACTTGGAGCTTTTCAATCTCTGCAGTTTTGCGGACGACAAGGTCATCAGTTTCAATCTCCTTTTCGAATATCACGTCGTCCACAAAAGTCGCTTCCACATTCTTCTCGACAATGAATTCCGTTGTTTTTGCATGCGCGGAGCGCGGGTGGTGGTGATCGTCTGTTGATACTCCAATGGTAACATCATCCAAAAAGGTGGCCTCATCTTGGAACTCTGCACTGCCTTCAAAGATTACATCGTTGTCAAAGTAGGCGAGACCACCAACGCGAAGCTTACAATATCCTCCGATGCGAACATCCTCATTGAAGACAGTTGTGTTTTGAAAGGTGACGGGACCATCAAATTCGGTGTCTTGTGTGATCTTGAGGGGGCGTACATCATAGACGCACTTGTCAAGAATGGGGTCCAGGTGGGGGACACAATCATTGTCAAGGAGACGGCGGTTGTTTTCACTTAATGCGCTCATGATTTCTTGGAGTTCGGATAGGACTTGGTTCTGCGATGACTAGTTCGTGTTCCTCGAGCTTGACCAAGATTTTGTCCAAAGTCTCTTCCAGGTGGGTATTGGCAGGGCCCCGAAGGCCATCATTTGCTATTGCAGTACCCAGAAGGGTGGACAGGAGGACGATGAAAGCAAGTCTGAGCATCATTGTGGGATTTCGAAATAGTTGTTGCGAGGTTAGGGTGGTTCATTGAATCGTTGAAAATGTGAGAGGAAATCAATCCCAGTTGATGGGATGGATTCAATAGCATGCGCCTTCACTCGTGGTTGCATAGGAACCGGGTGTCCCAGAGGTCCCGAAGGACACGAGAACCATCAAGCCAGGAAAATTCTTGCTAGACAGAAAAATCACGATTGGCCTCGATGGGAATCTAATGTGTCACCCACGAGTCGCCCAACTTTGCTCTAATGAGATGACAGGGAGACTGTCTACTAACATATATCTTGGTCAATGCATCAATCCACCGTGGTACTGACTGGAAGGAGAGTGAAATAGTGTGGGTACCGTACCATTGCCATGCTGCTCCTTATTTCAAGGATCCATCATCAATTCAAACGGAAGAGTGCGGAACCGCTGTTTGATAAGGAAGACATGATGCGCAAAAAGCAAGGGTTGCCAAGAACCGATTTGTAATAGTAGTAGGACTAGAACGTGGTTTGTTAGGATCAATATATGCTATGTATCATGCGAGAGCGATGCAACGTTTCTCTCTAGCTAGTCCTGGCGGTTCCATTCTTTACTACTTTAATTGAGCACGGAATACCCCATGACCACGCAACTATTAGATAATGTATCATCTACCGGTACCGGTATCTATATTCATCGAACCGATTGGCTGAATTTGTTGACAAAACAAATTACTGAGCCCCAACGCTACGTCGAAGCTGTTTGTTTTAAAAACAGATTCAGATTCCTCGCGTTTCGCGCTTCCCAACGGTGTGCATATTATTGCCGAAATCCGAAGTTTCACAGCGACAAAGAGAGTTTTCAAGTTCCTCAAAATTGAGTTTACGTCTTATTTTTGTTAAAATCAGGAACTTTTACTTACCTACGCGCGCAGGCAGGCGACACCATACGAAGGCTTAATCGAATGAAGGAATCCAATGGTCACAGTGGCGGCATGAAACAAATAAGAAATGCGAGTCAGTCGGAGTCAGTCTGGAGTTCAACCATGACGCCACTCGGGTGTCTGCAGTAGCAAAGCATCTCAACTACCATCTCCATTTCTCACGTCTCTGCTACTCTGGCACTTCAAGTAGTTGTATCAGAAAGCGATACCTCTTGGACTCGAGACGGCACCTTTCCCGGTGAAGACGTCCAAAGAATGAGACTGGCGTCGCTTTCGGAACACGAACACGCGATGGTGGTGTCGGGAAATGAGAACCCGACTTTTCCCCCTATCAGCGAGTAGCGACGGCTTGGTGGCAAAGAAGGAGGAGAAAATCCCATGTCAGGCGTAGAAGAGCAGTTTGCAGTGAGCTTAAACGAATTCTATCAGCACAATGTTTTCCTGATCCCATTCTTCATTCACTCTCGAAAGCAGCCACGATTATCTTTCGATCTCGCTATATCTTCCGTCATTGACGACTCTTATAGCAGAGCATTCCACCCAAAATGTCCGCTTCCACCATGGAGACTTCGATCTGGTCTCTGGAAACATTTTGTTCTTTACAGAACAACCTACTGCAAGATGCCATTACCGCCCAGAATAATCTTCCAGTGTCGTCTGCAGAATTCTTACGACAACTCGGGCTGCCGTCGGCGCATCCTTTTTGCACGCATCCAAACCAGACGCTGATTCATCCCATGGCACCTCCCATGGGGCCACCGTCCGACTTTGAATATCCAAGTTTGTGGGATGCAGTCCTTACAGAATTTTGGTATCGCGTTCCGCCAACTGCGGCACTCGTCTACCTCTTTGCAAATCTGTTTGCAATCTATCTGGCTCCCATGGGATTCTTCCTGTTGTTACTACTGCTCCTGTATTCTCATCGTTACGGCGGCGGTGGTGGTGAGGGCAAGGCAAAGTCCTTTCAGGCCATGTGCACAGAAGCACTGTTCCATGCTACCTATTTCTTTTCCTGGCTTATCATGACAGATGATCAATACGTTTTGGCGTTTGGCCGAAGTTTAGGTGTCATGCTTGTATTGATGTCTTTACGGATCGGACTGGAGCTTACGAGACATCGACTTGTCTGCAGACCCGGCTCTTTTCACTACCGCTTACTAGCGTTGACAGTGGTGTGTTGGCTCTTGTCCCCGTGGGGCCTCTATGACCGAGAAGAAATTCTAAATCTCGTCGAGCCCGGCCTCTACTACAATCATGACAATCCAAGGTTCAGTTCCGTGGTCCAACGATGGTCGGAAACACTTCCCGACTATGACCGCGAGGCGGCTACCAAGTGGCAATGGACAGGCGATGCTCGAACTGGCTTGCCGTATCTTTTGAATCAAATTGACGATGAGAGCGCTCCCATGTTTCATCGCGTTTGGCTGAATACAACCGACGACAATGAATATGTGGCGTTGGATATTGCCTTTCCTGCCACTGGGCATAATGCAAACAATCCTTTGTATCTAGTCTTGCACGGATTGAATGGAGGAAGCAAGGAAGGATATGTAATGGATCTTGCCGCTTCGAGAACCAAAGCTGGATCGACTGTTGTTGTTATGATAGCGCGTGGCCTCATGGAAACCCCGATTCAAGGTTGGACGGTACGTACATTGTTTGTTTCCTCTTGGGAACCATGAAGTTTGTGTTTTGCTTGGGACCGATGCCATTGAACCCTCCCCAATTCAGCATCTCATTACAGCTCGCTCCTCTTGCCTGCATCCATTTCGTCGCCACAGTTTTTCCATGGTATTCGCATCGCAGATGTTCATGCCGCGGCATCCACCTTGCGACAACGAGTCCTTCAGCCGCATCAAACACTTGCGGGAGTTGGATACAGCATGGGTGCGATTGTCTTGAATCGATACGTTTCAACGCAACCTGATGTTGCTTTGGATGTCAGCGTATCCATTTCCGGTGCCTTGTGTACCCTCTATCAGAAAGACTTTGAACGTTCCAAGCGTACTTGGCAGCGCGTCATTACGGGGTATATGAAAGACATGTTCTTTCGAGGGAAATGGGGAAATAGGTTGCATCGAATGCTTGGTTCCAGTGATTATCAGGGTCTACTTCGGGCGCAAAACATTGTGGTACGTCTACAGCATGTACTGGGAGAACGGACCGACACTACAAAGAAAAGCATGGAACTCTGAGTCCAGAATGCTTAACATGGATTGAAAAGCTCACCCGTGCTTTGCGATGCACTGTTATGCTCTACCTTGCACCAGGAAACTGATTATTATGCGGGAGTCCTGTTCAACGGATATGATAGTCTGGCAGAGTTTTATACTGTGATGAGCTCCATATTGCCTTACCCTCAGAACAACTCTACACACGCAGATGTACGCCAAAGTATCCCCATTCCCCATTTAGTCTTACAAGCAATGGACGATCCACTGTCGACGTGGCGCACGAATGCCGCAAGTGATCCTAAAAGCGCGCTCTATCCCACCAAGCTGGTATCGTCCGAGTCTCAGCCGAATCTTGTTCTTCTCCTTACAGCCACCGGAGGGCATGTCGGGTGGCCCATGAGCTGGTGGCCACACTCTTGGGAATTCATGAACGATATGGTAGCTGCAGGGTTTGTAGACGCCCTTGCTATTTCGTAAACGGAACCGACCCGGACTTGGACGAGCAACTAGCGCCGCCGAGATATATGCAAGGCCATCTTTTCTCATAGCAAATCAACTACTAACGAGACACTCAGATTCTATATCAAGGGTGATTACACTACACGCATTGTTTCTAAGACTATTGGATTCGCTATTTCCAGTACGAAACAACCACGTTCGTGCCCGAGACATACAACCAGTACGGATATGGGTACTATAGCGTAACGCCATTCAACTTAGGTGTAATCACGTCCGCAACCGCCGTGACAGTGTCCGCCGTGACAGTGTCCGCCGAGACAGCTCCAGAAGCAGTCACGTCCGTCGCCGAGACACTTCCCGTCGCCGTGACATCCGTCGCCGTGACATCCGTGGCCGAGACACTTCCACCGTCGAGTGTTACGCCATTGACGGTGGTGGAACCAATGGTTGCTCCGTTGATCGTACCCCCGTTAGTTTGTATATTTCCACTGTCCAAAGTTAGACCATTACCATTGAGGACGTTCTTTGTCCCCAAGTCAGGGTCGGTGACGACTTGGAATTTGTCCGCATCGACCGTTCCATCAACGTCTAGATTGAATGTACCGGGATAGTTGGGGTTCCCAAACTTGGCTTCCTCTCTGACGCGTAGAATATCGATGGTCGCCTTGTTGTTCACAATAAGATCCTCCGTTTCAATTTCACCTTCGGCCTTGCCATCGATGAAATACAACTTGGGTTGATTCTTGTACTTTGATTTGTAAGTGTCATGTCCCAAGCGACGTCGTTGGGTTCCTCGCGAAAGGAGATCCTCCGGCTCTTCCGCTTCATGCTCATCCAAGCGGCGATCGTCGTAATCCACATCGTCATGGTCAAGTGCAATCGTGACGTCTGCGCGAAACAGCGATTCAGTATCTACCAACAGATACGAGTCTTCCTCAAACGTGACTTCTACTTTGTTCTTGACAATGAATTCAGTAGGATCCGCGTTGCTACTGTCGGGTCCTTCGACGGTGACATCGTCATAGAATGTAGCATCCTCACTGAACTCCACGTCGCCATCGAAATAGGTTGTATTCGCGAAGTAGGTCTTGCCCCCGTTGACATTAAATGTGACGTTGTAATCACCCTCGCGGCCGATTGTAACGTTATCCTCGAATGTAACATTGCTAGCAAAGGCAACTGGCAAATCAAAGATACAGTAGCCAAGGGTGCGGTTGTAACGCGGGAGGCAATCGTCGTCGTTGTAGATAGTACCGTTCAAACGGCGATGAGACTCCAAGTGGCCAAGGTGATTCACCATTTCTTGGAGTGAGGCGATGATTTCGTTTTGTTCAGCAATGAGCTTGGCTTGTTCAGCGTTGATCTTGGCTTGTTCGGCGTTGATCTTGACTTGTTCTTCTACGAACTTGGTTTGTTCGGCGATGAGGTTGTCTTGTGCCTCGAGTTTCTCGAAGATCTGTTGCAAGACCCCATCAATGCCGGTGCCAAATGAGCCACGAAGGTTTTCACTGGCTGCCGCCACGCTCAGTAGCGCTGCCAAAAGAATGACAATATATCGAAGCATGTTGCTTTGTTGATATACAATAATCTGTTTTGGTACACATCCACGAATACGAGAATTCGATTAGTCGTATAGGTCTTGATAATGACAACGAAGCTTCGAGTTGCTGTTTGCGAACATGGTCAAACGAAAGTATCGGATACGATGAAAACAACAACGGCGGTGTGAAGGTTTCCCTCACACAAATTGAGTCCAGTTGGGGATGAAGATCCCTGGATTTCATGCATGCGCCTTTGATAGACCAATCAACAACCCTTGTACTTTTACACTTACCTTTGCGCTTTCCCTTGTTTGTAAAAGTTGAGTTTCTCGTGCCGCACTCTTGCATGTGCTATTTTGAAGCCGACGAAATGAAACCAAAGTTATGGGAGGAACAATCTTGGACTGCGTGCGAGCAGATTGGTGCATGTTCCCACTCTCTTGTTCTTTTAGAGTACAATTACGGTTCTTCGTGCCAAGATGCATCGTTCCGACAATCATTGGGCATATTTCGAAAGCGAAGCACATGTTGAATGAACCCGAGTCGGCGCACCATTACATAGGCTGTCCAGCGCATGCCATGAAATTTCTTCGTTCGTAACGGGATTTCTTATAATCCCTTTCACGGCGGATGAGTGATGTTGATGTGTATTTAACACGTGACTTTTTATGGAATTGAGTCCCACTCACTCGCTTTGCACGTGCTGCCGGCCAAAGCGAAAATCCCGAACAACAACCAGAAAGCCGCTTGGTCTATCTGCCTTTGGCTATCAGCATTGACAAAGGCTTTCAACAACCACTTTCCCGTGCTCATCAGCCGACAAGAACGTGGCGGCGGCATGCCCAAACTTAGTCCGTGATAGCACGATTTGGGAATGGCACCGATGAGTTGCGGCCGCTTTGTTTTGAAGCAAGCGAACCGCTGGGCAGATGGAACAGCTGCCGCTGCAGCAGGAGGAGATCAACAGCTGCATATTCCGTCGTCTGTGGGAAGGAAGACAGTTGAGAAAAGACCATTCTCTTCTTTCTGGGCTTTGTCGTCCGAGGGGCAGAACGTTTAACAATGAACGGTTTTCAGCGCTGAATATGAGGAGATGATCGAGAAGACAACTCCATCAGCTGCGGACGAGTTACCACTGATTGCTACTACTAGTAGTAGTAGTGGAGCCCACGAAGAAGTGGGCGTCGACGACTCTTCAGGGGCGCTGAAAGACTGCTAGTCGTCGTTCTGATACTATACCAGTAGTGCTGCTGGTGGGTCTCGCCCCAAAATCCATCATCAACTGGTTTCTATGATCTGGTGTGCGTGGTGGTGGCATGTTATGTGATGCCTTCTTCGGTACAATGGTAGCTAGAGTAGAAGTGCTCCTAATAGGAGCTCCTTGTCGGCAAGAGCTGAGCTTGCTCTACTGTTCATTGCTGGAATACTCTAGTAATCATGGTAGGCTACCCCACTGCAATGATCGATTAAGAACCCTACTATTTCTCTGGGTACTAGCTACAGTGAAAGATGGAGAGTATGATAGGTGTCGTGGCATCGTATGCCTTCCTCGGCACAATAGTAGCTACCGGTAGTTCCTTGTCGAGAGGAGAGCTATTGTGCTATCAGGCGGTATGATAGTATAATTTCACATGCGTATCGTGCGTACATAGTGTTGTCTGTAAGCATAGATGATCCCGTAAAGGGCGGGAAATGAAAAAATTCGGACAGAGTTACTATGGCAAAGCTCGTCTAAGCGTGACTTTCACATGAAAATTAATTAGGGATTTTGTTGGCGGGTCGCGCGCGCAGGCAGCTCGCAGCCCACTTTCTTGGCCGAAAAGGCAAAAGACATATCATGTGATGGTCTTTGGGCGGGTCGGCAACAGGGCAATGTATGGAATGTCTAATAATAACAAACAACATTTTGGAGATGGAAGCGCTCAAAAGAAACAAATTTGTCGAGCATCCCTGTCATTGCCAAATGGATGGTTCAGACGTCACCGCGTTGATCTTGTAAATAAACCGTCTCCGAAAATGATGCCGGCCTCACCATCGGACGTTGGGCATTCCTCCATTCCAGCGCCGAAGCAAGGGAGGCTTACAACTAGAATCATTGCACAACACGAATCCAAAATGAGTAGAACTACCGAGGTAAAGATGCGCCTCGGGCCAATTATGGAACGCATGAAGTCGAGTCTAGCTAAGATACAGTCGCTAGAAGAGTCGCTGAGTCTCAGTGCCGAAGGAGAGTCCAGAGAACGTTCTACGGAGACCAGCTCCAGCACAGGTGCAAGTTTCAGCCCATTGCACAAATCCAATACTTTAAAGTTCATACCGGGGAGCAATAAGTCCAGACAGTTATTGAAGAGTAGCATGGAAATGCTCAAAAAGAAACTCACCACTCTTCAGATCATGGAAGAGACACTGAATACCTCAGAGGACAGGCGACAAAATCTGCAGCACTACTTCTTGCAAACATCCCTTTCGAAGCCAATGTTGGAGCTGGCTGCGACGAAGCGAAGAAATCAAGAGCTCGAACGGGATCTGGAGTGTTCTGAGGAAGAGAAGAAACATTTGGAAGAAAAGTGCTCGACTGTTGAATATTTGAAGAAAAGAGTTACATCTCTTTCTGACAGCCTGAAGAAATTGAGCGGAGTGGAGGCGGAACTCCTCAAAGCGCAGGAGCAAAGCAAGGCTTACGAGCAAGACCTGCAAGAACGTCAGGCAAAGATCGACGAGCTTTCCATGAAATGTGACGATCTTGAATGTCAAGTCGATCAGCTGAGTGGGGAGTGTGATCGTCTCCGGCAAAGTCTTAAGGAGGAGCAAGAGCGAAACAAAACCTTGGAGGTTGGGGACTCGAATCTTTTGCGTGCGCTCAGCCCTCAACTAGACGCAAGTGTTCATTGCGTCAAGGGGTCGATGGAATCCGTCGATGGCCAGTCTACTGCACCAACGGTGCCGGATACTGATTCTCTTACACACCAATCTTCTTTTGTCGACGAAACGGGCTCTGAGCTCGAAGTGCACGGTAGTAAAGATTCATCTATTGATTCATCAATAAGTCAGGATGACTTGATGAATTTGCTGGATTTCGTGGACACAAGTCGGCTGACTCGATTTGACGATGACGATATTAGTTCCACTCTAACCGAGGGTCAAGGAATCGCCATGATTCAAAAGTTGGTTGCCAAAATCGAAAAGATGGACAAGGAGAATGCCGAACTCAGAGCATTGCATCGAGTGTCCAATGTGAAACTATCTGGTCTGATGGTGGAGAACACGCAACAGGCTTCTCGACTTCAGGCATTGGAGCAACAACAGATGGTTACTAGGCCGGGCTCTAGTAGTCCCAAGTTACTCTCGCCAAAGACAACGCGCGGGTCGTTCTTTGGGTTTTTGAAGCACGATCCGCCAAATAACAAAAAACTGAGCAAGGTAGAAAAGGCGCGCCTGATCAGTGAGGGGCTGACAATGCAGCCCCGGGGGAAAGAATAATTTCGATACTAATAATACTCATGGGGTTTGGGACTTCTGACTGCTGCTAGTATTGAAGTCTGTCTACAATATATCTACTCTGTACCGTATAGCAAGGTCGACTTTGCGTTGACTGGCGTTTCGTTTCTACGAATTCAAGCTACTTCTCTAGTGGCCCTATGCAGCAGCTGTCTGCTCGGTAATCTCCTTTAACTTTTCGGCCTGGTCTTTGGCAATCATCTCATTGATCATGGGATCAATATCGCCATTCAAGAATTGAGACAATGGATAATTTTGACCGAGTCGATGATCGGAGCAACGCGAGTCTTTCCAATTGTAGGTTCGAATTTTCTCACTACGGCTTCCCGTCCCCACTTGCAATCCACGCCGCGCTCTCTCTTCCATTTCCCGCTTTTCATTTTCCATGTCATACAGTCTGCTCATCAACATTTTCATTGCCAATTCTTTGTTCTTCAGTTGTGATCGTTCTTGTGTGCATTTGATTCGGATTCCAGTTGGCTTGTGAAGCAAATCGATAGCTGTTTCCACTTTGTTGACGTTCTGGTAGAAGTTGAAAGAAGCGAGCCGTGTGTGAGTCGTCAGAAACCGTTTTGCCAAAAGATACCCTCAAACTATAACAGTATTTTGAAAGCTCACCTGTCCTCCAGCTCCACCAGACCGCATGGTTGACATCTCAATATCTTTTGGATCAATGTTCACATCGACTTCGTCACATTCGGGCATAACAGCGACGGTCGCTGTCGATGTATGCACCCGCCCCTGCGATTCGGTAGCTGGTACTCTCTGAACTCGATGTACTCCCGCTTCCCACTTGAGTTTTGAATAGACCCTATCTCCTTTGACCTCCATGACAACATTCTTGAAACCTCCATCTTCACCCGGGGACTCGTCGATTACGGACGCCTGCCATCCTTGCGCTGTACAATATTTTCGATACACATCAAGCAAATCACCTTTTGGAGTAAAAAGTTGAGTTGATATTCTACGAAAACACACAAGGCACATTACAGATACCAACAACTTACCAGCAAAGATGGAAGCCTCTGATCCACCCGTACCAGCTCGAATTTCAAGCATAATGTTTCTATCGTCGTTGGGATCTTTTGGCAGCAACAAAACTTTGATTTTTTCCTCTAGCTCTTCCAGCTGCGGTTCGATCGTTTTCATTTCCGCACGAGCCATTTCTCTCATTTCTGGGTCGTCCCCGGCATCTTGAAACAATTCCTTGGCGCCTGCGAGTTCGTCCTTGAGCTGCGTGTATTCTTCGTACGCCAAAACCACTTCTTCCGATTGCGAACGTTCGGACATGACTCGTTGCAGTAATTTCGAGTCCCCCAACACATCTGGATCTCCCAGTCGTTCTGTTAGGGCCATGTACGAACGACGAATACCTTCCAATCGTCCCAGCATGGAATCGTCCAGGGCCATGAAAAGCGCCGTCGATGCTGGCGACGTGGGGCACTGTGGCGTAAGGAAGCCATGCGTTGCCACGGCACATAGCCACAATATGGCAATATTCAACCTCATGGTAGCTAGCTCTTCAAGTCCTTTGAAAAGGAAAACACAAGGACGAGTATAATGAAGGTCTTCGATAATCCATCGAAAATCGATGATCGGTGTTCCACATCATCGTTGGCGGCAGATGAGACGGAAGATGAGAGGCGCAAGGAAAAACCGTCGGAAGTGCGTGTTAGCCTGAAGATGGACAGACATTCGACTCTTTGGATCTCTCACTTACACGTGGAGTCCTGCATGTTGAAGGTAGGTATGTACTGACTGTAAACTAATTACGTCATCCATTACCTGGTCTGTGACACAACCGCGATGACGTCACCCTCATGAATGTCGGCTACACCACGACGACACATAGAGGCAATGACCGCCGATCTTTGGTTCGATCCGCCGTTGCCTTTCCTTCAAGCTGGAGGATGAGAGTGGAGAGAGAGAGACAGAATGAAATCAAGAGGCTCATAGCATCTCATTATTAAATGAAACCCCGACCTTCAGCTACAATCATGAGATCTCTGCATCGATCGATTCTGTTGGTTTTGGCCGCCACGTTTTCACAATGCATGGCTTGGGCCCCACAATCCAATAATTACTGCCGACAGGGGCGAACTACGCTGCTCATGTCCAGTGACAATGCTCAAGAATCTAGGCGGATTTTTCTTCATTCTGCAATTGCCACCTCTGTATTTGCTGCAACGTCTCTTCCTTCGGCTCCCGCCAATGCCGTTACTCGAGCCATTGGAGGTGCCGAAGAAGAGTGCCGCGCCGCTGGGAATTGTTTGGAGATTGGAGAGCTCGATGGAGCCTTGGGGTGGAGCTGGGGTGGCAAGGATCGATGCGACGCGACGGATCCACTTTGTGGGCCTGACGGGAAACTACGAGACGAAGCTCTGGCAGGGGAGAAAGTCCCAGAAGTTACCAACAAAATCACTCATGTAGTCGAACTGTCCTATTCCATCGGACGGGAAGAATTTGGAACGCTTCGTCTGGGTCTATACGGCGAGGATGCGGAAATGAGTGTGAAACAGTTTTTACAGTTTGTAACTCAAGGACTGCGAACAACCAGCGATCTGGTATTTGAAAATGGCATGGGAGTAGAGTCAGATCCAGTGTCGCTCACTCGAGGCGGCATTCTCGGACAAATTGTCCCAGGACAACGATTAGACTTTGGTATTCCTGCACAATCCGCCGCCTATGCTCGGGCACGGGGGAAATCCAAGGTCGGTGAAAATTTCCTGGCACAGCCTCGACCCAAACCTATCGAGGAGCCAGCGCTGCGCCCGCATGATGTTGCCGGACTGCTATCTATACCTGGCAAGGGCATTGGTTACGGCGGAACTGGTTTTGAATCGGACGACGAATGTTTTGAGTCGTCGTTTCAACTCACAGCGGCCTCGATTCCGTCTATGGACAAGAAGGAAGGTCGACGAGTGATTGGACAAGTCATAGATCAAGAATCCATGAGAAATTTGGCTCGGTTAGCGTCACTGCCGACCAAGAAGGGTTTCAAAGGAGTGATTCCGGGTCAAACCTCTGGACCACCGCTACTCAAGGTTTCCGTGACGGGTGTGGATGTAATTCCGGTGGCAACAAAATCATAGTAACGGTGCAAGCGTGATTTGATTATAGAATTTAGAATTTGAAGTCCAACCCCAGTGCTGACTTTCGTCGACTTCTGACAGCTAACCTAGGCGAAATCGACAAGAACGGTTTGAATCGAGCGAGGTGGAATGGATCCAGATAAAAGAATATCGTTGCCGTCGTATAGGACATAGTTGGCGGAGTCTTTGGCTTCGTTGAGGAGCACCACGGTCTTGTCACTTTCGCCGTTGGGTGTCGTAAAGGCGCCCATTTGTAGGAATGGCCACCCAGTAGTCATGCACACCTCGCCCTCGTCCAAAGCACGGGAAATAATTTCACCTGTCGTCTTGGAATAGGACCATTCTGCCGCCGTGCTGTTGCATGGACCCAGGGTGACTTGCGATCCACCCTTGGGTCCGTATGCCCCTCCGTTGTTCTTGAGTTTTTGCAACACAAGACACACATCGGTTCTAGCAGCTGGAGTATTGATTTGACGGAATGTGATCAACCCCTCCTCTTCAGCCGGAATGAGATCAAAAGTGGCTGCTTGGTCCGTACAATCCGTCAAAGTGAGTCCCAAGAAACTCGTGTCAGGTTTCGTGGCAACGCAAGAAGTAGTGGGATGACCCAACCAATCATGTCCCGAGACCGAAAGCTGTTTTTTGTCATTCACGTAGAATTGTTGTCGTGTCGATCCCTCACAAGGCCACGCGGTGACTTCCACTCCACTACGGGCCAAATCGTTCATTCCACCTCCCGCAACGACCTGGTCAGGCGACCGAAATGCACGGAATCCATCCTTGGCCGTATCGACAATACCTTTCACCGCCCTGCTCCCGGGTCGAACATAACGCGAAATGTGCCCCATGTAATAGTACATGGGCTGAACTGCTAATCCATCATCAAGATGCTTTGCTGGGAATCCCAGAGCGTTCAACTCTTCTCTAGTACGCGAATCTCCGGTGTTGGGGCCAAAACGAGCTGTAGCATTAGTCTTTTCGAAATCAAAGAGTGGAGGAAGGTCACTTCCATTGATGGCGCGATGCGGAACTGCCAAAACTGTGGTATCGCAAAGATTATTTAAATGGTTGGGCCCTCCAATGGAGTCGAGTCTTGAGGGGATAGAACAAACAGCACGTTGAGTTATGACGGTCTCACAGACATTGCAGGTACACTGACAGTCACTCACACCAGATTCCATTCCACCCATCCATTACTTCCCGCCATCAAGTCTGCCAGAATCGCATGACCATAACGTTCCGCACGAGACCAGTAAATCTCAATATCTCCTCCTGCATATCCCGTGTAGGGACAATGGCAAGCTTCACTTCCCAAGATAATGTGTTCTTCCGAAATATTCAACGAATCCAACTTTTGTTGCATGCGATGCATATTGGGCGTTCCCACGGCGCCGTCCAACAATCGATCCTACGAAAAGAATTCGTGAGTGTTCAAAGTATCATGCATTCGAAAAACCAAGTCGTAACGAATAGAGTCAAACATACCATTCCACCTGCATACCAGTGGTAGGCTGTTCCTTTAATGTACTTGGCAGCCTTGTTCGTGTCATTCAATAGATACTTGGCCCATGTTACCATGTGATCTTTGTTGTGATCAAACATGAAAATGTTCACGTCGGGATGATCTTTCTCTAGTTGGGGACCCAAATGATAGGCAACAAAGTCTGCTTCCGCCTCGGGTGAGTACGCACAAGCTCTAGTAGTAGTATGGGCAAATGAGGGGGAAATGAGAAATCGCACAGTAGGTTGCATGTAGCAAAACACAAACAGAGCAATACTCACTCCCAAGGAGCTGGGAACTCCGGTTCATTTTGCACCGTGACCGCCCAGAACGGCACTCCCTTGTTGCGGTCTTTTGAGAAAATTGGAAGGAATAGCAAGTGGTGAGAACGGTCGACAAGGAAACCGCTACTCCATTCTGCTACTACTCCAACTTACACGCTTGTAGAAACTTTGAAAAATACAATGCCCACGCCTTGGCATACTTGGACTTTTTGCCAGTACCTTCCCGCAAACAGCTCGGTTGCGTCGAAAAGGTCATTTTGGATGCATGTTCGGCGTCTTTATCGTCTTCCCAGGTAGCTTGCTTCATCCACGGTGGTGGCGACCAGGGCGAGGCATACATTTTAAAGTGTCCATCGACACCATCGTCGGATTTCCATTCTTGATTAAAGACCGTCGTGGCCCGTAAAATCATATCCAACATGCCATCTTTTTGCGAATCATGCGTCACATTCATATCAAAATGTTTCAAATCAAAGTCCCCATCCACTTCATCAAAGGAATATGACTTGACAGAAAAGTCACAGGAATTGATGTGCACTCGCCCTAACGAATATCCCAACCCCGCCTTGCCAAAAAAGAGTTCCATCAATTTTGTCTTTCCGGCTTCAGACAATGTCTGATAATTCAACGAGGCAGCTTCGGTAAAGGCAGCTCCAAAGCCTAGAATGGGAGTTCTCTTGAGAAAGGGTGAATCGGATAAATTGGTTTGCAGTATAGCATCCGGTGCTCCAAATGCATTGAGATGCACACTGGCGGGCGTGGTACTACTCATCATCCAACTTCGCACCTTTTCAGGTTGCGAATAACAAGGTCGATGCGACCATGGTTGACTGGGAGTACCCATGGTAGTTTCCAAAATCCGTGCAGTAGCTTTACTGCTATGCGTCAAACAAAAGGGCCGGTACATGACGGGTGGCACCACATTGGAAAGTTCACCCGGCGGCAAGGATGTGTCGGGCGGTGGAGGTGCTACCGATTGTGGCAGGACAATGACTGGCTGGTTGGATCCTGGGGCCGGCACGAACATGTAGGCGGCAATGAACAGCAAGACAAGAGCCAGAAACTGCAAACGACAAGTCCAGCATTTCGTATTGCGGCTTTCACCAGGAATAATGGCATTGTTGGCACCGTTGCCGCCGACGAGGGGCTTGCTTTCGTGGTTCATGATGACACCAGCAGCAGGAATGACTATGCTTGTCAAACGTAGTCTGCAATATGAAACAAACCCGACGGTTTCTTGTACAAACAAAACAAGTGTCGAAAGAAGAAGCAAAGGCCCTCCGCGTGGTTTGTTATGGGAAAGTGGGCAACGAGAGAGAGAGAGAGTCGTCGTCGTCGTCGAAATGCCAAACTGCATCCATTTGATGCCGTTGTGGTGTCAAAAGGCGAAGGGCGAAGGCGGTCGCCAAAGATTGGATGGGTATCCCCGACATGACCTGTCCGTCGTCAGTTAATGATGTGGAAAGATCTCCGATCACTATGACCTGAAGCTTCGACTTCTCCGACAGCGTTTCAATTTCGAACTCGCAAAAATCTCGTTCCTCGCCGCGTTTCGACGATGGCGGCGACATATGTGACAGGAAAGACAGAGCCCATGGGACGCCCCGTCTCGTTCATTTACGACGAGCCTTGAGTATCTGGGTGCATCCCTTCCACTCCTTGTTACTGGTTGGATTCACGAGTTGGATTCACGAGGACGCAAACGCTACAACAACATGCCGATTCGCAAACGCCCCGTCAGTTTCGGCAATCCCGCCCTAGGAACCTACAAGGGATTTGTGTATACTCTAGAGGGAACAAAGTCGACAAGTCAAAAACCGCTAGTCGAAGGGGCTGAAGCTGTTGATCGTATGGTAGCAATGGTCAATGTCCCTCCCGAACAAGTACCCGAAGGCATTTTGAATCTAGCACGATCTCATCGCCGGTTTATCGAACATGTTCGAATTGTTATTGGAGAACCTGAACAGAAGGAAGAAGAAGATGCCACAAGGAATACTTCGAAACGAAATCTGGCAGCCGTGAGTGAACAAGAGGAATTAGTAGTAGCGACATCGTCGGTATATTCTACGACTTGCAACAATAATAACAATCCGTCTCCACTAATGGCATCCGCCATGGAACGAGCCGCTTCCATACTGGCAGCCGATGAAGCGAGTGCTGAACAACAACAACAACAAACAGCAGAGGATTCTCTGGCAGCACCGCCACAAGCATCATCATCACTACCCTTCATGGCCACTTCCCTCAAATGGTCCGAGAGTAGTGATGTTGAAGATCGACCAAATCGATCGTATCTAGTGCTCATTCATTTACAAACGGAACAAGATGCCGAAACCATGGTGGAAGATTTGCATGGCCGTCCTTATACATCACTCGATGAAACAGTGACATGCAGTGTTCATACCGTAGTGGCATTGCAGGGACAAGATGGCGTCTCGCTCTTGAATCCCATGTTTGCTCCTTCTACGAAAAAGAAAAAGCATGGGGCACTCGAAATCTTGCCATCGACATCCTCCAATGGAAGTGACCAACAAGATGACGATGGTCATGACGAGAATGACGACGATCCAGACCATACTACTTTGAAACCGGCCACTTCGAATACTCCCCACCACTTGACAGAAGATCCAAATTGTGCAGTCTGTTTAGAGCACATGTCCTTGGATCCCAATGCCGAAGACAAAACGTCCATATTGACTACCGTCTGTAATCATACCTTTCATCTTGACTGTTTGGTACAATGTCAAGATTCACCTTGTCCTGTCTGTCGTTATGACCATTCTGGTCTCAATGAAACGCTCAGTCAGTGTCATATTTGTGGTACTACCGAACGCAACTATGTTTGTTTGATTTGTGGCGTTGTCTCTTGTGTCAGTGGCACGTCAGCTGCTGTACTCTCACCGCATCATCGTCGTCGAGGAGTACGTGACGAAGAACGAGATAGTTGTGGTGGAGCCATGCCTACTACTAGTACGGGGGAGGCAAGAGCAGCAGCGTCGACATCCTCCTCTCGACCCTATCATAGTCAAGTGAGTGATGAGTCAACGGAATCGTCCGAAGCTACCGCTCAACGTTTTTACACCAGTCATGCCAATCAACATTACGATGAAACCTTGCATGCCTATGCTCTCGACACGGAGACGCAACACGTTTGGGATTTTGCCGGTCAAGGCTACGTACATCGTTTACTACAAAACAAGGAGGATGGTAAATTGGTGGAAGTCAGTGATCCCAACAATACAACGTCCCAAGAACGATCATTAACGCCTGGATTGAGCGATGCTCAAGAAGGAGAAGTGGTTCATCGTAAATTGGAAGGCTTCGCGTCGCAATACTACACACTCTTAAAGAGTCAACTTGAACAACAACGAACCTTTTATGAAGGCCGTCTGCAAGAAATTCGAAGAGAATTCTCCATAAAAAAGGCCAATGCCGCCAGCGACAAGGCCGATTTGATAACTGTGTTGAAACAAGAAAAGAAACAACTGTCACAACGTTTGCAATCCTTAAAGCGAAAGCATTTGAAAGTGAAGGAAGATGTGGCCTTTTTGAAAAGCATGAATGAAAGTTTGGAAGCCAACAAGGCTCCATTGACCTTAAAAATCAAGCAGGCACAGCGCGAACAAATCGAATCGCGGGAAATGTTTCAAATGTATTTGCCGGCATTGGAAGAAAAAGTGACCGCGCTCATGTTGCAATTGGAAGAAAGTTTGGGGGGAGCATCGGAATCGAAACGCGAAAATTAGAATTCTAGTATGCACGTGTACTCTATGGGATGACCACCTTGCCCGTATATACTCTAGATACAAGTTGTTGGGCCGTGTTATTGATGTAGTAGCCCCCAAAGAGTAGCAGCAGTATCAAGTGTCGGCCTATTTGTCGGTCCAGATCAATTTCGGGATTTTGCTCATGTCCTTTCGTCGCATATCGTCCGTGTACTTGAAGAAGTACTCTGCCTTGATCTTTTTGGCAACCAACGATGCAGCAGTCGCCAAACCACCCACGGTCAAGACGAGCCATGGCGTGAGTATAGCATTGAATATTTGCGCCTTGGCCCAGTACGCTCCCAAGATTTTAGCTGCCACCAGTGCGACAGTAAATGCTTTGGATCGTTGCATCGCCTTGTCACAGTTTTGAACGACATCTTGAGCACTGGGACAAATATCGAGATGCTGCGTCTTTCGGTCCAAGACGAATTCCCTAGACGGCGTTTGCAAAAAGGCCCCAGCGTCATCCAACTGCAACAGTTTTTGCACTCGATTTGGTACCCGAAGTAAAGTCGCATCCCAAAATTGTTCCAATTTTGATCCAGCCTTTTCCGTCGGACTCGATAGACAAAAGAGGTCCCGTCGAGTCTTCATTTTCTTGGTCGCCAAATCCTCGACGGACAGCTTCTCTTTCGCCATCATTTCCCGAATATCCTGGGCCTCTTGCTGGAGGATGTTTTGTTGTTGCGTCGCCAAGAGGTAGGTATCTTGGTCCAAAAAGTTGTCCAAGAATAACTTAGTCAACCAATTCTTTGGCGGTTTTTTCGAAAAGCCGGCGCTCATGAACCGCGTTCGCCCCACGCCCGTTGGACAAATGTAAAAGCCGCTCACAAAGGATGTGGTGTTGGTCGCCTTGTCGACGCGTTTGAGCTGAAGATGGGTCGGTAGCTGGAGAGAGGACGTGGCAGTGGGTGGGAGCTCGTCCGCCTTTTTCTTCTTTTTCTTGTCCACCACACCACGCACCGTTCGATCAATTTCCAGAAGCTTCTCGGCTGCTTCTACCTTGGCATTTATAATCCAGCCTTTACCATTGTTGGGAAAGCTTTCGGAGATTTGGAGTGGGAAATCCTTGCTGGCTGAGTACATGTCGAAGGGTTTGGCTTGATGAGCAAACAATCCATGGTCGGCATCATAAATATTGGATACAACAATCGGCCAGTCTACTGGCATTTCTCGCATGGCCGTCGACATTCCAAAGCCAAGTTCGTCTACTTCCTTGACGGTTGGTGGCGGGGTCGCCAATAGCGCTTCCTCCAAGCCACCTCCTGGGAAAAGCCAGACCATTTTCTGATGAATTTGTGCTGGAACGGCTTTGGCACAACTTTTGGAGGGGACCACAGGTGGCATGGTGCCATCCGATTTGACAATCTGTGGAATTTCGGCACACTCGCCCGACTTTCCGTCAAAGGACCACCCGTGGTAGGCGCATTGAAATTTCCCGGAGGCAGTGACTCGACCCTGACTAAGAGCGGCGGCCTTGTGCGGGCACTTGTCCACTAATGCTACCACTTCCGTGTCGCTCAATTTCGCGACGACATAGTCCACATCAAACACTGTGACTTTGGTCGGTTCCTTCAGCCGCAATTCGTGGGCCCAAATGACTGGGTACCAGTGTGCATTGTAATCAAAGTTATCAAACGCTGTAGAAGCCGATGATGCCGCAGACTTGTCCTGAGCCGACCCCTCCTCTTCCACGGTAGCCGCCAATCGGCGGCGAGAAGTCAAGGTGTCACGTGATATCTTTCCTGTCAAAGGTGCAAACGAGGCAACCCCTGACAGGTGCTGGCAAAGCGCAGTCATAAAGAGCAAAGAGTGACTTTTCATTTTCCACATGAGTCGAGGATTCACAACAACTTGAAAGCTAGAGTGAGCTGCCGACGATGATCAACCCCACAGCTCTGTTCGCAAAATACAATTTGTGACTCCATCCGCCAGAGATCTTTTCCACATCGACATCGCAAACAACGACGATGAGATCCGCCCGCCAATCACATTTATGGTCGCTGTAGTCGTTTGTTTCATGTATATTCCATTTTCTGCGCGGGAACGTTCGACCGCCCACCCGTCGGTCAGATGCGCGAACAAAGCACGAGCGACGTCACGAGATCAGATTAAGTCGTAGCAGTCCAATTGCGCCTCTACCGGTAGTGTAGCAGTAGTAGCGGCTATTGGCAACGAAAAGACCACGAACTCAACCACATCCCCAAGTAGTAGTTAGCTAATCTAACCGCCGTTGGCTTTTCATAAGATGACACTTTTCCATTCCTTTAAATCCCGCTCTATTGACACTTTAGCTAGTACTGGCAGTAGTAAAGTAGAGGAGTGCCCAAGATTCGGACGACCACGTATTGATGCAGGGGTGTGTATTATGAAGAAGTCGAAGCGGAGGGAATGGAAGGCTCCTCCTCCATAGGGGTGGATGCACCTTTGCGGGGAGTAAACACAAAGTCAAGAAGTTCCAACTTTTGGATTCGCTCTTCCGACATGGAGGATCGTTCCCCTTGTTTGTACAATTTGTATTGGCGCCTTTGACCTGAGAAACAATGATTAAACAGGAGACCAATGTGAGTAAAAGAAGGCTCAGCTCAAAGCAGAGTTACCCCTAACATTACATGAAAGCCACTTACACTTTACCCAGATTGCAAGGCTCTTATCTGGAGGATAATTGGATGGTACATTGGAATGCCCATGAAGCATTCGGAACTGACAAAGTACGCGATATCTCTCTTCCCAAATAGCCTTATGAGAGTCCCAAACAAAGCCCATTGCCTCCAGCTGTGCTTGTCTCTGATCTGTCAACGTTGTATGTTTACCGTCTTGTTTCAGTTTGTATTGGTATCTCTGCCGTTTGACCCATTGGGCTAAGGCCGCGTTTTCCTCGTAATTATGCGGAACAAATGTATGCCCCTTTTCTGCACGGAACCTGACAAGATCAGCAAAACGTTCAACCCAATGTTCCGACTGGTAATTTCGAAACCGCTCGTCGCTTTCATCATCGTCCTCATCGTAATCATCACCACCTTCGCTCAGCATCTGCTGCTGAAAAGAAAGCATAAATTGCGCATTCCTCATGTTTCCTGGTGCTGTCCAGCTCGCTCTTTGCTTTAGACGATTTTTCTCGGCAGTTGCGTCTGACGTGTTTTGCCAACTTGTCGTCCGGTGTTTCTTGAGGGACGGCTCCGAACTGGAGGAACTAAGCCTGGTTGGGCTAGTGCGCTTTGTTCCAGCACCACGGTATTGCGGTAGGGGCTTCAAGATGCTCTCTAATATATCTTGTTCCAGAAAAGTAGACTCGGAAAGGGTAACCGAAGGCACTACCTTCTCAACACCCTTTGGTCCAAGAGGGGTTGGTTCCAACTCCATTGCCGAGCAGCTTGTTTTTTGGTTCCCGTAGCTTGCGTCGACCATAGCCAGCAGTTGCGCACTGTCATCGACGATTTTACCCCCATCCATAAGAATCTGGGACACATGCTGATGGTATGCCTGAGGCCAAGAGGGATCCATGTCAGGAGATAAGTTGCCGAGATACATCGTGAAGCAACAAAATTACGTGTTTCAGATTGTGGGGGCAAGGAAAAAAACCGCAAAACGAAATCTTATACTGGAAGGGCCTTAGTGATTGTTGCGAGAATTCTGCGAAGGTGTTGATATGCTGAATCGACTGCAACTCGTTAATAGCGTGTCGATCGGCATTCTTGTCAGTCATCGATAGGCTATACTAGCGAACTTGAACAGAATATGCAATAAGTATCTCCGAATTCAGGTAGTTTCTCGTAAAGCGCTTTAATTCAACATCTCTCAAACAGGCTTATAGAGATTGAAATCTTAGAGTGGTAAAATTCGCTCCCTTAATTGTGCCAACCCAGTGAAATCGAAAGCTTGTAGTGAATCGTTGGAAGCGGGAAACGACTACGGTAGTTCACTGTAATACAATAGATGTAGGTAATATCATGTCATGGTCAGGCACGTGTCCAACATCTCCAATTCACTGACAAACTTTACTAACTACCAGATCCTGGTCCGATAATTCATTCACTTAAAGGGAGGAATTATGAATCCCCATTGGTGTTTCCCCAGCATGTTTACAATGTCCCACAAAGGCCATTAATGCAGAGAAACAGTACAGTTCAGTAGTTCTTTTCCGCTTATCGAACCTAACGCAATGAGCATTTCTGAATTACGGTTTGTTAAGGTTTTTGTCATATCCTGGTGCAGCCAGCATCACCGCATGCCAAACTTTGGGATCCCGCGTATGTGCGGGAATATGATACTACCGTATACCCTCGTACAAAACTGTACGATACTATGCAGAGGCAATAATATCCAACCCCTCCGACCGGGACTCTAAAAATGGTCAGACCCAAGGTATCATCATATTACGGTTCGCTTACCATATGTACCACACTGCAACACAGTCAGTATTTCATGTTGCAGTGAGACCACGATTCTTTCATTCATCATTCGTGACGGTGCAATTTCGCCGTCCGTGGCATCAAGGCTTTTCGTTCGCAGTTCGGTTGATCGCATGGAAAGTAATGATGGTTTGGCATGGGACGATGTACCATGTCGTTCGGAAACTACCGGTCAGAACTACCTAACTACCGGTATGCCAATCTTGAAACGCAAATGCATGCAGTTGGTGGCGTTTGTCCCGTCAGCAGACGCAATGCGAACCCAAGCCAAAGACAACCACAATATAATTTACGACTAAAGGCTGCTAAAAAATGGAGGGTGCTGCAAATAGAGGCGGTCTTAGTCGACACAACGGTACCTTACTAGGTAGATAGTTACTTGGTTGCTGCACTTGCGGAAGCATCAAGCAAGGGCCCATTGTGCTATGAGTCGTGGGGTCGTTGAGCTACTCAACTTGGCCATACTAACTTGGTAGCGCCGGGATTTTAACTTGTTCTTCCGCCCACTTCCTTGCCTTTGGTCCAAATCGTTCAAATTGATATTCCGTAGATGGATTCTGGCAGGTCTTGTGATGGTGGCCTTTTCCACCACACGCTCTACAAACCTTGGAGGGCTCTTTTTTGGAACCTTGGAGCGTAGCGCTCTTCCGCTTACTAACTTGTGGCGAACGCCCCTGCTCCCGTGGCGTCATCTCATCAACAACTAACCCTCCCTTTATGCATGAAAAGTCCCCCTGTCTTGGAGGGTTATAGATAGCGCTTTGAGTTGAGGAATGATAGCGCTCATGCAACCAACGGGAATCGTCCATGTTTAAGTTCTTGGCAAGTAACAAGGAAATAGCGTGGACGCAAGGGTACCCCATCTCGAGCCCCTGTTGGCAGGGGCACTTGGCTTCGTAGGTAGATTCGTCGGCTGATACCAGCATTCGATGAAGGGCATGATCGACTGTGCCAAACGAGACGTATGCTTTCCACAAGCCACCCTTATTGAAGACAATCCTAACATCGTGCCGAGCTGCCAGGGTCTGCTTCATTTTGAGGTCCTGATAGAGCCGATGGCATAATAACCCATTCGCTTGCTGCAACGCCTCGGTCGCGGCATGTTTTCGCTGGATGTGTAACAGACTCCACCTGTGCAAAAAGGTAACGATCAAGGTGGCGATGGGTCGTTCCGCGATTGAGCTCACCATCTCGCATATCGTCTCATCTGCGCTGACATGATCTTCCACTTTACCAAATCTGATCTTTCCTGCCTCGAGAAAGACATGGGAAGCAAATAGATCTTTGCGATTGTCAAACCACGTGGCGGCGCTTGAATTCTCCCTTTGAAAGTTTTGCAAGTACGCGCGATACAGCTGTATCGTGGGCGCTTTGGCCATATCGACTACGATAGCTTGTTCGTTCTTGGAAAGTTTCTCGGGGCACTCTTTTATCAAGCGCCGTATACACCAGCACCGCTGTGCCGCAATCAATTTGAGTAGTTCATCCACTTCCTTGCCCTCCATGAAATGCTTCGAACTAGAAAGCACGATCTGGATTCCCGGAAAGTCTCGCATAAGATGCTGCATAAACCACACCCAGCTGCTTTCCTTGTCTTGGTCGCAAATCCCCACCGCCAATAGCACAACGTCGTCGTTCGAGTCATAAGTCGCTGCTAAAAGTAGAGTGTGTGCAAAGTGCCCCCTCGTCCGTAAATTCGCAGTCACAGTAACAAATCGCATTTGACATTGCTTCCAGGCATGTTTGGCAAAGGACGGCGCCATATAGAGACGAAGAAACGAGTCGAGATTGTCATTCCATGAGGCCGGTATCGTCTCCATCTCGAAGGTACCACCCGAATCGATTCTCTTCCATGCTTGGATAATCGATGACAAAAGAAAGTACTGTCCAATGTGCGTTTCCAGCGGATCCTGATTGATCTTGTGCAGCACTTTGTAGGCCTGCGACCTCCCCAGATCAAAGCCTGCCGCCTTGGCAGCTTGTGCGTATTTTTGCACGGCTGTCCCTCGTTCTTTCGTCGGGCCATTGTACTCTCGAATTTCGTCCGACGCCAAGGTGATCATCGAGACACTGTATTGCCGTTTTCGGCCGGGATCGGCCTCCGTGCAATGATGTTCGAGGCAGACGCTGGTAACTATATTTTTATAAATGAACAAGTGGGCTTTGCAGATTGTATTTTCTCGCCATTCTTTGGCATTTTTCTTGGGAGCACAGGCACAAACGCTTTTGTAAATGCCGCTCCGTTTATCGACAGTCATCGCTTTGACCTCCTTGGAGAGCTCATGGTTGTAACGAAGCCACTGGCTTTTGCATGTGCTCAGATCCCCATCCGGTGCCTCATAGCCGACTACGAGGCATTCCATATTAATGAGAGCATTGGAGGAGCAGAAGATTCGAGGCAAGGGAAGACTAAACTACGTTATCGACGTTCACTGATTGTGCTAAATGCGGGCACTTCACTGCTGACACACGGATGAAATCTGGGTTGATGATTCCTTCCTTCGATGACACGGGCGGTCACGGCGGCATCTCATGATGATGTGGGAGCGTGTTGTGTTGTGTTGGAAAATGAGGTGCCGACGTCATCCGAGTCCATCGAGTCGACAGTCCGTTTAGTCGTCTGCGCTCCGAGTCTCCGACTATCAATTTCGGATTACTAGAGAGGAAGAAAACATTTGGAGCGGCAACGGAAAGATTCACTATTTGGAATCTTGGAACGGAAGCTAACTAGCTTGACGTGAAGCTAATTTAGCTAAGCAACTACATGGAGACAAGCGAAAAGAAAAGTCTTCATGTTGGAAGACTTGAATAAAGCAAAGAGCGATCGTTTGCGATAATGTCGGAAGCAGCGATGGATGGAGAGGGTCAAGTATTGTAGTCATAACTCTAAGGAGCGAAGTGTGTGAAAGAAACTATCTAAAAGTAGAGACCTTTGCATTGGCAGCGAGTTGCAAGGGACAAGAGCAGTATCATTGACGATTGACAAGTGTGGTCAATCTAGTCAAGAGTTCAGCTGACGAGGTACAGACTCGAGAGATTTCAACACGCTTGTGTTACGAAAGGTCACACGTGGTATTTTGAAGTGCGTGTTATTTTAGTGTTTTCGTTTCTTGGGTCTACCAAAGAGTGAGCATTTAAATTCTCTCGTATCGACCATCTGTCGAGAGTCGTGTCTGTGGGGACTATAGCGCTAATGCGCCACCTGTCAGCATTGGTTCTTTTCCCCTTGTACACGTGATTTCTCCCTGTTCTTCATCTTTGATCTCTGCCCCGGATTGTTCTCCTTTTGATCGCGATGCGCCAGCAAGAGGTCCTTATTATGTAGTTATTCTTATGACACCTCCTTGACATGCGCCACCAATGTCAGTCATGTGCTTATATGTATGTCTGCTCATGTCACGTCGTGTCAGTCCTTTAGTGTTCATCTGTCTGTTTGTGTCTTCCGTGTATTCCATGTAATCATATGTATGAATCCTTGGAGTCGGATATCAACATACTTCAACACCCTTCCTGTTGATTTCCCGACGTCCATAATTCCTCGGTCTTCCGTCGAACTTATGCCTCGACTCTCTTTATGTACTTCTCTTTGTGATCATCGTAGATTTGCGAGCTTACGTTCTTCGTGAACCAATCGCTGAGATTCTCCGCAGTCTTCACGAAAATTATCTTGATAAATCCATCTTCAATGAATTCCGTTACGTATCGCGTTCGCAAGTCTAGATGCTTCGCTCGTGACGTTGTAGTCACATTCTCCGCCATGAATATCGCTCCGATATTATCTACTCGGCATATGATGGGCAGTTTTACCTTTACTCCCATCGTTATCAGTAGCTGTGCGATGAACTTAATTTCCTTCGCCGCTTCCGATAGTGCAACGATTTCAGCTTCGCTGCTGCTTAACGCGACGCTTCTTTGTGCTTTGGACTTCCAACTGATTGGTACGCCCAGTAAGAATATCGCGAATCCAGAAACACTGATCCGCGTCTGTTTGTCTCCGGCCCAATCGCTATCAGAGAATGCTACAATGTCCCATTCCTGATTTGTCCCGCCGAACTTCGGCTCAATTCTCAGTCCATAGTCTTCTGTATCTAACACAAATTTTATTGCCCTTTTCATTTCGTTAAACGCCGCTCGCGTCGGGCAATCGAGAACTTTTGAAAGCTCTCGCACCACATTTGCGATGTCTGGTCTCGAATGTTTCACAAGATACAGCAAAGTGCCAACTCCACTTCGATAGACTCTGTGTTCGTCCGGAGTAACGCTTGGCAACTTATCATCTGGTCTCACTATCCCTTGTCCTGGAGTTCCTGGCGTTTTGTAGTGCGTCATCGTCTTGACGAGTTCTCCAAACTTGGCTTTCATTGATTTGATCAAATGAGGCTGTCGCAATGTCGCTTTTGTTTTATCGTCGTTGAAGACGATGTTGCAGCTCAAATAATCGGTCATATCCGTCTCGATCTTTAAAGTAAAGCCTTGTTTCTTTAGTCCCGCAATCGTACTTTCGATCGCCTTTTTCGTTCCGCAGCAATAGCAATCATCCACATAAAGCGCGATGTAGATCATGCCATCGTCGTCGTTTCTCGTCAATAGACAAGGATCTGCATATCCTTGTTTAAATCCAATCGCTTTCAGTTTCGCGCTTAACTTTTTAAAGAACTCCCTCGCAGATTGAATGAGTCCATAGATTGTCTGATTCAGCTTGCAACACAAGCTGTTTTCTTGTCTCACATGAGCGCCATTGTTCATTAATTCTTCGGGTGCATCCATGTAGATATCTTCGGCTAGATCGCCGTGAAGAAATGCAGTTTCGACATCAATGATCACGTTGTTCAATTTGTAGATCATCGACAGTAGAATCATGATTCGAAATGTGATGTCGTTTACTACTGGAGCGTAGCTTTCGGTAAAGTCGACTCCTGGGATTTGGCTGTATCCGCACGCCACCAATCTGGCGCGAAACACGCCATTTCGTTTGACCTTAAATACCCACTTCGATTTAACGCAACGCCGATCTCGCGGGATTTGCGTGCGCGGAATCAAAGTCCACACATTTCGATTTTTCATATCGTTCAACTCTTTATTGATAGCATCTCTCCATTTCTCTCTTTGCTTTGGGTCCTCATGGTCCCAAGCGTCTTTAAACTTTGTAGGTTCATCGTACTCTACTTCTTCTTCTTGTGCGAAGCAGTGGTCGATTAATAGATGTGCGGCGTCCATCTCTGTTGTTGCTTCGTTTTCGATCGTCTCGTTTTCGTCTTCTTTTGTTTCATCATTGTCATCTTGCGGCGTTTCGTTTTGAGTCGCCGCTGTTTCGTTTTGAGACGTCACTGTTTCGTTTTGAAAATCCGCCGCATCATTTTCCCTTCCTAATCGATCATCTGCTGTCGACTCTTCGGTATCACCGGCGCCTGGATTGGGGTTGAAGAAAGTTTGGAGGCGTCGCATCTCGCGCTCTTGTCGTGTCATGCGGGCGGGCCGTTCCTGTTGAGTAGCTTGGTCAGGCTCCTCCCTTCCGGCTTCGGAGTCTGGGGGTTGCGGCGCGTCGGTATCTCCATTCCCTTCCGGCTCGTCAGGCTCTGCTGACCTGATAAGTTCGTTTGTGATTCTCGTTTCTTCGGCGAGGGGAACAACTTCCTCATCGTCAACGTCGATAACCACAACTTTTGGTCTTGGATTCGTACCTTTATATTCGCCATACGTCTGGTTTAACCATAGGATATCTCTGGACTGTAGCAGTCCATTAGTCTCCAAGTCGACAAGTCGATAGACATCGTCGGCATGGTTTTTCGTGTATCCCACAAACATAGCTGTTCGACCGCGCTTATCCATTTTACCGCGCATTTTCTTGTCATGATAGTATGAGACGACCGCCATCTCGCCGAATGTTCTTAGATGGCGCGCGTAGATAGGGTCTCTCTCGTATAGCTGCCGATGCGATGAAATCGGCTTATTTTCCGATACAAGGATATTCTCGGTATCCTGATGATAATTGGCACATTCTGTCCATGTGCCGATCCGAAATGGGTCGTCCTTAGGTATCCCTGCATGATAATAGGATGCTCTGATACGGCCATAGAGGGTGGCGAACTTTCGTTCAACACGGCCATTCCTCTGTGGGGTACCAGCTCCCGTGTATTCGAAAATAACGCTGGGGAACTCATCTCGGCACTTATCTTCGAAGCTCTTGTTCTCGCCGCTGTTATCGCACCGTATGTACTTGACTGTGTGTTCAGTTCGCGCCTTAATTTCTTTTAGCAGGCGCACCAGCGTGCCTGCCGTCTCACTTTTCTGCCTAAGAAAGAACGACCATCCGTAGTCAGTGGCGTCATCAAGCGCCATCAACCAATATTTTGTATGCGAAAAACTCTCACCTTTCACAGACGAGATATCGATGAATAGGCGTTCGCATGGTATTTTACTTCTTTCACTTAGCAGTTTTGAGACTGCGCGTTGTTTCGCTTTAGCTTCGGCGCAGTACACGCATTGCGTTGGCTGTCCCGTCAACTTCCATCCATAAAAGTTAACTGTCTTTTTAATTACGTCTGTACCTACATGTCCAAGCTTGGTGTGCGCTTCATCATACCCAATGTTTGCGCCAAGCTCCATCGTAGGCATTGCAAGGTTCTGGCCCACAGGGACCAGTTCAACTCCGCAAACAAAGCTGTTTCCGCTCTTGAAAACTCTGTCGAACGTGAGTCGAAAGTCGTCTTTTTCAATATATATCGAGGTTCCTTCGTTACCCAATTTGAAACCCCTTTTCAATGTAGCTGGTATCGATATTAGGTTTGCCACGAGATCTGGCACAACCTTAACATCCTTAAGTAAAAACTCCACTGGTTCTCCGTCTTGTCCCGTCATTCGAACGCGCTTATCGCCTACTCTTAGCGATTTCATGATCACGCCTGATCGACCCGTCTTAATCTCCGAGTAGGCCGACCGTACGTTCTCTAGACCGTCGTCACTATTCGAGAAGTGTGAGGTCGCTGCAGTATCTGCAAGCCACACATTCTGGCGAAAGGACTTACTTTTCTCGAGATCAAGCAGAACGACGTTGTCGGCTGCCTCGGAAATGTAGTCTTCGAGAGAATCAAGCGTATGGGCTGCCCATTTGAGCCCCGCTTGAATCATCGCGTTAATTTCGAGCTTGGAGAATCCTCGTTCGCCGTGAGCTTCCAAACGCGCGTTGAGGCCCGCGGTGTCCCACAAAAGGTCCTTCACATCGTACACATCGATTTTTCGAATGGCGTTTTTGATTTCGCTCACCCAACGATGTTTGTTGCTATCGATAACATGTTTGGAGGCTTCGTAGAGCAGTCTCTCCATGATTTCTTGCTCCGCCATGTACCCTTTAATGGCTGTGAAGCGGACGTGTTGGGACAATCTCTTGTCCGGATCAAGCTGCTTATAAAGCAGCCAACTTTTATTCTTTTCGTCCCACCTTTTAATGGTGAACGATCCGTTGGCCTCTTTCGTCACGCGTAGCGAGTCGATGAACATCTGCTCGGTCTCAGAATGATCAGAGCTGCTCACAGTAGGTGTGTGATAGTTAGCAGTCGTCATTCCAAGTGGATGTTTGTCGCGTGTCGCGATCGTTTTATCGAACTCAACAATCGTCATCGACTCTTCGTCGTTCGGGTAGATAACGATTTCCATGTTTTCGATCTTTCGATCGTCGGCATTCGCTTTCGACTTCATCTTTTCTTCAACCATCTTATCGATCTTCTTAATGTCTTCCGTTTTCACCGACGAGATGTCGTCGACATCGATCGAAGTTTGTTCAAGATCATCAATTTTAAATTTAAAACTATCGACGCTCATAGGTTCGATGCTAGCGTAGGCATCGTCTCGATCGTCCATAGCGTTGTCTTCGTCTCTTTCTTCCGTTCTCGCTCTCTTAGCGAACTCTTCGACAACACCTTCGACAATTTCATGCTTCGTAGCCGCGATTTTCCTATCGTCGTCATCATTGATCGTCGCGACGGAATCAAATAAATGCTCGTCGTCGGAGATCTCGCTTGTGCCGTCGTTTATCAGTCCGATACCGTCGTGCATTCCTTGGGCATAGGCGCGTAGAAGTCGCCTGTCACCCAACTCTCTTTCTGAAACTCGATTGGTTGGCATTGTAGCCACCGAATTTTCCTCTCCATAGAGGATGAAATCTTCAAATGTTGCGTTCGCTTGACCGCTCTCAAGCATTTGCAAAGCTCTTTCGTTTCCATTGAAACTCATCGTATTTTGTTCGTTCAATCGTTTTGGGCAATTTGGTTTTATGTGACCAATTTGGTTACAGTAGAAGCACCTAACTTCCTTACCGTTTGCCCTCCCGTTCTCATGCGGTTTCTCGTTTTGTTTCTTGGACCGGCAATCCGCGCCTTTGTGTCCGTGCTTTCCACAGTGGTAGCACTTCCCTTTAAACATAGCGCCTGCGAACTTCTTTTGATTGTTCTTCATCCCAGTAGTAAACAGAACAGTGTCCTGTTGGCCTTCATGAGGTCGTCTACTATCGGAATACTTACCTCCGCCATTGCGCTCGTATTTCAATTTCAGCTTTTCTTCGAGCTCGTCGATTTCCAGTGGGTCGTTCGGATCGCCCACTCGATCTTCGAGTGCTTCGATCACACTGCTATATAAAGGAGGCAGCGAATTCAGTATCCTGTTAATTAAGCGTGTGTCTGATATATGCTCTGCACCCGATTCGTGTATACGAATTCTGAGCTCTTCCATGTACGTTATGTAGTCCTCCGGATCTGTCCGCGGAGAACAGGTAGCCGCATAAAACGACTCCTCCAGTTTGGACTGCGTGGGAACTGAGTGGCTTTCGTATTTTAGCTTTAGCCTTCTCCACGCGTCGCTCGCGTTTCCTGACTCATATCCTGGTAGCTTGCTTCGCTTCAAGTTCTTCAGCGCCAATCTCCCGGCGCGTGTACTTCCATCCATAGAGAGCGTTAAGTCATTAAAGACCTTCTTGTTCTTCTTTCGGAGCTCGATTCGCTCCTTCTCCGCTGGCACATTCTCGTCCAGCACCTCTCGATCTAACGGGATTTGTTCCCATGGTGTCTCGAGTGCCTCCAGCATATCTTTTGCCGCAGCTCGAGCTTCGTACTGTTGTTTCCATATTTGCCAGTCCTTCTTAAGCCCTGAAAACTTAAGGACTCTGATCGATTGTTCTTGCACCACCGTTTCTGTCATGGTCGCGATTTTCCTGTAATTATAGCTTTTCGTTAGCTTCACAATTCTGCTCTCTCTTCTTATCTCTTACCCTCTGTCGGTACTTGAATCCTGGTCCGTGTGCCTAAGTCTTGTACCAATCGGTATGTTACGAAAGGTCACACGTGGTATTTTGAAGTGCGTGTTATTTTAGTGTTTTCGTTTCTTGGGTCTACCAAAGAGTGAGCATTTAAATTCTCTCGTATCGACCATCTGTCGAGAGTCGTGTCTGTGGGGACTATAGCGCTAATGCGCCACCTGTCAGCATTGGTTCTTTTCCCCTTGTACACGTGATTTCTCCCTGTTCTTCATCTTTGATCTCTGCCCCGGATTGTTCTCCTTTTGATCGCGATGCGCCAGCAAGAGGTCCTTATTATGTAGTTATTCTTATGACACCTCCTTGACATGCGCCACCAATGTCAGTCATGTGCTTATATGTATGTCTGCTCATGTCACGTCGTGTCAGTCCTTTAGTGTTCATCTGTCTGTTTGTGTCTTCCGTGTATTCCATGTAATCATATGTATGAATCCTTGGAGTCGGATATCAACATACTTCAACACGCTTGATCAAGCGATTGATTGAATTCTCACGGAGAAATTGGTCGAGCGACGAATTTGCGAAAAACCGCAACACGGAAGATGACGAGTAAGGAAGACACTACCGATTCGCACACCTTCAAGGTGTTCAAGTTTGATGGATCGGAACCATCTAAGTTCAGAGAATGGAAGATCAAGTCGATGGCATACGCCAGACGCAAGAAGTTTTACCAGGGATTTACGGATGACTTATCCAGCAGTAAGAAAGACGATGAGATTGCTATCAGGGAGATGGCGATGGACTACATCATTTGTGCAACAGAAGGAACAGCATTCACAATGATAACGACCGAGACGGAAGATGACCCGAAGAAAGCTTGGGATATTCTAGTCGCTTCATACGAGCAGCATGATCAAGAAGACTTGCAGTCGGTACAAGAAGATTTGGTAAAGATGACGATGAAGAAAGGAGAAAAGCCAACAGACTTCAAGAATCGAATCTTTCTCATTAACGAGAGACTCGCAAAGATCGATAAGAAGTATGTGATGGACGAATTGCAAATCAAGACCCATCTTTTG
Source organism: Nitzschia sp. DOCU1 (assembly GCA_951394045.1). Classification (NCBI taxonomy): domain Eukaryota; phylum Bacillariophyta; class Bacillariophyceae; order Bacillariales; family Bacillariaceae; genus Nitzschia; species Nitzschia sp. DOCU1. The sequence goes on from OX595989.1 coordinate 826,139, forward strand.
ACGAAGCTAACGAGTGAGTACGATGCGGTAAAGACGGCGCTAATCGTACATGGCATCGCGAAGAAAGAACTTGGAGAGATCACGCAAGACCTCGAACGTCGCTGGAAAGAAATGTATGACGGCGGAGACGGAAAAGGAAAGAAGTCTTCCGAGAACGTTGCGATGACTACCGAAAAGGTTGACAAAAAGAAGAAGAAGTTCCAGAAGAAATTCAAGGGTCTTTGCAAATATTGTGGGAAGCAAGGGCACCGAGTCCAAGACTGTAAAGGAAAAAGAGCCGACGAAGAGAAAAGCAAGAAAGGCGATGGAAAGCCCGTGATGGAGCATCGTGTGTGCTACAAGTGCAAGAAGCAAGGGCATCTGGCCGCCAATTGCCCGTCCAAGGACTCTGAGACCGGATTTGTTGCAGCGTTTTGTGTCGAAGCGGTAACAAAAGACAAAAACCAAGAAAATGGAACCCAAGTCCATGATGAAGACGGAGTTGGGGTCCGAAACGAAAAAGGAACCGCTTTCGATGCTACCAAGTTCGAGAAATGCGATCGTGAAGTCGATTGGGTGACCGTGGCCGGAACTCCGAAAAAGAGGACGAGCAAATTTGTTGAGAAAGTTGCGACGAAGAATTACTTCGAAATATTGGACGATGATGACGAAGACGTCGACGACGGAACCCAAGATAACGAAAAGGGCGACGCTGGCAGTGCCAAGAACGATGCTGAAGGCAAAAACCAATACGACACCGCCCAGCATGAAGAGGAAGACGAATCGCTCCCCGATTTGCTTGAATGCGGAATGGACGACAATTACGACCCATCCGACTGGTACAATAATGAGGAAAACGACAGCTTCTGGGATAAAGGATGGAGCTACGACGCGGACGAGACTATTCGCTACATCGATGATGAAGTTATGTGGGATGCGGTCGAGGAAGATGAGAGAAGCTTAGAGTCGGATCTACCTGCATTGATCCCGAGACAGGACTCAGATGACTCACTGGACTACGAAAATTACTACTGGAACGAGTGGTTCGGCCAACGACAGCCCATGGAAACGACTTCCATCACCGAAGACAATGCAGAAACCGTGTTCATTATTGGGGAGGACGATGACAGTCAAAGCCTCTCACCAATTGTGATGTCTCTAAAGCCATCCGGTAAGAAGGTCGGATGGAAGCTCGACAACGAAAGCAACGACAAAAAGGATATCGATCTACTGGTCGACACTGGTGCATCGTTGCACATCATCAACGAAGACGAAGCCTTGACCAACCGAAGACCATCCACCACCGAAGTCAGAGTGGGAAGCAACGAGTTAGTGGCTTGCGAAGACGAAGGGATGCTGGGACTTGTGACTTATGACAACCCACCAGTGAGGCTATGCCTTGACCCGGTCCTGCATTGCCGAACCTTCGCGACAAACGTGATGGGATTGAAACCACTGCAAAAGCAAGGTTGGAAGCTGATTATGAGTGAGGACGAAGGCTATATGACGCGAAACAACGAACGCGTTAATTTCATCAAGAAGGAAAATGGGATGTGGTATCTGCGCGCCAGGCGATGCAAAGTTTACCCGACGGTGAATAATGCCGCGACGGAAAATGTGGATGACCACGAAATTTGGAAAGATGTGCCGGACGATCAACTTGGCCCCGACGGCACGCCCAAGCAGAGACAGCCATATGGAAAAGGGAAGAAGCTGCCGGCAACGATGGACATTTCCGAAGCGCACGACAAGTGGGGGCATAAGAGTCCCCAATTATTGCACAAGACCGCGCGCTATTATGGCGTCAAACTGGAAGGGACCTTGCTACCATGCGAAGGTTGCGGTCTGGCAAAAGCGAGACAAAAGGCAGTCAGCAAAGTCTCGTTAGCAAAAGCCAAACGAGTGGGCGAACGAATCTATCTGGATGCGGCAGGACCATTTACCGAAACCTTGGGTGGATCGAAATATCTCTTCTGCGCCGTTGACGAGTTTTCACGAAAGTCATGGGTAAGATTCAACGCGCGCAAACGACCTATGGTGGATTTCGCACGGGATATCATCATGGAACTACGAGGTTTGGGATTCTCTGTCACGTATCTACGATGTGACAACGCCGGAGAAAACGTTGCCCCACTATCAAAGCTATGCCTCGAACTGGGAGTCACGCTGGAAAGGACAGCACCGCATACCCCGCAAATGAATGGCGTAGTGGAACGAAGAATTCCTGTCCTGATAACACGAGCAAACGCATCGATGCTCGCCGCTGGAATTAACGAGGAAGGTCGACAACGTTTATGGGGCGAAGCCATCAATTACCACAACACTACGGAGAATGTGACCCTATCATCAGTGCGGTCCGAGCCGGCGAACGCCGTGGTTTATCAAGACGTGACGAAACTCGCCGCACATCTAATTGAGTTTGGCCGTCCCGCGATCGTCACAAACCGCGCTCAAATCACGGGCAAGTGGAAACAAAAAGGCATAAAAATGCTAATGGTTGGATATGCCCAAGGTCGCCCGCCGGACACGTACCGTATGTACAACCCGCAAACTCAGCACGTCATCGAGAGCCGCGACGTCGAATGGCTCACATTTTCGCGCCTCGACCCGCAAAATGGCATTTCAATTTTTGAGCAAGACGCGGAAATCAAGGAACTACCACCCGGCATTGACGACACGCCGCCACCCGATACGGATGCACCCCGCCCCCACATTATTCCTCAAGATGAGGATGTTCCACCTATCAACCCCAATCGCGCATCATCGCCGCCGCCGCCAGCAGGGAGGAATAAACAACCAGCCAGTATTTTGCGAAATCGAAATTCCACAGCGGCTGTTTTGTCAGATTCTGACGACGATGACGACGATCCAGCGCCTACACCACCAACCCCCACTCCAACTATCGAAGAAGAGTCGGTCCAGGGTGAAGAAGAAGAAAAAGAAGACGATGGGGATAAAATTGGGGAGGAACAAAACACTACAGAAAATGATAGTGGGGAGGAAGAAATCGCGCCACCACCGAAGCCGATTAAGACAGCTGCGGAGCGAAAACGAGAAAGAATCGATCGAGAACTACGTCGCCTCGACACCTCCTACAATCCTATTGTCGAGAATCGTTCGGAAGTTACGGAATTCGCAGAAGAAGACGGCACAAAATCTACAAAGGAAGTCAACTTTTGCTATGAAAATGTGATGATGATGGAGTCAGATTACGGGTCACCGACGACGATGAAAGAAGCCCTGAACGGACCAGAAGCGGAACAATGGAGAAATGGAACGGCAAACGAGATCAACAACTTTATCAAACGAGGTTGTTGGAAGAAAGTACCGAAGTCCATACCGCGACAATTAAACAAAAAGTTGATGAAATCCAAGCCGGTCTTCAAGAAGAAAGTGGAACCAGACAGTTCAAACAGATACAAGGTCAGGATCTGTTCAAAGGGATTCACAATGATCCCAGGAATTGACTTTCAACAGTCACACTCCCCGGTCGGCACGGATACGTCGACACATGTTGTGTTCGGGATATATTTATTCAAGGCCGACGACCCAGACGAAAAGAAGCGCTTTTGTCTCGACTCAATCGACGTGGAGGCGGCATTCCTAGAAGGCGACAAAGAAGATCGAAGCTTTATGGAATTCCCCGAAGGATTACTCGAGTTGGGGTTCATCACCGAAGAAGAAGCCAACACGATGTGCATCGAAAGGCTAAAATCGATGTATGGAGATGTCGACGCCGCCTTGATATTTTTCAAGACGTATACCAAGCACTTAACGGAAGAGATGGGCATGCAGCAAAGCAACGTGGATCCGTGTGTGTTCTTTCGACGAGATGACGAGGGAGAAACAATTATCATCGCGGTGATTCATGTTGATGACACGCTATTGTGCGGCACAAAGGACGCGATCGCGCAGTTCAAAAGCGGAATTAAGAAGCGATTTGGATTCACCAATCAAGACGGCTTCACAAAACACTTAGGTGTTTGGTACAAGGAAAAGCGTGACGAAAACGGAGAGCGTTACTTAGAGGCCGACATGCACGACTTTGTTGACAGAATCATCAACGCCTACGAACGATTGACCGGGAAGAAACCCAAAGGCTACGATACACCCGGAACGCCAGGTATTTCGTTGGAGAAGAACAAGAAAGACAAACCACTTAATGCGACAGACTACAGAACGATCGTCGGAAAAATCAATTACTTGGTCTGCAAGTTGTTGCCGGAAGGTGCGAACGCGGCGCGGGAATTGGCAAGACAATTTGGAAATCCGAATGAAGATCATTGGAAAGAGTTGGAACGATTCGTCGGTTTCATATGGAAGCACAAGGACAAGCTGAAACTAATCTTTCGAAAGCCCAAGGCAATGCGATGCGGATCGAACGCCGATTCAAACTACGCGACGAACAAAGACGATCGAAAAAGCGTATCTGGGAACCTACACACTCTCGGAGGGATGCTTGTGAGCTGGCTGTGCAAAACACAACACATCGTCACACTATCCAGCACCGAGGCCGAATATGTCAGTGCGGCTTTGGCGGCATGCGAAGCAAGATTCTTGATGATGTTGTTGGACGAAATTTTCTACGTGGAGAAACCAGGAATCTTGATGGAGGACAACACAGGATGCATCTTCCTCATCAAGAATCCATCGGTCGGTAGCCGGACCAAGCACATTGAGGTCAGACATCATTTCATACGAACACTCTACAACAGGAAAGAGATTGTCCCCGCATATGTGAGAACAGATGAAAACGAAAGCGACTTGATGACGAAGAATCTTCCAGAGAAGTTGCACTCCAAATTTGCAGAGAGAGTGCGAAACGGGAATTTGCGTATCAGAGAAGATTGGGAGAAAATTGTGTTCGAAGTCGATCACCCAGTCGAAGCGCAGAGGGAGGATGTTGGAAAATGAGGTGCCGACGTCATCCGAGTCCATCGAGTCGACAGTCCGTTTAGTCGTCTGCGCTCCGAGTCTCCGACTATCAATTTCGGATTACTAGAGAGGAAGAAAACATTTGGAGCGGCAACGGAAAGATTCACTATTTGGAATCTTGGAACGGAAGCTAACTAGCTTGACGTGAAGCTAATTTAGCTAAGCAACTACATGGAGACAAGCGAAAAGAAAAGTCTTCATGTTGGAAGACTTGAATAAAGCAAAGAGCGATCGTTTGCGATAATGTCGGAAGCAGCGATGGATGGAGAGGGTCAAGTATTGTAGTCATAACTCTAAGGAGCGAAGTGTGTGAAAGAAACTATCTAAAAGTAGAGACCTTTGCATTGGCAGCGAGTTGCAAGGGACAAGAGCAGTATCATTGACGATTGACAAGTGTGGTCAATCTAGTCAAGAGTTCAGCTGACGAGGTACAGACTCGAGAGATTTCAACAGTGTTGTGCGAAGCACAATGAGAAATGAGTTAGTCAAAGGAGTCAAAAATTGTTGTTATGTAAATGTGTCTCACACGACATTTTCTGACATCATCATTTGATACACCTTGCCGACACCGACGTGCCATCATTCGTGCACTCGCGCGCCAGCCTTGCATGCCGGGACGTGCCTACAAGACCGAGACCGTTTCATGTTCAACGCGAAGGCGGCGAGAGGGAGACAAGACTGCCGTGGGTCTGATTGCCTTTCTTGTCGAAGACCACCGCCGCCGTTGTACTCATTAATTCAAACACTTTCCTACTAGCAAGAAACGACACAAGGGAGACCAAGACAATAACAGCATGGACGAACTTGAAAGAGACCAGGAACAACTACTGCCTCAAGGCGAAAGTCAGAGGATGACGGTGGTGGAATCTCTCGACGGTAAAGTCCTGCATGTTGCTCGTATGGGCACGGACGAAGTGGTGGAGCAGCTGGAGAAAATGGTGCTCGAAGATCGGGAAATCAATCAGTTGATCTTGGAGCGGATTGCAATAAATGATACCCTGGCTTGTGTTTTACAAAATTTATTGCAACGAACCGAGTGGCGCTGTCTCAAGTTGGTGGATTGCCGCAGTGGCATGACGACGGACGGTTGCCAGAATCTGACGCAGGCTTTGGCAAACGTCAAGCGACTATTTCTGCAAACGTCTACAAACAACCGGGATACCAACAGTTTCTTTCTACCAGTCAGGGCTGCTTTGTGGGTGCCGTCACTTCGAATTTGTGTCAGCAATCTCAACGACAACCTAGCCTCTGCCCTGGCCGATTCATTAAAGTCGACGACAACATTAGTGGAGCTCAGCTTGAGTGGCTCGAGGCGATGCGGATTACAAACAGAAACATTGGCAGAAGCGTTCCAAGTCAACCAGTCGCTGGAGGCGTTAGATTTGGGCGACTGCATGTTGAACGATCATGGCATGCACCGTCTCGTGTCTGCGTTGCAGGAACACCCAAAACTCCAACGACTTGATCTATCCAACAATTCGTGGGCCGATCAAACGTTGCGAGCATTGAACGATTTACTTTGCAAGGATCCATGTGCACTACACATGCTGGACCTGAGTTTGCAGCGACGTCCTCTGAATATTTCGCTGCTAGCTCCAGCGTTGGCCCTTCCTTCCACGGGGCTGAAACAGTTGTATGCTTCCAATTGTGGACTCAAGGACGAAGAAACATTTCCAGTGATGGACGCTTTGACACAAAATCGGACCCTGGAACATTTGGATGTGTCTCAAAATCGCCAGCTTTCGGATCAATTTCTCATTTATCTTGCGGAACGCTTGCCGCACATGCATCTCAAGGTGTTGAATATTCGCAAGCTCCAACCACCCAATGGATCCCCCGCTGCCATGCGAGCATTGAGCGATGGCGTCCGTCAAAATACGACGCTTGAACTTTTGAGGCTACTCTTTTGGAAGCAACTACAACCTGCCTGCTCGATCCAAATCTATATCAATCTCAATCGTGGGGGACGACGAGCGTTGGAAGAGAATATCCCCCTAGCACTGTGGCCGCTGGTATTTGAACGATCTCAAAAGCGAATGTACTTTTGTCCGCTCCTGAAGCAACTCAACGCCAAGGAAGATGCCATATTTCATCTCTTTCGGAACCAGCCAGCCTTGTGGCAGCGCAACGGGTAACAAGTTCGACTCTTTTTGCAGTAGACTTGTGTGCGGCTCAGAGTGGCCCTCCCTCCTCTATTGCATCGGTAGATGCCGCAACGACATGGCCAAAGGTTTGTGATCCAAAAAATGTGAGAAAGGGGCGTTGGGCTTCCTTTGCACAAAACAGCCTTTTGCTTTCATCCCAATAACCAGAATGACAGTAGGCGTCTATAACACGAGCAAATATAATATAGTGACCATTATCAATTTCATCATTTTGATTCACCATGACGATTTGACAACGCAGACGAGCCACAGTGCCTTGTATGTAAAACAATCTTTTGCTGGATGGTTCGATTTCGTTGTGGCTGCCGTCAAAGGGCAATGCCACCAGGCCTGGTATCCCTTTTCGAAGTGCTTCTCGCTCTTGCCGTTTCTTTTGACGCTTGCTTAGATGCGATTTCACCGTCGAGTCTTGATTCGCAGCAGGTGAATCCTCTTTTTGATGATGATGATGATTGTCATCCACGCCAATGTTGCTGCTCCTACTGGCGTCATTCGCTTCCAGAAATTTACTCCCAAACTTTCCTGATGTCGCACCCACTGCCAGTACAAGTGACTCCATACCCGCCACTGGTACGCAAAGACAGAACTCTTGTCCAGCTTTCTTCATGTAGATGGCCGAGTGTCGATGACGGTTGATACTCATGACCAACGTGCCGTCATTGTTCATGGCGGTGAGCCACGAGCAGGTCATGACATTGTCTTGATAGTAGTGGCTGCTAATATCGCACGGGGTACACAAGAAACATACCGGGTTGGGATACAATAGTCGACTAAAGTCTTTTCCTTGCGTCAGATGAATAAAATAATCTCCTTGCTCAGGGACTTTCTTCCAAGTCGATGCCATGTTGGTGTTGTTTCGGGCGCGTTTTTATGGGGGCAACTACAACAGCCTTCACCTGTTCGACCACAATGTACACCACCCGCCTGGCTATTCAGAAGCAGCTACTTCAGCATTACAACTGGGCAACTAAGATTCAGATTAGGTTTTGTTGACATTGCTGCAACAATATGATATGTGTAGCTTTACTCTCGCTCGTCGTCGTCGAGATATCCTCGCCTCTCTGTACAAAAAATGACAAGATTCGACTTCTTCGAGCTCATTTTTGACCCATACGATTGCAAATGCTTTGTACGCCGCGAATTTATCGCGATGATGGCGCATCGGCGGGCCGCCGCCGCATCTTTTCTGTGTGTGGTCTGTTTACAACTACCTTGTTTTGGTACTGTGGTGCATCGGTTCTCAACGTCGTTTCGATTGTGTCGTCAATACAACATATAAAAAAGCACCATGGGACAAGTTTGCTCGGGAGCCAAGTCGGAATCGAACAAAGGTGGAGCGTTCGAAGAGGTGACCGTGGCCGATCATCATCATGACGGCGGACTGGCATCCAACAGCCAATATGCCGAGGATTCGTCCCCTTCGCAGCAGCAACGGCTACAGGCACAAGGGGCTCCCGTATCCTCCAAAGAAGAAGCAGAACGTCTCAAACAAATGCGAGAGGAGCAAGCTCGACTCGATTTAATTGTCAGTGCGGCAGGCCGAGGTATGGTGTCGGTCCGATCGACTCGAGGCAGTACAGGGTATTACGATCAAGGATTTGCGGCAGCTCTGGCACAGCATTTGGAAGAAACGACACAATTCCCGGATCGATTACCAGTTCGTTTGCCATCCGTGGATACGTCCACATCTGTGTATGAACGATTGAATCAACCTCAATGGGAGGCTATTGAGCTTGGAAATAGTGGCGGCTTGGCAGGATGTGGCGGAGAAAATCCTATACGATACATGGACAATGTTGCCGAATCATTATTGGATGCCGTGGTACCAGCCAAGCAACAACTATTGGCGGGAGTGAGTCCCATGGTAGAAAATTTATTGTAGAAAAACATTTACTAGTTGTCATCTTCTGTTATTTCGATCGTCTCCCGACTATCAATTTCGACCCGCCCCTGTAATGCAAACGTGGCCGCCTTATTGCTGTGTACGCGAAGATCCAAAACTTGAATCAATGATGGCCGTTTCATGGTGATCCCTTGATAGAATTTGTACACTGGCAAATAGATTCCTTGCTGGTAGAGACTGCCCGCCAGAGCTGCCGCTGCAATCCCCGTGGCTGGATCTTCGGGATATCCTGACGCTCGAGGAAATTGTCGACATTCCCAAGCTCCTTGTTCATCGGTTCGGCTGGCGTAGAGATAAATACCAGTGGATTGATCGGTAGCATCACAAGCCGCCGCAAAGGAATTTCGTGGGGGATTATGAGGATCGCCGGCTGTTACTTTGGGTTGTTTGGCTTGTGCCAGTGCATTCAACGAGTTGACATAGACCAACGTCTTGGGTCGGGCAATTGACGCATTTACTAGGGATGGGTACTGTCGTCCATGATGAATCAATAATTGTTCCGAGGTGACACCTAAATGCCCCCGAAGCAGACGATACAGCGAAGGTAGGTGACTCACGGGAGTTTCTTCAAATGTAGTAGTCATATCAAGACGTGCCATTCCCGTGTTGTCATTTTCGCGCTCGGAAATCTGGACATTTTGCGTTGCTTGGTCGTTTGGCAGTAAGGAGCTTTGAAAGGCCACCTCACTATTACCCTTGGCTATTGCAAATGCCCCACCCAATGCTGCATGGGCACAAAAGCTGACTTCTTGTCCCGAGGGCATGTAAAATGCCATGAGTTGAAAGGTTTCGTGTGGTGCGACCATGACACTTTCCCATTCACAGGATTGGGCCAATTGTTCTCGAGTGGCCGGTGACAATGGCGACGCGCTAGAAAAGACAGTCACTGGATTGCCGCCTCCTGTTCCATGACAAAAGACTCTTGCCGTCACCCTCTCCAACAACACTCGTCTACCACTACTACTTGCCATATTGCGTATGAGGTGAGAGAAATATGTTGGTGTGGATCTATGAATGCATCAACAACATATATATCATGGTCGGAAAGAGATCATCGCAAAGCACGAAAACAGGTGCAATGACGTCATCACCTATGCTCCAAGCCTATAGGCATAGGCACGTCATAACCTATCTTTGTCGCTCGGTTCATCGGGGGCGCGCGAAAAAGGTCCGGTACCTACATCTACGGAGAGTCTACGTGGGATGCAGTACTATCGTGACGCATTTTGCGTCTTGCTTTTGCCGCGCCTCTCCAATAAAAAGCCGATCCACAATGGAGAAGGATCGGGAACCGCACAATTCACGGCATTGTGCATTTGCATCATCAACAACGCTTTGCTGTGCTTCCACTAGTATTTAGTCTCAGCCTACCATGATTTCCTCTTCTGCTGCTTTCCGCATGGCTGGCCGCCGCTTGGCTACTCCAGGCTCCCGCCGTGTGTTTTCAGTCGCTGCCAGCACTGCCGCCAAGAACGACCATGCCCGCAAGGCTGCCACCATGATGGTCACTGCCGGTGCTTTGACCTTGACGGTCGCGACTCTTCAACAACGCGAGGTAAATGAATGCATGTTTCAAGATGCAGCCGATTCCCAGAATGGAAACTCACGTTTGTTCCCACTATATTGTGTGCTTGTAGGAAAAGACGCACAATTTGTTTGGAGGAAACCGAGTCGAAAAGGCAGTCAAGGCCACCGAAGAAAAGTTTGGTACTTACTGGCCCCGCAATATCATGATCCTCTTTGGTCCTCCTGGTGCGGGGTAAGTGTTAATCTAGTTTTGGATGGCTCTACGGCGGATATATCATCATTTATCTCTCGGAATTATTGCTGACTATTTTTTGTCATGCTTTGCAAAATGCTTCATTGTCATCGCCACCTCACAGAAAGGGAACTCATGGCCCCAAGATTGAAGATATGTTGGGCATTCCGCAACTTTCCACTGGGGACATGTTGCGTGCGGCTGTCGCCAAGAAGACGGAAGTAGGAAAAAAGGCCGAAGCCATTATGAAGGCGGGTGGTTTGGTGAGTGACGACATTGTCATTGGAATCATCCGTGACCGTATCAAGGAACCCGATTGCAAGTTTGGATTCATTTTGGATGGATTCCCTCGTACCTTGGCACAAGCCAAGGCCTTGGACAAAATGTTGGCCGCGGAAGGTGCTCGCGTTACCAAAGTCATTGAGTTGGAAGTTCCGGATTCGGTTTTGGAGGAACGAATCACGGGACGTTGGATCCACAATAGTTCGGGTCGCTCGTATCACGTCAAGTACGCGCCACCAAAGTCCATGAAACTTGGCCCTAACGGTAAGCCCATTCCAGAAACGATGAAGGACGATGTCACGGGGGAACCATTGATCCAACGAAAGGATGATACTGCGGAAGCTTTGATTAAGCGATTGAAAGGATACCATGGTGAAACGGTCCCCATCTTGCAGCATTACCGACCGGATGGAATTGTTCGTGCCGTCAATGCCAACCAAGGAATGGACGGTGTTTGGAGCGAAATTCTTGCCGCCTTGGCACGAACACCTTAGGTTACACAGATTCATGTTAATTTGCATCTAGCAGTATTATTATATTGGAAGGATTATTCTAGCCTTCACTGACTTCGTCTGCGTCGGGTGGGCTGGACCGACTGATAATCTGTCGTATTCGTTTACCGATCGTTGATAGAGTCTTTTTGATAATTGCCATGGTTCGTTTGATCATTGGCATTGGGCTCGCGAGTTTAATGGCACCCGTTTCGAGGCCCTGTTGAATCAACCCCGCCGCAAATCCCAGCGCGGCTCCCGCTAGAATGAGAGTGAGTTCATCTTCTTCAAAGATGGGATGCAATACGCGTTCAAACTTGGCCGCGGTCATGGCTTCCATTTTGGTTCGAAGTGTTTGCTCGAGCCCCATGGTCTTGTCAATGTATTCATGCAAGACATGAATATGATTGGGGAGTTTTTCAATAGCCTTTCGCGTGACCATGTCGACAGTTGTTGCTTCCGGAGTGCCTCGAAACAAGCCCATGGAGATGATCTTGCAAAACTTTTGAAAATGTACACGAAACAACTCATAAAAAGCCGGAGAAGTCGTGGGATCGTTGAGCATGGAGTCCCATAGCTTGGGGCTCGATAGGATCTTTTCGGCAAAGAATTTGGAAAATTCAGCCGCAACTTCTTTTTGACGTCGCAAAAACTGACCTTGGAGAATAAAGGGGCCGATTTTGGTGGGATTGACCGGTTCAAAGATCCATTTGAGTGCCAGCCAGTTGGTAGCCAATCCGACGATACCACCTCCAATGCTCAGACTCCAAGGATTGTCCCAAACCAAAGCCACTGCCATTTGAATCAACCCAAGAAGAAATCCAAACCACAGCCCACTGTTGGTCAAAAAATCAAGCTCTTTTTGACCAACCCTGCGAAATAGTTCACCCAGTTTAGTCCGATCTTGCACCATTTGGGAGACTACACAGGCTTGCAAGGAAAAAATCGAGTCAATATTCTGTTGCATGTCTTGAATCATCCTTGTCAAGAATCGAACATTGATAAACCTTAACAATGATTGTTGTCCATCGGGAAAGCCATCCCAGAGAGCGACCGGCCACGACTTTAAGGATTTTGGAAAGACATCTTCAATGATCTCCATTCCCAGCTGTGGTATTCGAGGGGCTAGGAGCCGCGCCATTTTGCGAGCATTCAATCGGTTAAAGGCTTCACTGACCGTCAGTAGCTGACTCGTTACCATGTCACACATGGCGATGCTCATGGTCTTTGTTTTGCAAGGAACAATGCCCTGCCATCCAATGAACCCCAGTGGGACTTCTGGCCGTCGCCACAGCGAAATACCCCAGTACTCGATGGGGTAGAAAATCATCTGCACGGCAAGATAGTTAGTGACCCATCCGACAATAGCAGCAATGATGGGAATAGTAAGATAGGTCCAAGGCCGAGCAATAAATTTCTGTTTGGCCTTTTTCAGGATGCCAATCTTGGGCTCTCCGCCGTCGGCATTCTCCACCGTTGTGAGTGGTCGTGGGGCACGTAACGTTGAAATATGATCATGTATCGATTCCACAATGAATGGCATCAAATGCGGGGGACGCCGAGTTTGGACGACACCACGCGATTGAAACGCCGTTACAAGACATGGCTGCATCAGCTGCATTGAGCACAAAACAAAAGTTACCACACATCGCCGTGGCGTCATCATGGCGCCGCTGCTTTGACTCGAAGAAGACATGCCGTCAAAGTCGTAAAGGAGTGAAGCTATCTGCGTGGTTGAAGAGATGCACTTTATGCACTTTCAGATCAAATCCACTTCTCTGCCGGTAGAAATAGATTGTGAAAGTCTTTACTCGAATATCTAAAGCGACTCTCGCGGCTGATGTTGCACAGCCATCAATGTGCCAGTCGGAAGATCGATCACATCATCATCTTTTCAAGTCGGAAAAATTCAAAAGATCGCAGCTTCATCATCTTCCACATCACGCATATGTACGTACGTACCATGCGCGAGCGCTCGTTGTGGATTCGACTCATCAGACCTTTGTCGTGCTGGAACCCATCCATTACTATGACTTCATCCTCTCCCAAGCGATGGAGGGAGGAAATCACATTCCAGAGAATAATTGTCTCTAGACCCCTTTTTCTACCATTACTTTCCAATTTAGGTCTTTAGTTTGCTGTCGAGGCTCCGAAAATGAGTGCAAGGATGCATGAGCCTGCTAGAAAAGTTGCCATGGAAACTAGTAGTAATGTCTTGCGCCGCCCCCTTCGTTCGAGCGTGAGGGAAAATGAGCACCGTTGCATCAGTTCATTGAAATTCGTGGCATACTAGAAACTATTATCATAGATGCAACAGTGCCTGTAAAGTAAGATGGCAACGACACTAATTTGCTTGCGCAGCAACGTCGCTATCTTCACCAAGCTCGTCTTCGCCGCCGCCCGGTGATGCGGGGACTTCATACTCCATACAAATATCATAGCGGGAAGAAGGAGCTGAAGCACCTACATATTTGACAAAACGCATAGTCCCGGGATCACGGAACACCAACGACAACGTATTATTGCTTGCGCTGACACTGAGAAGTTCCGTATCATCATCCTCGTTGTATTCGTCCGCTGCGCCCTTTTCGTCGTCTTCGTCATCTGCTTCGATATAACATTCAAAGCCTCCACAGTCTCCAGTTTCCCAGGAACTGGTTTCGTCGTTTTCGTCGTAGACGAAACACATGGTGGCGTCCAAGACGGACTGGTCGACCATGAGACCATAGTGCGCCACGGTATAATCCAAGCCCGGTCGGAATCTTCGAATTTGCCCGCTTCGTACACCGGTTGGTCGATCCAGACTAGTTAGCCGCCGAAGATACCGAGCAAAGGGTTCTGACTCGAAGACTTGAGTCTTGACGTGATGCAAAAGACTGCCGATCATTTGACAGCTGTCGGCAGATTGGGCGTCAGGTTGGTACTCAAGGAACCTTTGCTTATGAGCAGGCCCCCGAAGCTTCCATTCTGCTGAAATACCCGACTTGTAGTAGTCATCATCGTACACACTGGGCCTTTGAGGTTCCATCTTTGGAACCCATTTCTCTTGAAGAAAATTTCGAAGCTGCACGCTCGAATCGTTGACAAATCTTTGCTGAATATCATCCAGGGCCTCGTCATTCAGATATTCTGGTTTCAAATATTTGCTGAGATACTCCTTGTCGGATACTTGAAATTCAGTTACAGCGTCCTCTTCGTTCGAAAATAGAACGGCTAGCTTTTGGTTGTCATCGTCCAGCGATCGAGTCTTCTTAAGCTGCTGCAGAGTTGCCAGTTCAATGTTTTCGGGCGGTTCCGCCGCGTGATACCAACCTTGTAGACTCAGTCGAGGCCGATCACCTAGAACTTCTTGCACGGCATGGTAGGATTGGCCAGGTTGCACGACGAAAAAGGCCATGCTATTGAAAATGGGCCAGGCCCGAGAGGTAGGAATGGGCGAAGGGCCAGAAGATTCCGAGCCGTTCTCGCCTTGCGCACCGTAAAGTTCCAAGGATCCCCCTTCCTCTTCTTTCCAGTCTGGTTCTGTCAAATAAATTATGTAGGAAATTTTCCGAGTCCCAATCACATCATCGTGGCACAACAAATGACAACCCGGGGCATGGCAGTTGCACGCGCAATCAATTTGACTAATGAGGGTGGAGGGTGGAAGACCCGAAAGTCGCTCGATAAAAGATCTCCATTCTTGACTGTAGAGTAATTCTCGTAATTTCATCACGTGGGGAAGCTGGCTTGCCAACTCTGAATCGGGTGTCAAGTTGGCCATGTCGATCGACTGATACACGCGAAACAAGTCGCTCTCTTTGAAATTGACCTTTGTTTGACTCTTGATCTCCTCCTTTACCGACGTCAGAAAGTCGGGGCGAAACAGATCGTGAATTTGAGCATGCGGGTAGGGCTTGCTGCTTTGGTAGCTTTCTCGAATTTTGGATTCTCGATCCAACACATTGGACGACAAGATTTCGTCGAGCAATGAGGTGGTCTTGGCTCGTTTTTTCGACTCGTCGACGCCGTTGCCATTCGCGACGGCGGCAGACTCCGACGCCATGATTGGAATGCTACTCGGTGTTTACAAACCTTCTGTGAAAGTGAAGGCTGCTTTTGGATGCAAGTTGTGGTCGATGGGTCGGTTGTTAACTCTCTCGCAGTGTTCGCGTTGTATCATGAAAAGATACTTCTCCCTTCCATTTTTTGATGGCTATCGGCCACTCACAAGTCACGGATTGCAGTCCCGTCATCATTTACGGTCGGACTATTCGCATGAAATCGACTACAGCGAACGCAGAAGTCATGCGATCTGCGTATCGCAATAAAGCATCGATGGCGCAATTTCCAGTTGGCAACTACAGTACCTTGACGATCGATCTCTTTGTTCGCAGGAACGTTAGCAGGTGGATGCGCTTGCCACGAAGGATCTACTACTTGCCGGATAGTCAACTACCGAGGCAATCCTTCAGAATTTCCCTCCGTCAGCTACCGGTTTCTCGAGAGTAGGATTGACAAACGATAGCTTACTAGTTCTGAATGTTGTCATAGGCCCTCCGATTTAGCCGAGCTGCAAGGCGCGAAATGCTTCCTACTAGCTAGGCGAGATCCGGGTCGTCCAAGCCAGCCAGTGGGAAGCGGATACTCGACACCAAGCCATTCTCATCGCACGTGACCCCATTCCACTCGCAAAGATCATTGCCCTCGGGATCTCTCCAATGATTGATTTGTATCTCGTTCCACGAGGCTCCACCCATTACGTTGAAAAAGATGGCAAGGATATCTCCATCCGAAACTCTGTCACAGCTTGAACTTCCTAGGTAAAGAGTGTTCATTCCTTCGGGGCACGGCTTGCATCCTTCGGAATGAGTTGCATGGCCTGGATCGGAATAGGTTCCAAGCGGACAAATGACTCCATCACATCCATACGTGCGCGTGAGGCCTCCATTGATATTCGTATTGGTACACAAAGCCGGAGGGATTGGATCGTAAATCATGTTGCCACCAAGACGAAAGTCCTTGATGGTTCGAGAGGAAGCGAAACTCTCTGGAATTGTCCCGTGCAGCGCGTTCGAGGAAACATCAAACCAACTGAGAAACGGCAAGTCTCCAAAGCCAGACGGGATGGTACCCGTCAGTTGGTTGAGCTTGACATGCAGAATTTGCAACGACGACAATTTGGTCAGGGACTCGGGAAGAGGGCCAACCAAATCATTGTTGAACAGATCTTTCCAGAAACAGCGGAAGCAAGCAACTGTTAGCGAATGGATTGGGGGCTACCATGCACGCACGTTTCACAGGAAATCTTACCAATACGTTTCAAATTAGAGCAATTCCCAATGGATGAAGGAATCGTTCCAGTGAGTTGGTTTCCGTACAATTCCAAGTTCTCGAGAGCCGTGATATCTCCAATTTCCTCAGGAATTTGTCCGGATAGTTGCGACCTTGACCACATGAGCTCTTTCAGGTTCGTTAACCTTCCAACCTTTGTTGAGAGTGTTCCCGTAAACGGGTTCATGCTTAGGTGCAGCTTCTCCATGTTCGTCATCTCCCAGAATTCCTCAGGTATGGTACCAGTGAATCGACTACCAGCGATGTTGAAAATTTTCATGTTCGATAGCAACCCAAACTCACTCGGGATAGTTCCAACCATATTAGGATTAGCTCCAAGGTCCAAGTACTTGAGTCTCGATAGGCGACTCAATTCGCTTGGAAGCGTGCCATGCAAAAATTGCCTCCGATTCGCTATCAAAATCTCCAAATCAGTGAGCAAATTTAATTCGGCAGGTAGTCCATGGCAATCCTTAACCGGCCCTTGCTTCCGTTCTCCGTTCGAGCACATTGAGGCATCCGAAAGGTCAATTTTAGCGACAGTCCCATCCACACAAGTGATCCCATTGAGATCGCAATGGTCACTATGTGGGTCCCCCCATTTCTGGAATTGCGCTCCCCAATTGTGGCCAAGTGTATACGTCCACAATAGACGAAGAATCTCCATTTCAGATAGCTGACCGTCTCCATCCAAGTCTCCGTGTACAAACTCAACGCCCGGGCATTCCATTCTCCCCAAAATTCTGTTCAACGGGGGGTCGTGCTCCTCGTCCTCGTCCGAAGCCGGGCATGGACGACATGCAGATTCCATCGTTGCAGCGCCGTTCGGATGAAATGTTCCAGCGGGGCATAATATCGCATCACAACCGAATTGTCGAAACAGTATACTCCTACTCATGGCACCACTACCACAGAAGACGTTTGGCACCGTTCCTTCAAGCCTGCGAACATAAAAGCATGGCACCTTTATTTAGCGACGAGACGGCCGATGGGAACAAGTTGATGAAATCCACTCCGGTTTCCCACTTACAGATTTCCGGTCAAATTCAGATCCAGTATCGGGTTAAGACGATTCATCATTGGCAAGGTTCCTCTGAACTTGTTGACCTGAGCTCCCAAACGTTTCAGATTGGTCAATTTCCCTAGTGTAGATGGGAACGTCCCCGTGAACGAGTTGTATGCCACGTCAAGGCTAATAACAATAATACCACGTTAGAGCGCAGTTTTGGATAACAGCACGATGCAATGCCCATGTCCCACTTACTTGGCGAGCGTGCTAGCGGATGCCTCGTAAAACGCGGCTGGGATTGTCCCCGTGAACTTGTTTGCAGACACGATGAAAATGGTTAGCTTTGACAGATTGTACCATCGATTTTTTGTTGGATCTCCGCTTGGATCATCCCCGGACGGAAGCGTCCCCGTGAGCCGATTAGAAGCCTTTGTACAGAGCAGAACGAGCAAATCGTGAGATACCACTGTGCCACAAATCACACAGCGTCGACATGAATTCCGATTACTTACCATCATCGCAATAGAAAGGTCGGATAGTTCGAGGATCTCCGATGGGAGAGTTCCAGTGAGACGATTCACGGATAGATTGAATTCTTTCAAAGTTGGAATCGACATCCACGACGACGGGATGGAACCCGTCAATAAATTATCCCCAACATCTAAAACTCTTAACGATTGCAGCCCTCGTACGTCTTCGGGAAGACGCCCGGTAAACGCATTCAATTCCAGAAATAGATTGGTTAGATTCGGGAAATCGAGGGCAAAGCTCTCGGGGATAGTGCCCACAAGTTTGTTGTTTGACAGATCAAGTATTAACAAGTTCGATAACGTGCTCAACCCAGTCCTCGGCAATGTCCCTGTGAACAAGTTACCAGATAGCCACAACTTTTCGAGACTTGTCAACTTTGCAAGCGTTCTCTTTGGAAGCGTTCCTTCGAACTTATTGACGGCCATGCAAAGATACTTGAGCTTTGTTAACTTGGCAAGTGTAGTCGGTAAGGTACCCCCCACGGCATTTCCTGGACGCAGAACATCATAGTACAAAATGAGACCCAACACCAAGACATTCAAACAATACACGGTGTCCAACTGCTATGCTCACCCTTTAAATCCAAATATTCGAGATCCGTCAGATATTGTATAGCTTCTGGCAAGGTTCCCTTGAATTCGTAGTTGTCCAGCCGAAGTTCTATCACTTTGTTTCGGTAGCAAGTAACACCCTTCCACTCACAGATATTCGAGTCGCGTGCATATATATCCCAGCCTTCCTCTTTATCCAGCTTGGGAATCTGCATTTCGTCGTCGTCATAGCCGTCGTAGTAGTGAAGAGGGTATCCCGATCTGCCAAAGTTTAATCCAAAGTATAGCCTTTCGAGAATGACTCGATCGCTCCAACGATCATTTTTAGCTCGATACTCCACTTCCTTCTCCACATGTTTGTCTCTTAACTCCATAAAGTATTGAGGGGTGTCTTCGAATTCATGGAATTCCTCCACTCCAAAGTCGAGGCTTCGAAAATAACGAAGCTTGAAATCTTGATTGGCTTCCAGAGACTTGGTGCCATCCACATAGGCGATCCGGTCGTGCCTATTAAGGGCGATGAGACGCTCTGATGGACGAACCACTCTTACGTTCTCGTCGTCGTCGTCATCAGGAGCCTCGCAATAATTGGCATTCGCTCTTCCAAGAATGATCGCACAGAGCACGACAAAGCACGTCAACCACCAGCAGATGCAACCACCTCGGCGCGAGGGACTGACCACCCTCATGACTTCCAAATCTTTCAGGCGTAGCAATGTATCTTCTGAGAGGTATTCTTGATGCGTTTCAAGAACTATATTGTATGCCGAACAGTTGCATATAATGGACACAACAGCGTCCTATGGATCCTGTGAAAACACAATGGTGTGTTTGTTGATGATGGGATGCCAAAAATGCGATTTCGATTATTCCACGCGCACGCGATGACGACGGGCGGACATTTTGAGTCGATTGATTCGAACGACGCCCGCCGGCCGGGCGGCGGCTCGCCAGCCACCTGGGATATCGAAAGACGTCGCAGTCATGTCCTGCACACGTCAGTCGTCGGTAGGAGATCGATCGATTATTGGATTTGCTTCTGACCACGATGATGCCACCGACCTCGTCAGTTCGTTGCACTCCTCTAGCCTTCGCATCCCAAGCGACGCTACTCTTTTAGATATTGACTACCTCCTTCGAATAGAGTCAGGCTACATTCGTTCACTTTCGTCGCTCAAGATTGTTGATCTACTTCATATTGCAAAGAAACAGAGAACAATGATCAGTCGAACGGCCTTTCTCGTTACTGTCGCCGCCTCCCTGCTGCTAGCAGTAGTGCATGGACTCTCGCTCTCGGATTATTCCAATTCTAAAACTTCTACCGGTAGACGGGCTTTCTTGGGATCTGTGGGAACTGCTGCTGTTGCATTGGCGGTCCAGCCAGGCATCAGTCTCGCTGACTCGGGTCTTCCTGTTGCTGGTGCCCCCGCTCCAGAATTCGAACTTCCCAACAGCCGTGGCACTGGCATGACCTCACTAGACACCTTGACCAAGGCGGGCAAATGGACGGTTCTTTACTTTTATCCTGGTGCTTTTACAACTGGATGTACGTTGGAAGCTCGTGGATTTCAACGTGATTTAGATGAGTACCGCAAACTCAATGCCCAGATTGTGGGTGTCTCGGTGGACCCCGTCGAGAAGAATGCTCAATTCTGTTCGGAGGAAAAGTTGGACTTTTACATGCTGAGTGACAAGGGTGGGCAGGTCAGCAAAAGGTACGGTTCGGCGCTTAGCATCCCTGGTTTTGGAACCTTTTCCAACCGACAAACGTACTTGATTGATCCCAAAGGAAACCTTCGTTGGATCTTTACGGACGTTGAAAGTCGCGTCGCTCGACACTCTGCGGAAGTTTTGGAGAAGCTAGCGGAACTGGAGAAGACGGCATAGGCAGCTTTGTGAAACGAATATCACTTGTAATATCTTGGGGCGGAATTCATACTAGGGGGACTTCTTTCTGTTATTCGAAGAAGCCTCAGAGAATGAGTCCCTTTTCCTTCATTCGCAGATAAAATAAGCTAGCCTAGAGGAAGCCTAGTATGCATATCACATAGTGTATCATGAAGCATGTATAGACTGCAAATTCTAGGAGAGTCATGCCAAGAAGGGGCGTTTGCTCGAAAGTGGCGACACTATCGACACGTCGCAATTCGAATCCGATGGAAAAGCAAATTCTAGAACCGTAAACTACCACGATAGCGAGACACCCAGACAGACATGGAGGTTCGAAATAGTTTATAATCTAGTGGTTGGCTATTCCTTTCTTTGCCGACCAAAAATCCCGCTCATTGAAGCGAAAGGAGGATTTTCAAAAGGTCCAACAAAAAATAAAAGGGTTATGCGTCCTGACTGGCAGAGCTATGATATAGGAGCTCAGCTTTGTGTTGTACGTTCGGCAAAGAATGAATCAAATTCATCATTCGAAGACGAGGGACCGATTGCCGGTTGCTTGGAGTCTTCCTCTTCCTCGCCTGTCGTCTTTCCAAAAGCCGAGGCAGCCGCCGGCACAGACTCGCCAAAGAACAAATCTTCCATATTGTCCGCTGCGTCATCGGCTGCGGGTGGAGCACTGGCCGCCGTAGTGGAGGCCGTGGTTTCCGTCATGGCGGCAGTCTCGACGTCGGACAGCAGTTTTTGCAACCGATCGTTGGCACTCAAACATTCCGCGAAGACTAACTCCGACAGTGCACCCGTCGCAGCAGCCTCTACTAGCTCCACCATGCGTGGCGCACACGCTTCTAGAAATCCAATCACTGCTAGCATAGCCTCACTTTGCATCGAAAGCTTGGGGTCTGCGGCACCGGGATTCAACATGGAGTCGCACAAATCCATTTTCTCCGTCAACATTGCGAGGTCGCTCAAAATCTTGGAATCGGCGGGGTTGGTACTACGGCTCGTCGTTGCAGAGTTTTCCATGGCATTCAGGTTCATTCTTTCTTCCGTCTCGTACTAGTAGATATCTTGGATAGGTGATACTTCCACTCTATGAGCTTTGGGTAGATTGCGTCGAGGGTAGGATCAATGGAAACCCACAAGAATCAAAATAAGTGAACGCACCTTTGTTTCAACAAAATCGGAGGCGATTACCCACACTGCAACCTCTCTGTGGAGATGAGAACGGAGAGCGAGGTCACCATCACGGAAGGTAGCGAAGGTTTCCCGCGGTTCCGAGAAGAAAGCCACTATCCTAGTACCTAGGTAAAGAAAGAAAGAAGAAAGATAAAAGATAAGAAAGAAAGAAAGAAAGCGAAGCAATCATATCAATCGAATGAATCGAATCAATCGTTGCGTTTATATTTGTTGACAACGACGAGATAGGCTCTAGTAGGTTCTCGATCACAATGCAGAGAATGACTCGTTGAGTGAAAGCAAGCGGATAATTAAGATAAGTAGCTAGCAAACAGTAGCCCTCGGCGACTAGCCTGTGGGCCGTTCCCGTGGTCTCTTGAAGCGTTGCTGCTCCAGTAGAATTGTCTCCTTGACGTTGCCATGTGCTGCTGGAGGACAAACGCTGCCCTCTCTGTGCCTCTACCTGCCGAACTCCAGAGCAACGAATTATGAGCAAGGGGACCTCTCAAGGGCAACCAGGTGGATCCTCTTCGAAACGACACGCAGAGCAGCAGTTGTCGTCGCATAAGACCTCGTCGCAGTCGACTATGAGTTGCGATAGAAAGCCACTGCGGAGGCTGCAGATCTCAAAAGGCATACTACCCCAGAGATCGTTGTCGGCAATCCTGAGCACGGATAAATCCAGAAGCATACCAATCTCGGACGGAACCTCGCCCGATAGGGCGTTGGAACACATTGACACGAAGCGAAGATCCCTCATCAATCCCATCTCTGTAGGAATCGGGCCTTCGATAGAATTGGCTTCCATACCAAATGTATCTAGTCAAATTTGCGATATGATGAGCATTGATGACTGTACATTAAAGCGCAATAAGTAGCGACACGTACCTAGTGATTTCAACATGCCCAACTCGGTTGGAAGCGTTCCCTCCAGCTGATTTCTGCCAATGCCCAGAACGACTAAACAGACAGGAAAGTGAGATCGAATTCTTCGAGACGGCATGAAACTGCGCCGTTGCAACAACACTTACCCAAGTTTGACAAGTTTCCAATCTCTGTCGGTACAGATCCAATCAAGGCATTGTTTGTTAGTTGTAAGATTTCTGCGGGGGAAGAAAGAAGAAAGCTGTGTTAGATTGTGTAGCACCATTTCTGTATGCATCACGTTCTGTGGGGCTATCTTACCGAGCATCGTCAGAGCTCCAATCTCTGTTGGGATTGTTCCTCCGATATTATTGTTACGCATGAATAGGCGTCCTATAGTAGAGAATGAACAAAGAAAGGGTGAGTCGACATGCCTACCGAAATCGCGCCAATAATGATGAGTGGGACTTACTTAACGGAATCAAAGCAAGCTCCGACGGTAGGACACCTGAGATTCCGTTTCCTTCAATCTCGAGTGTGTGTATCAGACCATTAACATCATCACAAATCCCATGGATTCTTGTGTGGTACCAATCGCATTCGTTGTTCAGAGTGAGCCACAAGCTCGAGTCTGCCCAATTAATTCCAGCGGTTGAATAGAAGAAAGTTGCCAAGACAAAACGTTGGACGAGACGGTCATCTGGAAGCATCGGATCTGTAGCCATTTGGTCGGATACAATCCACTCAAACGCGGCGTGCTGAGGTGTCAAAGGATCGTCCAACGTTATTGTTGATGTGGGCGAGAGTGAATCGATGAGAGCGCGCAAGTAGGCCCTTACAATCGTTTCTTTTTCGTTTGCTGGAGAAAATGGAGGATAGGTCACTCCCTCAATGGGGGCAGGCGGTGTCGATGGAGCCGATGTGGGTCTTTTCGTCCTGGGTGACCTCGTGGGTGCGGTATAGCCGGATGTTGTGGGGCTTGCTGTTTCTTCCCTTGCTACAACACCGCCGCTGAGATCGGGGAAGTTCACCGCTCCATCTTCGTTTGGGATGGAAAAGACCGGCTCTGGTGTTGGATATAAATACGAGCTTGTGTCCGGAGCAGGCGCCGGAGTCATAACGATCACAGAGGCGACGGTTGGTTGGACGGTTACCCGGGCAGTGGGTACGCTGGCTTGAAAGTTTCTTGCCGCTGCAGCATGCTCTCTCGCCTTGACTATACCCGATATCAAAGTAATGATAGCAAGCACAAGAATAGACACGAGCCCGTAGAAACATGCCCTCTTGTATAACCTTTCATTGTTGGAACGAATGTCCTCCCGCAAGTACTCCGTCACGTTATTGCTCCCTGTAGGTCTGATCGTTACTCGTGCCACGCCGGAACTGGGTACCACAATAAAGGGAGGAACCGGGCTTCCTGGCGTCCACAGATCTGTTTCATAAGTGTAATGGAATATTTCAGAGCTATTCGTACGAGCGCCGGGGGAAGGTAATGATCGAGGAGCGTCGCCCCGTGCGTTGCTTCTTTGCGGTGTGACACAACGATCCAAATGGATGACTGCTGTGGGACGTGGGAAGCTTGAAGATGGAATCGATTGAGTAGTAGGGACATCAAGTGCTGAAGCCGGGCCATCGCCGGTAAGCTTCTCTGACAGACTCCTTCCGTTAGCACCTATATTGTGCACCTCGCCCGGTATTGCGGGCCTGAGGTTAATTAAAGGGGCTTCGTCGTCATCGTCCTCTACATCGCTGCACGCTCTTTCTTCCGAAAACCCTCGCAGTGTTGCCGTGCTCGATGCATCATTTGAAACATCAAAATCGGAAAGATTCCGAGTTGGCATGCTATAGTTTGTGCCATTATGAGAATAGTCTGCAGAATGTTCATTAACGCTGTTGCCCTGTACTACTTGATTCGAAAGATCTGGAATCTGGAGCTCATACTCCCCATTGCTTTCATGCGGATGACCACTATTGTTCGGCTGATTAGTAGAAAGGTATTGTTGCTCTAATCTAGCCCCCCATGACGACGCGATCTCCTCTTGCGTTCTGATTTTTTGAGTCATTATTCTTGTTGCTTAAAAGATTTCGAAGCCCCGCCGTCATGGATCATGTTTACAAGGTTTACACATGAAACAAAATAAAATTCCTCAATGTTCTTGTAATCCCATCTGGGATGCTTGCAGGGGGGGCAAAGTTTTCACTCGCAATTGTATTGGTAACAACGTGTGTGTTAGTCGCAACCCGAAGCTTTGTGTTGCTTTGCTGGGTGTTCCCATCGCCGTTTTGTTACTGTCTGTCGACGACGGCGGGGCATGGCTTTGCATACTTGGTACTGTTCTCTACGTACCGGAAAATACGTTGACACGCGCGCATCGAATGCCGCAGCTTTTCATAGCTACCCATGGAGCTATTGGTAGTTGGTGTTCTCGTACTATGATAGATCCCGGAATACATCTACCTATCGCTATTTACTAGTCGAGAGAAAAGGGAAACGATTTTGAAGAGCTTCTCCATGCCCTCACACCTTAGAGGACATGTCGTCACCTTTCCCCTGCTTCGATCAAAGTTGCTGAGACGCTGTACTACTGCTACTTTGGCTCGTGGTGGACCACCTTGTGCTGGTGAGCTCCACAGCTACTGTACTGTACGATAGATAGTGGCAATGCTGCGAAGATCCCAGGGTACAGCAGCAGCAGGGCGCTCTTTGCTATGTGCAGGTCGTGCGCGCAATTTTCACTTTTCTAGTCGAGAAGTACTAGTACTATGTTACTAGTATTAAGGTTTCACACCAGCTTCGAGGATTTTATCATGGGAGGAAGAATGTGTAGCTCCGCCTGGTCTAGCAAGAGTCACAGCACTCGCAAGTCACTTCCTCGCAGTCAACGGTCAATACCGCCAACCATATTTTCCTTTGTTCACAAAGTGAAGACGGGACGTTTCCAGTAAGATCATTAGAATGAAGCTGTAGTAACCCAAGATTCACCAAACCTGAAATTTCCGCCGGGATAGTACCGGATAGTCGATTATCGGAGAGCGCGAGATACTCTGCTTGGGACATGATGCAATTCAAAAGTTAGTCCATGCAATTTCAGGAAGAACACGTCCAGGTTACCCTTTCGCCATTAAAAAACCTACCTAGCTCCGTCAGATCGCCGATTGTGGGGTTTAGAGGGCCACTGAGATTGTTCACACTGAGGTCAACAAGCCCTATGAGATGAATCAATGACGTGTGGATCAGCAAGACGAGATCACGTTGGCAAGCACCACCTGCAAGATACATAGTGTAACTTACTCAGTGATTTGACTTGAGATAGTTCGATAGGGACAACACCTTCCAGATTATTTTGACGGAGGGAAAGGCTGGCTGTGGTGCGAGCGAGCAAAGTGGAAAAACAATCGTATATCATCACAACACAATTAGCAACATGGATTAGCAGGCATACAGAGAATCCGGATACGACTCACTTAGCGATCTCATACTGCCGAGTTCCTTCGGCAAGGAACCGGTAAATTGATTCGAACCCAGAGAAAGTTGAAGCAGGGAGGAAAATTGCCCGATTGTAGTTGGAATAGTACCAGCAATACCATTCTTGCTGAGATTGAGCTCAACCAGGGAAGACGAAAGCAGCCCGACTTCAGAAGCCAAATAACCTCGTAGGTTGTTATCCTCCAGATGCAGCCGGATGAGGTGGCCTTGTGCATTGCAAAGTGGCTTGCTAGAGGAGCTGAACCAAGAACACTCATCGGCCGCAGTTAGCCACCCCTCATTCACCGCCCAACCCCCTCCTCCGAGACTATAATAGAGGACGGCAAGCGTCCACCTCTGAAGGATTCGTTCTTCGGACCAAATGCATGTCTGTATATCATCTGCTGACCACCGAAGAGCCTGATATTGAGGGGTCCGCTGGTCGCCTAAGGCGCGCACCGAAGCTGGACTTCTCGTGTAGATCAAATCCAACATCACTCGATATGGATCATCCATTTGACTTGGCACAGGTGTAGGGGCTGCGACGTCGTTCCCGATACGTCTAGGAGGAGCACTGGCTGCTTGTGAGTCAATGATGACCTGGTCTGATCCAGGTCCGGTTTCTGCTTTGGCAGTAGGAAATTGCGTCGGGCTACCGGTCTGCCAATATGGTAACGGTGCTGGACTGGCGGCTGCAAGGTGGTCACGAGTACGCACAAACGCAACAGCCGATAAGGACACAAAAAGAAAAATGAAGATAGCAGAAATCAGCACAATTCGCCGAAAAACTTTGTCATCATCCGTCAATCGTTGTATCACTCTTTCAAAACAGTCCAATCCTGATTCATCACGTTCGGACACCGCACTGTCATCCTTACGCTTGCACGATCTACTCCCGAGGTTACCACTATTGCTGGTGTTGGTGCTGTCTTCTTGCCGTGTGCTTCCGGTGACTTTTGTTCCTTCAGGCTTGGCGAGTGTAATATCTTCTGCATCGATCCACCATCGGGGCAACGGCACTTGCGCTTGAGGCCGGATGTATCGGAAAATGGACTCGCCGCTCAAGGTGCTTACGCCGGCTTTGGTAGCGTTATCGATTTCCTCCCCATCGATAATCTCAGGAATGTTTCTATCATACAATGCGAAAGCACCAGATTCTTGAGCAAACTCAGAAATACGAGGGTGGAAAATGTTCACGGGACCTTCCACCACTGCATATCTTTCATCACATTGTAACGCACTTTCAGCCAGCAATCGTTCCGGCGACCGCGGTGGTGGTGGCACCCCGTCTTCTTCATCATACGATTTGATGAAAGATGGCGACAATTCAAACGTTAGAGTCTCTTCCGTAGCATCGCTACCCGTATGTGGTACAAACTCGGTCAAGCTGTACCCTTCGTAGTCTTCAACTGAATCCATTGACGAATGGGGTTGGCTCTTGCTTCGGAAGATACTGGCCACAGTGCTTTGCCCCATAATACTATCCGTGATTGTCCCTTCATCACGGTTTCGTTCAGCCAGCATTCGCCGGAGATACAGCTCTTCGGGGCAGTCGCTCCAAAGGATTTCGTCCATCAGTTCTCGATCGCCATCGTCCTCGTCCGCTTGGATGTTTTCATTGGGTGACTTCGCTTCTGCCAACGAGCTGCTTGCAGTCGATCCCCCACCAAAGCCAAAGTTGATTTTCATTGTAGTGTTCAGAATAAAAGCTGTCTCAAAATGCAAATTCATGAACTTGAGGGTTCTGAAAGAGATATGATCGCTTTGGGTATGATCTCGTACTACTAAGGCAAAGCGAGAAACAAAAGATATGTGTTTCTTGTGTCCCAACAGTGCGGGATCTGGACTTACCTCATCGGATGGATTTTGGATCGAATATATGCCTCCAAGTCCCATTACGATCATGTGCATTTTCACGATATTTAAGGGGATCGGATCCCCGACTGCACGCCTACCCGCCAGTCGGTGGCAAGTCTCTGCAAAATGAAAGCTACAGTTTCAAACGAAGAAGAGAAAGTGTTTGCACCACCCGCGGCACGAACCCCTTTTGGACTACCCGGTAGTTCCTTCCAATCGAAGCGTGCAAACGATAAGTACCTGCTTTGTCAACGAGTACCAATGACTTACTTGGTAAGATTCGGAACTAAGGAAAACAACAATGCCATGAGCCGCCCATGTCTGACCTCGGTGGACAAGACACCCACCGCTAGTTAGAACAGAAATATAGTACTCTACTACTACTATTGATATTCTTCAGCGTCTATTTGACTGGCTGAAATGTCGCTCCGCGCATTCTACTAGCAAGAGTCACAGCACTCGCAAGTCACTTCCTCGCAGTCAACTGTTAACACCGCCAACCGTCCCTTCCTTTGTTCACACATTGGCGACGGGATGTTTCCAGTAAGATCATTAGTATCAAGCTCTAGTAACTCAAGATTCTCCAAACGTGAAATATTCGCCGGGATGGTACCGGATAGTCGATTCTCGGAAAGCCCGAGATACTCTGTTCGGGACAAAAGGCAACTCAAAGTTAGTCCAAGCAATTTCAGGAAAAATACGTTAATGTGACCCTTTCGTCATAATAAAAAGAACCTACCCAACGCCGTCAGATTGCCGATTCCAGGATTTAGAGGACCCGTGAGATCGTTCCTAGTTAGGTCAACCAGTCCTATGAGATGAATCATTTGCGTGGATCAGCAAGACGGGACAACGTTGACCAGCACTGGCAATAAGCCTTGTACTACTTACTCAGTGATGTGATGTGAAACAGCTCACTGGGAACAGCGCCTTCCAGATTATTTTGACGGAGGGAAAGGCTGGCTGTGGTGCGAGCGAACAAAGTGGAAAAACAATCGTATATCATCACAACACAATGAGCAACACGGATTCGCAGACAAACAGCACACCTGGTACGACTCACTTAGCGATCCCATACTGCTGAGTTCCTTCGGCAAGGAACCGAAAAATTGATTCTCTCTCAGAAAAAGTTTGAGCAAGGAGGAAAATCGCCCTATTGTTGTTGGGATAGAACCGGCAAGACCATTCTTGCTGAGATTGAGCTCAACCAGGGAAGGCGAAAGCAGCCCGACTTCAGAAGCCAAGAAACCTTGAAGGTTATTGTCCTCCAGATGTAGCCGGACGAGGAGCCCTTGTTCATTGCAAATTGACTTGCTAGAGGAGCTGAACCAAGAGCACTCATCGGCGTCAGTTAGCCACCCCTCATTTACCGCCCAGCCACCCCCTCCGAGACTATAATAGAGTACGGCAAGCGTCCACCTCTGAAGGATTCTTTCTTCGGACCAAATGCTTGTCTGTATATCATCTGCTGACCACCGAAGAGCCTGATATTGAGGGGACCGCTGATTGTCGAAGGCAGGCGCCGAAGTTGGACTTCGTTCAGAGATAAAATCCGAGATCATTCGGAAGTGATCTTCCATTTGACTTGGCGCAGGTGTAGGGGCTGCGACGTCGTTCCCGATACTTACAGGTGGAGCACTGACTTCTTGTGCCTCAATAATGGGCGGGTCCGATCCAGGTCCGGTTTCTGCTTTGGCAGTAGGAAACCGCGTTGGGCTACCGGTCTGCCAATATGGAAACGGTGCTGGACTGGCAGTTGCAACGTGGTCACGAGTACGCACAAACGCAACGGCCGATAAGGACACAAAAAGAAAAATGAACAAGCCAGAAATCAACACAATTCGCCTAAAGACTTTGTCATCATCCATCAATCGTCGTATCAGCCTTTCGAAACAGTCCAAGTCTGATTCATCCCTTTCTGAGGCCGCATTTTCGTCCTTTGACTTGCTCGATCTGCTCAATAAGTTAACGCTGTTGTTGGTGTTGGTGCTGTCTTCTTGCCGTGTGCTTCCGGTGACTTTTGTTCCTTCAGGCTTGGCGAGTGTGATATCTTCTGCATCGATCCACCATCGGGGCAACGGCACTTGCGCTTGAGGCCGGATGTATCGGAAAATGGACTCGCCGCTCAAAGTGCTTACGCCGGCTTTGGTAGCGTTATCGAGTTCCTCCCCATCGACAATCTCAGGAATGTTTCTATCATACAATGCGAAAGCACCAGATTCTTGAGCAAACTCAGAAATACGAGGGCGGAAAATGTTCACGGGACCTTCCACCACTGCGTCCCTTTCATCACATTGTAATGCACTTTCAGCCGGAAATCGTTCCGGCGACCGCGGTGGTGGTGGCACCCCGTCTTTTTCATCAAACGAATCCACGAAAGATGGCGACAATTCAAACGTTACAGTCTCTTCTGTAGCATCGCTACCCGTATGTGGTGCAAAGTCCGTCAAGCTGTACCCTTCGTAGTCTTCAACTGAATCCCCCATTGACGACTGGTGTTGCTTCTTGCTTCGAAAGATGCTGGCCACAGTGCTTTGCCCCATAATACTATCCGTGATTGTCCCTTCATCACGGTTTCGTTCAGCCAGCATTCGCCGGAGATACAGCTCTTCGGGGCAGTCGCTCCAAAGGATTTCGTCCATCAGTTCTCGATCGCCATCGTCCTCGTCCGCTTGGATGTTTTCATTGGGTGACTTCGCTTCTGCCAACGAGCTGCTTGCAATCGATCCCCCACCAAACCCAAAGTTGATTTTCATTGTAGTGTTCAGACTTGGGTGCTGTAATGCAAATTTATGAATTCGGCCTTCCGAAAAAGATGCTGGGGTAGCAGCTCCTCCGCAGCAACTTTCATCGCCGTCATCTGTTTTAATAAATTCTCATACCATGCGGGATCTGGACTTATTAATATCTCATCATCGGATGGATTTTGGATCGAATATATGCCTCAAGTCCCATGTGATCATGTGCGAGAAGACTGTTTGTGCGGGTGGACACCCGCACAACCGCCAGTCGGTGGCAAGTCTCTGTGGGTTTCGACCTACCGTTTTCCTCCGTAGACTTGCATCGGATCACTTGCATTCAATCGTTGGGGGACGAAAAATAACAGCATCATGCTGCTGTGAGATTCATGTTACGTTTCAGACAATCATTAAGGATGATATGACATGGCGACCGAGTAGGTTGGTGTGGACGCTCTCCGGCCCCCCGGGCGCTTCCAGAGAATGGTCCTCGAAATGGGGAATAAAAGAATGAGCATCGCACCGGTGCTTCCACTCGGAGCGTATGGGACTGCTACCTCATATGCATTTTACAGATCCAATGATGAAGAGAAGAGGTGTCTAGTCTCATTGCGCTTCGGTCAAGATCTAGTAGAGAATAAATGCTACTACCGGTAGAAGATGCTGATGACAGTTCTTGCACAGCAGCAAGCAATCTAGTGTCTTAGAGCTTTGCTTCCAAAAGGAAATCGCCAAAGAAAAGCGGAAGTAGTTCAAATCGTGCTCTAGCTCGGGGGTCTGAACACAACACTAGAGTGCTAAGATGGACCAAACACTGGTGGAGAGACATACCTTGCTCGACAAGTCTTCTGACTTCAAGTGGTGGTAGTAGAATGACGCCTGACTACCGCCGGTATTTATCATCGTCACCACGTGGAAAGCCCGGCCCGACGACTCCCTCCCTCCATCACTGTCCCTCTCCCACTGCGCGCCGGTCGATTCTCCATTTTGAACGGTCGTATCAACGCGATCAGCACGACCGGTCAAACCTTAACGGCGCGGGAAATCTCTGAACGGGCTAAATATTTAGAAACTTAACCTTCAGGCAAGAATACTTTGATGTACGTCTGTCAAGAATGCGCCAGTCGGACCATCATTCAAATGAAGTTCCCCTCCTCCCTCCACTATTTTGCAAGAAAAAATGCTGCCGCAATTACTTGTTGGCATCCATCAGACTTTGGTCAGATCCAGGAATTTTACTTTGTCATTTGCTGTCGTATTTACAAGTGTTGACATACAGTCCCAATTCTTGAATTATACTACATTCCACCATGATGAACACTGCGTTGCAACGTTGGAACAGCAAGGACGAAAGGAGCCTGAATGAAATCCTGGGCATTTTCGACGAAAACGGAATGCCCGTTCCAGATGTACAGCACAACCCCCACCTTAACATGCGTGTCATCGGCATGGAACTCGATTTTCCCGATGATCTCTCTACGATTGCCAATGATCTGGAGCCCAGCGAACCCCGCACTCCCGAGAGGCCACCCCGCAAATCAAAGAATATCGACCTGAATGATGACGACGACGACACAGTTCCCGAGTCCCCGCCGAAAGATTCCCCTGGCAGCATGGTATACAAGGTCCTCACCGCAGATGCCTTTGAACGCCAATGGTCCAGTCGCTTTCGGCGCCTTTTGATCCTTGCAAGTTTCGTGGGGATTATTATTTTGGGCGCCATTGCTGTATTGTCAATGACGCTTTATCAGATTCGAAACGAAACCGAACAACAAGGCCCTGATCCGCCCACGTCTGACGTTGATGGAGAAGATTCCACTGCATCTCCTCACGATTTCTGGGATGACGAAAGCAACATGACAGGAAGCTATGACATGTTGTGGATCGACTGGACGATTCGTTCGACAGCGGCAGATTTTTATCTGGATGCCGATACCCTGCCTGCCGATAACACCACTATTCAGTATCAAGTATTGGAGTGGATGGCAGGGGATCCCATGATTTCAAGATACACTCCCAATCGCCTCGTCCAGAGATTTGCTCTGGGCGTCGTCTACTGGTCCTTGACCGCACCTTCCACCGACTCTGTAATGGGCGGGTGGATGACGTATACCGATGAGTGCCAGTGGCCATTGAGCCGCAACACGCGAGATATGTGTGATTCTCGTGGCAGCGTCACTGCCTTGTATCTGGAAGACATGGGATTCTACGGTACATTGGCTTCCGAAATTGGGTTGCTAAAGCATTTGGAGCACCTTTTTCTGACCTCGAATAGCATTCGAGGAGAGATCCCAACCGAAATCGGTCATTTGACGGCTCTGGAACGATTGAATTTACCCCGTAATGAAATCAGTGGCACTATACCTACCGAGATTGGCTTGCTCGAGAACTTGGGTAAGGGATTAATGACTTTATTTCGACCACGTTTTGCAAAATCAACGGTGACTCACTTTTTCACATTCACACCCTTTGTTCTCTCAGGCATGTTGGTTCTGGGCAATAATATGCTGGAAGGTCCGTTGCCATCCGAAATCGGCAACATGGAACGACTAGGATCTCTCTTGGTACATAGCAATAGATTGAACGGCACGCTTCCAGACGAACTGTTGGAACTGCCTCGTCTCACTCGAGTCCAATTGGACTTCAACAACTTTGAGGGTCCCATTCCCGACGGCCTTGGCAATTTGACATTGCTAGAAGAATTGACTTTGCAAGGCAACAACTTGACAGGCGAGATTCCAATGGAATTATGTACTGAGAGTGAGGCATTGGTCGTGGCTGTGGACTGTGACAAAGTACAGTGCGCCTGTTGTGCAGAGTGCACGAACGGAACGTTTGTGGAACAAGTACCAAACAAGGAAGATGGTGCCGCTCCTGTTTCGGACACGTTAACACCCACGTCATGTCAAGATGTTCAAGCCGTTCGAAGTTGTTATACCGTAACGGATCCGATCGATTTGATAACCACAAATTGTGATCCCAGCGAGATGGATGTCTTGGCCCTCTTTCAGACGATAGACTTGGAAGACGATGGGTTTCGAAATGCCGTCTTTTGGATTCCTGCCTGCAATACAACGAGATGCGATTCTGTCATTGATAATGGGACGTTCTTTCGTGACGATGGATCATCCGAACCACTGGACACCTGGCCATTGGCAGCGGCCGAGTACAAATTGTTGATGCTCCGAATTTTCGAGCCAGGATCCTTGGCAATTCTTGCCGAGAGTCCTGCCTTTCAAGTATCCGAACAATGTGACGACGTCTCGCGTCAATCGCCGCCGCACTAGATGGCTACCACGACCAAGCGAATCGTTATTGTTGTAGTAAGTATTGTGTAATTTAAATTTTCTATGGATTACTCCTCCCGCAAAGTACCGGTAGGCGGAATTGAATGCGATTGATTCCATTGTGGAAATGCACTTGATGATAGCCGGCGCCCAAGTTGCTAAAATGATATCTCAAGCACCATTGAGCTAGGTACTGTAGTTGCTACGGTGGCGCGAAGCAATCTCAGATACTGCAGTGCTACCACTACCTCTACTAGCTAGTCACTACTGCTATAGTACGGACAGTTAGTATGTCTTGAGGTTTTAGGAGCTTTGTAGGTCTGCTTGTTCTGTCGACGAGATGAAGATTCTTGGGTCCCTCCATCCAATAGCGTCGAACAAAATTGTGACTAGAGAGCCCAAGTTGTCGATCCGCGCCACCCTCGAAAATCCGAGGATCGTCCAACTCGGACATTTGTTGGAAGGAGGGGCCGCAGGACTCTCTATTCGAATTCAAACGCTCCACCCAAAGCACGCGGCAGTCTTGGAAAGTAAGAATGGTGCGACACTATCCAAGTTTTAATCGATGAATAATTAGAATTCGTGTGTATTCTAATTATTCGAGCCCGTCAGTCCAACTGCAGCCAACCCGTCAATCCTTCAAAGAATGAATCTCACACCCTCATCACACAACCACCACAAGCATCACAAAAACCTTTTCGACGGCTACCATTGTTGTTGTTTACTGCTGCAGGATATCTACGACTTGCACAAGGAGTATTACAAGCAAATGAGCAATTTATCGTTTTCTACTTTGACCATGTTCCCTGTCGTCAAACGAGTTTTGAAGAGTCCCCGGAACGATGACGACGAGGAAGTGGAATCGTACGCCGACACGTATTTTCGTGAAATTGGATTCAAAATCGGTGACAATAGTTGCCTGTCGGAAGAGTCTCCCGATTTGGATGGAGAACACTTTTTGGCACAAGACGACGACGGTCTAGGCTTGCTCGAAGACAATTCTCTGGCGACCGACGTGGAACGTGCCATTGCTGCGGCTCCGAGTAGCGAGACTGGAACGCCAAGCTCCAACTATTACAAGGCGCATCCACCACCTCGTCCTCATCCAGGAAGCCTCCAGAACCAGTCGTCGTCCACGCTAGTGTCCAAGAAAAGCGAGAGATTGACCATGGCAAAAGCCTACAATGCTCCACCCTTTCATTCGTACTTTGGACAGCTCCTTCAAGACGAAGGAAGAAACGTCATGACCAGCCCGAGTAACTATGCCGTTACCAGCCCTAGCAACTATGCGATTTCCTACAATGGAGCCGACGATGTGAGCATTAGCACGCTGGGCGAAGAATCCATCAAACGCAAGCCATCTCCCATGTGTGCTCAACAGCGTGTGCAGCAGCAATTGCAGCAACGTCCCGTCGAGCCACAGCAGCCGAGTCGCAAGACGTCGTCGTCATTGAAAAAGAAGACTTCTACCGAACCCGATCGCCGTTTTGACAAACTGGGTATCCAGCAGTCTGGCACTGGCAGTACTTTGGAAGAACGACCTTCGGAAGATTCCACGGATCTTCCTGTCGCTGGTCAGTACAAGAAGAAAACGTCCAAGCATTCTCGCAGCAGCTGCACGAGCAAGGACAATGTTGAAGATGTTGAAGAAGCCCGACGAAAGAAGAAATGGCAACTCATTTACTTTCTCATTGGCATGTCGCTGATCTTGCTGGCGGCGGCTTCGGTCGTCATGGGATTT
The DNA here is from genome assembly GCA_951394045.1 of Nitzschia sp. DOCU1. Lineage (NCBI taxonomy): Eukaryota > Bacillariophyta > Bacillariophyceae > Bacillariales > Bacillariaceae > Nitzschia > Nitzschia sp. DOCU1. The sequence goes on from OX595989.1 coordinate 862,076, forward strand.
ACCATTGTTCAGCTCAAGAAAAACAAGACGGAACAAGATACCGCCGCTGCTCCGACCAGTACGTGGAGACCCAACATTGGATCCTCTCCCACCAGTGATAGTACGCCGCCACCGCCGCCTACCACCGTGCCTGGCAACGTCAGTCACTGGGATCCTTTAGGCTTGGCGCGTTCTGACTTTTGGGAAATTCTAGGCATTGTGTCGCCTGACTCGCTCGAGGCGGTCAATGACACGTCGACGCCGCAATATCAAGCCTTTGAATGGACGATCCATGATCCCGAGTATCTAGCCTACTCGGTGGATCGAGTCATGCAACGATGGGCCATGGCCGTCTTGTATTTTAGTTTAGGGGGTGATGCATGGAAAACGACGACCAGTCGTCGGCTGAACGGCGACACGAATGGAGGAAAAAAAGAGTGGCTCAGCTACACTCATAATGAATGTCAGTGGTATCATACAAAGAGTAACAACAAGAACATTTGCAATGATGCTGGCGCGCTCGTTGGGTTATTCTTGTCGGACTTGGGCTTGGCGGGGACTATTCCACCAGAAATTGCACTGTTGGGCGGTAGCCTTGGTAAGTCAGGCAGGCAAAAACGTCTACTCGAATGCAGGCAAAAAAGTCAGCGTCCCTCTCACACTCAACTATTTTCGTTTTTCAATAGAACGCCTCGTCCTCACCGAAAATCACATCAATGGCACTTTGCCATTGGAGCTCGGTGCTCTCAAGCGTTTGGGTAAGAAACTATGAGATTTCGTTCGACTGGCATGTTCCACTCTTACTCATTTCGTTATATTTCTGCTAGTCCGACTCCAACTTTCCTCCAATGACATGACTGGAAGTATTCCTTCTGAAATTGGAACCTTGAGCAAACTGATCGTACTGGATCTAGGGAACAATCAACTTTCTGGAAGTTTGCCAGAAACTTTGAGTGGCTTGGAGAATTTGAGTAAGTCATCGACGTCGTCCTACTGTGGAGGTATAGACTGTGGAATCTGACGTTCTCTATTCTTTTCTGCTACCTAGGCACGTTGACGTTGGAGGGCAACAAGTTGAATGGGACAATTCCTTCCGAGCTTGGCATTCTGGTAGACAATCTCGAGGTTTTTTCGGTTCATCACAATGATTTCGTCGGTGAAATGCCACTGGAATTCTGCATCATGGCCGAAAAGAATGAAACAACACTGGTTGCGGATTGTCTCGAGGTGGCTTGTGAATGTTGCACTCTATGCTGTTATGGGTGTCGAGGAGAAAGTGACGGGGTACTGACCGAAGGTACTCTGGGGCCGGCGACCCCTACATTGGCACCAACGGGACTTTTGGATGTTTTGAAACCAACCATCAAAGACCTTCAGGACCAACAAGATAATCAGCAAGGCTTTTTCAATTTGCCTGTGCCTGCAGCGGCCGGAGTCAATGACGATCCGTCTCCGTTGCCATCTGATCTACCCTCCCTGGCACCTACGACGCCTTGCGTATCGACAGTCAATGTCTCGAGATCGTGCTACGAGCGGGCTGCGATTAGCATTGGCGTTGAATTCTTCGACTGTATGCCTCAAGAGGGGGCATGGATTGGACTATTCAACGAGGGATACTTTAATTGGCACCCCGTGGGTACAGCGGCGCCATCGTCTGGGATTGTGGATAGTTGGCTCCCAACATGTGGACGCCGGCAATGCACTACTCCCAAAGAAAGTGGTTCCATCACCCTTGGAAGTGGAAAACTCCGAGAGGGGGCCTACCGAGTGTTTTTGGTTCGAAACGGCACGACGATAGCCACAAGTGACACAATTGACATTTCTCGCTCGTGTTGAGTGAAACGTTTTCGATTTAGATGATATAGAACGACTGTGACTGGATAAATCTACCGTGCCGGCAGTCTGCATCTTCAAGTGTAATGATAGTAAGCCAAACAAGCAGAAAAACTGTGAGTATCGTTGTAGTAAGATAGATGTGTCTGATTGGAATGTTCCAAGTCCGTCTTGAATTCGTCCTTGGAGAAAGTGAAAAATCAGAAGTAACTATAGCGCAGGTATGGAAGAGACCAAGGATGGGAGCAAAGCCATTGGCCTCAAATGAGATTCTGCGCGTCGTAGTGGTCGGCCGTCGGTGGACCGAGTTTTTGGATGAATGGGGCAAACCAAACGGCAAACAACAACAACTGCTACCCACCTTTCCATTATCCATCCAGCCAAACCAAAATCTCTCTAGGATTGTGCCGCCGCCGTCGTCGTCACTTGCCGAGTACGTGTGCTTTCATGATAGTTGCTCCACGGCCCACCTTGGTTCGAGTAATAGTCCATGGGATACTTTTCGCGCCATGATGTTTCGTCCAAGCACACAAAGAGTTCGTATGGATTCAACACGGGCCGTTGGGAAAGGAAATGACCCCAGTCTACGGACAAGCGCGGACAGGCCACTTGAATCCAAGCGTCGACTTTGGAAAACAGGGCTAATTTGGCGGGCGTGATTTCGGAAACAAGCATGACAAAGGATTTCTTGCTGTGTGCCGCGAGTCGCTCGCGAATTCGTGCCAAAATGCCGGGATTGCCCTGTCGACCCAACGTGCCTAGTAGAATGCCAAATACCTGAGCAGACTTGGCCGACTCAACCGCTTTCCAGCGAATGGATTTCATTTTGGCATGATCGTACGATTCTTCCGTCAACGCTTTGGAATATGGATCGTACCTGTAGAAAAGTGGAATATGAGGATTGGAAATGAGAGTAGATTCCAAGTGAAATCGACCATCTGCCACAAATAGGACAATCGCATTGGATGATTTGGCGTCGCCTGCAATAGATCCATTGTCGTCGTTGTTGTCGGTAAGTACGGGAGAGGTACATCCGAGGACTTCACCCGGTGACAGGGGCTTGGCTTGAGGAATCGAAGCCGAAAGTCCCTTGGCCAATAAAAGTTCTTGTGCCTCCGACAAGGCGTGTCGAAACTGAATCGTTCCCAGCAAGTAAATGTGAGGCTTATTGCTTTTGCTGTCGTGCGATGATGCCAACGTCAAATCCAAACAATCCACCATGTGCGGTACGTCGATTGTGATCTCCACAAACACGTAGAGACATGGAATCACTGTATGCTGAATTGGAACAAGACAAGAATGTCCGTAGTGTACCAGCAATTCTGCCCCCAAGGCCTGAGCTCCCAAGTCGTCCACACAGCACGCCCCGTACGTGACATCTCCCAAAATCGATACTTGCTCCAATGTCGGCGCTAATCGCTGCAATACATCAGACAGGACGGTAGCGTACAAAAGTAGACCTTCGGGCATTTGAAGAGCGATATGCTTGGCATTCAGACTTTGCACCCGTTGGACCGTCTTTTCAATTTCAAAGGAATATGCCGATGGAAGGCCGGATTCTCTCATGGTCTTTTCGAACAAGACCGGATCCACTGGCGGCGCTTTCTCCTTGTTGCGCCGACGCGTTATCACGCGACGAGGTTTGTTCGTCGTCACCGCTGCTTCCGGATCTGCTAATGAAGATGTAATAGCATCATTGACGCTCTCTGTCATTATATTGGATTCAATGACCTTCTGCTGGTGAAACTACTGATAGTACTGTATGGAAACAACAAGACACCCCACAAAGATTTTGTAATGAGGATGCTTTTTTATGTGGCTCCGAGACAAGAGAGCAATCGCTCTCTCACCAAGATTTCGCGCCATTTTGTCGTACGATGGACGGACCCATGTGAGAGACGATGGACGATCCGACGCCGGACTTACGCTCTGTGTGACTCAATCGACTTCTCCAAAATGACGCCAACAACAAATAGAATCTTGACCGTAGAACGATGGCGGGCAGAAGCGCAAACGTCAGCATGGAGCAGCGCGCTTTGGCCACCACACCCCGAGCCGTATCGCCATGGGGCTACGAACAACAATCCCACCACCATGTGTTTTAGATCGCTTTGTTATTGCACCGCATATCCTGCAACGTATTCAGGAGCTACTCAATTGGCCAAAGAAGAAAAGCGATTGTATTCTCCAGACACATCATCATCGTCATTATGGGACCAAGACTATTGCCGCGGGGCGGACCTGCCATTGCCATTGGGCTGACTACGGCAGGAGCTATCGGGGCCATCGTTTACAGTCACGTTTCTCAAGTAGAAGAGCGTAAGGTCATGAGAGCCGGAGTGGAGCGAGACAAGGAGCGATTTCGACAGAAACGGCTGGAGAAACAGAAACGAGAAGACGAGCAAGGTGGAGGGAAATAATGAAACCACTGTCCTACACTTGATTTGATATGAAGGGAGCTGTCATTTAAAGAAGCGAGGCGGCCAGTATCAAGAAGAAGATGATGAACACTGCTAGCTACTCTAGTATTGTCATGTGACTCTAGCTTGGCGCCATTTTGTTGCTAGTGGATCAAGTGCTGTCACATGGCCCTTTCTGGAAGACGAGTATCGTCGATTTTCCGGGCAGGTGGGATTCATGTTACACACTCGGAAATTGACGGATAAATCTCGGTCGCCACTAATGTTATCAGCGCTTCACCCGTATGATTGTTCTCGCAATCTCATCATGGGGCTGGAGGGAATGGCAGGAATACGTTGCAGGCCGGCGAATGATCTGTTTTGCGTAACGACGACGGAGTTGTTGGCAGTCATGGAACGGTACTTAAAGTGTTCAATGGTGTCGCCAGCAACTCAGTATCAAAAGAGTGCGACCGCAAACGTACAACATTGCTTCACAACAACAATGCTTAGAGCTGTACGGCGCCGAGTGGATTGGTAAATGAATGGCACTCATTGTTGCTGCGGGTGGAGCGGATATTGTTTTCATGAGACGCTATTGAATCGGTCTTGTCAACGTAGGTAGGTCCTCCTACCTCGTCAACCGACCAGCAATTATTATTCTATGCGTTGCGATAGTGGTGATACATTTCAATAGCGCGGTCTACTTGCTGCGACAGGTAGCTCCGATTTCTCGCACTAAATACTCCGTCCAAGCTCTTGCCACCGGTCTGCAAAGCTTCTTGTAGAACATAGTTTTTAATGCTAGCTGATGCTACACAGAGTAGTGTATTAATAACAAGGGGCGTTGAAGTCTAGCTACCGGTAGTCCCTTTTCATGCTGGAAAGTGTAGGACGGCAACGAAGGATGATGTCTGATGATGGGATCGCCAGAAAGCTCCTTCCGACAAACTGGAAGTTCGTGAAATGGCCTCTCCCCATGTTATTCTGGGATGCACGGCTTCTTATTCATTCGTCCCGGCTGAATCCCCAGGTTGGAATCGGAAAGAAGGGACCGATACACGTGTCAGACGGCCCGAGAACGCAATCGAACCCTCGTAGTTGGAGAGAATGGGTCCACTTGTAACGGACTACATACACGAACTTCTTTGCCACGATGCTGTCCAGGCGCCAGTGCGACAAGGAAAAGCACGATAGAACATGCTTTCGCAGCAACGTCGTACTTAATGATGGAATGCGCCCAATGTAGGCCTTCAGGAAAATATTATAGCCACTCTCAGACACGAATCAACTTTGACCTCGACGCTAATTAATCAATTGAGCTCCCCTGTCGAGCGAAATGCGCTTAGTTATTGCCATTTGGCGTGCCATAGCAGATAGGAAGAAAGTTGGCACAATTAGGCCTAATCAAAATCAATCTTACAAAATTTTAACAACTTACTCATTGGTGTTTCAAGTTGTTTGTTTCTTTTCAAAATCCTGAATCGGCAGCAGCTGGGAAGAGAGAGCGGGAGAGACATCTGCTCAAGAGGTGCAAGAATCAAGGTCCAACAAGTTTGATTTCGTCAGCAATATCAAGACGGTCGCTATCTGCCGCAGCATACTAATGCCACCACTTATGTCATCAAGTTTCGCTCGTGACTCTATTGGAAACGTTCGAGCCGAATCATTGGAAGTAAAAATGATGCCCTCATCGGTCGGAGGTTTATCTGACATGACACTTCTACCTGACGACTTCGAGCCGGGAGAATTCGATGTCATTTGCAGTTGGGCGAGACAGAATCATCGTCACAGTGAGTCATCCATCGACATGTTGCTTAAATACTTTAATTGTCGTTGGAAGCTGAATTCTCACCATCCGTTGTGGAATGATGGTCTCCATCATGGTTTCCCTTCTTCAACCCGTAGGTGGAAATGTCAGATTTCGAAAGATGGTCGATGACCATGTATCGTCATATGTCAAAGCAGAGACGAAGTATGAGAAGACGAAAGTCATTGCAGACTTAATCGACAGAGTTCGAAAAGAAAGTCCACATGGGGGATTTGTGAAGAAAGACTTTTATACCGGGAAGTGGTTCGAAATCGGTATTGAACGAGCTCGCGATAAAGTTGGCCACGCAATCAGGAAAGCTGCAGATAGATTAGTCTCGGAGCAACAAGACGGGAACGGGGAGAAAAAGAAAGGTCGTGGGAAGGCCAAGGCAGCAGCCAAAGATCACAAAAGGAAAAAATCACCTGACTCCAGCGCCGCGGCTGGTGCTACTGCGAGTCCACCTCGTCCTCCTCCCACCACTAGTGCGGTACTACCTGCTGCTGGTGCCCCTGCTGTGGATTCCCATTTCATTCCGCCAGCACCATTACCCTCCTTTCAACCCTCTACTACATTATATCATCAACCAGAGGTCTCAAACCCCTTCTTCCCGTCTGCTGCATCCAGCACGAGTTCTTCGCCTTCTTCTTGGATGCAGCACTTGGGTGTCCTGGGGCTGCCGCAACACCGTGGTGTTCCTGTGGATCACTTCACCTTTCCTCACTCTAGTACTGCTGGCACAGCTTTTGCGGGGGCTTCTCCTCCCCCTCCGCCGTCCTCGTTTTATCACGATGGAAATCAGGTACTTCAAGGCAATAGTATATTCTACCAAGATATTATTCAGTTGTCTGGTCCAACCGGCGCAACCTACGTGAGGAGCGGTGATCGTTCCATGTTGCCGCCGCATTTTCCTCCTCCTGACCAGAATGCATCATCATCCTCGATGTACAGTGGTGGGTCTGTTACAGGGGGAGCAGCACCAGTCATCCGCCCCCAAGCGCCGCCCTCGTCGAGGAGGGCTGGCAGTTCTAATCCGTCGTCATCCATGTTCCTTCCAAACGCCACTACCGCCGCCGCGTCCCAGCACTCATACAATCAAGGCCACCAGCAACAGCTGTCGACTGCTTCCTTCATTGGTTATCCAGCTGCTCCACCGCCCACCACTTCTACTAGTAGTATGAGAGGAATGGCTGAAATGAGACCAGGGGGTGGTGGCAGAGATGCCTACTATTTTGGCGGAGAGGAATCTGGTGCTGGCATTGCCGAGGAGGACTTGCATCTTCCTACAAGGGGGTTCCGTCAGCATGCTGGAATTTTGACGGGTGGTATGCTTCCTTACGATTTAGATGGCCGGGGAAACCTTCATCAAAATGGACCTACTGGTGGATATCCGTAATGCAAGGAATACTAGGGGATGTATTAGTGCTTCAACAGCAGCGAGAAGAAACTGAAGCTGCTTAAACAGTAGAAGTGGCTGGTATTAGAGATACTAGATATAACCGTTGTGACCACCAAATCGTAGATAGAGGTGTTATTCTTGCTTGCTGATGCTGCCGAGGATATCGTGGTTGGGACTTGGTGATCACTTCACTTCTTCGAAGCACATCACCCGCTAGGCATGATTGTCCGATATAGGCATCATGCGTCAACACTGCAACAAGGCATCCTAGTAGGAGAAACAACCGCGAAGATTGAAATTGAAGTCATCGATGCACCCTCACCTCCGTACTTAGTAGCAACAAACTCTCATGGTTTACCTGGGTCGAGAGCTGTGGCCGCTTCGGCGACTTAGAGAACTCTCCCGAGAAGTTTGATAATCACTCCGACGAGCATGTCCGTGGTGAGACCTACCACTGATTTTGCTGTGATCTTGTCTCGCGTCAGCCGAGCCTTCCTTCTTGCCAATAGCGTAATCACCAGCGGACTCAAGTTCTCTCTCATCTAGAGTTTCATGGCGTCTCCGAGCAGAGGACGTTGTCGAAGCTGTAGCATTCTCTGCACGTCGTCCGGCTGTACTCCTGCTGCGCCGACCATCTTCCTTGTTGTCTTTGGTACGTGATGCCCTCTTATCCCTTGAACTTTCACTTGTTCTTGTATGTCGAGGATCGTCACCTTCAGCTCGACTCGTGCAGGAATGTGATCGTTCTCTCACCTTCTCTCCTGAACTCTCACGTTGGTGGTTATGTCTTTGTCTGGACGCGGACTGGCTCCTAGACCTTCTTGATATAAATTCATCATCACTCTCAGCTCGGCTGGTGCTGGAACGAGACCTTCTCTTTTCTCTTGAGCTATCCCTTGCACTGCTGCGGTGGCTATGCCCATTTCTCGAAACGGTCTGGCTCCTAGACGTTTGTTCGGATTTGCCGTCACCTTCAGCTCGGCTCGTGTTTGAACTTGACCGTCTCTTTTCTCTTGAACTATTTCTTGCACTGGTGCTGTTGTGGCTACGCCGATTTCTGGACAAGGACTGGCTCCTAGACCTTTGTTGGGGTTTACCACGGTGGTTTTCTTCATCCTTTGCACTTCGTCTTGGGCTTGCTATTCTTCGGCTTTGCGAATGCGACCTCCGAGTGTTGGTGGATTCGTTATTTGTAGCAGTAATTGACAACGAAGAACCATCCTTCCGGGGTGAAGCAGATTCCGCGTCGTCCAGCATGCACGCCGCTCTTCTAGCAAATGGCGACTTAGTTTCGCTCCGCCTCGTGGAGCCAGATCTTCTGGATTGATGCCTTCTTGACAAACCGTCCATCGAGGTGGCTTTGTTTGAATCCTCCCCATTTATGCCTTGAGCTGGTAAATTTCGCTGTTGACGTGTGGCTGGGGACCTTTCACCACCATCACCATCGCTCCTGGCCTGATACGATGGGGGGCGACCTGCATCAGAAATAGTATGGCGCCTATCTTCTCGTCGAGGTGATCTAGCTGTTCTGGATGCAGCAGTCGAATTCCGACTATCGTTGTGATATCGCTGGTTCTTGTGAGACCGATTTGGTTCCTTGGCCGTGTTTTGTTCGCCACCAGAAAAGGATGAAGGGTTCTCGGCTTCCTCCTTCTTCTTGTTCTGCAGGTTCACATCGTCAGATGACGATGAGGCACTTTCTGAAGCGCTGACGAGAACAGCAGGTTGGACAGATCTCCTTGGTCTCGAATAAATGTTAATCGACTTTCTGTGTCTACTGGAACCTGCTGGAGAGCGTGAAGAACTCAAAGTAATCGGGGGCGCTGGGACGTCATCGTAGTCATTCCTGCTCCCCGTCTCCTCCGTTCGTCTATCAGAAGATCTTCTAGTCCTAGAACTTCGGTTCGGTGACTCCTCGGGTCCGTTGGACTGTGATTTGCTCGATCGCTGCTTTCGGGGACTTTCATGAATGGAGGAGAAGCCACTTCGACCAGAATCTGCAATTTGTTTACTTCCCGATGATGAGCTCTTGTTGGAAATGGAGCTCTTTGCAGAGGCAGCACCGACCGATTGATTTGCCGATGATCGCCTATCCGATGATGATTTTTCTTTCAGTATTGGCAACCTCTCGCTTAATGATGGCGCCTTTCGTTTTACGGGGCTCCGTGGTAGGCCATGTGCTGACGACGAAGTGAGCGACGATGAATTGGGTTTGGAGAAAATCTGCTCCAGGGCCCCACTTCCTCTTTTTGTTGCAGCGCAATTCGGATGGAACTCATCATCTTTCGTTTCCTCAGCTTCAACATACATATCAAAATCATCAATGCTAGTCGCATACTGTGGATGCTGAACATGATTGACAGCGTTGGATTTGAAGGGTTCTTCCTGAGAAAGCTCTAATTCGTCATCTTCAAACAATCCGAGATTTCGATGAATAACACTTGCATGGAAGGCGTGAGACTTATGATATTCTTCCAGTAGGCTGGTCATGTTGCGATGTTCAAAACTTTGCGACCTGATGATGAAGAGTAACCACTACAGTACAGGTTGTTGGAGTAAATAGGTGCAGTAGTTGACGCCTTGGCGCTTTGTTTTTGATTATTCGCGACGTTTTTTGTTGAGGTTGAAACAACGAGAAAAGATTACGATACTCTTGGTACGTACGGAAAGGCGCTATCTTAAATGAAATTACCAGTAGTATGTATCATTCAGCATTCACTTTGTCATCTCTCGGCGCTAATTTCGGGCACGGAAGTCCCGTTTCCTTAGGCATCGTTAATTAACAGAATGACGAATACGCAGTGCGTGATTCGTGCCTCCAGGACAATTGTTGTAAATGAACATAAGCCTTAAAGTTAACTTTGTAGTGCCCTGCCTCGAATTAACAGGAACAAGCTGGAAACCAATCGATGCGAAACTATTCGAAATTGCCTGTTCTCCCTATTATTGGTCATGCCATACCATGCATGCATGGTATAGTACAAACCTATGCTGGATTTCGTACGGCGACCGCCCCGCAAACGCAGCGTGCGTCGTGGATGAGATATCTCGTGCTGCCAATCGGTGCGCGTTGTCATCAATCAAGATCATCGATCTCTGCCTCTATTGGTTTGGTTGTGTACGTTTGATCTTTCCGCTTCTTTCATGAGAGCTGCATTCGTTCACATAATATTAACTACGCAATCGTTGCTAACTTTGGGTTTACCTGTTGTAGCCTTCACAGCACAGCCACCTTCTTCTACCGACAACAACATCATGCCATCCGCTTATATCGACAAACTGGCCCTGGTGCTCGTGCAGGGTCGACGCCACTTGGTGGCTCGAAGCCGAGGAAAAAATGTGTTTTTCACGCCGGGTGGAAAGCGAGATCCTGGTGAAGACGATCACACAGCTCTTTGTCGGGAATGTCGAGAAGAGTTGACCGTCGATCTAAAACGAGATTCCATCAAGCCCTACGGTGTCTTTGAAGCAGAAGCCTTTGGCAAACCGGCTGGGACTGTGGTTCGGATGACCTGCTACACGGCAGACTACACCGGAACTTTAGCTCCAGATGAAGAAATTGAAGAGCTGGCCTGGATCCAATCCGACTTCCCCGGCGAGAGACTAAGTGAAGCAGGACGAATGATTCTGGCAGATCTCAAATCAAAGAACCTGATCGACTGAGTCGAACACTCAACTACTACAGTTCGACTTTGAAATAGACGTACTGATGTCGTTTCTGACTAATGACAGGTGAATTGCTGGTCAACAACAACAGCAATCTGGAAGAAGCAAGAATCGCTCGCCACTTCCCCAGGCGGAAACTCTTCGACGACCGCATCACGCGCCCTCTTCTGAACACAATACTATACCAGATCCCCTTCGACGAACTAATTATTCCTTCGAAGGAGAAAAAATAAGTTAACAGTTTATAAATTCATGCCCTAGTTTCTTTTATGCAGGACAACAATCGTGTCCCCATTTAATGCCCCGTGGATGCTCGCTTAGTTTGAGCGTTCTTGGCCGCCTTGGCTTCCTGGTATCGCTCGAGCATGCCTCCTACAAGTTCATCACCCTTGATGGCCCATTGCTTACGGTTCTGGGCGGCGTAGTTCAAGCATTCGTCACTGGACACACCGAATACACCACAGTCGTCCAATTTCTTTGCCAATGGAATGACATACTTGTCAAAGAACATAATTTCTCCTTCATACCAGCCCACAGAGGGATCCTTCACGGCGCGGCCATTTTCGAACGCGGAATACATCTCGCAGAATAGCCGTTCGTTCCATTTCAAATAAATCGCCCAATGCTGCATGGTGTGAGCAACATCGGAAGCCTGGATAAGATGCTCCATGACAATTGTCGCTTTGAGGTTCGCTCCATCGATTTCTGACAGCGGCTTGTTGTAATCTCGCTCGAGGGCCTTCTCGGGCTGATTCGGAATTTCCTGCTCCTCTTCCTCTTCGTACTGGAACGCCTTGCCCCAACGACGCTCTCGGATCGCCTTCATGTCAACATCGAAAATATCAGTCGCCAACACAATGTTGACCATCAACTGACGGAAACGCTTCAATTCATCCTCGTTGGCATAAATGGCCTTCTGCAGTTCCTTGTAGTTGGGATCCATTAACAGATCCCATGCAAGATCGACACTATTCTGTTCGGCAACAGACTTGTTCTTGTAGAGCTTTGCAATAGTAGCTCCTTCTTGGATCAACTGAAAGTTGCTGACACCAGCGTGGTCAACGTCGTGAACGAGGGCGCAGAATACCAAAGTGAATTGAGTCAATGGATCAGACGTAATACCGTAAGTATAATTGTGAAGATCGGCATTATCAATGCCCTCGCCTTCGGCGTCTTGGACAGTGACACGCTTCAGAAGCTTATTGGTACTCATTGTAACGTGAGAAGCGTGCTGTCAGGGTTGAAAAAGAGATGAGATAGATTAGTTAAAGTTCAGCTTCGGGGAAAATTTCAAATTCAAACGAGAATTCTTACCTCGAAATTGTGGAAAGGATTGTCCCGATACATACTGGCAATTGTCGTGACATAGTCGCGAAGCTGCGTGATAACTTCGATGCTGAGCTCGACATCTTCTGCCTTCGTCTTCCTGCCCTTGTTTCCTTGTTTAAACTGCGGAAGAGTAATGATTTCGGTCACTTCATCCAAAGCGGTAGATCCTCCCTTAAGTTCCATAGTGGGAGCACCCTCACGCGAACGCGTGCGAAGATCGCGGCGCTGAGCTTCGATCTGTTTCAGGAGTCCGGCCAGCAACTCAACGTTCCAGTCGATCAAACGTTGGTAACGGTTTCCAGGCGTACCCAAATCAAAGACGAGCTTGGTATTACTCCAAGGATTGTTGTAGTCGTCTTCGACGGCAGTGTTGACGGCCATTTCGTCTTCATCGTGGTCGCTCGATGCAACCGATGGGCCACCAGACTTCGGAACAATCCAGTAGGTCTGCAATTCTCCCTTTCCTTTGGCCTTGACTTTGTCTTCACGAGGACGTAGCCAGTGCTCCTTTCCGGCTTCCCTGATCAGGTTTGCAGTCAACTCGGAACACTGGATGTGGCTAGGTAGAGAGTGGTGTTCCATTCTTGCCGCAAAGTTCATTGTGTCTCCGAAAAGCTGGAAGCGACCCTTTGTACCACGCAAGACTCCAGCAGTGACAGGACCGGAGTGCATCCCCACACGAATACGAAGCTCTACAGTTAAAAAGGGATGTGAGAGATTAGTGGACGTTCAGGTTCGCGGAAAATTTCAAATTCACAAAAGGAATTCTTACCTCCGGTGTCAGGGCCCAAACGAATCTCCAATTGGCGAGTGACGTCGTTCATGCTGTTCATTATCTTGGTCGCAAATCTGGCCATGCGTAGGGCGTGGTCTGGTTGCTGTTCAGGGAGCCCCGTTGCTGCGACGTAGCAATCACCGATCGTCTCGACCTTGAAGACTTTCAACATGCGGGCGATAGAGTCGAATTCTTGGTACAAAGTTTGAAGTAGAGTAAAGACTTCTCCGGGTTCTCTGCAAATGACGATGGACAGAAAGTTAGAAGATGGATACAAACAATTGTAGAATCGATGCCAGAATTACTCACCTCTGCGAACTCCAGGGGGTGAACCCAACAATATCAGCAAAGAGAATAGTGGTGTTTGGGAAAAGATCGGCAATGGCTTTGTCCGGCTTCTGGTAAACCTCGATGGGATTACTTTCGTCCGCAGTCGGTCCGCCGTTCTGATTGGCCAAAGGATCATCTTCGGTCAGGAAACCCTTGAGCTTGGTCTTTTGTGCATCGACAGCAGTGGGGACAGCCTGCTTGAACCCTCCCTGGCCCTTCATCTTCGAAGCGGAGTTGTCATCTTCGTAAAGTCGCTTGCGAACTGCGGCAGGGAAGATCGACGACACAATGGCACCGGCTTGCTTCGCCTTACGGTATGTTTCTTGGTAGTTCTTCTCGACCTTCCAGTCGTAGAAGTAAATGATGAGCACTGTCAAGGCGAAAATGGCTAGAACCAATCCGAAGAAATACCACGGAGCGGCCGAGGTGAATTCGTCCTCGAGCGCTGAAGATGGGTAGAAGGTCACGATGTAATTGCAGATGTCCTTGGTGCGAATTCCATCTTTGATGTCGCCGTCGCTGTCTTCGTGAAGAAAGCCGAATACCCCTGAGGTCCTTTTCAAGGAATCATAGGCGCGATCATGCAAGTCCCCTGGGCCCACGAATTCTACATAGTCGCCGGGAATGTAGAAGGTGATGGGTTCGCCACAGTCGCTATTGAGAACGGCGTAAAAGCCACCTTGGTGAGGTGCAAGGACATCCTCCATAAACGTATCCCAGTAGGAAACAGTGGCCAGCATACCCACGCTTACTCGAACGGAAGGATCCAGTTCATCGAACACCGGGAAGTGCATCTTCAAAATAGGTCTCTCTTCTGGTGTCTCGTCAAGGTCGTCGACGGCGTCGATGGGGGAGAACAATTCGGTTCTACCGATGATCCCGTCGTTACTCTCCTCCATGGCAGCTGTACCACGATTAAAGTACTTGCTTGACGCGAAATCATAGTTAATCAACTCTGGTTTCACAGGGGACATCTGCCAGACAGGATAGAAGGGTCCGTCCCCTTGAACAGGGACGCGGTTTCCTTCGTCATCAAAATCCCAGATGACTGCGGTACCCTCCTCTTGGAGATCACGTCCATTTTGTCCATAGAGGCCGAATTGTCCGAGATCTCCGTGTAGGGCCACAAATGCCTCAGATTCCTCGACCCACTCACGGTTTAGGAGTGAGTAGGCTTCCCAGTTAGCACGGTCTTCACTTACAACACGAGGGTGGAACGACAGCCACGCATTTTGAGCAAGAGCGCGGGTACTGGCCGCCTTGATAACAAAGTCTGGGATTGTGACAAAGGGCCATGTCGCGTTTTTGTAATTGGCATACGAGGTGGTCGCGAAGGAGGTAGTCTGGAGCACTGTAACCTTTCGACGACTACGACGTTGAAGAGTGTCAATGACCTTTTGGGTTCGATCCTCAAAAGCTGCCTCAAAAGCTTTCTCCTCGCTGTTACTGGTCAAGAAGTAAATGCCACAAGCAAGGCCAACAGCCATCACAACCATGACGAAAGTCATGCATAGCCGGAAACCCCTGAGATACCTGGTGCTCTGCTGTGCCAGTTCATCCTCTTCATCGTGTTCAGTCACAGGGGTGTTTCCCGACTGGGAATAATCTACAACGGCAGGGTCAAGAGGTTCTTCCATCGTCTCGCTATGAAAAGAAGTGGTGTTCACAAGTAAAAGTTATGAACAGATTGTGGTGTTGACAAAATGTTTCGAATCCTATTTCCGCGATGTGGATTGCAAAGATCGACGACGCCTCTCGCGGAAGCAGACAGTTCTTTAATTTCCCTTTCGCAATTTTTCGTTGGGCCAGTGCCTGCAGAAAAGATTCTCCGCGCAAGCAGCTTCCACAGAATGACGAGGGGGCTATATCATATCAGAGTCTTTTTGACCGAACGTTCTTTGGCCATAAGTAAAATTATGCTCGTTGACGCGGGCCAACTGCTCCCAACCTTGCGCCCAAGATGTAAAAGGCGCGCCGAAGAATCAAAAAGCTCCTTCCCGTGTAGGAGTCGTATTGATTGTACGGAAAATGAGATTGCACGATAAAAGAGATTCTGGAACCAGCAGTCATTTGCACTCGGGGGGAATGTCCGAATCATCGTCGTCGTCGGACGGGGGCTTTTTTCTCTGATGTCTTCTCCCTTTTCCCAAAAGTATCGACACCGTCCATCCGAGGAAGGATTCAATTTTTGACCCCGGCGATGCTCTGTTGTCGACAATGGTGGACAAAGGAGATTGGCGACAAAAGGGGTGGGCAGGTTGATGACCTGTCTGAATTTGCTTCACCCATTCGCAACAGGCATTGGGACTGACTCTTCAGAAAAAGTATGAAGGCAAAGCATCGGCTGGCTTGGCTCCTTACTATAGTGCATGCAACCCGATTAGGATCTTTCCCAGTAATCACTGTCTGTCGTGCCAACCAAATATTCTGCCGGGGCAGATTCCTCAATTCAGAACCTTCAGATCTTTACGACCAAGATATGACTGATTGGCAGAAGATTGATCCTGCATATTTTGGGCATGACGTTGTGCAAGGACGACGAATCGCCAAGGACGAAACGTATCGGCGGTCGATTCAGGACATTTGGGAGAATGAAGGAGTCAGGCAATATCCTATCGAAACAAGAAGCATTCATTATTCTGCAGTTGGTGACAGTTCAACCCTCTACGGTCATATATTACGGCGCCAGTGCCAACCGACCACCGATAGCCCTCGACCGGCCATTCTACTCTTTCATACGGCTGCCGGCCCACAAGATATCTTTTTGTTCTACAAGGCTGACGTGCTTCTTCAAAGTCTGGATTGCATCGTCATGATTTGCGATATATTGTCAGATGAAAATGGCTGGGGTTGGGATCCTGATCGAACTCGGTACAATGAGGCTCGACAGGCCTTGATGGCCGACGGCGCTGCGCTCTTGAAGAAACGAGTCTCTGCCGCTGTCCACTGCCTGACTGATGGCTTCCCTCGGGTGGATAGCCGGGCAATAGTGGCCATGGGATGGTGTCTTGGTGGACAGCCGGTGCTGGAGTTGGCAAGCCTGCACGAGCAAATGACAAATTTTACCGTCCAGGCTATGATTACTTTTCACGGGGTCTTTGCTCGAGATTCGAAACTTCGACCGTCGACAACCCCAACGGACTCCTCGTTTGGTCGTACCACGGTACTGATCTGCAATGGTAAAGAGGATCCGTTTGTGTCTTCTGCCGACCTGGAGGAGACGAAAGCTTACTTTGAATCTTATGGGTTTGTTGTAGAGACTCTGCAAATCGACAAGGCCAAGCACGGATTTACAAATCCTGCTCAAAACTTCAACGAAAACCCAGCCTTTGCTTACTCACAAGAAGGAGCTGTGTTGGCGTGGGCAAAAACGATGGAACTTTTAAAAGCAAAGCTTTCTTTTTTATAGCTAGGTCTAAAAAAGCTAGAAAATCAGTCGTACGAGAACATTGCGTCTGCTAGATTTCGCCCTGTCGGATTATTGCCCTTCCACCCGGTCGAAGGCCCACCAACTTGGTTGCTGGCGGCTCCGGGGTTTTGCTCGGTTTCGTCGTGGTACTTTTGCTGGACTGCAGTGCCGGTGGGTCTGCATTGGTATTTGGAGTAGACGATCCCTTGTTGATTTTTGATTTCTTACTGTCCAAGAGATCATCCCAGTCATCCACTGCTTCCCAATCATCGTCGTTGTTGTCAGTAATTCCAAGATCCTTTCGGAGTTCTTTGGAAGAAAGTGGCGCATCCGGTTCTGGCCTTGTCGGACTTTGCGACGCAATAGCGGGTGGGGGCAAGCGTCCAAAGTGTGCCTTCCACGCCGCAACAATTGAACGATGTTCTTGCTGCATTCGCTCGTAATGTTTGGCCGGTGCCAACCCATCCGGCATTGGCATCGCGCCCAAAATCATGGCCAATACTTGATCCAATAGCGAAAATGCAGGCTCAACTTCATCATCATCTTTGCTGTTTCCCTTTTGTAACTCCGCTTCCTCTTCGGCTTGCCATACTTCATCTTGCAACGAATCTAACAAATCTTCAATTTTGGTCATTTTCTCTGCCAGGGCATTGTACATGGTCTGTGCCAACATCAAGTCCTTACTAGTCAATTTGCTCCTCAATTCGTCTTCCAGTTTTCGGAGCTGTTCCTGTCTAGCCTTTTGCTCTGCTGCCTTGCGACTAAGCTGTTTTCGTCGTTTGGACTTTTCTCTCCGTTCCTTTCGTTTTTGAAAGGGAAGTGAGAGTGTTGGTTGAGTTGATGATTCGTCATTGGTAGCAGCAGCATGGTCTGGATCGGCTGTGGCCTCCTCAAATGGCGCTGGCAACTCGTTGGTAGTATCCGCGGGCGCCAATGCAGCTTGCTCCGACCGCTCCTCTCCAAACGACGTTGCATTCTCGTGTTTTATTCCATCTTGAGTATCATCATTTTGCGAAAGCTCCTCGTCTGCCTCGCTACCGTCACTGTAGTCCGACTCGTCGTCGTCGTCGTCGTGGCTGCCGTAGGTAGTACTTTCATTATTCTTATGATCCGACGATAGTCCCCAATCATCCTCTTGATCGATTGGTTCATCCCGCAGCCCCAGCCACTGGAACTCATCCGGAAAGGACAGATCCGTAGTTCCAAACGCCCCCAAAGAATCCTTGGAAGGATCGACTACTTTTCGACGAACTGGTTCCATTGCATCTGCCACTTGAATCTCCCGCTCTTCTTCCAATAATTCCACTTTTTCTTTGGCTAAATCGACTTGATGTACCAATGTTTCTCGCACAGAATATAAGCTGTCTAACTGAGACTGTCGTTTGGTGGCGGTCCATTCGAAATATTCCAACCGTGTCTGCTCTTCTTGCACTAAATGGGACAATTCTCGCGACATGTCGCGTTTCCACAAGAGTGGGCGCGAACAGTCTCGCAAATGTTTCCACAAGGTAATCAAAATGTCTGGCTTGCGTGGATGTGTGCGAATTTGTTGTAGAATGGTCCGCGTCAAAAGGCGTTCTCCCGTCACGGGGGATTGCAAGGCGGGAGGATATGGAATCATCAACCGACCAGTAGAGTAAGAATCATTCGCACTGTTAGTTGTGGTAGTAGTAGTAGGGTCCACATAACGAGCCACTCCGGATTCAAATAATTCCGTCGCTTGAACATCAAAGTCGGGAGGAGGCTGTGTTGTCGTCGTTGTTGGACCATCCAGTGCTTCTCCGTCTGACGAAGTTTCTCGATAACGAGTCCACATGGCTTCCAATAATTGCGACCGAATCGACTCATACTCTTCATAGTCAGTGGGTTGATACCCCATGAGACGCTCCAAATGAATCGAAATGCAAGGGAGTGGTGCGTCTGTGGGAGACTGCTGCTGCGGCTGCGGTGAATCGGGTGTTGCCTCCTCCAAAGACGTTTGGCCTAGAATGGGGAGAGGATTTGACGCTGTCGACGACGGCTGCCTCAATTTACCCGCCATTTCTGACGAAAGTCCAAACGTCAAGCCTAACGATGAGTTTGCCATATTGCTGAAAAGATGTATCGAATGAATGTTGTTAGCCTGTTTGTGTCTTGGCGTGATCGTCTGCGGGTTTCATTCAATGAGCAGAGAGACAGTTGCGACCATGGCGGGACATTTTTGGAGACGCTTTTATTCTTGGTGGTCAGGTTGGGTTATGAGCCGCCAACGGATTACTTGAGCTTGCAAAACCAGGCTTGGGCTTGGAGGTACAGACAGTACTGTAGTTGAACCAGGAGCGAGCGTGACCAGCCTGCAGGAAGCGGACGAACGACGTGTGTTCTTGCGGTTGGGTGCCTCAAAATCTGCGCAAGTCTCTCTCGGTCACAAACAACACAAGAGTGAAAAGAGACGGAAAGCGTTCGTGCGCTATTAGATTGTTGTGGAATCATTGTATCATAGGTTACATTGCCCGCAATCTTCACCATGACAAAGCCAGCACCTGCAATGCCAAATCTACTGCCGCCCGAGTGGCTGGCCTTTTTAACGCCGAAAAAGCCAAAGGAAAAGTCAGTCGACGAAGACGACGAGAATCCTTTTCTTCAACATGCCAGAATTCTCTTTCCCTCCGACACAAAGAAGAAGAAGGATCCTCATTTGATCAGTGGAAATCACGGTGGAGGAGATCTTACAGTTATTTATGAAGAAGAACAAGATTTAGTGCGAGATATCAGTCCGAGACGACCCAGACGACCTACAACAGAAATGGAGCAGGAGAAAGAAGTAGTAGTTTCAGACACGAATTCTTCCTTGTCGCAATGGTTCCTTCTTTTGTTATGGCTCGTCGTGGCGTATGTCACTCTTACCACCCATGAGAGTCTACCACCATCCTCACCTGAGATTGCATTGCCGCCGGCCTTACCGACACAACCAGCACCGCCAATGGCACCTGAAGAATCCAAGATTCCTGTAACACCACCACCTTCGCAAAGAAAAGAAACTTCCACCACCACCACCACCACCATGAAGAATAAGGCAAAATCCACAAGGAAAAGTAAGACTACAACAATCCCCAAGCGAATTGTCAATATTATCAAGCAAGAACTATCTCCCTTTCCTGAAAAGTCGAGTGCTACTTCTACTTTGTCCGATTCTGCCGAATCGTCGCCGTCGCCAGAGGCAGGTCCTTCTTTCAGCACTGTTCCTTCTGTGGACTTGGATGCTGTCATTGCTTCGGCCGTGGAGCTCCAATCCAAACTCGTGTCCAAGGCCAAGGAACTTTTGGATGCAATCAATGCTCAGACGGAAACTGGCACCAAACATCATCATGATTGTCAACATGCTTGGAAATGGATTTTGGATCGAGACTGTCGAAAAGAACGAAAACAAGCTACGACAAAGACAACAATGACAACACGAACCAACAAGCAATCATCCACCAACAACAACACGACTCTGGCTCCTATTGCCGCCTCGAGTTCCGACGAAGCCATGGGTTGCGACAATTTGTTTTTGAGAGAGTGCCGGCAAACAAAGCGATTGTTAGCACAACACGATTCGCAGTAAACATAGAGGACCATGCTATTGCTAAATTCTGCTAACGGAGCGGCATGACCTTACATTTCTTTCGAGCGTTGATATTTACTGGAATAATATGATACAGTCAGTACCAATCAGGCTGGGCACCGAGACCAACATTTGTACGCAATTCTATCTCCAAGCCCAAAGCAAGTTAAATTTTCATAGCTTATTCGAAATACAAACTTGCCACTAAAAAGAGACTACCTGCAGTAGAGCGATAACATAGTTGTCGTCCGCCGCGCCACCTCAACGCAGTAGAAATCCAACTACTAAAGTCCGGACTAATAGACAGTAGCTGCCACAAAGGAAAGAAGTCAATAATCAGAAGAAATGGTAATCTTGCTATATTATCATCGCAGCACAATAGAGCAGCGGAATCTTTAGCTTTTGGTGGGAACTGCCGCGCTGTTTCGGCTTGCATTTACCCGTTTCATCGCTTGAAGTCTGCGGTGTCTCAACGCAGTGCGTTGTGATGGCGAACTGGCGTGGTTTCCGTGGTCGGCACTCTGCTCCGGGACAATTGGTGAACTTTGCGGCGAGCGAGATTCGGGGACTGACGTATTTGACACGATAGGTGTAGTACGACCGGTGACGACTTGCATTTGGCGTTGTCTTCGTTGCCTTGCCTTTTGTCGGATGGCATCAGCCGCAGACGCCTCGCTGGACGGTGCAGTCTGGTTCATGGCTTGTTCATAGTGAGAGGATGGGGTGGCATCTTCAAACCGCCCAGATTCTTGCATGCCACGCGGAACAGGCACAGGTTGGTTCATGGTTTGGACATAGTGAGAGGGTGGGGTGGCATCTTCAAACCGCCCAGATTCTTGCATGCCACGTGGAACAGGCACCTCGGGCATTTCGGCACGAGGAGCTAGGAAGTCCTGGGAGGAATTTCTAGGAGACCGACTAGGATGGGGAGCGCTTCTGCCCATGTCGCCGTAATGCTGAGACTCGTGCTGGTTTCCTCCTTGGTTCCCGGTGGCTTCTTCGTGCTGCGCCATTCTTTGATTGCTGTTGTAGTCTGACCTGTAGTCGTTGGCTTCTGGCATGGATTGTGACCGCTGATACTCGTGTCGTGGAGGCGATGGCGCCGGACGATGTTGCTTTGGTGGCGCTTTGAAATCATTAATAACCTTGCTCATATTTGGCTGCATACTCGAAGCACGGAGTGTCGTCTTCCGATCTGGTCCTGATGGAGGCTTGCCATGGTTGCTATTCGGATTCGGATTCGAATTCCGACCGGCCCTCTTTCGTTCTTCACGCTGCTTTTTCTTCATGTTGGCGAACGCCTCTTCCTTTGCCTTGTTGAAATCCCGACCGAACACGCAGAAAATATTGAACAGCTCATGCGGTTGCATGCTATCCTTGTCTTCTCCAAAGTACTCAAGGGCACGTATAAACTTGTTGCGTGTCGCTTCGACCTTGTCCCGAAGAGCCGAGACTTGTTTGATCGCACTCAGGGTGAAAAGCCCCGTGGGCGTTCCCCGAAGAGCCTCAACTTCCTCTTCCAAGGTCAACTCAATGTCACCCAGACTTTCGTCGTCGTCATGGTGACGACTTTGGCGGTTTTGCTTCCTGGCTTTGGCTTCATAGAGCGAGATGCGTCGAACATTTTCCAATTGATTCTCGACCTCTTCAAGGTCCTGCAGGCACTGGTCCCAGTATACCTTGTCCGCCTTCATGACAGTCGGCAGATCGTCCGTAAAATTGAGCAAAATCTCGTTGTTTCGGTGTACGATCATGACGACATAATGCAAAAAAGTCGTTTTCTTGTCAAACGCCTTGGCCTGGCTCAGCTTCAGAAGAGAATCCAAAGTGAAAGCGCCTGCTTTATTCTTACTCGCCTTTCCAGCAGTGTTCAGACGATTTCCAAACTGAAGGACAATCCCGAGCAGCTGTCGCAAACGTGTGGAATTTTTGAGCTCGTCGCAAGCGTCTTCAATCAAATGGGCATCTGTTGACGACGCAAAGAAAGGTGAGCAAAGTTTCTTAGTCCGAGCACAGCTTTGATCTTAGGATTGCCTTGACTTACCTTCCGCAATCGACTGGAGACAACTTATGAACTGGAGCTTGAATAAAAGAGCGCTGACCTTGCGTTTGGCGTGCTTGACCGTCATCATAGATACCATGAATTTTTCACACTCGCAAAGTCCATCAAACTTCTCCGCCGCATCTTGACCACCCTCGAGCATGTACTTCTCCAACATCATGCGCTCCTCTTTGGTGGGAAGGAATTCGATAATGTTCTCAATTTGCTCCGCAGTGAGGGCATCACCGTCGCTGTGGGGAGAGTCGATAAAAAGTGAGAGATGCTAAGGCAACGCAACAAATACATTTGTTCGGTACCAGAACAAAATACGTACATTCGGTCTACCGCGTCAGCCATCTCATCGTGGGACATCTTCACACGAGCCAAAATAATACCCCCATTGTTGGCGCGTTTGGCGTCAATGACACGGACAGCAGCTCCCTTCTTTCTGTTGGCCCCAACCCCCTTCGGCGACTTGACCGAAGACGTCATGTCGGCTTGGAAGAGCTCCTTGAATTCCTCCTCGTCGAAATCGATTTGTGAAACTTCGGGTTCGATCTTAGACCACAACGAATTACGAGTAACCTTTTGCAAGGTTTTCCAGTGAAGTCGGGCTCTCCGGTGCGTATCATGCTCTTTCGGTTCGCTTTTCGACATATTCTCGCAAGCAAGGGCAGGAAGATTATGATCTTGGTCCATTACTTCTGGCATCAAACCGTCACGCTCCATTGCATGCTTCACCTGGGGCATCGATATTCCCATCTTGAGCATTTTGAAATACTTCGCATATTTTGGATCCTCCTTGAGAGGAAGGCCAACGGGCTTGTTGTGATCTCCGTCCATGACGGATGGGTCATTTCCGTCCTTTTGCATCGCATGCTTGACTACCTCCATTGGCATGCCCACTTTCAACATACGGAAATATCGCTCGTACTTGGGATCATCCTTTAAGGCTGGCCGCTGGCCATTGCCAATCGCTCCGGGGGGAGGTGGAGGTGGCGGAGTGGTAGGCGCCTTCTCCGGCGAGCCCTCGAACTTCTTGGCATACATGATGGCGTCAGCGTCATCTTCATTCTTCGGGGCGGGGAGCGAAGCCAATGGATTATTTCTGGCGCCCAAAAAGCTGCTAAGCATTGCCTTCACATCATTCTTTCCAGCGGCATCATCGTCGAGCTGAAATTCCTTTTTGTTCACAGGCTTTGGCACTGGCGACGACGGAGTGTCGTCGTCAAAAGTCCTCTTATGCGTTGATGTACTTTTCTTGTTCAACAAAAAATCGAGACGGTTAGAGGTTGCAAAACGCTCCTCGCCAAGCCTTGGAGACTCGGACTGACGAGGCGAAGGCTGCAGCCGAGGCGAGGGCTGCCGAGCAGGCGATTTTTGATTTGAGTACACGTCGTCTCGGGGCGCAGAATTGTCCGTAGAGTAAGTCAGGTTTGTACCACCGCTTGCCGGAGAAAGATCATCAAACATGGCGCTCTGTTGCTGTTCCTTCTCATCATATGCGTATTCAGAAGATTCCCGCGAGGCATTCGAAAACCGCGGGGAAGACTGAGACGTCGGTTGAAATCTTGGAGGCGGCTGAGGCTGCTCCCCTGCATGGGTTGGCGAAGGCTGTTTGACACCATTTCGTTGCTGCCAACTTGGCACGGACGAGCTGTGCTGCGATGTTTCCACTGGCTTGAGGTTGCTACGGAATTGAGCAAGTTGCTGCGAACCACCCGACGTACTGGGGCCGTCTGTCTTTTGTTTGTTGGCTGCTATCCGCTGACGAATCATAGCTGCAACATCCTTTTTGGGTTGTTCCTTCTGGGCTTCAAGTTTCGCTTTTTCTTCCTGCTCTCGCCGCAGCTCCATTTCCCTGCGTTCCCGATATGTCAACTTTCGCTCGGTGGGAGCCTCTGACTTCACATTGTCCGTCGCGTGTTGTTGCCTCGTATTCTGAGACGCGTACGGCGACTTGGGAGTGGTTGGCTGTCGAGGAGACTGCAGATCGTGCTCATCGTTACCTGCTTCATCCTCGAAGACCGAAGATCCCGTTTTTCGCAGCTTTACGCCCGCCAAAAACGAGGGACTGCCTACTTCCACGTCTGATTTGCTGCCACTGATGGGCCTCGGTGACTCTTGGCGGAGTCGATCGGCATCGCTGGATGCAATAGACGACCGATACCCGGTCCCCACCTCCGATTTGGCCTTGGTGGCGACAGCCGAAGGTCTCAGCCGTTCCCGTAGACTGGCAAATGAGCTGCGCTCGTCGTGACACTCGTTGGCTCGTTGCTGGCTTACAGAAGCTGACGTTTCGTGAGAGCTGACGCTATGAAGCATCCCTGGGGGCATGGGATCTTGACTAGCTCGTCGCAACTCTTCGGCACGGCTCTTCAGTTTCTCCTTCCTTCGGGCTTCAACGATATCGGGTGTCAACATTTCCACGCCTGTTAATGCCGCATGCTGAACTCCTTGGTTAGGACGTTTCCATTTGGGGACATTCTGGGAGGGAGCTGGTGCTGGAGGGGCGACTGTAGACTTGCTTTCCCATTGTTGCCACTTCGACCTGAGATTGTTGACTTTGGCACTGGGAGCGGCTGAAGACGAATCTTCTTCGTCTTTCTTTTCTTCCACACGAGAACTCGAATTCTCCGAAGGCGTTTCATCTTCGTCCCTTCTCGACCCCAAACTATAATTATTACTGCTGGCGGAACGGCCAGCACCATAGTCAGCACGCCCGCTGGTAAAAGGAGTCGCCTGTTTCCAAGCTGGAACATTGCTTCTCGTTGTCGTGGTGTCGACAGTACTTCGGTTCTTGGCCACATCATTGGTGCCTTGCAGACCTCCATAGTCATACGTCGGCTCCGATTGTGTCTGGATAGGATCGCTCTCCGTGTTCGCCCCATCCGAAGACGAAGAAACTGACGTTTTCCGTGACAATTCGTACTTGGACCGGAAGCTGCTGAACCGTGTCTCGGTCGATTCAGGAGGCTGCGAGTTCCTTGGATACGATGGTGGTCCATAGTCTTCCTGGTCAAACGCATCATGGTCGTACTCCTCGTGATAATGTTGTTCTCCTTCTGTCGGATATTGGTGGTGGGAGGCTGCCCCAAAGGCGCCAAACCCAGATTGCTGATCGTCACCACTAAAATCCGACTGCGGGCCAGAATTTCCAAACTCGGCTTCAAACATTTCGTCTTGCGCAGATGTGTATTTTTGGTCCTGAGGAGCAGCGAACTGGTCACCATAGTTATAAGTAGACCGAGAAGGCTGACCATAGTCGTGCGTTTGTTGTTGTTGTTGCTGCTGAGCATGTCGAGGGGACATACGCTGGACAAACTCTTGGGCATATTCCCGGGCAAGATCTTCCTGCATCATCGCACTATCGTCTGAAGAAACGTCGTCATCCTCGTGGCCATCCACAAGTTGATGTCGAGGAGATGTTGACTGTCGGGATTGTTTGGGGCTTCGCACATCGGGACGAAAGCTGACCGACTTTTGATAAGTCGTCCGTGTTCCAATGTCAGATTTGGTTTCAAAGTGCGCTTCAAATTGCGGTGATGCTGCAAACGATGTACCCAAAATTTCCGATTGCGTCCCTCCAAAGTCAGACACACCCGAATCCGAAAACTCCCTGTCATCATCTCCCGAGCCCCAGGGATCCTCTTTCCACGGATTCGATACAGGAGCTCCGAAAATATCTCCCTTCTTGGCAACTTCCCATCGTGGTGGTGTCGATGTTGCTGTTGTTTCCCTCCCTTGAGCACGCACCAGTCGTCTCGATGCCGGAGACGAGAAGGATCGCTCTGACGACGACACGGGCGAAGTATTCGTATACGTGGTACCTCGACTTGGAGTGGCTTGCGTCACCCGGAATCCGTCGACAAACCCATCTTGTTCCGAATCGCTTGGGGCCGGAGAGGATAGCCTCGAGTTGCCCGGGGAATCCCAGGTTTGCATAGGAAATTCATCTGCGTCGTTGTTAAAAAAGACAGAAAATCCAGGCATACCCTGCCCCGCCAAAGCTCTCATAGCTTCATTGACTTCCCGTTCCACTTGAGATTGATCCAATCCAAACGCATCAAAGGTGAAACCCCCGTCCATAACCCTTGAATCAAATAGATTAGGAGAAGTATCTGACCCCGACTGGTGGGAATTGTTTGCCGAAGAAGCTTGAGAAACAAAGCTATTGCTCTGAGATCGTTGATACGCTGCCACCCGATTTCGACTGTTCGGTCCCGTGATATTTCGCGTTGAGCTGGCTGGGGACTCGGGTGGTGTGGCCGTTCCAGAATGACAACTGGCCGCATCATCCACCGAGCTGCTGACACTACTATTGGACGACTGACGCATTTGATTGCGAAATCTTCGTCGTGCAGCAGCTCCTGAGACTGAACCTGATGAAGAAGCGCTGTTTTGTCTCGCAAAGCTTGCCTGCATGGACGAGTTGGAAGGAATCGTGGGCATGCTAATAACGGACCGCTGTTCCTCTCGGCTTCGATCAAAACTCTCCCCCGAGAAACTTCCTGGCCCTGTAGCTGGAGATCTCGTGCTCTCCACAAACTGACCCAAAGTGGACTTCTTTTTGGATCTTCGATTGGAAGGAGATGCAAAGAAATTCGATTTTTGTTTCGCAGGTATAAAGTCCATGTCATAAGCGCTTCCCACACTAGCCGTCTCAAAGGAATCCTGAGTCGACGTGGTTGGTTCCCGTTCCTGCCGCGTCGATGAGGCAAAATGCTGATCCAGTATCGAAGCTGACGCATTCGTCACAGTGCGTTTGGTGGAAAAACTATGCTCCGGATTAAATGCGTTTTGGTTACCAAACGGATCAAAGGTTTCCTCTCCAGCGCCAAACGCCAAGAGTCCCTGCCCCGAGTTGACAGATGTCGGCGTTTCTACAGGATCGCTGTATACTAGAGCGAGTTGCTTGGCATGTTCTCTTGTTCGATTCAACGTCGTGGTGCTCATGCGTTTTTCCCCAGTCTTGAGAAAGCCAAAATTTCGCCGTCTTGACTTTTCTGCTTCGGCCTCTCGTTGCGTTGCTTGTTCCGTTCGATCTTTACGAGATTGCCGATTAGCGCCGGGAGAAAAGGAAAATCGCACCATGGTGGTATTTTATAATCAACAGTCGGCCACAATAACAATAGAATATCACCGACACAAGCAATTACCCCTGCCAACTCGAGTAGGTGAAAGAAACACCTCCAAAGCTCCACTGAATCCCCACAGTTTCTCAACAAATAACAACTAGAATAAATAGAGACCACTATTGGAGGGGTCTGGCTGCTTTCTGCCCACTCTCGGCACTGAAAAGGGATGTCCAGAGGGGTATTTCGTTGCCAAGAGCAAGAGGCAAAGAGATGCCGAGGCTCAAGTTTTTGGTTTTCCCCTACCTGTCTGAATCGTACCGTGCCCTACACAGCCCGAGGCTGCACGTGCGTCCCTTCCACTCTGGTTGCTTCGGACGACTGGTGTCGTCGTTACGGATGGACCGGCTCGTTATGAAAATGTGACGAATACCGAACGGTAGTTTGTTTATCTTCAGAAAGGAAGATTTTGAAATGGTAATTGTAAGAATCAACGGCAATTCTTCATTGGATTGGGCATATTCCCCGTCACGATGGATCGGGATGGCACATTCGAATAATGTGCCGACTCGAGCATAGGTTCCCAGGTCGTGCGTTGAAAGGCCAGACGGGCGCGACGGGAGACTTCCGAATGGCAAAGTTGGATAGCAATATAGCTATGCTAGTTAAATACCTAAGAGGACAACAACTTTGCCAGATCTTCCGACTTTCCACTCTTTGTGTTCTGACGACCACGATGACTTCACATCACCGGCCCTTCATCAATTTCATCTCAACACGAACTTTCATTCTCTCGTGGCAAATGCAGATGTCAACGACATATCATCTTCGCCACTGCTTGAGAGCAACTTCTCCATAAGGTATTATGGTAGCTACCAAGCTTTCCGAGGTAGCAGGAAAGGGGTGGGGGTGGTTCAGTGGACCTACGTCATCGGTGGATGGCGGATCTTTGTCGGATGTGAATACCAGTGGCACATCCGCCCCACCGCCCTCAACACCGAAACGAGCAGGATCCGCTTCCTCTTCGCAAATAGTGATAGCTCCATCTACGCCGTCTTCATCCACTCCTTCGAAATTGATGGAATATGCTCAGAGTACAGTCGAACAAACCTACTCGACCTTGTCGGGTTATATTCCTTCTATTGGATGGACAGGAAGTGCATCAGGTGCCAGCGTGTCTGATACCAACAGCGATACTTCCCCCATGGAACCCATGATACTAGAGAATATGCCAAATACGCGACGCAACAACACCCCCTCTTCCATTTTGACATCCCCCGCCGTTTTGAATTTATTTCACAATCCCTACGTGGCCGTACGGGGCGGTGGCGAACATCTCGCACCTCGTCCAGCGTCGTCCATGGATGCGATTCGATCACTGATCAATGCCGTGCCAGCCTTTGAAATTGCAGACTTTGCGTATTCGGAGGCATCGTCGTCCATGCACAATCACAATGAGTCATCCCTGGGGGGCGGCGAAACGAGTAGTTCTCATGGGCTATTTCCGTCGTCCAGAAATCTAGCGGAACGATATCAACCCACAAGTGTGGCCCGGCAATCATCCGCTTCCGAAACGGCGTCCCAGCTAGCAGAAGGTACACTCAGAGCCTTTCGAGATATTGCACTTGATGAAGCTGTGGAACTGCATCAGGCACTGCGGTACTGGTCGTATCGATGGGAACGACCACTACTGTCGTGGTTGGAGGCTGGCCCGACCGTCTGGTTTTCTGACGAAGGCTATCAGCATCAACTCGTTGGGCAAAAAGTGTCCCAGATTCAAGCTGTATTAGCACGGCGCTGTGCGGCCATTGGGGACTTGCAATCGCACCTTTTACGGGCAGGCTGGCAACGGGGAGTGGCGCAGTGGGGTGTTTTAGGGGCGGGTGGAGAATGGGCAACGGTGGCAGGCGGCGATGGTCGCATGGGTGATGGAATAACCTCCGCAACAACGACTTCTACCAAAACGTTTCACCAGCCGCCTCTTGTTCCACCTCCACCTGGTTATTCCATTCGGCGGATATCAAGTGAAATGATTGACGATATCCCCCCTCCAGGTCGACCTACGTTGCCCCGCAGGGAACCATCTTCCGGTATCAGTCAGCTTCCGCAGCAATCTCGACACAATCAATTATACTATACCAATGTCTTTGTAAAACACAATGACGGAGGTCACATCATGATTGATGATCCAGCATTGGCGGAGTGGTCCATTGATGCCATGTCACTTGTACGACGGCAGTTGTTTCGCGCGGCCAATGGACAAGTCTTGCTTCCATATTCAGAAAATTGGGCCGAAGGAGACGATCAATCTAGACTATCCTATGATGCAGCAGGATCATTCATGATTGAAGGAGAAACGACAGCTACAGATGAAACTGTGGCGGGTAGCAAACTTCCATTGTGGGCAAGCGTGCGGGTGGCGACCGAAGACGAAGAAGTGACTGCTTCTGGAAGCCATCATGCTGGGGGCGAGGAAGAAATAGAATCGCATAACCGCATTCAAATCTCAGATTTGCCATTGTTGGTCAATGAAGTTTCCGAGTTGTTGGATATTATGGATTCTGTCATGCAACTGCAACGGGCACGGCGTCTCGAGAAACTCAAGCCTCAAAAGTGGTGGAAGCGTAATTGGTATATTGGAGCCTTGGCTATTCCACCTGTACTCTACCTAACGTACAAGGCGTCCTATAATGGGTTCGGTGTTCCGTTTTTGCGAAATACGGCTAGACAATTTGCGCACTTTTTCCGGGAGCACGTGGTGGATCCGTTTTTAGGAATGTACCAAGAATTCACCAAAGGAACGGAAGATATCAGTGATCGAGAGGCTCGGAACGTTGCCATTCAGAATTTGCGCAAGATGATTCGAAGTTGGCTGGATGAGACGCACCCGGACATGCCGGTCAAGGAACGCAAACGCATGGCCAAAGCAATGGACATTTCCCTGATAGAAGCTGAAAAGGAAGAGAGTATGAAGACCATCTACAATATCAACAGTGTCATCCGAATGAGCTTTATTGAAGCGCAATTTTTGAAAAAGGTACGTTCAGTGACTTTTCAAGAAACCTCTGCGTGGCACTATTTCTAACACCCAAACTCCAGGAAATGATGAATGCCCTCTTGGCTATGGATGAAATGCGAGCTTCGACCAACTTCAATATGAACTTGGCTGCCGTCACTCCATTTGTCTTGCTGGTATGGGCAACGCAACGAACCTTCAAATTCGTCTACTATGCCATGCTGCGAATGGGAAAGAGTCGTGAAGAAACGTATGGATCTTTCTTTCATACGCTTACGGAAATGGAGCGCCTCCTCGTTATGCGAGATAACCCGCCGGCACCACCCATTCATCGACAGGTTGTTCCGGATGTTGCGTCGCATGCTACCATGGGAGACAGCATTTTGAACGCGGACGATCTTGGTATGCTCATGTTGCATATTCATGAGCTACGCACAGTTCTTTGGGAAGATCGAAGACGCTTCTCCGGGAATATCATCCGCAGTGTAGCGGAAGACCTTGCGGAGTTGGCCGGTGAACGAGGAGCGGTAAGCGTCCGTCAGCAACTGCAAATCATTGGAAGAATGTGCCGAACCTATCCCTTTCTGCAACCAACCGACCATCGAATGTTCGAATATCGATAGCAACGCATAATTATTGGAAGGATTATCTATAGTTCACTGAATCGATGACTATTACGAGTGCGCGTACTCCATTCGTAGATGACCTTCCCCGTAATGTCAATGTCCACTTGTTGCCCTTCAAACCAGCTCGCTTCGCCCTTCCCACTATAAGCATCATCCAAGGCACGAAGGAAAGCGTCACGGTCCTTGTCTTCGACCAAGTTGTGAACTCTAGGAACAAAATACCTATCCGTGAATTCCATGAGATACATTTTGGCAGTCCCCATGAACGATCGAATGTACACATTGTTTCTCCAGTGCGACTGCCTGAAGTTAAGGCGATGGTGTGCTGCGTGATATCCCTGTTTCAGCTTGTTCTAAAGGCGAAGAGAGAAGCGTCAGCTGATATGCGCAAGAAGAGGGGCACAACTCCAGCGCGTCGAGCCATTCTGCTTACCGCCAGCCAAAACAAGGACCCCCACGACGCATACCATGAAATACCAGTCTGGAGGGTGCCCTTTGCAAACGGATCGACGCGATCCACGTCCAGGAAGCCTACAAAGATAGTTCGTCGGCCCTTCTCTACGTGAATTCCTTCGTGATTCAAAAGGGCACTGTGCATCAAGACCTGGCCCACATGCGTCGGTTGAATATGCGCAAAGGGCATTTTGGTGGCACGGTCCCAGAAGCGCGTGCCACCACCTTCAAATTGATCATCCAACAGGATATTAATACTAATAAAGGCAGTATCTGTATGATTAACAAGACGCGTCTGTTTGTTTTCGTCATAACGGACCACAAACATCTGTCGATGAAACGAAACAACGAACAAAGTTCAGCAAGATAAATTTTCCGGTTTCTTCACCAACAAATATTCCACTTTTACGCACATCGTTTGCTCGAATAGATTTCGGAGGGATCCCCCAGATTCGCTGTAGAATCGGCGCCAGTCGAGCATCCATTTTCTCCTGGAGCCATTCCCTATGTTCTTTGGTAAATGGGTCGGTGACCAGGTTGAGGTCTGTCGTTGGATACTCTTTGTGTCGCAGTTTGTTCCATCCTCTTGGTTCTTTCAACAAGTGCTGTATCGTTTCATTCGCTTCTCCCCCTGCTAGTACCATGGTGGATTGAATTTCGGAAGCAGTCGCAAAATTGGAGGCGGCGGCTTCGTCAGCCATTTGTAAAATGTATTGGCATTCGTCGTGGGTCAACAATGGAGCCTGGAAGACGCCATTAGTGGTGTAGTAATTGTCGGGACTTGTCATTACAATAAGATATGTCATGGTCACAACTGCACCCACCAGAGCTAGCAGATTCGCCATGAAATGAATTTCCAAGACTTTCTCTTCTTCCTTCGGCGCGACACTATTGCCTGATGTCGCGGTTTCATTTTTCTTCCCTTTGGATTTTTTGGCACCCCCCTTGCCCCTGGTTTGGTTGACGGTGGATGCCTTGTTTTTTGTTTCTTGTGGAGAAGCCTCCACTGGAATTGGCCGCGCCAGCAAAAACGGAAGGATGAAGAAGAACAGAAAGACGACGCCCAGCTTCAGTGTCAACATCAGGCGTTCCGTTGGGTAGTTTGGGGGTAAATCCGCCAACAAGTGTTCGGCCGGGAATCCAAAGGGGCCAGTCGTCATTCCTTACTGTGTATATATATATATTCAAATGAAATAAAGGAAGAACTAACGATGGCTACCTGCCCATGAGGTAACATGTATCATAGAATGAGCAACTGCATCAGCAGCAACACCAGCAGCCAAGATTCACTACTACCTTCGTCTTCGAGGGCAGAGACGAATCTTTGAGATTCACGCGACGAAGCACGGACCGTATTAGGCCATTCGTCTCCCGACCGATTAAACGGCCATTTTCAGTTCGCCCGGCGTCACGAAAGGCTTGTGCAACTCCGTTCGCCTACGAATGAATCCCAGAGGAGGCCATTTCTCATTACACGAATCGAGGCCTTTTTGGATGCGCGCTTGGGCGAGGCGAAGCAACAATGGCCGTGTCGCACCGGAACACGTCCTGCGAATGAGAAAAAATGATCCCATTTTCGGAGTAAGGCTTCTTCAAAGCATCCAAATGATTGACGCGAGAAGTCATCATCGAAGAGATTCTTCGTCTCATAACTTTTGCGACGATTCACCAAAAGGATTGTGTGAACCGTTGCTATCTGTAATAGTTGACCTTTGTTGCCTCGCGTCACAACACGGCGTCCAATTCCAATTGCATTCTTTGAAGAAGGCACTGCGAATAACCATAGTTCACGGCTAAGAATACCTCGAGCCGTAATCAAAGTGCAAACACTTCTCATACCGGTGAAACATTGAAATATCATGCGTTCTTTGTCTCTGATATTGACCGTTCTTTGTATAACACTATCACCGCTGCAAGTAATCGGTGAAAGCGGCCAATGCACAGATGCCACCAGCTACGTGTGCCCCTCGCTGTCGTCAACATGCAACGAAACAGTCTATGTATCAGATTGCCTGGACTGCCAGGGATACCTCAGCACAGATTTGGACAATAATATTTGCATTGATCGCAAGCTCTTCAACGGCGATTGGTGGTGGAGAGACCTTGTGGGAATGATTGTCTGGTTCATTTCGGCTGGAGTGGCCACCGCTTGTGGTGTGGGAGGGGGTGGCATCTATGTCCCCTTGGGGATTCTTCTATTGAACTTCGCCCCGAAACCATCCAGTGGCCTGAGTCAAGCAAGTATCTTTGGTGCTAGTGTTGGTGGTTTGTTGTTGAACGCTCGCAACCGGCACCCGTTCACTATCAAGGTTCCGAAGAACAAGGACGAAGCGCCGACGTCTGTTCCCAAAAAGAAGGGCCAGGTGGATACGGAGAACGAGACTTACTACACGCGGCCTTTGATCGACTATGACATGGCTCTCTTTCTGTCGCCCATGTCTATGGGCGGTGCCGTACTGGGTGTCTTGATTCAAACTATTTTGCCCAACTGGCTCTACTTGACCCTCGCATCGGTGATTATGGGGTTCACGGCCTATAAAACCTATGGGAAGTTTCAGGATACACACCACAAAGAAGTGGCGGCAAAAGAGGCAGCTCTCAAAGAGTCTGAAGAGTCCGAAGATTCATCCAAGGCGCCTTTGGACAAGACTGTTGAAATGACCGCGGAGATTGTTAACGATGTGGACTCTGAAGTTGCACCTGAACCCCCCGCAGAGCCGCTGCATCAACAAGAGACGACAGACGACAAAGGGAACGAAGAGAAGACCTCAGACAATCCTAGGGAAGACAGTGGCATGACCGAGGCCGAAAAATTGGAGCGCCGCCAATACTGGCTCGAGCTTGATGCACGTCAGTACCCTACCGAAAAGATCTTCGCCTTGCTTATCTTGTGGTGTGGTGTGGTCCTTCTGACCTTTCTAAAGGGAGGCAAAGGCGTCGACTCGATTCTTAACATCGACTGCACGTCTCCGTGGTACAGTGTTTTGATTGTAGCTCAATTTGCCTGGACCATTGGAATCTCTGCCATCTATGGGCACCGGTTGATGAAGCAAACGACAGAGAAGAAGGCTTGCGACTACCCGTGGCACGCCCAGGACGTCATTTGGGACTTCGAGAAGATTCGCTTTTATGCCGTTTGCACCTTCCTTGCGGGTATTGTAGCTGGTTTGGTTGGTATTGGAGGGGGTATGATTCTGGGTCCTCTCATGCTCGTGATGGGCATCAACCCTCAGGTCTCCAGTGCTCTGAACGCCACGATGGTCGTCTTGACGTCCAGTAGTGTGGCCATTTTATTTGTCACGGCAGGTCTGGTTCCTTGGGAGTACGCCGTGACCTTCTTTTGTGTCTCCTTTGTCGGGGCCTATGCCGGCAAGAAATGGATTGATGGCTACGTGAAGAAGACAGGGCGTGCTAGTCTCCTAATTCTCGGGTTGGCTGTAATCATCGCATTGGCCACAATAGGTTGCTTGGGAATCGTCTTCATGCGTTTGGTGGCAGTAAACTGGTGTTTTGCTGGGTTCAACAAGTTCTGCACCGCCTCGAGTGATGACCCCGAGGGGGACTTATGTCCTGTTGATCGAATGTTGTCTGTGGCGACGATGCCGTTCAAATATTAACAGGAGGTGTGGGCTTGACGAAAGCAAGATAAATTAGTACTACTTAGTCTTCTCGCTCTACTTGCGGCTTTGTAACGTTCGGCCATAAGCTGGACTCGTCTTCATGATCCTTCTCATGTTGAAATTCGGGGCCGAAGTACGAACTTCCGATCACCCGTAGCAAAACCTGGCCCAAGATGCCAACGAGACCAACGAATGCCAATACCGACGGCTGTGTTACATATTGGCTTAGAGTGGCAATGAAGCAAATCATTCCAATTCTAAACAGCACCAACATGGATGAAACAACCTTGAGAAAGCCAGCGTGGGAGAATCGGCATCGTCCAAGATTGTCCTTCAGTCCTCGGTGGGTTATAATCATAAGGTCGGAACAAAGCCAAACGATTGCCATGCTAGCACAAAATAAATGAGCCGTGCGTTGCCGTCGTTCCTCAAGGGCGAACATGGGCTCATCCCTGCCCGCTAGAAAGCGAGAGAACGGATTCGACAACAACCGATACGATCCTGTCTCTTTCGCCTCGTACACGTATTCGTAGACAAGCATTTTGTACGCCGTGCCCAGAACCACCAAAGCAGCACAGTAGACTTGCATGAGCGTCGTCCACAGACAGGCTGCTTCTTTGGTCCGTCGCAATGCATGGTCATCTGGGTCATGTGGCTGCGAACGAAAGTGCAGGTACTCCAGCAAAGTAATCGAGATGATACCGCTGAAGAAAGTTTTGTAGTATTCACTACTTTCCGTGACATCCACGATGAGCAAAGACAATATACCTTCGCCCAGGAAAACCATCGTGACTTCTCCCCATCGATGGATTGAAAAACCAACGTTCATGGGGACGCTGATCCTAGGAGGCAATATGACGAGGAAGAAGATTGT
This sequence comes from Nitzschia sp. DOCU1, assembly GCA_951394045.1. Classification (NCBI taxonomy): domain Eukaryota; phylum Bacillariophyta; class Bacillariophyceae; order Bacillariales; family Bacillariaceae; genus Nitzschia; species Nitzschia sp. DOCU1. The sequence continues at coordinate 898,296 of OX595989.1, forward strand.
AAGGCTCCAAGGCGTGTGTTCGAAAAAATGACTTGCCGCTCCAAGTACTTACTCTTTGTGACGACCACCACCGGGAAGAGTCATCACAGTGACAAGCATGCCGAAGGTATAGCTCATCGATCCAGCGAGGACTAAATAGATCGGAATATTGTTCTCGTAAACTGTGCTGTAATCCGAGCCCGACTCCGCCAAGAAACGGTGATGATCGTCGTCGTAGGTTGTCGAGTTGATGTCTTCGTACCCATATTCGTCTTCCTTGGGATACGCAGCAGTACTTTTATCATTATTTCCAAAATACTCCAATCCAGAAACAAACGAGGCGGCGATGTACCACGAAGTAATAAATGAAAACCAGATCAAATCACGCCGAGCCGCATTTTTCAGTGCGGGCTGCCCAACGCCGATGTAGTACAGTTCCAACACGCGCCCTAACCCCAAAGCACTAGCAGTCGCAAGGGATATGGATAAGCAAAACATGTCAAGATTGTTTTTTGGGTCCGACAATATAGCAACCGGGCGGATATGAAGGACTGCTGTTGCCAAGACGATGAGAACGGCAAACTCATACATGCGATGAAACGAGTCATCAGGAATCCAGAAACGAGAATCATACCACATCTTTTGCGACCAAATTGTCAGCATCGGGAAGAAACAGCCAGCAAAATATAGAACTCCTCGGGAGGTAGGTTCGGCCCTCAACAAAGTTCCCAAATTGTAAGCTCTAAAAGGTACAAGTAGAACAAAATGAGGGCTCGCTTGCCGCACTCCACCAAACAGCTGAAAGGATTCTTACCCTGCCACATAAAACAAATCAAAAAATGTGTCGCCCCCTGCAGCGATGAGAGAACAAAAACGCTTGTTAGAATTCGTGTTTTAGCGGGACGGCGAGCCTTTTCTTAACTTACAGTTCGCGTGAGGTAGAATCTGCGCCTCAGTAAGGTGGCACTTTGCCATCTTTATGGGCAGCATCATGATCACCTTCGTGGGCCATGGTTCATAGTGATAAGGCGAAAAGGTGTAACAGCGATTCCAAAATCACTTCCCAGCGGTGCCAGAGCAAAAAGAACGACGCTGAACAAAAATGAATGAACATATGGAAAAAGGTGTATTTTAATCTATCGACGAGACTCGACGCGAAAGCGCGTCGGCTGGTGCGTCTCAATTCGAGGCCATAGGGTGCGAGTGTACTTGTCCACTGTTCGATTAAGTCATAACGACTGAGTATTTGAGAGCCATTCGAGTGAATCGGCTGACAGGACTCATGTCGGGACCCACCCGGTGGACTCTGAGCGGGCCGGTCAAACGGCACATAGCGACAAAATACGGACGACACAACGGGTGGTCAGCGACGATCTAACGATAGTTCCTTCTACAAAAGGAAGTAATAGAGTAAGTGGAAGCTCTCCGGAGCCCCACAAATACAGCTTATAATTTGGCATTAACACCGCTATTTTACTTTTATTACTACTTCGCCCGATAGCCGAGCCTGAGAACTCGACTATTCGTACACGCTTCCTCTGCGCCAATAGACGAAGATAGATCTAAAATGGCTCGAGCAGGTACTCGAGGTGCAACAGCGAGGAGAGCAGCAGCTCAGCCCGCAGCAGTCGCTGGAAATCCAGCGCCGCCGGCGGTTCAACCACCGGCGCAAGCACCACCGGTTGTCCAGCAGGTGCAACTACCACCGATGGTACAAGCTCCGCAGGCGCAACCGGAGCCACAAGTCCAACCACCAGTCGTTGTTGCAGCTCCAGTAGCGGCGGTCAATGCAGCAGCTCCGCCTGCCGCAAACGAACCAGCCGCGAACCAAGCGGCGGCGGCAACTGGCACGGCTGGCGTCAGATTCAGCTTGACTCCCGGGTTGTTGAAACCAGGAGTGCTGGACTATGACTCTAAACAAGGCATCTCCCACTACAACAACGCGATCAAGAAGCTCCAGGAGGAACTCTACGACGGAGGACCCGACGGATTCTTCCAATTCTTGAAAGCGATTGCAGAGAGGGCCAACGAGTTCGGATGGGATGTTCCAGGAGGCATATTCTGGTACGTCCCAAGCCTGAACGAACCGCCGGTAAACGTCCTGGAGAACTACGGACGCCTCAACATCCAGAAGATTTACATGGATGCCCAAGCGTGGATGTTCTCACAGGGACGAATGGCACAGGACGATCGGATGCTATATGAGTGCATCCAAAACTCATTGACTGTGGGTGCGAAGGCAAAGCTCAACGTGCATCGTCGAGCCTACACTTTCATGCAAGGAGATCTCCGCATCCCTTGCGGAGTAGCTTATTTGAAGCTCCTCATTCGGGAATCCTACCTCGATACACATGCAACGACCGGGATGATCAGGATGAAGCTAGGAAACTTGGCTGCTCAGATGTCAATCCTTGGCAACGACATAGCCAAGTTCAATGCCTACGTCTACACCATGGTCGAAGCACTCTATGCGAGAGGAGAGAAGACCGAAGACCTCCTCACCAACTTGTTTCAAGGTTACGCTGCTTGTACGGATACTACATTCGTCAGGTACATAGCCGACAAGCAAACCGAATGGGAGGAAGGAGTCGACATGAAACCGGTCCACTTGATGAACCTGGCGCTGACCAAGTTCAAGATCTTGAAGGAAAAGGAGATCTGGATGACTCCGACAAAGGAGCAAGAGACGCTCATCGCGCTCGCAGCCAGGTTCAATACCCTCAAGAAGAAGTACGATGGTCGGGCTGCTGAGGGAACCACGAAGAAGAAAGGAGCGGTTTCGACCAAGAAGGGAAAGTTCCCCGAGCGGCCGGACTGGATGGCCAAGTCAATTGAGCCGACCGGCGACGCACTCAGGAAGTCCAAGACCCACAACGGAAAGCCGTGGTACTGGTGTGGCCCGACTACCGGAGGGAAATGTGGAGGCGTTTGGCGCTGCCACAAACCCGAGGAGTGTAAGGGAACCGCATCGAAGGCCACCGGTAAGCGCCCCGCGAACGATCAAGGTGGCGGCGGCGGAAAGAAAGGAAACCAGGTAGTGATCAATGCAGTCCAAGTTGCATCGATGCAGGACAGCAACGATCTAACCGGTGGGTATCAGAGCAACTGACGAGAACGGGTTGGGCTCACTTACGTATTGAATATGTCGATGATGACTTTAAGACCACTCCTAATCAAATTAGCGAAGTGGCTTATGTGTTACATTTACTCTATACTAGCGATCCTAGCCCCTGATATTGCAAGTAGCGACGATCCCAACTACTACTATGTTCCCAAGTCCAAACGATGGACCCGCGTGCGAGCGATTTTGGGAATTTTGATAGCCGGGATATTTTGTGTGAGCAGAAAGTTCGAGCCATACGAGACGACGTGGAAAGAACTCAAGACCAGGTCTAAATACAAGGAGGCAATCGGTGCAATAAGTATCGATGAGCCTATTTCCCTGGGTCGGAGAACCAACGGATCACTCGATATTTTCAATACAGTGGCCGAAAGGGAAACGAACTCAGAGGGAGAACCAATCCACGTAAACGTGGCTAAGTTCGACTGCGATTCGGCAGCCATCGGCATCGATAACAGGTGCAGTGCGTGTATATCGCACGACATCAACGATTTCGATGGCCCCGTAAAGAAAGTCAATCGCTCAATTAAGGGATTCGGAGGTGAAAGCAAATTCGACGTATACCAAGGAACCATTGTATGGCGTTGGTGCGATAATTTGGGCGCAGTGCACAAGTTTCGTATTCCAAACAGCTACTACATTCCGAAAGGACGAATGAGACTGCTAAGCCCCCAACATTGGGCAAAGACGCAGATAGGATCGCGCATGAAGAACGTCCGTGGAACAGGCGAGACGACTACTGCTACTACAACGAGATTATTTTGGAACAACGGAATGAACGAACTCGACGTCGCGATTGGAGAAAGAGACAACTGTGCAACGTTCTTCATGGCACCAGGATTCAACAAGTTCTCGGTGTTCTGCCAGACGTGCAACGTTGACTACGGCGAATCTATGGACGATCCCATCATGGCCTGCGATACTCAAGTAGTAAGCGATGATGAGGATGACGACATCGATACAACGCCGCCTCCCGAGCCACCAGCGCCTCCTAGGCAACGGTCAACTTGGTGGTCACGTATCACGGGTTTGCCCATCACTCGAGAGAGGGCTGAGGCGGAGGAAAAGCAAGAACAAGAGGGCCCAACGTCGACCGCGTTCGACCTAGATGGACCAACGGCGACGGGGGAGCAAAGGCCAGTGGTAATCGAAGAGGAAGAGGACAGGCAGCCTACAACAGCCGCCGCTCAACTACTCCGATATCACCAACGCTTCGGGCACATCAGCTTCGCCAAGCTTCAAAACATGGCCAAGCAGAACATTCTCCCAAGGGCATTGGCCGACTGCGCCGTGCCAGCATGCAGCGCATGCCTATTCGCCAAGGCAACAAGAAGAAATTGGAGATCCAAGAGGAGACTCGACTGGACCACCAAGAACCAAGCGACTAAACCAGGTGAGGTCGTGTCGGTGGACCAGCTAGTGTCCCCGACAATGGGGTTGGTGGCACAGGGCACTGGAAGACTGACGACTAAGCGCTACAAGTATGCTACAGTCTACGTCGACCAGTACTCTGGATTCTCATACGTTTACCTGCAGAAGACAGCAGATGCCGAAGAGACGATAGCAGGGAAGAAAGCCTTCGAGGCTATGGCATGGCAGCATGGTGTAAAAGTAAAATCTTACCACGCCGACAACGGAATATTTCGAGCAAATAAGTGGGTTGATGAATGCAGAAACAACCAGCAAGTCCTCACCTTCGCTGGAGTTAATGCTCACCATACCAACGGACTGGCCGAAAGAAGAATCAGGTCGCTCCAGGATCTGACTCGTTCCCAACTGATTCATGCAAACCGACGATGGAAGATGGAAGCGACGGTAAATTTGTGGCCGTACGCCATAAGAATGGCAAACGACGCAATTAACGAATCCCCTAATTTAAAATATAAGGAGGGACTTTCTCCGTTGCAGCTGTTTTCAGGTTCGACGGTGCAGACCCACACAAAGCACTGGATGCCTTTCGGGTGCCCGGTCTATGTGCTGGAGGATCAACTTCAGGGTGCCTCGCGCATCCATAATAAATGGGAGTACAGATCGAGAGTGGGCATATATCTCGGTCGTTCCCCAAACCACGGGCGAAACATTGCCATGGTGCTTGACCGAGTAACTGGTCTCGTATCACCGCAATTTCACGTGGCGTTCGATCCGAGCTTCCGAACAGTTAAGGAAGACAGTTTCGATACCTCGTGGCAAATCAAGACGGGGTTCCTAAGTAAAGGAAATGATATCGGAAACAAGACGAAGAAACGCCCTACGTCCGAAACAATATTTATAAGGAACAACGCTACGAAGCCAGAGGGAGACCAAGCTAGTGCACGACAGAGCGCAAAGCGGTCAAAGACGTCAGCTACAGCGAGTAACGCTGGAACCTCCCAAAGACAAGGGGAGAATCTCGAGATACCACCCGATGATAGCCAAGCGGGAAAAAACGAAACGCAGCCACTAGATGGCGACGGCATGGAACAAGACGCCAGTCAAGGCCAATCTCCAAGCAAATCCCGAGCCGACGGGGACCAGCAGACTCTAACGCCGACGCAGAGAATCACGAATGTGATGGTGGCCGAACTATCCAGGACCACTGCTGGGGATATAGACGGAGAAATTTACGTACTAGAGGCAATGTTTCCGGACTACGCCGGGAACGAAGAGATGGACCCACTACAAGTTTTCAAGGCAACTTCGGACCCGGATACGATGTACCTACATCAAGCTATGAAGCAACCGGACGCACCAGAGTTCAAGAAGGCAATGCAGAAGGAGTGGGACGACCAAATCAACAACGGTAACTTCACCGTAATCCACCGATCGAAAGTTCGAGAGGGAGCGGCAGTACTACCAGCTGTGTGGCAGATGAAACGCAAGCGCGACATCCGCACGCGCCATATTAAAAAGTATAAGGCGCGATTGAACATCGACGGTTCGCGCATGAAGTACGGCCAACACTATGACCAAACTTATGCGCCGGTCGCGAGTTGGAACTCAATTCGCACCGTACTAATAATGGCAGCGCTACACAAGTGGCACACAAAGCAAATCGACTACGTCCTTGCCTTTCCCCAAGCACCTGTCGAGAGGGAGCTCTTCATGGAAATCCCCAAGGGCTTTCGGATCGAGCAAGGAAACACAAAAGACTATGTGTTGCAGCTACATAGAAACGTTTATGGCCAATGTCAGGCCTCCAGAGTCTGGAACAAGTATCTCACCGACATCCTCATCAACAAGGTCGGCTTTCGGCAATCAAACGTCGACGAGTGCGTCTTCTATCGTGGGAACGTCATGTACGTGTTGTACACCGACGACTCGATACTGGCAGGCCCAGATGAAGGCGAGATCAACCAAGCGATCGAGGATATCAAGAGCGCAAAGCTCGATATCACAATTGAAGGCGATATACAAGACTTCCTTGGGGTAAACATCGATAGAAAGGAAGATGGAACGGTGCACTTGACGCAACCGCATCTAATCGACCAAATACTACAAGATTTGTCGATGCCCGAGGGAACGGTGCCTAAGACTACACCGGCGGCGTCATCACGACTACTCTCAAGGCACTCAAGTTCGCAAGACTTTGACAACTCCTTCCATTACAGGTCTGTCATCGGAAAACTTAACTACTTGGAGAAGGGGTCACGACCGGATATCGCTTATATCACGCACCAGTGCGCACGATTCTCGACTTGCCCTAAGAAGGAGCATGGCGAGGCGATAAGATGGCTAGCCCGTTACTTAAAGGGAACACGAAACAAGGGGATGATATTAAGCCCCAACAGCGAGCGAGGCCTCGAGGTGTATGTCGATGCTGATTTTGCGGGTAATTGGGATCCAGACGAGACGGAGGATCGAGACACCGCGCGATCACGACATGGTTACCTGATCATGTTCGCAGGATGTCCGATACTATGGAAGTCGCAACTACAAACGGAGGTCGCCCTATCAAGTACCGAGAGCGAGTACACAGGGCTCTCGTATGCATTACGAGACGCTATCCCAATCATTAATCTATTCAAGGAGATGATGGAAGTCGGCATCCCGATCAAGTCGTCGAAAGCTCTGGTTCATTGCAAGGTTTTCGAAGACAACACGGGTGCATTGGAAATCGCAAAGGTAGCCAAGTTCCGACCAAGGACAAAGCACCTGAATTGCCGTCTCCATCACTTCCGATCATACGTTGATAGCGAAGAAGTGTCGATCCACAAGATTGACACACTCGAGCAACCAGCGGACATACTGACTAAGCCTCTAAATGAGGACGCAGTTGAGAAGTTCCGCAAGATGATAATGGGATGGTAAGACGATTCACAACATAGCAATCAAAAGAGGGAGTGTTCGATTAAGTCATAACGACTGAGTATTTGAGAGCCATTCGAGTGAATCGGCTGACAGGACTCATGTCGGGACCCACCCGGTGGACTCTGAGCGGGCCGGTCAAACGGCACATAGCGACAAAATACGGACGACACAACGGGTGGTCAGCGACGATCTAACGATAGTTCCTTCTACAAAAGGAAGTAATAGAGTAAGTGGAAGCTCTCCGGAGCCCCACAAATACAGCTTATAATTTGGCATTAACACCGCTATTTTACTTTTATTACTACTTCGCCCGATAGCCGAGCCTGAGAACTCGACTATTCGTACAGTCCACGTATCATAGATATATGAGGCAACTGGGGCAAAGGCACAAGACGAAACAAAAACTCTACACTGGAAGGCTACCAGGTATACTTGTGCCTGGTGCAATATTCAATGGTGCTGCCGAGAATACTACACTGACACTATGGAGTACCTGGTACTATAATTTGCTAGTTCAGTATCGAATATTGAAGTAGTATTACAGATTGCTCTGCGCTAGTGGTGGATCTCGTCCCCCGTCATTCAGTCCAGTTGGTACTCGAGGCCGCGATCGGCCACCTAGTGGAATCCCACTGTAACTGAACAGAAACATTCGTAAGGAATCTAGAGGGTCTCTCTTTACACAGAATCAAACCATAGGCTGAAACTACTCCGAGTAGTTGGGTAAAGAATCCCGACATGCGTTTAGAATGTGGACGATCGAATTCAGTCAGAAACTCATAATATAATCCATTCATCAAGCATGGATTGGTTTGGCGAAAGAAACAATTTTATGGCTTTTACATTAGAGTTGCCTCAAAGATTATTTTAGTTTCAATAGTCGCATTCTAGTTTAACAACAGGTAGGTGGGTTGCTTTTGTGATGCTTTAGGCACGAATGTCGTGTCAGAATGCAAAGAAGCTTCCTACCGCTTTGGATAAGTCGGTGTGTTCTAACGCATGTGTCGAATAGTGATGGATGGTGACGACTCAAAATTGTGCGAAGAAGTAGATGGGATCGGCGTTGCATTTCAAGGCTTGAGTCATTTTGTGACCCAAGGCAGAATTGATGCCCAGCCTTATTACAAGAAGCTGGTGACTTGGTCCGTCATGCTTAGACCAGTGAAAACCTCACCAGCTAGTAGGCAAAGTGCAGCCACCATGGCTACCCGACCCAGAATCATTTCGGTGTCCCATAGAAGTCGTTCTCGCATGGCAGCATCGGCAGGTGGTGAATGTCTAGGAAGTTCCCACTTGCTTGGCAATTCAGCCTTCACTGGTAGCGCGGCAGACATGGCCACAGAAATGGAATCCAAACTGCATTCGTCTTCAACTCCCGACTTGTATCCAAGGCTGCTGCAATCGACCTTGGGGTTAGGCGAAGTGGTGGCAAACGATCTTGCGCGCTTGGAGGGAAATTTGATACTCCAGGCATTTGCTGGATTTGACGATAGCAGGCAAACCAAAGCCACAGCAGATAGGCAGAATGTAGATGCAGATCTCATTGTTGTTCGAAGGTTAGAAAAGGGTGTGAAAAGAAAGTAGTGTCGATGGTAACAACAATGGCATCAATGGCAGCAGAATTATGAGAGGGATTCCGATCCAGCACACCTTTTTCGCCTTTGGGGATGGGTTGTGATGTCAGTGGCGATCACCAAAAGATTGCCCGCGGAGGAATTGCACTAGCGGCTTTCCGAACACCCGGGAAGCATTGGGAGTGTCAGCCTTATCCATAGATCCTTTCTATGTTTAACAAACAAGCACTCGAGTAAACGTAGGTGGTACTAGGTAGTCGGCATGGATGTAATAGAGAGAATGAATGAAATGCCTTTTCGACATGCATGGGCCATGGCCCATTGTGGTCGCAGCGAGCAACTATCCGGTATCACCACCACGATACGAGAGTTCGGCAATATGCCATAGTACCGGTTTTCTCTATTCACAGCCCACAATAGTTCATAGTGACCCCCACACGATTGGACGACGTTTCCGTTCGGCGATCGTCATCATAGTTCTACGTATCCAATTCTCGGTGGAAGCATTGGCGTTCCGCCTGAGCTTATTTATTTCACACTCTCCAGAGGAATCGAATCGTTTTTGAAGTTTTACACTCCGTTCACCACGTCGGGCCGGTACAGACTTAACGAGGGCACGCAAGACACGCCATCACATGCTAGTGGGAACAAAGCGAGCCGCACGTGATGTTCTCATCATGTTCCCAATCGGATGTCATCACATTTTCGCTGTATCTCGCGCTGACTTCCCTTGGACTTTCCAAGGAATTATTGCCGGTAAAAGTCTCGTCACAATTATTCAAACTACTAAAGTACGCAATTCCAACGGTTGACGGCTGCTTTTGCTTCCAACATTTCATTTGAGTTATCGTGCTTACCAGAATTACTGAGATCACACTACCACTTCAATCTATATTAGCTTTTGCTACGAGGGTGTAGACGCAAGTTCTGAGGCTCTCTAAACATACCTGAAACCGGAGTCCAAGTGCAGACTTCTCGTCCTGAAAAAGTCCAAACGTAGTATGCGTTCCGTGTCGACGTTGTTGATCACTCTATGTATTACAACATTGTTATCGCCACCGCATCTTGTGGTAGGCGAAAATGTCACCGATGTGGGCGGGGATGAGCAGTGCGCAGAAGTTAACAGCTACATGTGCCCCTCGTTGTCGTCTTTGTGCAGTGAAACGGTCTACGTATCAGATTGCCTGGACTGCGATGGATACCTCAGCACAGACTTTGACAATAATGCTTGCTTTGACCGTAAGCTCCTAGCTGATGATCACCTTTGGAGAGACCTTGTGGCCATGTTTATCTGGTTCATTGCCGCCGGGGTGGCGACTGCATGTGGTGTGGGAGGTGGGGGCATTTATGTCCCCCTGGGGATGCTCCTTCTGAACTTCGCCCCGAAACAATCGAGTGGCCTGAGTCAAGCAAGCATCTTTGGTGCCAGTTTGGGCGGATTGTTTTTGATCTGCCGTGATCGGCACCCGTTCACTGTCAAGGTTACGAACACAGAGGAAGCAGTTTGTGTTCCTACGAACAAGAAGGGCCAAGTGGAGACGGAAAACGAGACTTACTATACACGGCCCATGCTCGACTATGACATGACTCTCTTTTTGTCACCCATAGCTATGGCCGGTGCTGCAATGGGTCTCTTGATTCAGAGAACTTTACCCAACTGGCTATACTTGTTGTTGGCCACTGTGGTGTTGTCTTTCACTGCCTACATGACATTCAAAAAATATCGGGAGACTCACCAGAAAGAAGTGGCAACACGAAAGGAAATGCTCAGAAAGTCTTCAGAGCTTACCAAGGAGGAGGATTTTGTCAACGCGCTGCCCCTGGATAGGACAGTGGAAACAAGGGCCGCGTCGCTAGGAGACTCCTCTGACGCAGACGGTGCGGAACAACACCCCGCCTCCTCAGAGCTGAAACACGAAGAGACCGGAGAAACCGAGGAGGACGAATCTGCGAATGATACTCCGACGAAAGACGACACCGGCATGACCGAGGTCGAGAAAGCGGAACATCGCCGCTATTGGCTCGAGCGCGATGCCCGTCAATACCCTACCGATAGAATAGTTGGCCTGTTTGTCTTATGGGGTGTTTCAATCCTCTTGACCTTTCTCAAGGGAGGCAAGGGAGTCGAATCGATTGTTGGCATTACCTGCAGCTCTGCCTGGTACGCTGTTTTGGTTGTAACTCAATTCGTGTGGTTCTTTGGAATCTCCGGAGTTTTCGGTTACCACCTCTTGAAGGAAACAGCAGAGAAGAAGGCTTGTGATTACCCCTTTCGCCCTCTGGATGTCGTTTGGGACTTTAAACAAGCTCGCTTTTGGGCTTTCGCCTCTCTGATCACGGGCATGGTCGCTGCTTTGGTCGGTATTGGAGGGGGTATGTTGTTGGGTCCCCTCATGCTAGTGATGGGTATCAACCCTCATGTATCCGCCGCTCTGAACATTGCTATGGTCGGCTTGACGTCGAGCAGTTTGGCCATCATTTATGTTACGGTAGGGTTGGTTCCTTGGGAATATGCCGTGACTTTCTTTTGCATCTGCACTGTCGGCGCGTATGTCGGCAAGACCAAGATCGATGCTTACGTGAAGAGGACGGGCCGTGCTAGTCTCCTTATTCTTGGGCTGGCCTCCATTATCGGCATTGCCACAGTTGGGTGCATGACTATCTTCTTTATGCGTCTGAAGGCATCCGACTGGTGTTTTGATGGTTTCAAAAAATACTGCAGCGCCTCGGAGGACAATCCCGAGGGAGACTTCATGTGCCCTGTTGATCGCATGTTATTGGCGGCGGTGCCGTTCAAATATTAACAGGCGTGGGCATGACGAAGCGGAACCAAGCTTTGTATCGTATCATACTGTAAATAAAATGTTTGTACCATTGTTCCGATCAATTAATTCCCTTTGTTTCTGAATGCTCTTAGCTAGAACCACTAGAGCTTTAAACCACGGACCGTCGGGTCTCTGGAATAAGGGCCTTCCTTCGCCGATGATGACAGTTGCGCCACTGCTGATTGCCAGCTTCTCAACTAATTTACCATCATATTATGGTTGTTGCAAAAATACGCAGCTATTCGTCATGCCGAAGTGGCGGGACGAGAGGTCATCATAGCCGGAGACCGGCAGAAGTGGCCGCCGGCCGCGCCAAAATGACTCTGTACGACTCTGTACACAAAATCAGTCGAAGGACTCGGAAGTTTTGAAATCACATAAGCGTTCGCTCCGTTCAACGAAGAGGCCCTTCGTGATGGCAATTCGGGTTAACTATTTCTACTGTGACCCAGCAACTACGAAATAATACCAATCAGACTTTCATTTCAAAAGTACATTTGCGACCTCCGCTGCCGATCGACAATCATAGCCATTGCGACAGGGTTTACTCCAAACCTTTGATTTTCACTGCTTGGATTTCTATTCTATTCACAACTTGAATCGAAGAAGCCTCTATCATGCGGTCCTTATCTTTGCTGTTGGCCGCTCTTTCCGTTGCGTTACTATCACAAGTGCAGGCCGCTGGAGACAGCAGTGGCAAGTGCTCGGAACATCACAGTTATGAGTGTCCTTACCTTACCAAGACCTGCAACGAGACTGTTTATGTGAGCGATTGCTTGAACTGTGATGGTTACTTCAGTACGGACACTCGCGATAATCTCTGCTTTGATCGCAAACTCTTGAACGGCAAGGACAATCCGAATCCTAGTTATTTGTGGAGAGATATTCTGGGAATGATTGTGTGGTTCATTGCCGCTGGAGTTGCTACTGCTTGTGGTGTGGGGGGCGGCGGTATTTATGTCCCTTTGGGCATTTTGCTGCTAGACTTTGCCCCCAAGCCTTCGAGCGGTTTGAGTCAAGCAAGTATTTTTGGAGCCAGTCTGGGTGGGCTGTTGCTAAACCTCCGCAATCGGCATCCATTTACTTCACGGGTCAACAATACTAGCAATGAAGCGCAATCTGTTCCCTACAATGATCAAGAAAATACGGAAACTGAGACTTTTTATACAAGACCTTTAATTGACTTTGACATGGCGTTGTTTTTGGCGCCCATGGAAATGGCTGGTGCCGTACTGGGCGTCTTGATTCAAAAGATTTTGCCCAATTGGCTCTATCTGACCCTGGCGTCGTTGATTCTGGGGTTTACTGCATACAAGACGTACAGGAAGTTTCAAGATACGAATAAAAAAGAAGCGGCGGCAAGAGAAGCACTTCTCCCTGAATCCCAAGAGCCTGCCAAGGCTGACTCCAAGCGGCTTCTCGAGCAGACTGTGGAAACGACGGCAGAGATGAGTCAGCTTATGGACAATCAAGCTGGCGATCCTCTTGCACCAACGAAACGACAAGTGACTTTAGATACTGACGAGGAAGAATTATCCACGGACAATGGGACGGCCGAAGAAAGTTTGTTGACCGATGCTGAGAAAGTGGAACGTCGACGATACTGGCTCGAGCATGATTCGCGTCAGTTTCCTACCGAAAAAGTCGCGGGTCTGCTTGTGTTGTGGGCTGGTTTGATCCTCTTAACCTTCCTCAAAGGAGGCAAGGGCGTGGACTCCATTATTGGCATTACCTGTGCCTCGCCCTGGTATGCGGTCTTGATCGTTGTTCAATTTGCTTGGACACTAGGTATTGCTAGTTATTTTGGATTCCGGCTCATGAAGCAAACGGCAGACAAGAAAGTTTGCGATTACCCTTGGGCCCCACAAGATGTTCTTTGGGACTCTGAAAAGATTCGATTTTATGCCTTCTTCACCTTTCTTGCCGGCATTGTTGCGGGATTGATCGGTGTTGGAGGGGGCATGGTTTTAGGGCCTCTCATGCTTGTCATGGGCATTCACCCTCGAGTCTCCAGTGCCACCACAGCCACCATGATTGTCTTGACGTCGAGCAGCGTGGCCGTCTTGTTTGTCACGGCAGGTCTGGTTCCTTGGGAGTACGCCGCGACATTCTTTGTTGTCTGCTTTTTCGGGGCCATTGTCGGAAAGACCAAGATCGATGCTTACGTTAAGCGCACGGGTCGTGCCAGCATCCTAATCTTCTTGTTGGCCGTCATTATTGGCTTGGCCACAATTGGATGCATGGTGATTGTCTTGACAGGTTTGGCGGCAACGGAATGGTGTTTTGCGGGTTTCAACAAATTCTGCACCGTTTCGAGTGATGACAACGAGGGAGACTTGTGTCCAGTGGAACGCATGCTGTTTGGGGAGTCTTTCAAATACTCATTAGCGGAATATTAGGTTAACTCTGTATTTGCACTTGGCCAGAGTTTTTTCATTCAAAGCTGCATAGTAGTAGCTAGTAGAGTTAGATGTAGTGCAAACCAACGGTGCCCAGCACTTTCGGACTGTTTTGCTATTAACGATCATCGATTCGTCGTCCCCGTCGATCGTCGTGGTGGCGAGGACCCCTATCTTTCCCACCTCGATCATCTCGTCGTGGCTCGTCTACTCGGCGAGGCGGACGCCGCTCATCCGAATAACGACTGCCGCCACCAAAACGACCCCGATCATCTCCTCCTCCTCCTCCTCGATAGGATGGATCATGCCGGTCATCGGGAGGAGGGCGTCCAGCAACCCGATCATCAAGGCGTTCTTCTGGGGGATACCGAGGACGGTCCATGCCCCTTGGAAGCGGCTCATCGGCATAGCGACGGTCTCGGCTCGATCTTCGATCCTCGGTGCGGACTCCTCGCCGATCATCGTAAGGCGGGGGAGGTCCATACTGATCCATTCCTCGGTTACCACCATGCCCTGCAGGTAGAGGTCTAGCGTTCCGCTCGATTGAATTGGAATGGGATCCACGTTCGCTGCCTCGGTGCCCCTGGCGAGAACTGTGACGATCATGATCAAGATTACGATCGCGAGATCGACTGGAGGACCTTCTTGGCCTTTGGTACCCTTCTGGAGCGGCATACGAGTCCACTGAACCCCGATCCGTTCGGTCCCGGCTTCTACTTCGATCACGTCTATCGCTATGAGACGATGGTGGCCTTTCTTCCTTTGTCGTCGTCAGGGCAGCCGGCTTTCCCGACGTTGTCACTACTTTTGGATCTTTACGATCGCCGACTGCAGGATCAACAATGCCCCACCAAGACAGCGGCCATTGAGGCATACCTGGAGGAAAATCTTCAGGGAAAATTGGAACTCTGGGTTGGATCACAATGTGGCCATTCTTGTCCAGATCAAACCAGTCATATTCCCGTTCCGCACGAAGAAATGAGGCCGAAAGATCTACTGTGGGGCCTAGGGCCGCTGGTCCCAGGCGAAACGGATGGTGTTCGAGAGCATCCATTTTTTGACACAGTTCAGCCAGTGATTCCCACACGCGATCTTGCAAAAGTGTCTTTTTGGTCGCCGCCTCTGAAACATTCGGTCGGGATCCTCCCTTAGTTGTAGCAACAACAGTACTATTTCCAATGTCTGGGTTGATTGGAGGCGGCGTTGAGGTGGTCAAATCCAAATGAGTGGAAGACGACGAACGCGGAGGAGGCCTCTTCTTTCCCGACCCTACCTCTCCACCAGCTGTACTACGTCCGTTACTTGTGGTATTCGGTCGTGGTTTCGGAGATGAAGGCACAGAACTAGGCGGTTTGGAGGGATTTGCTTTGTTACCACCTGACTCCGGTGGCACTGCCATTCCTGACAACAAGGAAGAGGTGCCCGTCGTCGTCTCTTGTTGTCGATGAACGGATTGCTTTTTCGGAATCGCCACAACTGCTGCTGCTGCTTTGGCCTTGGTATCTGTATCTTTTAGTTGAGCGCGTTGTTCCTCCTTGAGTTTATTCTCACGTGAACGCTCTCCCGTCTTTTTCAAACGATCTAACAAACGACTCTTTACGCCGTCGCCGGTCGACGATCCCGCAGCTTCATTCATGGGCACATCCTGATCGTCGCCAGCGCCCCCCTCGCCGCTCATCTCGATGGATAGGATAAGATGGAGTAGTTGAATGAAGGAAGGGAGTTACAAATGTGACTTAAGGACCTTTTGGTGGCGATGTGTGGCGCCATTGTCGAACGTCGGCCGTTCAAATACTTTGAAGTTTTTCGCGGCGGAGGAACGACGCGTGTGGGCCTGATAGAGTCGAATGGATCATCCCCCATAGATGGAACACTTTCGAAAAGTCTCCCCCTTTCCAAAATGGTGGGTAATACCAGCTGGCAACCGTTGATTTTCCCGCCAAAATGTCATTCCAACCAATCACAGACTTTAGTACCGGTGTGAGGTCACTCTTTCGGACATCTCACCTTCGCTCGAAGAAGCTGTTCTGAGATGCCACTACTCCGCCCTCTTAGCGATTCTCACTTTCTTCTATCCCCGATCCATTCTCGTTCCAGCGGAGGTTAACAAGCCTGTAACTCAAACTTTACCAACAAAGACAACAAATATGGGTCACCTGACGGAGATTTCGGTTGCCACGGTAACCTCATCGGAAATGAGCCAAGATCCTTCCTCTCTGGACGTCATGAGCCCGCGAGGTACACCATTCTCGAAGATGCTTACGTGCTGTCTGCCACTGGCCAAATTCAACGAAAAAAGGATTCCACCAACCGAAGGGCTTGAAAATAGATCCCTTCCTCCTGTTATAGTGACAGAAGTGGAAGATCCGGTGCCGAAAGTAGACAAGTCTGTCGACCAATTATCGGATGACCTTGCTTTCGACACAGGCCTTTTGTGCCAGATTGCTATTCTTGGTGGAGTCCTTGCGGCACAAGTCTACAATTATGTCTAGAAGAGTAGGGTGTTATTTGCTGGATCTTTTGAGTGCACGGGAATCATCAGTGTTGCTATAAAGCTACTAGGGGGAGGGGGCGTTGTGGCCTCGGAAAGAACGCAAGAAAGCTATGGAATGATCGAAATTTGCTTGTTAATACGACGATAATAGCTTTGTACATTTATTTTCGATATTTGTTGTAATAGGAAATGAGCTAAGATTTCAAGGTGTTGCTAATTGTGAGTGCAAGCCGAGGTTGAAACCTAGTAGGTACTAGTATCTGAACGTCCCATGACTACCAGCTGAGAAAACCCAAGGAGAATGGTGATTGCACTCCTGCGCTCCCACTTCAAACTAGTTCCGCACTCTCTGAGCATGATCTTTCTTGATCGGCTATCAATGAGGGGCAAGGGGTATCAGCTACTGTAGCTGCCCTTGGCCTCTATCATACCAGGTACAATTCTCTCGAGTCGAGTTAATAAGAATGAAGTCGTCCTAGTCCGTCAGTCAAGCGTTATTCGCCGTGACGCAAGCGTCAAGCTACTCCCGTCGACTACTAGACGGTTGCCCGATGTACTAGTGCTACTGGTAGTCGTGCCTTGAGGTGTTTCAAATGGCCTAAGCCCCCTTTTCGGGCTTCCCCCTCAAAGTCCATCGCCTTGCCTCGATTGCTCAAGGTTTAAGGGATGGTGGGCGGGTTTTTAAAACGCTACAGCTAGACGCAAGGGGCGATGACTCTTCGTTTCCGATGAGATTGTGACTTCTCTCTCACTCTCTCATCGGGTCGCCCCTCCGAAGCTAGTCTCTGGCTTCCGGTCATTCCGATAGTTTGTGGCCAGAACTTCTTCGGGGCTTCTGTCCGTCCGTCCGTCGCCGGGAGTATACATGACGCAAGCGTCAAGCTACTCCCGTCGACTACTAGACGGTTGCCCGATGTACTAGTGCTACTGGTAGTCGTGCCTTGAGGTGTTTCAAATGGCCTAAGCCCCCTTTTCGGGCTTCCCCCTCAAAGTCCATCGCCTTGCCTCGATTGCTCAAGGTTTAAGGGATGGTGGGCGGCCAGTGAACTCCCAATGTGACTCAGCTCCCTTAAGCCTTCTTCTTGGATCGTGTGTTGACCTCTTCGTCCCACTAGAAATCTAGTCTCATGTCTGCCTGGTCCGTCATGGTGTACGTGGCGGCATTCTCCACCATGTCTCCGGCTAGGTTGCTTGTCAGCTCCAGTATCTGGGGTCGTATGTATGCTAGGAAGGCGTCAGATTTCCATCTTCCCAGTGTCTTGATTTTTAAGTCTGGGTGGTTCTTGGGACTGAGCGCCAACGCCATTGCGGCCCCTGATCTGAGGGAGCGGTTTCCAATCTCGGATGGGTCGAATCCAAACTCTTTGCTCCCCCCGTAAATTCTACATATGCTTCGCACCGTTTCTAGGGCGATCTCTTCTGTGATTCTCAACACATTCGACTCCCTCCCTATTGTGCACAACTCGGTGTCTCCACTCCAGTCTTTCACGCGTCGTTTGATTCTGAGCACAGCGTACCCAAGTCGTGAGACGGGGTCCAATATTTTGTTCCCGGTTCTCCCTTGGGTTCGGCTCTCGCCTTTGACGCGGTTCTTTTGGTCCTTAAATCTGAGAGTGACATACTTCGCCATATCAAGGCTCATTTCGTTATCCACCGTCATTACGAGTCTTTGATCATCTCGAAACGTTACATCTGCCACTGTCAGGCGTTTGGTTCTCCCTGCTTCTTTTGTGACGCAATACTCGCAGCACCTTCCCGCAAAGAAGAACATCCCTAAGTAGAGATCCACAAAATGGGCGTTCATAGTGTCGCCGTGGTTTCGTCCATCATCATCGACAAAGTGCTTGTACATGGTCATCAAGAACTTGGGCGTGATGGATCTTTGGCTCTTCTTTGGCGGGTCCACGCTTTGGTATGCAGCTATGAGCTCTCCCAGTGCTGGTCGGATCCTTCCTTCATTGTCGTGAAAGGGGCTCCTCTTGAGATGGCGCCGTAACGCCGAAGCCACTGCGCTTGCGGCACCTCGGACTGTACTCGCTGCCACTGGTCGATCACGCTTCCCAACCAATTGTCCTCCTTCATCGAATCGGCCAGTTCTAACAGTTTCCAGGAAGGCCTTTCCGAATACGTCTTTCTCTTGTTCGGATAACTGATCGATCTCGTCGTAATCAAGGTCCATTGACTTGACGTATCGACGAAATCTTCTCCAGTACCTGTCCTCTCTCTCGTTCGACGACTCTCTTCTTGCGTCAAGGATGATTCGAGAGTTCGCAGTACGAACACTATCCAGGAGAGCTTCTCTGGCTCTAATGGGGATATTCGAAAGCCGTCTGGAATCATCTGTGGAAAGTATTCGTGGAAGCGATGTGTTAGAGTGACATTGTCCGGGTAGTCCTCGGTAAGTGGACAAGACCCTTCCTCCCGTTCCTCCCCTTCGAACGACAGCCAGTCAGCAACCTTGTTCTCCTCTCCTTTTATGTGTTGGCGACCCAGGCAGACGTCCGCCTCGTAGACCAATGTCGCTATCTTCCGGGCGATGATCTGCACAACCTCAAAGTAGGGGGAATCTTTTCGCAGGCTCCCGGCTTTGAACATCCACCCAAGGGCACTCGTGTTGTCTGCCACGGCTAGGAGGCAGTCATGCTCCCCTGACTCGGCCTCTTCGCACATGATCCACACGGTGATGGCCAGCGCTAAGAACTCAAGGACATTGTTTGCCACACTTCCTTTTCGAATGCGAGTTCCTCTGGGTACTCTGACGCGCCAAGCTCTCCCAGATAGAGAGAATCCTCCTAGTCCTACAGGACATGAATCCGAAACTCCAATCTTGGTTGGCTTCCTGTGGACTAGCAGGTTCAGGGACATTCCCCGATTCGCTTTCTTCAAGAACAGAGAAAATTGTTCAAGGTCGTCGACGTCGGCTCGACTGAGCTGTGCCTTACCCCAGCGACGGTTCAGCGTGTCTACCTTCTCTCTCAGACGAGTGAGGAAATGCCGGCCGAGGGGTAGAATGGATGCGGCATGGTTCAGCCGACCAATAAGCGATTCGAGTTCCTTAATGGTGAGCACCATGTCCTTGGCGGCGTTGCCCAGATCGTCGCTCCAGGCTAGATACTTGTCGTCCGGCAGTCTCAGAATTAGAGCTTTTCCATCCAATTCCCAACCTAGAACCATCTGTACTTCGGCGTGTGTTCCTTCCGCGGCGATCTTGTCGGGACTGAGGTTTGGACGGCGCTTGATTGGTTCCTTCTCTCCTGCGTATGGTCTGCTTGTGACGTGTACGGCAAGTGGCACACAGATGCCGCTGCGGCGCAGCCACTCACTGTCGTCAATACAGGAGTTGATCAAGTCGTCAACGAAATCGTCAGTTCTCGAGGGGATGGTCACTGGTATCCCGTAGGCCATCTCTCTAGCCTGGCCCACGGTCCTGGATGGGCTATTTCGTATTGGTCCTGGGATCGTTTCTCGGCCAGGTGGGAACGTCTTTGCTGGGTCCCAATTCGAGTCAACCAAGAGTTCATTTGACAGATCCGTCACGGCTTCTGATATCGTGGTCCACCCGGCGGGATTTGGGGTCCCGCCAAACGCCATTCGCAACATGATCAGTGCCATCTTCCCCAAGGTGATGATTTGCATGAGTGCCGTGGCCCCGTTGTGGTGCAAGCGGCGATACGCATCCGAGTAGTCGAATTTCGCCGTGAAGATTGTCTTGTCTGGGTGCTTCAGCCGCAGCGCCACCACGAAGTGAAGTACCCTCTGTAAGCAGTGCCCGTAGATTAGTTCGTTGTAGGCTTGTTCGTCGATTCGATCGTTCACCGACCGCCTGTCCTTTGTGAAGTTGAACGAGCTGTCGTGTGTCAGCCGTAGTTTCTCCACCCTCTGACCTGTGGGTGTGAGTGTCGACTGCTTCGCCGCTCCCATGGGCTGCAAGATGGCGCCAGGGATGTCTTCTAGGCGTTCCTTGGGAATAGGTAGTGCAAATCCGTGCTCTACCTCTTTCTTCAAAAGTCTTTCCACCTCGGCTTCTTCCTTTGTGGCTGACTTGTGGTTGCCATAGTCCATGGCCAGTCGTAGGTCTTCTTTTCGTTCTTCTTCTGTTATCTCTCGCTTGAAGTAGAAAGAGACTCCTCTCGTCATGTACTCTTTAATCCTTGGCCAGCTTGGGTGCCTCTCGTATATTCTTGAAAGATCTTTCAGCGGTCGGAATTCCTTCCCGTACGCTATTGTTGTCGACTCGTGTCGGCGTATCAACGCATCCAGGTCATAGTTGAATTCTTTCAGCTTGGCGATGTTGTGTAGTTGTGCTTCTTCTCCCGTGTCGAAGATGAAGGGTGGCGCGTCCGGAACCGCTACGTCGGAGCCATTGATCATCTGGACGGACTGGGCCAGCCACGGGGGTGGTTGAAAGAAGTCGTCTGGGGCGGGGAGGGTGGGAAAGATTTCGTGTACTGAGCTATACTTACTGATGATTCTTGTGTCTCGTGCGTTGAGCGCGATGATTCGGTGTAGATTTCGTTCTTGTGATCGATGATGAGCAAGCTGTGACGGGCTACCAACGATTTGCGCCGTGACCCACGGCGTCGATTGCATCTTGCCGATCGGGCCCTCAGTTTTGTGGCCGTGCATGGCGGTCGCCAGAGGAGTCGGGTTTGTAGTCGTAGCATGCGTCATCATGGCTGGGCTCGAGTTTTGCGACGCTTTTTGATATTGTTGTCTGGCCGTGTCCAGCTCTTGGGCCCTGGCCTGGTGCATGGCGCGCAGGGCCTGGACAGCTGCTTGTCGTTCGGATAGTTCGCATGTGGGTGTAAGTGCTGACTGGCGCAGTTCGCGCCGGGGCCCCTGCTGTGATGATGGTGGCGCGTGCAGGGCAATACGCGAGGTTCGTTCAGTAGTAAGTGCAGTCTGGGGGCGTGCAGTTTGGTTTGATGCAGTATGTGGGAGTGCAGTGAGGGGGCGTGCAGTTTGGGATGCAGTATCTTGAAATGCAGTGAGAGTATGGTGAAATGCAGTGAGAGGACGTGCAGTTTGTGTAGAATGGTGGCGGCGTGTAGTCATGTCATTGTTTTCTACTATGTCGTGACGACTACTACGGCCGATCCGGTCGGAATCAACGCGTAGCGAGCGATCGTTGAGCCAAGAACTGTTGGCCCGACCGGATCGGCTTGCCGTTCAGCTGCTGGCTCCGTCGGCCGTGTTGGCTCGCTCTTGTTCGTAGAAGGCTACACCTTCTCGAATCTTCGACTCGATTACCTCTTTCTCCTCACGAGTCAGCAGGTTGCTTGGCTTGTGTGCGAGGCGGCAGGCTTTGCGGCAGAGGCCTTCCGTCTGATAACGGATACACAAGTATTCAGTGTCGCCCGTTCGATGGTGCGCGGCCTTGGGCCATCCCATACAAAACGGACGTTTCCTTGGGTTTTCGAAGTCGAACACCATGGTCCACTGCGCCGGTAGCTTCCACGCCGCTACAGGGGCTGGGTTCTTCGCGTGCCAAAGGGTCCCTCGCCTGGTTGGGGTGTCCGATTCGTTGCTTCCCGTGGGATTGGACGCAGGCGAAGCGGGCGTTCTTTCCCCCCTAGTCGATGGAGAACTCATGATGACTGCCGGCATGTGAAGTTTTGGCAAATGTCCAAACTTGACAAGTGCGAAGATGGACGCGATGTCGGTACTCATCTCCCATTGGAGCCGCTCTCGCCCCAACTCGATGGCGGATTCTCCCGTCGGCGTCTCAGCGATGACGTCGAGGAAGCTTCGCAAGAAAGACTGGAAGACTGTGTCCATCATGAAGGCTAACTTTGCCCACATTCCCTTGTTCTCTTGGGCCTCGATCATCGCCAGGCTAGTCTGGTGCTTAATGATCTGCCCGCGATGTTCTCTTCTCCATTAAGGAGTTTGAGGAGGCCTAGTAGCGTTTCGAGTTGCTTCTGTAGTTCATCGGACGTTTTGGGGATGTAGAGGTCCGTTTTTGCGAACAGTTTCACCCCCTCGTCACCTAGGTCTTCTCCGCCAAACGCAGAACGAATGAGGAATTCTCTTTCCTTCTGAGGCAGAGCTTTGGGTACAGTCTTGGGCCTGCACATGAACAGAGTGATGCCGCTTGGGGCGACTCTGAACTCACGCGATATGTAGCCTTGGGAAAAGAACTGCACAAGGCAGCCAGTGTTCAGAACGCAGGGCAGTTCCATTCGTTCGACTTCTCCCTGAACGTACTCGAGTGCCCTGGCTGGGTCCTTGTCGCTGAGGAGCCGTTCGGTGAATCGCGTCACTTCGGGGTCGAGGTCCTGCCAGTTCTTCGCCGCCAACAGACGGAACAACTCCTTGTTCTCATCTGTGTAGCGATGAGTCATCTTCTTCCGTTCGCGATCTCTCACCTGGTTCCTCAAGACCTCTTCTTGTACATTCGCCATGGCACGAAGGGCGTCTCTCAACGCCGCATCGTTGGCTTGCGCGGTTGGCGCCTCTCCTGTGTTAATCAACACCGGATTACTGGCCGATGTCCCCTCCGGAGGTGCCTTAAGTTTCATCCCCATCTCGAAAAAGGCTTGGTCAACGGTTGGGGATCCGTTGAACTCTTTGGTAGAGCTTTTGACAACTCGATTTGCCACCATCCACAACCAGGTCAGAAAGTTCTTCAACTCCTTCTGTTCCTCGGACGGGGCGTATCCAATCACTCCGTCGTCTCCCTCTCCCTCTTTCACGCTATCTAGTCCGAAGTTTTGGAGCAAAGTCCACGCCACGTCCTCTCCGGGAATGGGCATAGTTGGCATCAACTTCCACAACTTCGGGTGGATCCAGAAGATTCCCACAGCTTCTTGGTACCTTTCGGCGAGAACTTCTCCATCTTCTCCCGCTTTCACACTCTTGAACTCGCCAGCTGACTTGGCCCTGACAAGGTCGTCCAACGAAGGGGCCTTTGCGGCCAAACGAGTACGGTGCCCCAGTTCTCCCTTGACCGCATCCGAGTCGATGACTACAGGAGTGGGCGTGTGTCCCAGTCCCGAAACACCGATGACCAAATGATCGTTGCCGCTATCCTTCACAACGCGCAGGTTATGGACGAAGCGGACTTTTCCTTCAGGTTCGGCCACCAAGATGGCCCCGTCGTCTCGGGCTACAGCCACCTCGAACACAAACTCCTCGAACTTTCCAACGTTCGCGTCGAGGGCGGACAGGGGCTCATGCCACACGGACTTCGGCCAGGTACCGTCGCTACTGGTACGACCAACTAGGTAGTCGAACCACTTGAGGGTAGATGGAGGGAACACCATTGAACTTGTTTTAAAACGCTACAGCTAGACGCAAGGGGCGATGACTCTTCGTTTCCGATGAGATTGTGACTTCTCTCTCACTCTCTCATCGGGTCGCCCCTCCGAAGCTAGTCTCTGGCTTCCGGTCATTCCGATAGTTTGTGGCCAGAACTTCTTCGGGGCTTCTGTCCGTCCGTCCGTCGCCGGGAGTATACAGTTTCAACATTGACGACGAAGCGCGCGGCGGCCTATCCCCAATCAAAATTGCAAAGAAGGGCTCGGCCTGGACACGTGGCTGGGTTCTGTGGGCATCATGCCGGGAGTGGCTGGCACGCGTGATGGCGGAACTGGTGGGCGTCGAGGATGGCTGGTGTGGCGCGCGTGTAAGTAACGTATATGCGGAACATACTTGCGTGCCTGGATGAGGGTGAATGGTGGGGGAATCGCATTTATTGAGGCTGCGCAAGCGTCAGTTGGGAAGCGCTGACTTCAACAGCTCGCGTGTGGTATGCTATTGGCATGCTCGAAATATGTAGGCAGCCATCAGTTGCGTAGTGAAAACGGCCGGCGTGGAGTGGTGGAAAATTCTGACATCGATGGATCGGGTTTTTGTGCGAAAGGTCATAATTCGTTGAATTGCAAGCCATCAAGCAATGGGGCAGGCGAGACAAACTTGACAAAAAGCAACAGCGTGCCTTCGAAATTTTGGCTTCGACTTATGTCTCGACGTTCTATAAAGATGCAGAAGGTCCTGGCAATTTGAGAGAAAAGGCTCGATTGAAACGAATGGCGTGTGGATCACGACAGCGGGTGGGACCGCTGACGATGTTCATCACAGGTCCAGCCGGTGCCGGAAAATGTAAGTCGCAATATCCTGCTATTTGAATAATGAGAACGCAACAGTCCTAACTGTCGAATACAGCAAAAATTCTGGATTCTCTTATGGCTTACGCTAAAGCTTTTAGTTCCAACATCCACCATCACTTCACGGAAACAACAATTCGGTTGACGGCTATTACCGGTGCTGCTTCCATTTCGATTGCAGGTGATACAACTTGTCGACAATTCGGGTTGATCAAAAATAAACCAGCTACCTTCGAGGAACAACAAGCCTTCATCGACACTAGAATGAATATCGTTGACGAGATATCGTTTGGAACTCAGACAACTTTGCGCAATTTGAGCGCACGTTTGCAAAGCTTGACGGATTGTCGACAATATGCTTACGGAAACATACCAATTGTATTCATTGGCGATTTCTGCCAATTGGATGGAATTGGTGGTGAACCCATCTTCAAGGGAGAGCCAAGTCCATTGTGGGAACTTTGCTTGAATCAAATGGTGGAACTAGATGGAACGCACAGGTACAAGGACGATCCTCTTTTGGGCGAAGCAATGAGTAAAGCACGAGATGGTGATGATGCACTTCTGCGCACCCTATTACGCGAACGTGAAATATACCCCAACAAGCTAAAAATTCCTCAGAATTTGGATGCGCGGTATGCGGTATTCACCAACCAGAAACGCTCTGAAATCAACGCAAGTGTTTTTCGCACTTACCTCAATCAGTTTCACTCATCTCAGCGCGGGGATCCTATCCCAGAAGGCGCCATCATTATTCGAGGTACCGGCAAATGGTCAGTCAATAAGCGGACTCTCACTCCGCTTCATCATAAATTGTTGTGGGAAAGGTGTTCCGATGCACACATCACGAATAGAACCTACAAAGCAGATCCGTTTCTGGCACTTTTTCACGGATGCGAGATGATGGTGAGCGAGAATATAACGGTGAAACTCGGAGTCGCAAATGGAACCTGCTGCGCATTCCAAAAAGCGGTATTCAAGCCCAATGCGCAGCTAAAACCAATGAAAATGCATGGGCGATGGGTCAATACGGTGGCTATTGATGATGTTGATCATATTGTTTTGCGCTTCGACAAAATGCACTCCCCATCATTCGAAGGCATCTTCAAACTTTATCCGAGATCGAAAACGATGAAGGTCCAATATCCTTGCAGTACTGACCCAAGCAAGAAGAAAAGAGAGAGCCTGGCAATCGATCTGGTTCACTTTCCAGCCGTGATAAATTACGCTACTACGGTCCACAAACTACAAGGCAAATCTGTCGACAATCTGGTCGTGGTTGATTGGTGTCGGATGCGAAACTGGGCCTATGTCGTCCTTTCCAGAGTTCGTACACTAAGTGGCATTTTCCTCTCCTCTGCCTTGCCCGACGATATCTCTTTTCAGCCTGACGAAGAATATTTGAATATGATGACAAGACTACGACAGTCAATCTTGGCCGACGAAGATGACAACCAAGAAGACGACGATTCAGACGACGAAGATTTAGAAACGGTAGATGTATAGTAAATAGGAAGCGCACATACTGCGCAGCCAAAATGCGCCTCACTACTGCGCACTCTATTTTTGTACCATCAAAATCACAAGCACCTTTTTGTTCTCTCCACAATCCTGTCCGAGCGACGTCTTTGACGCAGCTCACGACAACCAAAGTCATACTTTATTTAACCCAAAGTAGATTACGACAGCAAAAGTCATCCATTTCTGTAACTAATGCGAGGATGCCGGCGAGGATGCCTTGCCTCCAAAAAGTGAAATTCGATAAATGAAAATCCACTGATATTTTTTCTTCTATAAGTGAGGGCTTAGTAAAAACGAAAACGCGACCTAAAAAATGGAAGGTTGAATCCCCCCCCCCACACCCCCCCCAGGTATAGCGAGTGGCCTCGGATTTCAAAAAAAGTGCTATCGTAGGGAAGAACGACAACGGAAGTGATGGCTCGAGATTCTGTGAAGCGTAAAGCATCCGAGCCCCATACCCCAAATGATCTGGCAGAACTTCAGTTTACAACATCTGATTTTATTATCCCACCATCGACTATCCTAGTATAATAATATGGCTGAAGCTATCACGATGTCTGTGCGAGAGCAATTCGAAGAGTCGGCCCCCATGAAAACTGGGCCGTCTCCGCTTACCGACTTGTCCGAGTTGTCATGCGCCATGACGGAAGCGACGATTGATTCTCTTGATCTTTTATCTCCCGCTGGTACTCCTATGCACAACTGGTTTGTCTGCTTCTCGCCACGACCGAAGGCATTTGTGGTGGACTATTCGGATGTGGAACTTAGTCCAGACAAGTATCCCTCCACTCCACCTATCAAGTCTATCCCTGAAGGTACGAACAACCGTGGATGACATATCATGAACTTACAAGAGTCCATCTAACAAATTTCTCAACTTAATCAATCCAGAAATGGAAGAAAACTTCGATAGAGAAAGCATCAACGAAGATGACCAAGATGCAGAAAGCGAAAGTAGCGAGTTTGAGGTTCCATTGACCCCCTCTTATCAAAACTCGCCATTCGTCACCTGCATGTCGTCTTCCAAGGGGATTGAAATTATCCTGGACACGAATGCCTTTGCATCCTTGGTTGAGGAAAAGAACGAGGATGAACGGGCCATTTCGTCCGCAGATATTATATTTGCTCTTGCCTGGGTCTGCTTCAGTCTTTCCATCCTTCAAGGTCACAAGATTCCATTCAACGAGCTTCTCGAGCTTCTGACACAGTCTACCACGTGGGTTCTGAACATCGTGGTAGGTTCTATTTCTTTGGCGCATGAGATTGTGGCATTTCTAGTTGCGTTGACTGGAGAGTCCCTCGTTGAAACAAGGCATATGGCAAATGCTGTTGCGGCCGAGGCAGTCTGTTCCGTCCTTGGCAGCGTCTGCATAGCCTAACTGTTCATCAGATTGGCTGGGGGTGGGGTGGTGACATCTTAGTGTAAACAACTGTGTTTATAAAAGTGAACTATTATTTAAAATGAGCATGTTTACATTTGCCCTGCAAAGTTAGCGCTGTCCTTGGTCTCGATCTGTTCATATTTTCGCTTGGCTCCATTCTGTGGCTTCATAAGCGGCCACTTGCTTGTAATCTTGATGCGATTGGTGAAGAATTCCATAGCTCCATCTCCCGTAATGTCCATGTCTCCGTACTTGCTCTTGGTGCCATAGAGGCCACCAAACGAGAACGGCTCTCTGGGCACGGGGATACCAATGTTCACGCCTAACATGCTAGCACGAAACTTCGACAAGAACCATTCGGCACTTCCTCCATTGCTAGTGTAAATAGACGCAGCATTTCCGAAAGGATTGGCATTCTCAATTGCAACGGCTTCCTCCCAAGTCGACGCCTCGTACACCGAGAGCACTGGACCAAAGACTTCTTCCTTCATCGTTCGATCTTCCGGAGAGGTGTGAAGAATAATTGTCGGGCCGATCCAACTGCCTTTGTCCTTCTTCCACGAACGCCCGTCTAACAAAATCTTGGCTCCACTCTTTTCAGCTTCTTCAATGTACATGTTGATCTTCTTGTAGGACACTTCGTCAATCACGGGCCCCAATTGACCAGGTCCATTCCCAGGCTCAATTTTCTTAGCCTTTTCGATAAGACTGCTCAACAATTCTTCTTGCTTTCCCATGGTCATCAAGACGGATGCTGCCATGCACCGTTGTCCCGCACATCCTGCAAAGCTCACGCAAATATCGGATGCTGCACCCTCGACCTCACAGTCAGGCAGTGCGACTAGATGATTCTTGGCTCCACCCAAGGCAGTGCATCGTTTATCCAATGCTCGACAGCGGTTGCTCACAATCTTTGCTACCGGGCTGGATCCGACAAAGGTCACTGCTTTGACGGACGGATGGTCAATGATGGCTTCCACCGCCTCTCGAGTTCCCTGCACCATATTAAATACTCCAGGAGGAAATCCCGCCTTTTCAAAGAGGTCTGCCACCCGATGCATCGTCAAAGGAACCTTCTCACTCGGCTTCAACACTACAGTGTTCCCCATCACAAGGGCGATAGGAACGGTCCACATGGGCACCATAAAAGGAAAATTGAAAGGAACAATGCTGGCTACCACGCCCAAAGGATCTCGTCGGTCAATACAAGTGACTCCGCCAGATACTTGTAGATTACGACCCTGCGCCAACTGAGGAAGCGAACAAGCGTATTCGACCGTTTCATTTCCCTTGGCCACATCCGCCAATGCTTCTGTGATATTCTTGCCGTTCTCCTTGACAATCAGCTCGGCAAGTTCTTGCGCGTGCTCTCTAATAAGGGCATGAAAATTCATCATCTGCGAGTCGTCAAAATGAGTAATGTTAGTGTCAGTCCGAGTTTCCATCGCCAAGATCAGATTGTCGTCGAAACCTCAACCATCGTCGTCCATAATACGTACAATAGCAGCTCGCGCTTTGATGGTTATGCTTGACCAGGCCGGGAAAGCAGCCTCGGCAGCAGCAACAGCATCAGCGACATCAGCAGCAGTCGAGATTCCCACTTTGCCCACCGTGTGGAAATCGGCGGGGTTATTGACCTCCAGATATTCTCCTGACGACGGCGGAACAAACGAGCCTGCAATGTAGTTGTCAATGGTTACGACGTTCCCGTTCATGGTCACGAAATCAACGATGGCCCGATAGCAAGAAAGCAACCGATAATCTTATAGCGTCCTGTAGACTTCAAACTCGTTCCGAAGGTGAAGTTTGGAGTTGTTGATGCCAGGTTTCACTTTCAATGCTGCTGCTTCACAACTTTGGTGCCACGATCGATGTTCTCGCACGTAATTCGTTTTCACACAGAAAGTGGAGTGAGATCTTGTGAAGCAGGACGAGGTCTCCCTAGCCCTTTCTTACGAGGTCGAAAGTACGTCATCCTTTGGCGGAAAAGTGAGATGCAGCGGCCAGACGCTGAGAACTGTGAAAAGCGAAGGTTTCGGTTTATCGTGGATGTTACCGTGTCTCATCAACTCTCCAATCGTGTTCCAAGCACGCTATCACGGGTCCCTTCAACAAGAACTTATGTGTAGTCGAATCAGAAGACTCGACTGCGTGAACTGCCCCCTGGTACGTTTTGTACACACTGACTTGTCAACGATCGCGACCCAACGCGCTTTTCCATGGCCGTTGTCGGCGTGTTTGATCAACGGAATGTCTCCACATCCAATCGCCACCATCGTCGTGCTTCACGATTGCGACACCACCATCCACCGAGTGCACACAAAACACGACACCTTCCAAAACTATCTCTTCGAGCCCAAGAACAAGCATCAACACCATAGCATTGACTTGTCTTGAAATCATCACATTTCCTCAACAGTAATAAATCGCTACCATCTATTTGCCTCTTCTCTGAAGCATTTTTTTCCATTTCTTTCATTGTGAGAATTTCTGACGACGATCAGACGGCGAATTTCGAATTCCTGAGACACAACACCGCACGAGACCTCTTTCCTGACATACCCAATCTGCAGTTTTCCATCTATAAACACAACAACAATAATATCATGCCATCTCAAGAATCAGCTGTTACCAATGCAAGATCATCCTTTGTGAACGCCGTGGCGGAGGGGATCAATACTCTGATGCAACAGTGTGGCTACAGCCGCGAACGCGCGACTTCCGCCCTCATGAGGGAGTTGAGCCGTGGCGACTCGAGCCGACCGAGTGACGATGAGGTGAGTTCTTGTGATTGTTTGTTGCCCCAAAGGGATGACAGAGAAGGATGTTCTTTTGTTTCCTTTCCTCTGTGGGTTCGTGAAGAATCAATCGTATGCCGTTGCCGCGTCTGCTTGCTTTGTGCGATCACAACTCATTCATATTTTCTTCTTTCTGTCGTGTTTCAGATCTTTGATACCATGAGACGGTATGGCCTGGGAATTGAAGAGGCATCTAGAACCATTATTGTAAGCAGAGCACTTCGTAAAGCCATGGATACCCATGCAAGTCCAGCCAAGGCGATCGAGCATCTCGCTTCGAAGATTGCTGTTAAGCGCCTTTTGTACGACTCGTCGGAAGAAGATCCCACTTCGGACGACGAGTTTCCACCTATCAGCGCCAACCTTCGTGTTGAGCCCATTTCCACCATGGAGCGCAACGTCTCCTCCACTAGAGCAAGGACTGCCCCCGTCCGAACGGCACGACTTGTATCCAATAGCGGCAAAGCCACCCGACCTCGCAAAGCGCCCACACCCAACAAACCTATCTTCCGTAAACGATCCATTGACGAAATCGGCTCTGCCGACAAATCCGAGGAAGAGGAATTCGCAACGACTCGTGCTCGATCGGAATCCGTTTCCGAGGAGGTTTCGGCCAAAATTGCTCAGCAATCTGGTAGTGGCGACGAAACGCCAGTCGCGGAATCCGCGGCCCGGCCAGTCCGAGCCAAGCGCAGTCACAGCAGACCTGACGACGCGGAGCCATCATTATCTCAATCAAGCAACAAGCGCATCCGCAGCAATGATGCTTAGAGACGCCTACGGAAACTAGATAGCCTTGTTACATCGGGCATTCTTCTCTAGGTACCACTTTTAAGTGTACCATAGACCTTCATTCTGCCGCTACGAACCTAGCTTACAATACCGTAGTTTGAATTAACATTTCTCATCATTACAGTTGATGCAAGTCATTCCCTAGATTAACATTTCAAATTAGAAGAAAATAAATCCCGAGCCCCTCCAAAGCGAGGACCCCAAGACTATATAATCACACACACACTTTTTTAACAAAAACTTGTGCGCGCGTTTACTCTTTTTGCAAAGAATCACCTTCCTCCTCAGCAGGGCTGGAAAGGAACGCTCGGTTCTTGGCAGGGTGAGGAACATTGACCAACAACCATCCGCACATCCAGAATTCCGAGATAAGCATGGGAAGACTGAAAAGGAGTCCCATGTCACCATCGTATCCGGGAATGATGATGAAGAAGATCGAGTTGATAATCAAGCAGGGTCCGGCAACGGTGACGATGTATCCCAACCAGCGGGGGAAGACACCCCACAAGACAATGGTCATACCCAACAACAAGAGGAAGATTCCATTGAAGACTAGACAGACGCAATAGCAGAGAGGAAGGATTTGTGAGTGCGATTGAACTCGTGTGGCCGAAACAGCCGTTTCCACAGTTGCGAAAGCTTACCTTCTGCCATGACAATTCCGTACTTGTTGAGCAACAACATGATATACGTGATTTGAGTGCCGATAGGCGGCATGTTGTCCGAGTAGAAGTAGTTTTGGACGGTCTTGTAGATGGATTGATTCTCATCGACCATGACGACGGCAATGAACAAGAACAAAACGCTGATGGCCATGATGCCCATCTGGATGACCTTGAAGACGATGATCAAGGAGGAAGTGGCGGGGTTGACTCCGGCGCCGATCAAGATCAAACCGAGCAAGACACCGACCATGGTATCGGCAACGACGGTGAGGCCGTCGGACAAAAGGCCGACCTTGAACATTCCGATGCTGTCTCCGAGCTGGTAAACAGTCTTCTCGGGTTGTTGCCACTCAATGAGGACCCATCGGATGGCGATGGTAGAGTAGATCATGCACACGATGGAGATGGCTTGGAAGATACCGGCCGTCAAGGCGGCACGTCGAAGGCGGCGTCCTCGCTTCTCCATCAAGGCAACGTTCTCTTGGTAGATGGCTTCTTCATCAGTCATCTGCACGAATTGCTGGTCGTCGGACATGGTGTCGTAGTTGTTTGTGTGGTTAACAAAGGAAAGAAACAAACAAGGGGTCTTCCTACGACCAGGAAATGAATTGTGAGGAAGAAGTCTCGATTGTCGTGCCTTCCAATGGAGGCTCCGTCATGGAACCATAATCTCGCCGAAGTGCAGGGATTTGGATGCTATCATGGCGTTGAACGGAAAATTTAATTAAGGGGATTGTAAGATGCGACATGGGAGATAGGAATCTAAGACGTTCAATTGCTCGTGCAACTGTTCAAACTCAATAATGAATATACAAGTATATAGAAATAATATAATTATTTAGAGATTCGTCGAGCCTTGCCTGCCTAAGTAATTGAAATTCAAAGTTTTATTAGTAGGGATTGGGGATCGCTAGTGCGAGCACATCTCGCTGGTTGGAAGGAATCCGATTGGGATCGCTAGCGGCGGGTGTGTACTCGTATCGATGCGCATGCTTTTGGATGGTGGCACTCCGCTCAATCTTATGCAGTCCTCGTGGGTATGACATCACACATACGTACCCAGCCTGATCGCTTTTTAGGTGGGGTATTGTAACTATGATACTCTCTCTAGAGAGGGCTTCTACTATGAAAGCAGCTTAAGGGACTCTAGTAGAACAAGGAGCGATACGACAAACGAGAGATGAGCCTAGTAGTGAAATGAAAATTTACCACCTCTAGCTAGCTAGTGTATGTCTAGAGACTTGACAGCCTAGCAGAGTGGAACTACCGTAAGTGTAGAGGGATAAGCTAGTCGTCTACTCGTACAAGACGGCTGCCCGGAGGAAGGGAGAAGTATAAAAGCATCTTAGAGCTGCTCCTGGTTTCTTATTTGGAGGGCATGGATCATCTTCGTTCGTGTATCGATTGGGGCCCTGAGAGAAAAGATAGCTGCTACCCTTTGCGTCGTTGTGAAAGAATCATTCGGTTCGAGACGACGCTTCTCGCCGAGCTCTTTCGGCCACTCCTTATTATACGCCGCAATACAATAAAATATTTCAAGGAGCCATCATTCATTTTCAACCTCGCGATGATGGTGTACTAGCAGGCGAAGCACCCCGCGATGAATTTCTACTCCCCGAATAGCTCATTTCCAATAGTCCCTGCTGCTCCTCGTCATTCATTATTTGTTTGTCTTTGGAAGGCGTACCAGGACGGTCTGTGTCTGAAGATCCTCCCATGGGCGGTGGTAACGCATCTGACGCATCAAAGGTATAATCGATAATGGCAATAATGACTTGTGCCCCCGCAATCATCATGGATGGAGTCAAGGGTCCACCCAGCAAAAAATGATCCAGAAGACTTGACAAAATGATAGCGCCCGTCGTGGCCAATGTTTTGAGAATAGAATCCCCATGCTTGATAGATAAGGCCACCAACAATCCACCTGCCGCTCCTAAACACGCCAACAAAAAGGCAATCCACGACCATCCACCAAACAAGCCCGCTTGACCACCCCGGTCGTGAGCTATAAAGGCCAAATAGACGGGAAAGCTTCCCAGTGCAAGTTGAAAATTTCGTTCCCAGATATTGAGTTGCAAGGGATCCGTCTTGATGACTTTTTCAAAATAAATGGAAGCAAATCCTGATAGAGTGACTTCAATCAAGACGGCAGCCGTTCCTAGAAAGGTATTGGCACCTTCCATCGCCTGAAGTTTGCTGGGATCTCCCCAGATGGGCTCTGAAAACAAGAGTACGCCCAACATGAGTGCAATCAAGGCTCGCCATTTCGTCCATGAATACTTGCGCTTTAAGACCAAAGTAGAACAAGTAGCAGTCGTTAAAATTTTGCATTGTGCAAAAATAGTAAACATGCCCGCGGAAATGTTGCGAAGGGAAACAAACGACAAGATATTCATGGCACCATATATGAGTGCTAGAACAAACATTTTCTTGGATGTTTCTACCAGGTACGTCAATCGACTTTTCAGAGTGACGCCTTCGGGCAAATTGTCCGAAATCATCCATGCCGAATAGGCAATCTTGATGAATTCGGCCACGAGCAACAATTCGTGCTATTAGTAGTGGTAGTAGTAGAGCGGTAGAGTACAATATCAAGTGAGATTTGTCACAACTCACACATGGTCATGCACTACAGTAGTTCACTACTAGTCGTACCTTGGAGTAGACTTCTCGCAAGACGCCTTGACTGTATCGTCTTAAGACGGTAAAGAGCGAGTTTTGCAGGCACAACACGGCCAACACAATCATGCGCGTACTGCTCATGCATTGAAAGTGTCCCACCAAGGACGATATTGAGGAACTCATAATGATGCTTGCCAAACAAATAAACAAAGTAAATCACAAAAAGGCGGCCGATATGCAATGCTATCGCGAGGATCAGTGGGATACAATGATCACTTGGGCGCCAGTGATCACTTGGGCGCCTGCGAATTTGTGTGCCGGGTTCTTCCATCATGGATGCTGGTTGGAAGCAGGGCTTGCGGGCGCGCCCGCGCCGCACCAGAATATCATGAGCGATGATTCCTTCCTTGTGCGACAGACAGACCGTGTCGGTGGGAGGAATGCGGCGCTTTCCACATCTGCCAATGCGGAAGGCAAAGACGAGAAAGATTTCATCCGTCATTCGAAATTTCGTTGTCAACGGCATGGGATGCCGATACCTTTGGATCCACCAAGAGGATCTCCCAGAGTGGCTACTCGACAGCAAGTTACTTGGATACGTGCTGGCGAGGGAAGAAGTGCAGCGACGGCGGCGTTCGGAACACTACTACGAGCAGCAGCAGCAGCTTAGACTCTAGCTTCCACTACTAGCGAGGTAGTTGCTGCCAAAGGCACCATGTTGACATCCACATTTTATTTCCAAACGTCACTTTGTGTGGCTCTGTGGTGGATTGTGGTTAGCAGTGCGACTCGTCGGCCGTTGTTTCAAGTTACACAAGGATCCGTGGTGACGATGCCCAGTTGGATACCCACCCGCCTGATAATGCTATTGCAACACTACCGAGCCAATATGTTTTATGGAGAGACCATTGGCTTGGCGCTGGCGTCTTCCTTTCCGGAATATCAAGAGATTCGGATCGTGGCAGCAGTACTGTATACCTTGTATCATTTGACAGAATCTTCCGAATCCAATCGACATGGAGAATATCCAGTACTATATACCATGTGGACCATGTGCGTTTTGCCAAACGAAGAGTACCGACAAGCGGGTGCCTGGGGAATTGCCATTCATTTCCTACTTTCGGCAGGCTATAGCAAGATTGCAGTGGGTGGAGTTTCCGACTGGGGTATCCCGTCATGGTTCCAGCCATCCACGATGCAAACGTATTTATCCTGCTATCGAACGGCAAGGCATCGTATGAATCGACCACTCTTTCCCTTTTGGAGTCAAGCGGTCGCCGAGTCCAAAGTCTTGTGCACTCTGATATCCGTGTTGACAATTGGTGTGGAATGTGTGGGAGCACCGGCAACATTACTTTTGGATGCTCCCTATCGTCCCTATGCATGCTACGCAATGATTGGAATCCATATTGGTATTTCCTGCATCCTTTCCTTGAAAGTGGGAATTGTCTTTTGGACTACCCTCCCCGTGTATCTATACGGCTTTGATTGTAATACCAGCATTGGGTCAGCACCCTGGCATCTTGCCGTTGCCATGGGTCTTGGTCCAACGTTATTTTCCATTTTCATAATGCCCCTTGCCGAAAATTGGCCGCTCAGCCCCGTGTCCTTGTTTATGTGGAACGGCGAAGCTGCGCGGCGGTTAGAAAGGTTGCTCATGACGGGTGACACTCGCATCGTCTTGGCGACTGCCTCCGTCGCAAGCAACAGTGACTTGATTGGCCTCCAAGTTATTCATCAGGGTGAATCGCATGTCGTAGAAGATACCGACATTGCTGTCATCCATGATTGTGTGTTGCGAGTAATCGGATTCACCATGGTTCAAGGAAGCGGGTTTCTTGTCGAAACCGTGCGAGCCTTGGAACACGAAAAAATGACCAATCTTGTAAACTGCAACGCTACAAAGACGCTAGTGCACCAAATATCGGCTTGGATGTCAGTCGATGGTCGACTGGTAGAAGCGCACACGGGTGAACCGTTGACGCATGCCTATCTGGTCCGAGTAGACGATACGATGCGGGTATCGGCGGTGCTTGTCTAACGCAATTTAACTCGAGAAGTAAATTGCTATTTATACACATGTTTATACACAGGTCGTTGCTGTTAGTCAAGCAATGTCAATACTATCATCTTCAGAACGACAATCAATCAAAAATGAACATTACCAATCATGCACCTCGCTTGCAGGGTATATCATTGTTGTTCGTACTCTATGAAACGACATTCAAAGCCCCTTCTCAAAAAAAACAAAATTGCATCAGCAAAAATTCCCCTCCAATGTTGGCCGTACTAGACGCATCGTCGTTGCACCTTCAATCCCCGCAAAACGTGACACGGACTTCGTTCAAAATATCCTTGTCCTCGCATACGTAACTTGATTCCCAGTTGCTAATAGACACACCAGCAGCCTCATAGCAGTATTCCATGAGCAGCCGATCCGAATCAAGCTTTTCTTCTTCTTTTGGTGAGAGCACCGAAAGAGGGATTGACGCCATCATAGTAAGCGCCATGTCCTCAGAGAACAAGTCTGGTGCGGCTGGCATGCCATCCAAAAGACCCTTGGTGGGGCGGGAATACTTCAAATCCGTATCCAAAGATACGAGTGCGGGCTCCAAGGAATCAACTAATGTACCAATGAACTTATTGGGTAACAACAACTGCTTTGTGGGTTGTAGCGCTTCCTCCAAGTACTTTTTACTTCCCAGCAAAGCAGGGAGTTTGCCCCGTGGTGAGATGGTTTGAAGAACCAGAGGAGCTGGTACCGACAGATGCTGTTCGCCCTTAGGCTTTTTCCGCTCTATAGATATGCAAAGACCCGGTTGGCCTCGTATAAAATAGGGATGGGAATAGCAGCCTGCAGAATATAATGAGAGAGATTATAAGATGCGACGTAAAAGTCGTGGGTGAGATACTGGTGTCAATTCTAGTAAACGAACAACAACAAAATGATCGACCGACTCCTACCTTTGTTCGGTCCTGTCTTGGCACGCGTGATCGAATAGAAATTGAGCTGTCGGTGAAACGACTTGAGCTTCTTGGATTGCTGAAAAATGACTGGCATGATAACTTCCTGAAAGGCTTGTGCCTTGTGAAGTTTGAAAGCTCTTCCATCAGGAAGCCATGAAATAATGTCCGTGATATGCAAGGCCTCGGCGTTGTCCAGCAAACTGTGTAGGCGTAGTGTGAAGGGGATATTTTTCTTGTTCTTGTTTCCACCGTCGAGAGCGTCGCCCGAGTCAAGTAGCATTTGCGACGACGACATTGCCACCCGCAGGAGATTTCTTCGGTTTTCCATGGTCAACAACTCCAATTCCTGCCTTTGAACTTTGAATCAATCAATTTATTGGAGACTATTGGAGAAGCAATTACAATTTCGTTTCCCACGACTGACTGACTGTCCACAGGCTTCGACCCCCAGAACCCTCGTGTGAATTGGTAGTCGCCGTTGCTTTGTTGTTCCGTTCTACGCGTACGTGTACCCAGCTGAAGTTGAGTTGTTGTGCGTCTTTTCTTGCGATGAGTAGACGGGACGAGTCCTGTTGTCTTTGAAGTTGATAGTGATGGATGATGATAAATCCCTCCTTGGCAAAGAGATTCGTGAGAAGCAAGGTTCGTGAGCGCTTCGTTGACTGAGAAAAAGTGAAAATTGCCACTAGGCCGACGCAAACGCCACGAATGAGGAAGGAAGATTCCCGCCATCATTCAGTGGGCCAATGCGACAGCACGCCACTGGCCAAAGGGCAGGCAGGCTCTCATGGCCGGCTCGTGTGGATGTCGGCTTAACTCTTCAGTCGTGGAGGGACTCTCATTTTTTATGGCGTCCGTCCGTGAAGCGGCGGGGGCTGCCAACCACACCCAAGGTCCGTCAAGCTCACCTATTGCTCCCTCGTTTGGTCAAGGTAGTGTAGCTCAAACGAAGGGATAATAAAATCTGTCCTATTTTGCAACTCCTGTTGGACGAGGAGCCACAGCATAAAAAGCCAATGGACTTGACGAACCCTTCTCCGGAGCATTGGGCTGACTACCGGTAGTCTTCGCTCTCACGAGCTACTCGTAGAGAGTTTTACGATCAACAAAATGTTGCGCCAATAGCCAGCGACGGCAAAGCTCGAAGAAGGTTCAAAGCTTTGCTTCGGATATTCGTCTGAGGAAAGTTTCTGACTGATTCTATCACTTTATATTTCAAAATATAAGCCAAAAGATCTGTATTTTTGTGGGCAAACCTGTTCTGGCGTGGGAGTGTCAAACAGCGCCAGGGGTCCAGAATCAAAGAATCGTCCCTTGCGTAGCTAGATATACGTCTGGCGTCCGTTTTGGTGAGGACCACCATTGTTTTCGTCCCAGCCACCAGGACCAGGTACTCTGTCTGTCTCGGGGTCGTCAGCAATTACAGCTTCTTTGAAGATCAAAGTCGGTGGAGGATCGCGGCCTTCGTTGGATTTTGTCCATCCACTCAGCGGCGGAAATTCTGTGCACGTCTCCGTCACTGGAGCCGAATAAAAGTCAGTGTCGGCACTCGTCCCCGGCACATGTCCATTTCCTGGGACAATCGAAATGTACCAGTGTTTCGTGTTGTTACTGACGTTGCATTGGAAGAGGGAGAACAGACATTGCTCCCCGTGATACTCTCCGACTTTGTTATATCGACTAGCACGTTCGAAGAACCCATCTCTCGTGAAGACCCCATTCACAGCTGGGTTCCCGGCACCCTCCACAATGATTTCTGCCGGGCCATGGCCGTAAGTGTCCATTTCGTCAAAACGAGAATCTTCGTCGTCTTCTTCCTCGGAGTCGTTGATTTCAGGCATTCCTTCCGAATCCGACTGAGGGTGGTGATCCATTGGGACACCAGGAATGTCACCTTCACGGCGTGCTGTGTAATCCGTTCTCATCTGGCCGTGGTTTGTAGTAGGATGGTGTTGCGAGTCAAGTAGATCGCGTTCCATCCAGGTCCAGAGCGATCGGTTCTCCGTCATCCAGATGAACACCCCTTGGAGAGCCAACAGTTCTTTCAAAAGGCCCACATAGCGATCATAGGCGTAGCTCATCTCGTTGGGATACGTGTGGCCTTGCCGGGCGACGTAAAACGCCCGTGCTGCGACTAGCAACCCCACGCCGTTTTCAGCATGCGGAGTCGGTCGTTCATTGCACTG
Source organism: Nitzschia sp. DOCU1 (assembly GCA_951394045.1). Taxonomy (NCBI): domain Eukaryota; phylum Bacillariophyta; class Bacillariophyceae; order Bacillariales; family Bacillariaceae; genus Nitzschia; species Nitzschia sp. DOCU1. The sequence continues at coordinate 938,016 of OX595989.1, forward strand.
CATGATGAAGTTGATTCTTTCTCGTTGCCTGCTGTCCGGAACGGACGCCAGCACTCTCAGAACCATCACCGCAGCACTCAGCGTTTCGTTTCCAACCCAACCAGTGGGGGCGGTATAAATGGCTTTGAGCGTGTTGGAAAGAAGAGAATCAGTGTTCCTACCGTACGCTACCGCTGAAACAATGTGCTCTGCAAGTGCTTCGCTTGCGCTGTAGGCTGTGGCATGCAACGAGAAACAGTACAGCCCCAAGTCTGCAAGCTTTCCAAGAGAAGGAACGCCTTGTTCGAAGAATGAGGCCACATCGGTAGCAACGCTTTCTACGCTCGTCAATGTGCGTTCTCGTCCCTGAGTCGAAACAACCCTGTTCTCCAGTGGCCGCCGGGATAAGTCAGGGCGGTACCCATTTGTGTGCAAGTCTAGGCGAACCTGTGAAATATTGTGTCACGTTGTGAATATTGGAAGTAGGCAGCTTGGCAGACTCCACGAGTACGAAACTTACCCTCATTTCATTCGTTTGCGCTGTGTCTTCGTAATACGCCAAGAATCCCTCTAGGCTCAAGTAGTTTCCTCCTGTGGTTGGGAATTTCGCCATGATTTCATCAATCTTCTGGGTAGGCAGATTGCCCGAGTCGACACCGCACTTCTGAAGATACGCTTCGATCTCGCGCTTCCCCATTCCAGCCGCCCCTGGCGCACACCATTCTTCAAATAGCTCTCGTAGGGCGCGGACAGCATCGTCGCTTAACGCAAATCTCTGTCTTCCACGGCCATCGTCGACGTCAACCACAAGTGGCGCATGCACAATACCTCTGATGCCAAGGAGGCAACCTAATGCTTCAAAGAGCGGGAGGAAGTCCATCGGTGACCCCCCACCCCTGAAATTCACTTCGGCCGGGTTAATTACTACATGGTTTCCACCAATAGCAATCATAGCAGGTGGCGAGGGATGAGATTCGGCATGGATTTGTGTTTCCGCTACTTCGACGGAGACGCTTGCTCCAGGAAATGCAGCCCTCAAGGGAGCTGGGGCGCGTTCCCTCACCACGAAACAAATGAGGCGGGCTGGTATCTGAGATTCAATCATAGCGGCGCGAAGAATTTCGCCCTCACCGATCAAAATAAGAGTGGCAAGATTTCGGACGAAGATGCCCAACTCTGGGCTGAATCGCCAGATCCTGGGGGATGCCTCGATCAAAACGTTCACATGAGAGAGGATCGTGCCGAGAGAGGAGGCCATATCTGATTTAGTATCTTCAAGAAAAGCCCATTCGCCGTCAAGTGTGCACGGCAATGCCTCCTTGATGACCCCGATCCTTGCGAGTTGCTGCGCCCACGCCTGTACCCACTTCTGCAGTTTTTCTTGCTCGTCAGGTAAGTTGAGGCAAGACCGGAACGCCGCAGTGAAGACCCGAACTGCGGCTGTGCGCGCCCCCTGATCCGGGCAGTCAGTAAGATAGGTCCGAAGCCAATTTCCGCTGACTTCTTTCGTCTTCGAGGCAACCTTGGCAATGAATGCCCTAGCGCATGATTTGTCCCATCCCATTATCTCTTCCAGCATCCTCACCCACTCGCCAAGCGCAAAGCGCTCGTTGGCATAGAGTAAAACGTCGAATACGAAAGTCAGGAGCATTTGAACTACGGAAGCTCGCCAGGCTCCATCACTCTTGTCCACTAGTGATCCGTCCCTGCTGTCCTCGGCGCTCGACATGCGGCAAAGCCCAAGGAGTCCCTTCAGGAACGCTTGGAACTCAGCGTCAAACAGGAAAGTCTGCCAGCGATGTGTTAAGTTCGAATGCTTGACATCGGGCTCAAACACGTCATAGCCACTGGTCATTGCAAGATTTTTCGGGATTGGCTTCTTCTTTTCTTCTTTCTCCTCTTTGCCAGGAGGAGGAGTCTCAGTTGGTTTCACTTTCTCGTAAAAGAGCATGAGTGCGTTCGCATACTGTTCACTTTCAACAGTGTGGACCTGCCCGTTCGGCCATTTTGTTTCTTTCTTGACCTTCCCGCCGAAGCATTCCACTTCAATTGACGCTGGATCAAACGGCGTAACATCCTCATCGTCAAACCTGTACCATTTTCCTTCTGAGCCAGGGCTTCGATCCTTGATGAAGCTGTAGTAATGCCCGCCTTGCGCCACTCCAGCATGAACGAGAACCCCTGCAAGCTTATACTCGTAATCTTCGTCGGCAAGTTGACTTGTTGCACTGTCATCCGTACCAGTATCCATATCATCCGGCCCGCCGTCGGCACCCTCGGCTCCCATTGCCTCCATTCCTTCGAGTGTATACCGCTTCATGTTTAGAGTCTGGCCGAAGGCGCATCTACTGTTGAGCTTGACTGTTTCGAACGTGTTGAAATCCAAGTCGAAGCGCTTCAGCGACAGGATCAGCATGTTTGGAAGAGCTGAGATAGCAGTCCGTAGCACGGTATCAGTATTTTTCTTGCATCTGTCGCAGAAAACCTGGTTGTCTCCTTCCATGATTTCAACCTCCGTCATACTTCCTAGGGCCTCGAGAATGTTGGATTTGCCACGAATCTGGCAATCAACGTTCAGCAGCTTTTCTTCACGATTGGTCTAGAGGATAACAAATTGAGACAAGGTTAGAACCTTCAGGCACAGCTTATAGAACTATCAGGGAACGACCCCCCTTACCTTCAGCCCGCACTCTTTGCAAATTTTCTGCTTCGTTTGCTTCAAGCCAAAAGTATGGTCAAGATATCGAAAATGATCAGGCGCCCAACGCTTTAGAGAAATCTCGAGTCGATCGAGCAGTTTTGTGGCGAATTCAGAGGCGTCGTTCTGCTGCCACACATCGAATTCTAGTTTCAGACATGCGCTCGCCTCGACTAGAGCCCTAGGGTCAAAGCACCGTCCTCTCGACCCCTCGTCGAGGTGTATGAAAGTACGCTGCACTTCTTCCATCAGATGACGTGAAGCTGCCTCGTCTTCGGTCTCCTCTACTTCTTTGCGTTCTTGTTCCTTGTTACCATCCGATGTTCCGTCTCCTTTGTCTGTCGCACTCCCGATAATGTCAAATACTCCCGTCTCTTTTCCTGGCCGTCCTTCGGAAAGGAGGAACTCTTCTGGAAGCAATTCAGGTAGTCTTGCAATGTCTTCAGGTTGGATTTGTTGGTGGTTGACTCCGCTGACAGTCGCAACATTGGTTGGACAATATCGGATTGTATGCATGCCGGTGGCCTTATCGTACTTCTCCACGATGGCCTCATATGGCCCACCATCCCACTGCAAGGCGATTCTCTTTCCAACAAGTTCAGCCCCTTTTGAGGAGACTGCGCCACCCGAGGATCGGATCGATGCCGGCAATGGAGCAGAGCAGATGCTCTTGCGAAGCTCCGGCATCATGAACATCTGCTGTAGGAATGAATTCATGTAACACGTGCATCCTTGATTGCGCAAGCCCGAGTATTTAGCCGCGCTTCGAGAGTTGCGAGCCTGACCATCGCCGCTACTAGTTACCCCTTGTCCCCAGCGGTGCTTCAAAAATGGGGCCGCAGAGTTGATCAGTCCATTTACCCGCGACACAAGAGCGATGTATCCATCAGGGCCAACGCAAGATCTCGCTGCTGCCCCCACGGCGTCAAAGCCACGTTGGCGAGATTCCTTGTCACAACAGATTGCAACGACGGAAGACGGCCCCCCGGGCGAAAGACACGCGTCAAATATCACCCCCATAAGATCGATGAGCACCAAATCCTCAGCTTTGGCTTTCGAACGGAATGGGGTAACAATGGCAAACATGCCTTTGTTTGGTGAACCGAGTGACGCGGACCAAGGCTGCGTTTTGAACTCTTTTACAAGAATCGAAGTGCCTTCTCGAAGGACCGACCCACCGGCGGTCTCTATGATGGCCCTCAAGAGTGCCAGACACCCACAAAGCACTCCAGTAGGGAAATCAACGATCGCTGTTTCATTCGTAACGCGCGGGCATGACGCCAGTTTCCTGCAAACCGCGGTGGCAAGATCACTGAGTTCGTGGGTGGTTGCATTCTTGGAACGGGCCGTTGACTTGTCGTCAGCGACAAGTTTCTGTAAGACATCGAAAAATTCCACCGTCGAATCTGACGACATTTGTATTCCATCGACTGCCGCGATTAACCACGGAAGAGCATGGTCAGCGAGAACGGGTGTTGTTGTTATCAGGTCATGGGTGTTTTTTCTGACTTTCAGGCACGCATTTGCGAAAGCCGCAGGTCGGAATCCATCTGAATTTCCTTCCCACAACAGCAAGCTCACCAGGAATTTTTCTGCCATTCCGTTTGGGAGCGCCAAAAAATTTTCCGCCGTTTGGGGAGACTTGAAAAGCAATCTTAAAAATTTCAAGACATCGGATATTGTTGAGGTAGAGATTCCACTGTCCTTGACAACCATGGCGGCAAGACTCTTCAGCAGACCCTTTGCGTCGGGCAGCGATTGCAAAAGCCGGCTTCCCGCTTCGTCCAAAGTGTTGGAGGGAATTCCCTGCTGCAGTCGTATCAGGTTCCCGTTCCCAAAGAGGCAGCATTTAAGAATGCGGAGAGCGACAGCATTGCCCATTCTGGCCATGCTCTGGCTCATGCCAGGATGCTCTTCAGTTGATGAGAAGAACTGGACAACCGAGTCAAAGCCACCGGAGTGGATGAATCCTTCCCGGAACGATATCGCGTCATCAATTGTCTCTGTTTCAAGTTTGCTTCTTTGGTCGCTTGGTAGAGAAGACAAAACTTCAACTGCGGGCTGCATAAAAGCATCGATGGCAAGAAGAACGTAGACAGATCGGTGGAAGCTCTTCAAATCCAATATCTTAGACCATTGGAATGCAGACTTTGAATCGATGTCCATCGCATCCTTGTCCGCCCGTGCTGTGGCACGAACTTGAGCCGCAACATCAGCGTTCGTCGGCATGGCAAGAAGCAGATCCCACACAAGTTTATGAGCGTCGGATCCAGCTACGGCGTCATCGATCATATCGTCTTCGGAGCTAGGAAGTGCCTCAAGAACACCCAGAAGAGTCTCGAATAGTTTCCCTGTAAATTGAGAGTTGTTGCCATAGAACAAGCCGCTGAGATCATGAGATCTGTTCGCTCGGGTCGCTTTGGCGGACGCTTGGTTCGTTGCTTGCTGGACACGATCAGCAACTAGAAATACAATCTCGCATCCATGTCCGAGGCCTAGTTCGTCCATCACAGAGTCGTCCGGTACCACATTCAAATTCAATGGGGTGGCTTCAGCGCCGGTATTCCGCGCTCCCCCGCCAACAAGACGACCGCTTACGGATATTGGCTTGACCGAAGAAACGGCGCAGTCGCACTGAGATGCGACTTTCATCTTCAACGAGAGCAATGTTTCTAGAGGGTGAACGTCTAAAGAAAATCTCATAGTTGTTGGATTTCTGCCATCGCGTTCCATCGGCTGCTGTACTTGTGCCGCCTGTGCGTTCTGAGTCCGCTTCACCATAATGTTGACTTTGCGGTAGCAGGCTTGACCACGCATGTTATGCGGCAAGCAGCCCACGGTTTCGCCAAACGAGGCGTCTGGCGAGAGCATTGCGAGCCGACTCAGAGTAGACAGGGATATAGAACTTGTCATATCAGCCTGTCCAATAGCGGCGTTGAGAATGCGCAAGCAACGCTCCGCCGCCAGTCTAGCAGAAGGCTCCTTTTCTTCCAACCCTCGCTGGACAGAAGTCAAGCAATCGAAAACTCGACGGCCAAAGTCATTTTCTGTTGGTTCAGGATCCCCATCGTCTAGCGCGTTGGTCATAATATTCCATCCGCTGTATGCGGCGCTAAATGCGACGTAGACAGAGAGAAGGTCCTTCATTGCGTGAGAAGCGACAAACTCGTTTCCGGCTCCCAAACTGATTCGCCACAGCGTGTCGAGAGCAGCAGCATTCGCGGCCCTGGTGGCTGCCGGCACCGTGCGTAGCTTGGAATAAACGACCTGGAAACTTCGATACGCATTTTCCCCGAGGAATTGGAAGGTAACGCTAGGAGAACAAAACAAATTTAGAAAAGCCGTCGCACACACTTCGTCGGTGAAGGCGGCAGAAAGAATATCCTCAGGTTGCACCGCATTGGCCTGTTGCGGCCCCTGCTGGTCGGCAGTGAGTCGGGCGCTATTCGCGTGACTGGCACTCGACGCGGTAGCGATGAAAACCATTAATTCCTCTCGGTCCTCGGGTTGACTACAGAGTTGCCACAGACCGTGAAGCTGCGGACTACTCATAAAAATTTCATCGCTGACACCATATGCGTAGCGCAAAATATGCAGTCGGTCCTTCAATGGATTCGTGTCTTGCCCGAGTTCAATGTCACTGGATGGGGACTAATCGACGGATAGCACGTGTGTGAGCCGCAAAACCAATATTTTGCGCACAATAGGCACCAAATTCTTACCTTTCGCAAAAGAGCGTTTGTCTTAGATCCAGCTTCCCGTCGTTTTAGGGATGCAGTTAATTCATTGAAAAGCAAAATGGGCAGCGCTCCACTATCGCTTGTTACCAGCTTGGCAGCTTGGGCGCGAGGGCATGCCTCCAGGACAAAGTGGGTCAACTTCACCATTCGGAGAGCCTGCTGCTCGTCGACCGCGTCCGGTGTCAACAATTTCGAGTTTGCCGACAGAAGTCGGATGCAAGAACTTAGATAATGTTCACGATGATCCTTGCCTTTAGGCTCGACACGCAGTTCGTTGGTAACATATCGCTTGAGAACGTCATAGACCTTCAACGAAGCGGCTTCCGGATGAGTCAGCACGGACCAAAGGACTTCAAGTACCTCCGCCCGGACATTATCTTCCAAGTTAATGGTAGAGGCCGCTTTGGCATCGGAAGAGTTGGCAGAAGCCAACGCGGCACAGAAATCAGCAACTTCGTTCAAGTATTCGCCTTTCTCCTTGCCTTGATAAACAGACTCCTGGACAGCTTTGAGCAGCGGAATAGATAGGCTGCTCGGGCACAAGGGGAGGATGGATACCAAAAGCTGGTAGACCTGCGCCGAAACGGCCGAATCTGTCTTTCGGGAGCAGGTCTTCCAAGCGAGTAGCAAATGAGAAAGCTGGAGGCAGTATTTGTTTGAAGATTCATTGTTCAGGGTCTCAATGCCAGCGTCTCGTTCGCACATCGAGGCAAGGAATTTGATCAAAGCAGTAGATCGAGAAACAATCTCTCTGTGCACCGAGTCTCCAAGGACAAGTTCAATAATATCGTTTTCAATCGCCCATTTCGCTAGTTGATGCTCCAGCGTGTTGAATTCTTCTCCAGCCGGCACCATAAGGCCCACCGATTGCAACTGGGGCGGAGGATCTAGTCCAGAATTCCGACAGGTGACCCAGCCGAATGGAGGGGGCTCTGTCTCCTCGTGTTCCTTCGACTTGTGCTGGTAATAGTCAATGTCCCTGTCGGTACCAGGTTGCTCTTCGTCCGCTTCGGAAAGAAACCACCACTTTTGTTGCGATCTCATGGTACATCGGAATAACGTGAGCTTCTTTCCGCCGCCATCTTCCACGTCGTCTGGAATCCGTCTCTCATAGCTAATGTCTACACCTCTTTGCGCGTACCCATCCGGCGTCACCGCTCCGTTGAACAAGTAGCGCCCATTGACAAACGTACACCCCGCACAGGATACGTCAAAAAAACGCGGTGGTGGCCGGTGTTCCTGACATGCTTCGAGCAAATCATCCATTTGCTGCCAGCCAAATAGCCGCAAGGGCAGGGATGGCGACTTGATCAGCTTCAGGATGAGCCCCCGCCAAAAGGCGTAGAATTCATAGGTACTGTCGCGTCTCGTAGTCACTAGCTTGTCGAAAATCCGCTGTAAATCGTGCTGGACTGTATTCAAATGCTCCGGCGAAAACTTCTTGAGCGCATCATCGGAACAACTATTAACAAATTGCATTGTCGCCCTGGCGACGTCAATCGCGGCATTCTCCGCATCCTTTGCAGCAGCAGCCTGCTCTGGACCAGGCAGTCTCCCAGGAACGATATCACCGAGTGCCGTCAAGACATGGTGCAGCAAATCCAGGCTGGGAAAGACCGGCGTGCCGATCCGGGCTTCGAGGTACTTGTACAAACGGGTAAACCCCAGCTCCTGTCGAAACCTATCAATCATCTTCAACCGCACTTCCGGCAGCCCGCTCATGTGGTTGTTCCAGTTTCCCTTGTTTCCTTTGTAGTAAGCTTTCTTTTTGTTGAATACAAGCGCGAGCACCTCCAGCAACTGGCAACCACCGTTCCGCTCCAACTGAATTTCCAGGTCTCGAGAGACGATAATCACTGCGAAAGTAAGACTCTCCTGCACACAGTTCCGCTCATGAGGCCCAATCTTCGTGGGCTGCTGCTCCACTAGGATGCTAATGATCGGCTGCATGTACTTCTCCACGAAAAATCGAGCCTCCTCCGACGAAGTTAAATACTGGTTGGCAAGATCCAACGATTCCACTGCGCTTTTCCAGACGACTAAGAGGAGACAGCAGCAACAAAACGTTAGGCAACATTTTCATAGTGTAGGAGGCAGCAGCGACATGCGTTGCTAGTCAAAGATAGTAAACGGGGAGGTCATCAACCCTGCAATCCTGGAACCAAAAATCAGAGTGGCCGATGGGGGGCCATTCCGGGATCTTACGCGCTCTCACTGGCGCAGAGACGGCTAAAAACCTCGCAACGTCGAAACCCCCACAAGGATGACTGCTGCCAACAATAACACACCTGTTTGATTCCTATCGATTCCATTTCCAACTTCTGTCCAAAGACGAAGCGTATCCTGAGATGGAGGAGCTTGACTGGCATCCCATTGATAGGGAGCCGCCTCAGGAGTAAGGGGGGCTCCTTCCGTCATGGTGGTGGAGACTTTTTCACCTTGATGTGCCGTGAATGACCTGCGTGATCCAGCGGTTCATTCGATCGAAGCGTGGGGAACTGCGCCGTCCGCACCCGAAGACAACGCTGTCTGTGCGAAGAACCGCGGGACGTTGAAAAAGATATGTTCGTTTGCTCGCGCGTTCCTCCTGCTTCCGCATTGAACTGATTCATTCGAACAACAATCTGTCCAGCCGTCCGACACATAACATTGCCTCGCCACTACGTGCCACGTGTAGGCAAAGTTACCCTGTGGTTTACCGAGCTACAGTAGCTACTGTAGAAGGTTACCCTCTACAGCGAAAGTAGGAGAAATTGACTGTTTCGCAAGCACGAAATGGAAAGTAAGAGTACAACTAGCCGCTCTAGAAGCTTCTCTCAAACAGCGAAGAGTGGCTACCTAGAGAAAAGTAAAAGCATGCTGCCAAGCTGACGGCGTTTTGAGGCACTTCACGTGCAGATGAAACTACTATGCTCGAAGGGCATTACCCCAACAAGGAAGCCAGTGCCTGATTCATTCTTCGAGGGTGGGTCTAATTAATACTAGTGGGGCTAGAGTAGCTTTAAGTCCGACGCAGTATCAAGCCATGTCAACTAAAAATTTGGCCCATCTCAAGCCCCAAACAGGCTTTAACGCTTTCCCGATGACAATCAAAACGCGCCCTAATTGTCAGCAGGGTCAACATCCTTTTTTGCAAGCATGCGGGCTAGATTCTTGATACCAAAACCTTTTCCTCGACGTTGCCCTCCTGCGTCTTCACCTTCATCATTGCCTTTGGACTCCTCAGATGGGAGATTCGTTGGGGCTGCTGTTGTCGCGGGCGGGGGTGCTTGTGGCGACGGTTCGGCCGGTGTTGTCTCATCGGCTTTGGACTCTGGTGCGGGACCCGCATTCGAATCTTCCGGTCCTGGTGAATTGGAGGTAGTCGTCCGCCTCATAAGTGCAGCGAGGTTCTTGGCACCACGCCCCATACCACGAGGCATGGCGTTTAGGGCCTCTGTTTCCGCCACAGATGTCGCCGCTGCTGTATTGGTGCCCAGAGCTACTACCGGCGCGGTTGTCAGTGGCGGAGCACTCGCGGGGATTGGCTGCACATTGGCTGCCGTCGAGGTATCCACTGCTCGCGGTTGCGCAGGTGCTGGAGGCGGAACTGCAAACGAATTTTGATGTCTCATCATTGGGCTAGCATTGGCGTTCACATGATTTTCGAGAGGGGCACGTGTTTCGCGGTCGTCGTCTCGGGGCTTGGGTGGCACTTTCCGTGTCCTTGCTTCGGCAAAAATTTGATCAATAATGTAGTTCTGCACGTTAGTGAAATTATCCTTTGGAACAACGGAAAGTTGATCAAAGGAGGCATGCAGCGATCGTTCAAGTGTGCTTCGAGAAAACGACCCCCCTAGGGAGCCGATGTGTCCCATAGCCATGGTGCCCAATGAGGCATAAATGTCGAGCGCATTCAGCGTCCTGGACATTCTCGTACCCTTGTCTGCCAAGATGGACTTGCCATCGAGGGGTAAATCTGGCTTCGTATGAAGCGTGATAGCACCTGCAAGAGGTCTAGGAAAGGCGAGCGGTCGAGGTGGCAGGTCCGATTGTTCCATGGCCTCTTTGTGCGCGATCGAAGTTTTCAGAACGTTCCCCGCATGCTCTTTGACCGCCACCACCATCAACCAAATGGCAAGGTCCGAAACTTCCATCCCATCTTCTTCTGCTATCTTGCGGACAAGTGGATCTATAGTGAGAGCCCCTGGAAGGCTACAAGATGCGATTTCTGGTTTCGGGGTGATCAGTGTTTTCTGCCGCCTGCGCTCGTTTCCGAGTGGATTAATGTGCGGTTTGGGTTGGTCCCAAGCTTCTCTGTAGCACGGCTCAGCTGGACCGAACATTGGCGTGTTTAGTGAGCTGGAAACAACCGGCAATCTTTCTTGGAATTTCTCAACAGGTGGTGCTGACACTGTTCTGATTCGCGTGCGCCACTTCATCGGCACATGGACGGAAACTTCGCCGTAAGTAGCTACATCTCTCTGGGCACGCCTCATGATACTCATGATAAATTTATTGTGCAACTTGCGGAGCTTGGGTGTCTTCAGAAAATTGTCGATAGCTCTCTGGCACCTTTCGGAAGTGTGACTAGATAGTCGGTCTGACAATCGTAATGCCATCGCATCCCAGTATTCAGCAAAGATGCGCTCGAAGCCAGACCCACGATGAGCCCTGCTACCAGTTGCATACAGAACGGTTTTCACGCGCTTCAATTTGTCCTTGTCAACTAGATCCATGGGTGACACCATAGGCGGCTCTTCGGCATCCTCTTGTATTGGGGGAGGGCCAAAGCGGACTTTGTATTCGAATTCCAAAGGAACCGGGAGAAGTTCTGGGATCGCTTCGGGTGACTTCATTGGTGTGCCAACAAACCGGCGTTTCATTTTCGGCGTTTCAGAAGGTTCCTTTTGTTTCGCATCATTAGGATCGTCGCTTGCTTCGACCGATTGGACGGTTTTTGGGCCGAGATCCCCTGCTTTGGTGGCTAGTTGAGGAATTGGTTGCTCGAGCGCTACCTCGATCGATAAATTAGTAGTCGCTGTTGCTGTTTCGACTGCAGAGGGCACAAAGTGACTGGGTTGTAGTTCACTGACATTTCGTGCCAAGACGACTGGGGGAGCACCGGTGAGAGGGAAAGAAGCATTGGCACTGTGGGCAAATGATGTTTGCATGTGCTGCGCAACTACCATTGGGTCGGCGTGAAGGGTGTCTCTCTCATCCGGTCCGTTGGCAATAGTAGCAGTGTTTCCACTGTCGAGTTCTGTCGTCTCAGTGAGCGCCGGCGGGCTGGGTGTTGCGGTCAAGCTTGCACCTGTAACACCAATTTTCTGAACTGTTTCCAATTGGACTGCTTCGATTGGCTTCATTCCTGGCATGGGGTCCGTTCTTGCGGTGGCAGCAGCTGGGACAAGGTTAGTGGTCGCCTTGCTTGCATCAATGCGGGCGATAGCATTGGGACTAGACATTCCTCCCGATCTCTGCTTCTGGAAGGATGCCCTGATACTGGCCTCGATTGGCCCAATGACTCGCGGAGCTGCACTGATGTCGCCAGGTTTTGCACTATCAGGCTCCGTTGCCACACCATCCGCGTTGTTTATACGTGATACAGGGTCAGATTTCTTGGCTTCGAGGACATTGCCGTTATCGTTGCCTTGCACGAGGGCGCTAGTAGCACCCTCTTCGCTTGCAGCTGCAGGAAGAGATTCTTTTGGTGCCTCGACGGAGAGTCCATCTGTTTCACCTTGAGCCTGGCCTTGGAGATTCGGGTTGCCTATCTCTGCTGCCCCTGCCAGTGAAGCGCCAGACGGAGGCTCCGACGGCATTTCCATGTGAGCGTCGTGAAATTGGTCTTCTTCCTCCTCAGTTTTCACCATTGGCGTTGACTTGGATTGTAGGCTTGCCTCCACCTCTGGCGTTAGCCGCCTTGCTTCCTCTGCAGAGTCCGAGCCCACTGGCTCCCCTGCCGTTTGAGGTTCAGACTTCTCGACATCCTTATCCGTCTTCGTGAAATCCTTTGGCACATTTACCGCAGATAATTTAGCTTCTTGTTCCGATGTCTTATCTTCCGCGGGAGCCGTCGGCTGATAGTCAGTAGCTGCCGAAGGCCCTGCCGTTGGACTTTCGGTGTCTAGAGGGGCTGGGGCATCGACATCTAAACTCTCATGGGGCCCCGCACCTTCAACACTCGGCATCTCACTTAGCCTTTTGTGTGCGGATTCAATGCTGGAAGAGCCTGCTTTTGGTTCTTCGAGAAGATGCGGGTCCTTTTCCTCGACGATGGAATCTGCCTTTGCATCCTGATCTTTCACGTCTGCTGCAATATCTTCTGTTGTAACCGAATGGCCAGGTATGGATCCCATGTCAACAACTTGATCATCGGCCTTGTCCTCGTCCCCTTCACCTGACGGTGACAGTGGCTTTGCTTCCCCAGAGACTTCAATGGACTGTTCTGCCACGACATTGTCTCCCTGAACATTATTGGGTTCAATGGTCATCTCCTTGGATTCGGTCTCATCTGTTGTCGGAGGATGTTCGGCGACCGGCACCGCATCTTCGGCGCCTGCGCCATGGGGAGTACTTGCTTCTGGACTTTTCACCGTGTGACGGGGGGATTCCTTTCTCAGTCGTTGCAGCTCTACGTCACCTGCAACAGCCTTGCTTTCAACCGGGGAACCCAGGGTCTCGGCCAAAGTTGCATCCTTCACAATGCGCTCTTCGCTCGCTGCGGACTCGTCCTTCTGTTCAACCGTATCGACGGCTTCTGGCGCAGATATTTCTTCGACCGTTGTCTGGGTCGTACCATTTTGAAAATCGCCTGTCTTGCTGCCTTCATCTGCCTCGCTTTTCTCCGCGTCTTCTGATTCAGGTTTCATCTCTTCTGAGTCAACATCGTCGTCGTCGCCTTTCGACGGTGGCTGCTTTGTGTCGTTTGGATGGGCAGAATCGTGATCCTTCGCCTCGTCACGGACTTGAATAACGTTGAACTCCTCTTCGTCAGCCGGAGCCGCTGACCGACCATCGACTTTCGATCTGATCTCATCTTTTGCGTCAACATTTTCAGCATCATCATCTTCGTCACCAGAATCTACGGGTTCAACATTTTTAGGTTCAGGCTCGTCTGCCCCGGCATGGACCCTTTCATCCGCACCTTCGCTAATTTTGTCGGCGACTGATTCGTTTTCAACTTTTGGGGAAGCCTCCTTCTTGAGCTTTTCTGAGACGTTTGCATCCTTGGAATCCGATTCGTCGTCGCTCTGTCCACTCTTGGAACCTTTGCGCCTCGGCCGATGAGATTCTTCTTTGTCACTGGATGTCTCTTCTTCTTCTGCCTTCGTTTCTTTTGGCTCAGACGCGGCAGGTTTTGATGTGGCCTCTTGTTCATCGGCCGAGTCCTCTTCTCCAAGCTTATTGGGCTTTCTTCGTTTTCGCCGTGACCGTCGTGAAACGCGAGAGGTTTCAGCTTCGCTACCTCTTTCCTCGCCACTGGCGTCCTCATCGGCGACACTATTCGATCGTGATCTTGCCTGTCGAGTCTTTGGTTTCTCATTTTTGTTCTTGATGGCCTTCTCATCGGGCTCGGACGATTCATCCACGTCCATTGACTTCTTCGTTTCCTCTTTCTCCATGCTCCCCGTCTCGTCTTGCTCTTCTACCTTGCTTTCAGAGGCATCATCGCCCTCCTTCTGGTTGAGCGATTTGTCGTCGTTTGACGACGCATTATCGTCTTTATCCTTCTCACCATCTTGGTCAACCGGTGAAGCTGACCGACTGTTGGACCTGGACTTGGACATGGTGGACCGAGGTCCCCGACGCCGAGACCCCCCCTTGCTACTTTCGTCAGAGCTGCCTTCATCGTTGGTGCTGACTGCTGATGAAGCCTTTCCCTTTGGGGAGCTGACCGCCTTGTTTGTTCTACCTCTTCTTCGAGTCCGCTTATGAGGAGGTTCGTCTGCATCCCCTTCATCCCCGCTGGATTTTGCAGAACCCACTTTCCTTGTAGTTCTCGTTTGGCGTTTCTGCCTTGGATTGGCTCTTGCATTCTTCTTTTTGGGTGTAACAGAGTCAGACTCTGCGTCTGCGTCACCACCGTCGTCGTTCCCACTAGAAGCAGCACTGCTGAGCCGTTTTCTTGGCCGCTCATCTTCGCTTTGGTCGTCCCCAACGCTGGACTCCCTTGAAGGAACGTGCTTGCTCGTTGCTTGTTTCTTCTTGAGAGCCTCTCGCTTGCGCTTGACAATGACGCTCAAAGGTTCATTGTCGGAGGAGTCTTCGTCTTCATTATCTTCGTCTTTGGACCCTTCCTCGTCATTTGACTTTTGGGTGGAAGCAGCGGCGGAGTCAGAATTATCTGCGGCGTCATCCTTTTCTTCGCCCCCTTCGTCCTGATCGCTGCCGCTAGAAGCGTTGCCCCCCTTAGACTCCTCATCGCCACTCTTAGCATTCTTAGCAGCTTGCCTTTGCTTCCCTCTCGTGGCTACTCGTCGTCGCCCGCGAGTAGGGGGAGGAGTTTGCGGCTTGGCCGGTTCATCAGCTTCAGCCTCGCTACCCTCCCCAGAACTAGCGTCCTCGTCGCCCTTTGATGGTTGTTCATCACTAGAGTTTGATGCACGACGCTTCCGTCTCCTAGTCGTTACGGGAGAAGACGTTTTCCTGGGTCCCCGTGTGGTAGGCTTCCGAGATGTTCTAGCCGCACGTCGCGTTTTTGCGGCTGGCCCAGTTTTCTTCGCCTTGGCAGATCTTCGTGCAGACGGGCCTGATTTACCGTCTTCGGAAGAGTCAGCATCAGACTTCTCACTTTCTCCCCCTTGCTCATCCTCCTTCTGTTCGTCCTCTTCTTCCTCATCCCCTTCTTCATCATTGTCCTCGCCTTCACCGTCAGACTTTGGAGGCACAATTTCAGGGGGTTCGTTCCTTGTCCGTCGGCTTCGACGAGCTGGGGCTGGCATTGTGACCTCAATGGACAAGGGAGAGCCAAGGATTTGCTAATACTTTCGAAGTTGTTCGAAATCTAAACTGGGCATTGAAAAGCGGAGATACAGCGACTATATGAGTGATTGTTGCGCGTCCAACAAGCCATTTCCGGTGCAGATAACAATATCCTGACCGAAAAATCACTAGCCTGCAATGATAACACCATGGCGAGATAATATCGAGAACGAATCCGCTCACACAGTGGTGCGTTCCAATGTTGCTCGATCGTAACGCGACGAGCAAATCTGTTAACTTACCTCCACAGGATGAGTTTTAATGACAACTTGGGGATCGGTTCCTGAACGATTCCGATTACTTCTGATGCAGCCACCGACTCGCTAGAGATCAGCTCTTGGTTGAAAATAACCCCCAACGTGATGTGAAACAGAGCCACTTCTTTAGTATTGGCTCAGTATAGAGCAAATCACGATGAACACAACCTTTCAACGGAGCGATCCCTTGATGAGGATTTACTACTTACTTGGTGCCCCGCCCGGGGCGCCTCGAAATTGGCTCGGCTTTTCACTTTAAACTTGGAATACGGAAAATCAATGTGTGGAATATGAAATTTGTCTCATGAATGACGGGTTTCCCGGAAACCAAAATTCCAAATTCCCTTTTCGCCCTTCTTGTCCGTGCATACTTACCCTTATACTTAGTTAGCCTATTTATGCACTGTAGTTATCATTATAGAGATTATACTCGATTTTACTAGATCGATTTGTTCCAAATATACTAAGAATACTTTGGATGTATCATATGGTCGTATCAGTGTTGCAAAGTGGCCCACAATTGAAGGAGAACGCAGATTTCCTCTCGGCAGAACGATCCAGCCTGGTAGAGACTTCACGAAATAGAGATCCGAGGGAGTCAAACGAGCTTTGGCGCTCCAGCTTCAGAGGCGAAATCTGCGCCTTCGTTTCCTCCCAGGCCCACATGAAACCATAAGATTCCGCCTTTTCTCCACTTGCGCTACGTGCAATGTTGTTGGCAATGTTGATATCATCAACATGGTCGACATGGCGAACCCTTATACTCCCGTACGAGAACTGCTGCGCCGCTTGCAAGGCACTGGCAAAGACGGACACTGCAGCTTTAGTGTGCCACAATGCAAAAGGAGGCTTTCCTGGTTCAGGCTTTCGTGCCTTCGTGACAACTCTTCTGAATATATCCTTCCTCGGTTCTGCTCCAGCCTTCATCTCCCCAAGGTAGAACGCACTTAGTTGTAAACGAAGATCTTGACCAAAGTCGAAGTCGGCCACCTTTGACGGTCCGACGTCGTCAGAAAGTTTGCCCTCAAATATCAAGTATGGAATCCGCAACAGAAGCTGTTCTGCAGCATGTCGCCCAGCCGCAGTCGGAGTCGAGAAGGTAAGATACGATTTGAGAGCCTTCGCCGCCACTTCTCTTGTGTCTTGACCTTCGTCGAAACACTTAGCGGGTAAAAATGGATTTTCAAAGCCGTAGTTGGATTGCAGGTAAAGGCAAAATACTGCGTGCTCTGCAGTCTCCATATTCATCCACGGTACTCGCTGCAACGAAAACTGAGCCAACAGCTTAAGCAGGAGTAGATTCAAACCTCTGCCAAGAAGGAAAGCTATTCGAGCCTGATTCGTGGTATGGGTAAGAAGGCACCGAAGCGCAAATACGACGGAATGCAGGTCAAATGCAGTCGCTGAGTACCCGCCAGGACCACTCTTCCCTCTGCGATGGAGCACATTAAGCAGCATTTCTATCAAGTTCTGACAGTCCGCATCATTCATGATGATAGGTGAACCCTCCGGATTCGCCTCTATCGTCGACGTCTTGCTGGTAATCTTGGCCTGGCCGAAATGGCCTTGAGACCTTAGGAGCAACGCAAGGGACATTCTCTGAGCAAACGTCGTGGCCGCTCAAGGATGAGATTGTGGCGTCATATGGCATGAACTCGGGAGCTCTAAATCAAAAACTTACCGCTTTCAGAGCCTGATATTCTTGTTGAGAATTGGGTCGTTCGGTGCCCATGTCAGTTCTAGAAAATGTCGCAATGGAAGTCAAAGCAGTAACTGCATTTGCTTCAAATACATAATCTCGCGACACTGGGCACGCCGCCAGATTCAACACTATATGGAGCGCCAAGTCTTGCACCGAGTTGGGGCTCCATAAGTTGGGAGTGTTCTCAAAGATATCGAGCGGGTCCGCTGTCGGTGTGTCATCCGAAGAGATACTAGTTGGGGATCCGCATTCTCCCGACTTCCGCGGGCCGTTGACTCCTGTGTTCTTGGGAGTCGTAATGT
The DNA here is from genome assembly GCA_951394045.1 of Nitzschia sp. DOCU1. Classification (NCBI taxonomy): domain Eukaryota; phylum Bacillariophyta; class Bacillariophyceae; order Bacillariales; family Bacillariaceae; genus Nitzschia; species Nitzschia sp. DOCU1. The sequence continues at coordinate 955,661 of OX595989.1, forward strand.
ACTCAAGGATGAGGTCTAGAACCCCCGTCTTGATCAAAACATGTGCCGCGGCTGCATCCTTGGACGGGCGGGTCAAATTTTTGATTGCCGATAGGCACCACCTTGCCGTTTCCGGGAAACACTGCTGAGAATAATGCTTGGTGGCCATCGACGCCCGCTTGGCAATTCCACGGCGTTTCTCGTCAATTCGAAGCCTGTAATTCTCAGCCATTAGTAATGATAGCCTTTCCACCGGAGAGAGGCCTGCCTTCACCGCCACCTCTTCGATAAATTCTCGGCGAACCGCATGCTCTTGAATTGTCAGTGACGAAATTCTCAGCGCAAATCCCAGAGATTCTACCAAACCGATCCCAGATTCATCCGACAAAACCTCTTGTCGAAGTTCCTCGTCCGAGAACGTGAAGTTCACCAGAATGATGGCCAAGTAGTGACACGATGGATTTTGGCAAAGTGCGTTTGCGAGAATTTTTGCTCCGTCGTATTTCAAGGCAATGAGCTTATTGGAAGCAAAAAAATAGGACTAAGTGAACATCATCGAAATAACCACCCAGCACGTCACACCAAGCTTACCTTCTTATTCTTCGCTGGAATGCTCAAATTGTTCAAGATCAGGAGAACCAGATACTGTTCTACACTGTTCTCATCGCACCGGCTAAAGAATTGAAAGAGCGCCGGAATCAAAGCCTCGTTCTCGACCCGGACCATCTCTGTACGATTATTCGAAACACCATCCCCGGACAAAACAAACAACTTGCGCAGAGCCCTGACAGAACGTTTATGAGAGGTATCCACGGCGGTGTTGAGATCCAAAATCAAATCAAATAAGTGATCCAAGGAAGGCGACGCAGATTGCTCACTGCAGCAGCTATCGCTTTTGAGAATAGATCTCATCATGGAACGATTCATGCTGGGTCATTCATATACTGAAAAAATGACACCATTTGAACTCGAAGCAAACTGCTGCTGTTGCTGAAGCACGCCGCATCTCGACTCGAAAAGCTTTCGCCGTTCAACAGAAAGTTCCCTCGATCGGAAGGTTTGTCGACCACTTTGGGCAACGCCATCACGTCAAACGTCAGTTCATCATCTTTCGACGATGAATATCACCCATAACTAACTTGCAGCTTCATTTTATTTCCCATGTGCCTCCGATGACAACCCTCAACAGGACGAAGAGATAGCCAAACGTGGAGAGCCAACAGCAACCGAGGATTCGAGCGAGCTCGGCCGGCAGGGTGGGCATTGCTCGAATTTGTCGGGCCATGCGCGAGTGCGTCCAGTTCTCCCACCGCCTGTCAGTCAACCAAAATCTCCATCAACTCCAATCGGAAGCAGTCGATGAGCGCACATGTCGCCTGTCTGGCTCCCCACCAGATGGTCGCTCTTTTGTCCTTTTGCCACCAAGCAAATATGTCTCACATTTGTTTGGTGAAACACCAAAACGTAGTTCCGGCCGTGTTATGCAAAATGGTGCGTTTCATTCACTTGGTGAAATCAGTGTGTCATGCTTGGATGGTGTGGGGTTGATCAATGTCATTAAAGGAAAGCTATGATAGTCTGTGAATCACATTCTGTCGAGTGATCGAACCGATGCAATGATTTCGGTCCACTCGTTTCTCGTCCTTGGTCCTGCTCATGGACACGGGCTCGAGCTCGTCTGTCGTCGCTCCACCCGCGCGTTCTTCTATGTGCCACGTAGATTTCTACGTAGTGCGACATTTTTAAGGTTTGGTGGAGCGTACCAGGTACTCTTCGACCTGCAATCGGGAAGCCGACGGAAATTTTTGTGCTGAACATGTGCATGTTTGTCACAAAAATTAAGATTGACTAACAAAGACTCACGTTTCATGACAACAGGTACAAAGTATGTGCCACCGCATCTGAGAAACTCTCAGAGCAATGGTGGTAATTCAGGACCCCGCCCTGTAGAAGGCGGAGGCGGTGGACGCGGCGGTTACGACCGTCGCGGGGGAGGAGGTGGCGCCTCTCGTGGCTACGGTGATGATCGCCGTGGCAGCTATGGCGGAAACTATGGCCGTCGTGACGATGCTGGCCCTGCACCTCCCCGCACAAACTCTCGTTGGAGCAACGTAGAAGGCGGCGGCGACGACGGCGGTGGTGGAGGCGGCGGCTACCGCGGTGGAGGTGGCGGCGGCGGTGGCGGTGGAGGCCGCGGAGATTTCCGCCGCGACAGCGTCCGAGTGAACGAACGCGGTTTCCATGGCGACATGACCCCCGACAAGCGCATGGAGCGCACCCTTTTTGGAGGAGATGACAGGCAAACGACTGGCATCAACTTTGATAACTATGACAAGATTCCGGTTGAAGTTTCAGGTGACGGGTGCCCAGACCCGATTGATGAGTACAGCATTGAGACGATCGGAGAAGACCTCTACCGAAACACTCAACTCTGCGGTTACAACAAGCCCACTCCTGTCCAGAAGTATTCTGTGCCGATTGGGATCATCGGTCGTGACCTCATGGCGTGCGCCCAGACTGGTTCTGGAAAGACAGCCGGATTTTTATTCCCGATCATCATGTCGATGATCAAGAATGGCGGCCAGCCTTCCCCCGACACTACTAGGCGTCGAGTCTACCCCGAGGCTTTGGTCTTGGCTCCTACTCGTGAGCTCGCGCAACAAATTCACGATGAGTCGCGTCGCTTCACGTATTGCACTGGTATCGCCACGGTAGTGGTATACGGAGGTGCCGAGGTGCGCGACCAGCTCCGTCAGATTGAACGTGGATGCGACTTGCTCATTGCCACTCCCGGTCGTCTTGTCGATCTCATCGAGCGTGGCCGTCTTGGTATGGAGTGTGTCCGTTTCTTGTAAGTGACGAGCTTCCTTCTGTGCCCTTCTGCGAAAAAGAACCGACTGCTTACTCACTCGTCGTCTTGATCGCCCCTTCCTCTCCGATTCAGGGTTCTCGACGAAGCAGACAGAATGCTTGACATGGGTGTAAGTTTCGATGCTATCGGGTCGGTTCAGTCCCATGTTCCATTGCATTTCTCAATTTTTGCTTTCTCTTTTAACTTATTTCGCCCCCGACGCCCCCTTGTTCCTCATGATTTTCTGTTTGCAGTTCGAGGTGAGTGAACACAGGCACATCACTGTTTCTTTTTGTCTTGTTTTCGTTTTCGTTCCCTAACAGTTGTTTTCCTTCGTTCAGCCCCAAATTCGTCGAATCGTGGAAGAATCTGGAATGCCTAATGGAGACGATCGTCAAACTATGATGTTCAGCGCGACTTTCCCTCAGAACATCCAACGTCTTGCTAGCGATTTCCTTCGGGATTATATCTTTTTGACCGTTGGTCGTGTGGGTTCCGCATCCAAGGATGTCACCCAGACCGTTGAATACGTCGAGGAGCAAGATAAGATGGAGACACTCATGCGCTACCTCTTGACTATTGAAGAAGGTCTGATTTTGATTTTCGTCGAAACCAAGCGTTCGTGCGATTATGTAGAGGATATGCTCTGCGCCAAGGGGTTTCCTGCTTGCTCCATTCATGGGGACAAAAGTCAACGTGAACGCGAAGACGCACTCCGTGCTTTCAAGCGCGCCGCTACCCCTGTCATGGTTGCCACAGATGTTGCCAGTCGCGGTCTGGACATTCCAAACGTGACTCAAGTTATCAACTATGATCTTCCGACGAATATTGACGACTATGTGCACCGCATTGGTCGTACTGGGCGTGCTGGAAACACTGGAGCTGCGCTCTCTTTCATCAACGAAAAGAACAGCGGCGTCGCCCGTGAGCTCCGTGATTTGCTCGACGAGAACGAACAAGAAGTTCCCGCCTGGCTCAATCAGATGTGCCAGTACACCGGTGGGGGTGGTCGTGGTGGCGGCGGTGGTCGCCGTCGTGGCGGAGGAGGCGGCGGCTCTAACTTTGGCGCTCGTGACTTTCGCAAAGGCGGTGGTGGCAGCGGCGGCGGAGGGCGCGGTGGCGGAGGCTATGGAGGTGGTGGTGGCTACGGTGGTGGCGGCTACGGCGGCGGTGGTAGCTTTGGTGGAGGCGGCGGCGGATATGGTGGTGGCGGCGGTGGCTACGGAGGAGGTGGCGGCGGCGCTGGAAACTTTGGCGGAGCCTGGTAACCGCCGGATTTCTCCACTTGAAGCCGTTCTTGTCCATAACCAGTTCGCTGCAATTCTCGCTTCCACACATTGTAAAGAATCCAATTCGATTTTTCCATATCATTTCTACGTTTCCATAAACCATTGAAAATAAAAGCTCGCGCAAAATTATCCCGGTGCATTTTACTACTGTAGAAGAGGTCAGCTAGCTATGTAGTAGCAGTGCACCGGAGTTACATCGTTCAATAGGTAACTGCCATTCGTCTCTGCTTTCACCTAAAATACAAGAGAGAGAGAGAGAGATGTCGTCGAGGCAACCGCCTCTCTCTCTCTTTTATTCATATAGCTTGGTAATCGGGGTAATCGAATCTAAGCAACATGGGTAGGTACGGTAGGTATGACATAGGTACAGAACGTGTCCGTCCGTTGGAAACCCCCCACATCCCCTCTCTCGCCTTTTTGTTTCCCTCGCAATGACAATGACAGCGGCGCTCACCACGTTTCAAAACGGAACATCGTCACAAAGAGCAATCGCGACGCTACACTCAAGTCACTCTTCCCTCCCTTGGATTGTATATTCGATAGTTACTTTTGTCACCCAGCACCATGGCCCCCCCTCCAAATCCCAACATTAAAAACCGGGATTTACTCGCACTCCGCGCCTACATCACCTCCAAGGACGAGACGCAATATCAGGACGTTCATCCTTCGACAGTGGTGCTCGATTTGACGCACTCCAACTTGCAACAACGCCACATTGAAATTCGATTCGACAAGCACGATCCGTTGTCGACTCTCCGGCAGCGCATTCATCAAAAGACGGGCACATCCCCCGGCTTTCAGCATTTGCAAATCAAGAGTGGAGGTCAAATCATTCAAGAAATTCCTCCCACTGTCGAAGATCATTTTAAGCTTGGGTATTTCGGACTAGAGCATCATGGATTGGAGGTACATTGTGTGGATTTGAATCCTCATTCGGGAAGTAAGGGTGGACAATACGAAGATGTGAGTCTGGTCGAAAAATACCGCATGTCCGAAGAAGAGTACAATCAGCGGCAGGGCACGTTACGAGACTGGGAGCGGCAACAAAAGGCAAAGGATGCCACTTTTACGCTGGCGAAACATGCCAAGAGACATCGGGAATTAGCTGATGCACAGCGGCAACACAAACTTGGATTGCCGCTGCCACAAGGGTTCTTTGTAGATTCCAGTGGAACGGTAGTGAGAGACGAAGACTATGACAATGTAGTGGAGGACGTCAAAGAGTCATCCAGCAGCAGGGAACCTAGTGAGGAATACAATGAAGAATCTGTGGCAGGCATGGAAATAGGCATGCGATGTCAAGTGGCACCGGGCTCTCGAAGAGGCGTGGTATCGTATGTGGGCCTCGTTCCTGAGCTGGACCAAGGATTTTGGGTGGGGGTGACCTTTGATGAACCCGTGGGCAAGACAGATGGGACGGCAAAACAAGGCAAGCGCTATTTTGAGGCAGCTCCCAAGCATGGGGGCTTTGTGCGAGGCAGAAATGTCCAAGTTGGCGACTTTCCAGAGCGAGACATTTTCGATGAAGATAGTGACGAAGACGAACTTTAAGAACATAGCGATTCATTCAATGGCTTATCATGCCATATCACTGAAATTTACTTTTATCCATAGATTACATTGGTACAGCACGGAACAAGTTGTGAATACTACTAGCCGACAAGACAATAAAAGAAATCCGTGCGGGGGAAACGCCCTAGTGGGGGATTCGTTTGTTTAGGGAGTAGCCGGAGTAACTTGTCCCTCAAAGAGACCAACTCCATTGAAATAGCCCAGAGTAACATCATTCCCATTAATATATCCTCCCACATCGAGATCGCCAACCACCTTGACAGCTCCTGCTGTCAGACTTCCCATGGTACCTTGGCCACTGACTGCGATGGTCGCGGCGTCCAGGGATCCTTGAAAGTCTACAGTCGTATCTTTCTCAAAAACCACATTGACTCTATCCGTAACTGTGAAATCGGTGCCAGAGTGCTTTCCTTCCACTGTGACATCGTCGTAGAAGTTGACCTCACCGTTGAAATCGGCACTGCCCTCGAAGATAGAATCGCCGTTAAAGGAAGCCAGACCACCAACGTTGACAATACCGACATTAACATCACCGGAAAACAAAGTTTCGGATGCAAACGTGACTTGAACGCCGTCAAATGATGCGTCCGCCTCAAATGTGACGGGCTCCGAGAAGACACAACTTCCAGATATATACCGCGGGAAGCAAGAAGCATCTGTCTTGGTATTGTTAGCGTCCACACGAACTTCTGTATCTACCTCGAGCAGACGAGATGCAATAATAGAGTTGGCCCTTTCTATCGTTTCTCGGAGTGAGGCGATCGCGGCATCCTGCTCTGCCATGCGTCGTTCGTTGGCTTCAAGCTTGGTCAGAACCTGATCTAAAAGACTTTGGATGGAAGAATCTGTGGTGGCGGATAATGGTGCTACCTTGCGTAGGCTATCGCTACCAGCAGTGACGCACAAAGCTCCCGCGGCAAGCAACATGTTATAAAGTGTTCGTCGTGACATGGTTATTTTGGGACTGTAGTTGAAAACATGAAGGTTTGATAACACTGATGGATTGAGAAAATGTAAACGACTCAAGCAACACGAAAAACACGATGGAGGAGATTATGCACCATGGTTTCAACCTACCGTATTAGCAATCAGGCGAGGGAATCGAACTTTCAAATGGCTTGTCAATTTTATGAACTTCTTTCCTCACCAACTTCCTTTTGGCGAGATTTTGCCGCCGATGTGAGACTCCAAGACACACTTGAGTGATGAGCTCTGCGACTAGCGGGGGTTAGTCGCAGGATGATGCCCGCCCGGCGCACAAACGCCAGCAGCCGCATTCCATGTGTTACACATGTTTCTACATCCTGCCCCGTCGCGCGATGATTGATTCGATTCGATTCATTCATTCGCCCGTCGCTGGTTGGTAGGGAAGTCGATCTAGTCGGAAGTTTGAGCTCGAATCGAAAGCAACCATGGCGCGAAGAAAATTTGTCGCAGAACCCGGAAGGAGTCTCCTCTTGTCCAATCCAGAATGAAGTAAAAGGGCGCTGCTTTTGTTTCAATCACTGCATACCTCCCTCCTCTTACTCTCTTTGCTGCATGGCTGACACGAGCCGGCTGCATCATCGGCATTTTCCCATGAGAAAACATGAAACACCTGCTGGATCCAACGACCGGACGCTGGACGAGTTTTTGGAAACCGCGTTTCAGCAGACGCTCATCGGCTACCAGCAATGGAAATACTGGTGCATTATGCTAAGTTTGGGAGTTGCCAATAGTTCCGACGCTTCTGAAATTCTATGCTTGTCCTATATTCTGAGCGATGCCGATTTTAAAGAATATATGCTACAAGGAAGATCAGGGGGGACCTTGGCGGCAGCCGTTTTCTTTGGAATGCTCGTCGGGGGCTTGTTCATTGGGACCTTGGGGGACTGGTTTGGAAGGAAACCTATGTTATTGGTGGGATTGAGTTGTAATGTCCTAGCGGGGCTACTCAGTGCCCTCGCGCCTTCGGTTTGGACAATGAGTTTGCTACGATGTATAGCTGGTGTCGGAATCGGGGCCACTGTCCCACCGCTGTTTACCCTGGCAACGGAACTGGCACCACCGTCCCAACGGGGACTTTGTGTAACAGTTTGCGCTTCTTTTTGGATGGTGGGAAGTATCTATGTGGCGCTGGCAGCCATGTTTATTCTGGAATTCTTGGGACTGTCCTGGCGAGTCTTTGCAGTTGCCTGTGCCCTTCCCAGCGCGGCCGGTTTCGTGCTGGTGTACTGTCTGGTCCCTGAAAGTCCACGATTTCTGGCATTGGGGCAGAGACATTCAGAGGCCTTGAATATTACAAATTCCCTAGCACAAGAAATGACCTACAGAGGGTCCTTGATGACCTTGGAAGACATGGAAAAGTGCTTTCCGGACCATTCGCCCGAGCATCACCGACGTCCCAATCAATTCTTTGCCGCTCAGACGAGCATGTTTTCTATCATGGGGACGGCCTTTACAGAATTCCTTGTGTCTGCCCGAAAGCTGTACAGCCCACATCTTCGACAAACAACTTGGCCGTTACAGATGGTTTGGTTCTCCTTGAGCTTTGGGAGTTATGGCCTGATGACATGGATCAATACCTTGTTTGTCGAAGTGCACCTACAGAATGTATATTTCAATGCCCTTCTCTTTGCCATTTCCAACCTGCCCGGCAATCTCTTGACGGCCGTTTGGATGGATCGAGTCGGCCGCCCCAGAATGCTGGTGACAAGTGTAGTGGCGGCCGCCACGTCCCTGCTGATGTTCGCCTATTGCGCAGAAATTTTAAATGCCACTGGCATAGTTGTGAGTGCATGTTCATTTCAATGCTTCACCATTGCGGCCTGGAATGTTATTGATACGTTATCCAGCGAGCTCTTTCCGACGGCGGTGCGATCGACGGGAATGGGAGTGTGTGCTGCATCGGGACGTATTGGGGCCATGGTAGCGCAATTTGTCAATGGAGCACTTGTAGGGAAGCCCGTTCGGCTCTTGCTGGTAGCGTCCGGGACATTGTTGTTGGGCGCCACGACGCCGTGCTTGCTACCCAATGCCGATATCACCGGGCAACCTGTCCAAGACGAAGTTAATTCACTGGAACCCATCTATGTGCCGCTGGCACAGCCATCCGCCACTACTGGCACTACCCACAAAAAGACCGATCGATCGTCGTATCAGAGTACGAAACGAACGGACATGCCCGAAATCGTTTGAGAAACTCGAGCTCTAGGCGAATGGGCATCAATCTTGAATTTTTGGTTTAGACAACATTCGCTTATGGTAGACATGGCACTTTTGTAGCGAGGTTTGAAGTGAACTACCGTTTGCCCTCTCCTTTCGCTCACTCACACACAATCTTCGACTAGTAGAAATTGTAGAACGACTGCAGATCTCGTGCTTTGTTGTACTAGAAAACGTTTCTACTGCTATTTACAAAAAGCCACAACATCCAATTGCCCCACACTTGCTGCTGCTACGAGCCATGGCTGTTTCGATTCGCCCTGGCATGTGCCACTTTGAGATATTGTGCGTGAATCAAATCCAAAAACCGATCATCTTGAATCAACGACAGTAGCGCAAGTTGCAACGACTTTTTATCCAGCGTCGGTTGATTTGCTTGTTGCGACGGGGAGTCTTGTCGAAGCGTTCTTGCCGTAGCAGTGTTGTCACTTAAAGATACTGGCGATAACAGAGCTGACAAGGCGGCACCTTGATCGACAGCAGCTGCTGCCGATGGCACCGAAATAGACGCCGCAGGCGGTTTGGGATTTTTTAATGCTTCCAACGCCTTGTTTAACGTGTCGTTCATTGCAATTCGTTCTGCTGGATTCGGAAACCATATTCCTCGAATTTGCGTTTCTCCGTTGAGTTGTTGTCGAAATATAAGGTATGGATCGCTATGTTGCAATTGAAAGTCTCTAGAGAGGGGAATGGGATAGTTGTCTCGACTGTTTCGATTCAAAATGACCAGTAGATAGCCATTATCAGGTTTGACTGCCAAAAACATGCTCCCTTCGACATCGGATTTTTCCCAATTTTGAGCGTCTTGTCGAAATTCGTAGAGTACCACATGCGTCGCACTTTCCCAAATGTCGGAAATGGATCGATCGATCGACCGTTGCAAGAGGCGAAGATTAGCTTCCTTGCGGGCTTGTTCGTTCATTTGAAGGGCCATTTTGCAGTACAGTTGTTGTTATATTAGCAAGAGGGAAGGATATGGTCTAGGTGGATATGTCGACTGTGGTGAAGACAAAACGATGGACCCGAGAGCCGTTTGAAAGGAGTGCACTTGCCCTTTGAAGGGCTTGCTGTGGTGCTGGCAGAGGTATGATACTTGGTTTGCTATGGGAAGGAGGGACGGCATACGCAGCGTTTTCCCGCGCGATTTTCGTCGGTTGGAATTCGAATGGGATGGACGGCGGACGGCAGGCGATAGCTTCTGTGTGGGCGGCCAGACGATCAGTGACTAATATAGTTGAATAGGTATGTAGAATAGATATGTTAATAGCTTTTGTAATCCTATTTTGCGCGGGAATGACCGACTACTACCATCGACGCCGATGGCACTCCATTTCGTCAGCGCGAAAAAGCATCGCCTAACGGGCGGCAGCGTATGATTTTCTCACCCAGTTGCTACAGAGTAGAAGCCAATCTCATTGCATTGAACGATTGCCGCATTAAAGCAAGAAAGACATAACCCCTGTCTCTCTGTCTTGCGTAGCTCAACCGTACTGTTTACGACGGCGACCTTTTGAAGTAGGACGCAGTTTCGTTGCCACCTTGGAAACAATTTCCCACTACTCGACTTCCCCTCCTATTTTCTCACTGTCGCAATCATGAAACTGTCCGTGGGCAACTTGCCCTCCAATCGTTTGGCGTTGACCAACAAGATCTACATCAGTGAAGACAATGTCTCTCAAATTTCTGGTTACTATTCCAAGAACAATATCCCCGTCGGCAAGAGCATGCTTGTCGAAGTGAACGGCCACCCCTACCAGGTGGAAAGCCACCCGCAAGTCCCGAATGATCAAGTGGCACTCAATGGACTCCAACGCCGCTTTTTGCAACTCTCCTTGAGTACACCCGTCAAATTGAATCCCTTTCTACCGACGAGTAACTTGGCGCTGGCCACCTTGGAGTTCGCTGTCGACATGCTTGCCAAAAAGAAGCCCGATCCAAAGGCCAAACCCAAGGAAATGGACACGACGAGGCTCGCGCAGGCCGTGTTGCTCATTCTCGAAGAGCAAATCATGGAACCAGGTCGTGTCATGGCGATTGACTTTGAGGGGACCAAGCTAGAACTTACAGTCAAACACATGGAGACTGTCAGTGTTAGCAGCAAGAAGAAGGCGGACAGCGAAGGAAAGGCGGAGAGTTGCAAACTCGGACAATTGCTGGCACCCACCATGGTCACATTTTCGAGAGCCGAAGGCGCTCCTCCCATGAGCTTTGTGGGAGATCACGTGGCAGAAGGGGCTGGAGGCGGTGGTGCAGCCAACTTGTTTACGGGAGACTTTGACTTTGAAAAGCTGGGCATTGGTGGGTTGGACTCGGAGTTCAATCAAATCTTTAGACGGGCCTTTGCTAGTCGGATCTGGCCGCCGCATATCATCCAGCAGATGGGAATCAACCACGTTCGCGGTATGTTGCTCTATGGACCGCCTGGATGTGGAAAGACTTTGATTGCCCGACAAATTGGCAAGGCTTTGAATGCTCGAGAGCCAAAAATTGTCAATGGACCCGAAATTCTAAACAAGTACGTTGGTGGATCGGAAGAAAAGATTAGAGAACTATTCGCAGATGCTGAAAAGGAACAAATTGAGATGGGAGATAGCTCCATGCTGCACATTGTCATTATGGACGAGATGGATGCTATTTGCAAACAGCGTGGAACTGTCAAGGATGGAACTGGTGTCAGCGACTCTGTGGTCAATCAATTGCTCTCCAAGATTGATGGGGTCGACTCGCTCAATAACATTTTGTTGATTGGAATGACCAATCGTAAAGACATGATTGATGATGCCCTCTTGCGCCCGGGACGCCTGGAAGTGCACGTCGAAATTGGATTGCCTGACCACAATGGACGCTTGCAGATTTTGAACATTCACACGCGTAACATGAAGAAGGCCAACCGTATCACTCAAGAAGCTCTCGACAAACTTCCGGAACTGGCCGAAAAGGCCAAGAACTTTTCGGGGGCTGAATTGGAAGGTCTCGTCAAGGCCGCAAGTTCCTACGCGTTGACACGATGCGTCGACGTGAAGGACTTGTCCAAGGCGCCTGATACCAAGAATCTCGTATTGGAATATGGCGATTTCTTACGGGCTCTCGACGATGTTGAACCCAAGTTTGGAGCGAAATCGCAAGAGCTCAAGGCATACTATCGAAATGGATTCGTTCCGTATGGTGATAGCTTTGACATGCTGATGGGAATTCTCGAGAGATTGGTGGAGCAAGTCCGTGTCAGCGACCGCACTCCTCTCATGAGTGTTCTCCTGCAAGGCCCACCGGCATCGGGCAAGACAGCCATTGCCGCCAAACTAGCTGTCGATTCGGGCTTTCCGTTTGTGAGAATGATCGCTGCCGACGAAATGATTGGATACTCGGAAACCTCCAAATCACAAATGATTCACAAGGCCTTTATGGATTCCTACAAGTCGCCGTTGTCGTTGATCTTTTTGGATGATATTGAGCGACTCATTGACTACGTGCCGATCGGACCGCGCTTTTCCAATACAGTCCTGCAGACTCTACTCGTGCTTTTGAAAAAGATTCCTCCTGATGAAGGTCGTCGTCTTCTTGTCATTGGCACGACATCCAATGCGCACTTGCTTCAGGACTTGGGCTTGGTCCATGCCTTTGGTGTAGCGCAATCGGTGCCACTCCTAGAAGAAGCCAAGGATGTTTGTGAAGTCCTGCGAGTCGCTGCGCACATGAACGAGAAGGATGCACGCAGCATTGCCAAGGGCTTGCACGGAAAGAGCATTGGCATCAAACAATTGCTCATGGTAGCTGAAATGGCCAAGCAAGGGTCGTCGGGCAAGAAGGGAGCGGTCGATCCCAATGTATTTATGGAGTGCCTGCATACTGTAGGATTCTAAGGCGCAGCAATCATGATGATAATAGAAACATAAACCTTTACCAGAAATTAGTACGGCGTTTTCACCCACGCACGAGGCGGGGAGGCAACGATGAGACCGGCAACGGGCTAGGGCCGGCTATCGTACATATTTTCAAAGCTTCAGCGACATGGCCGCGTCCAGTTGAGGCGATACCACGATCCTACTACAACGATTTGATAGTTCCAGACCGACGAGCGGGTCTCGTGGCACCGATGTGCAACATCGATGCATCCCCGTAGCCTGCACGACGAGGGCCAAGGCCAAGGGCGCAAGTTTACTTCCACGCCCCTTAATACTGGTTGGCCGCAAGCACGTTGTCGATTTAGTTCGCACCATCTTTGCTCTTTGTCAGACCAACATCAGGCTTGAAGCTCTGAAAGTGTACCGTTTGCGTCCCCGAAGCAGAATCGTAATCAATACACGTGACGCTCGCCGTTGCCACCGGCAAGGTCGACATTTCCTCTGTTGGAACTCCCAAGGCGTCGCTAAGCATACTTCGTGTGACTTGTAAATGGGAAACAATGGCCGCCGATCGCCCCGGTGACAACATTCCAAGAACCTCATCTCTCGCCGCCAGTACTCGCTTTTTCAAAAACGGATAAGACTCCCCACCTTTGGGAGTCACGCTCTCGTCGCATGCATCAAATCTTGCCATTAGCTCTGGTCCAATTTCATCCTTGGTCTTGCCGCACCATTCCCCTCGTTCCAGCTCTACGAACCCATCCAGTGTTACAATCCTCTGGTCATCTTTGACTTCTTGCATCGACAGTACTTGCTCAGCCCCGTATACCGCTCTCGAAAGTGGGCTGCTCACCACAAATTCCAAATCGAATTGCTTCAGATACGCTGCCGCCGCCTGCGCCTCTAGCTCTCCCAAAGGCGAAAGTGGGACATCCATGGCACCATAATAGACTGCCCGATCTCCTCCTGAAAACAAAGCATTGCCAAGTAAATAAAATTAGTATTCTCAATTTTCTCGCTGAATTCCACGGTCGCTAATAGACTTGCCTGGATTGATCACTTCACCGTGACGAAGTAGAAACAGGCGCTTGGAGGTTGGCTGGATGGGAGGCAACTCTGGACCGTTGACGAGAGAGGTCGCGGCATCTGTTGAGGTTGAGATGCTTTGAAAAGAAGACGGTAAAGCCGTGGACGTCCATCGCTTGCGCAAATCGGGGTTGCAAACATTCGTTGCCACGAATGGCCGCGATACCGCGAATGCCCAAGCAACTCGAGGCAACGACAAGAAGAAGCTCGAGGAAAATAAGGCAGCTCGTGTCATTTTCTGCTAATATTATTCACCTGCAATGTTTCTTCGAACGACAAGAGTATTTCCACTCCGCACCATCACAGTCCATCGTTATCCCGCCTGTTGGCATCAGAGCGATGAGGCTCTCGAGAAAAGCCAAGACGAGGAAAAAAGGACGTGCGTGGCTCGAGATCAAGACGAAAGAAGAATGATGGTGACGTAAGCGGTTGACTACCTTGACTTTATCCCAACATTTTCTGATAGGTACCAACAATCAGTGTGTACTAGATATAGATACATACATGACATGATGCCGAAACGGCAATTAGACCCCGTATCGTAGTACAGGGCTCGCCCTTGCGATCGCTTTCTGCACGCGCTACACACGGGAGTCGCCTTCCATTCCCCGTGGAACAACGCTCTAGAACCCTCTCATACCGGGTATCTGTTGGTGGTATGCACCGATGCGACCGACTCCCCTCCCCGAATGTCCTTCGTATCTTTGGATTGGAGAACAACTGATCGTTGAGTGTTGAACGAGCAGTTGGCTTTTCCGACTGCTGCTGGCTTCACTTAATGATATAAGCGGGAAAACTCTGAACTACGTGCGTCATGTTCAGTTGAGCCATATATTGCATTCATGACGCACTTGGAAGGTCGCTCGCCTCCTGAAGGCCATTCTCTCAATTGAAGTTGGCAATGGTACCATGTTCCTCAGAACACAACGGGGTCATGATTCAATGCTTCTTCGGCACTCAGGTTCGAAGTATTTTTACTCCCAATGAACAGTTCACCGACCTCCGCGACCGACTGAGCAGTCAATTTCCAATCCTCGCCTCCCTCCCCAACGGGTTCTACGATAGCACTGCATCGCTAGATTTGATAAAACTCCTTCAGATTCTCGCTAGCTCTCTACTTCTACAGGTAGACATTGGAGTGCTTTGTTTTCTATGTGCTTCGAATACTGTTGTCGTAGATTGGGGTGGTAGTGCTAAAATAAATCTTATCGTAACTTGTTTTCAAGCCCAAAACCATTCCGCATGATCTTGATTATTAATATACCAAAACAGCCTGAACAAGTCCATCGTATTCTTAGGAAAAGTCTCAACTTTCTCGCCTTTCTAGCAAGAGATTTGATTTTAACAAGGTTGCTGGCCACCGAGTTGAGCGATGGCAGCCGGGGGGGGGTCTTCTTCATTCATTACAATATGTACAAGAGGATGAGACCAGATCGGTTGGGAGAGGATTTTTACAGTGTCTGGATTCGAAGTTGCGTGCCTAGGTGAAGTTCTATGCCACCATGGTCACAGATGTATCGGCCATATCATCGTAGAAGCTCATCTGCAGTATCTTCTCGAGGTTAACGTCTGCATGGCCTGCAAAACTCGAGGAGAAGCCACTGAAGCTACCAGGGAGCGAGGCTTTGTACGAAGTTTTCGTTTCCTGTGTGGGAAACTCCAAGTCATCGAGGAGAGCAAGCGCAGTGCTTATTCTCCTTGAACGGAGCATTCTTTTCGTGTCTTTAGAGACAGGAGGCAGAGAATAATAACAGTCATTCAGCTTCAATCGCTTCGCTTGAGGCGATCTCAGGTCATCATTACAAAGGTTTGGGGGAGTAATGCAGTGGGCGCTTGTTCGTCGCACGAACGGGGCTTCGTCCTCATCGTCGTCGCTCCATTCAATAGACGGAAATGAATCGAAGTCATCCTCTGAAGTTGACCTAATAGTCCGTGGGGGGCAAAAATTGCCCAAACCTCTGCCAAAGGCTTTCTTAGCCTCCATCCGTTCGACGGCAATCGTCGCCGGAAAGGAATTGAAGTCGGTATGCATATCATTCCGTATCATAGTTTCAAAGAGATCTTGTTGGGGCAAAATCTTACACATGGATGTGCAAATGAGGACTACTGGGCAGAGTAGACCTTGTTTCAGAAAATTTATGTGCCTTTCGCGCAGGGAGAGGCGAAATCGTTGGCTTCTTCTTTCTAGCTAGGATCGAGCGAAATTGCGGCGGGCGTCGTGATGATGGATGGGGCCTTGGATAGAGATCCAGACTTCCAGCTTCCCCAGCCCGCGCCCCGCACTGCAGTTCGGGCGCAGCGGGCGTACCAGGTACCTTTGCCGCGTGTCTCAGGGCCCATTCTATCGGACGAAAAAACTGATGGCCGTGATGGCCGTGATGGCCGAGCGCCGGCCGGTTTCGGGGAAATGTAGATCAATTATTGCGGTTGTGTTCTATCGGACTTTTTCATACGATCACCGCGGTCATGATGGCCGAACTTCAATCCAGTGAGTCGTCGGTGAGGCAAGATCGGCGTGCGACCATGAACCAATGACGACGAAATGCTCTCGTTCTTTACTACGGCACCTCTTCTCTCTCATATTTACAACACCTCTCCTCCATCGCAACACTATTGCAACTTTTAGCATTTCTATTTAGAGGATAGCTACCGTCATATGTCATAGTGCGTGATAGTGACGAAAGCGCAATAACCAAGAAAAGGCACCGGCAAATAATGTAACATACCCTTCTATTTCTTCCGTTTTATGATATCGTAGTGCGCAAGCCGTTCGACTGTTCCATTTTCGTCACCAATCACCTGTGCGCCGAGACCATGTTCCTTCACCACGTCCACCGGTAGTGCATAGACAGGATCGATTTTGCGGTAGGAATCGGGAAATTTTCCAAGCAAACACAGACCAGAAAGA
Organism: Nitzschia sp. DOCU1; assembly: GCA_951394045.1. NCBI lineage: Eukaryota > Bacillariophyta > Bacillariophyceae > Bacillariales > Bacillariaceae > Nitzschia > Nitzschia sp. DOCU1. The sequence continues at coordinate 972,392 of OX595989.1, forward strand.
CCAAAGAATGTGTGGAATATATCGGGCATGTCGTCTGGTCGATCGGCTATACCGCCATCATCTGGATCTTGCGCCTTTACAATGAAGGAAGCCAAGCGATCACGATTAATCCAGTCGACCCGTCCCAATATACAAAGCACGCTGAGAATCCACCACGAGTAGCACACGTCCGCCTGTTTCTCAGGTCGGCCGTTCAGACCCCCAGAGTCGCATTGTCTCTCGGCCAGCCACCACCCTAACAAATCTGGATGACAAATAACGTGCAGTGACTTTGCAATGCTGAGTGCTCCAATGCAGCAAAAGACTTGCCCAGCATGAGACTCTGCCCCTTGCATAGATCCAAATCCGCCGTCTAGATTCTCACAGGAAGCAATGTACTCCACTGCTTTTGGCAGATCCACTCGATCCAAACTTGACAGCAGTGGCAACGCGCTCAAAGCACAATAGGAAAAGCGCGTGTCGATTTCGCCCCAAGAATCGCCCGCAAAGCTGCTGTCGGGCTGTTGCAGCGAGACGATAAACTTGACAATTCCTTCCGTGGGAAGCTGTTTCAAGTCATATTTTGCCAGGGCCAGTATTTGGATCGCCGACAGTGTGTATAGTAAATGCCCGTCATGTCCAATGTTTCCACCAAAACCACCTGTGGATTTGTCGTAGCATTGCAAAACCCACTCCACAATGCTGGGCCGATTGGGGACTGCCGATTTTGTGATGCCGAGAATCTTGTCGGCTTCTTCCGCGGAAACGAGCAAGGAGAGAGCTGTGATTGTCCAATAGATACCACTCATTCGCAAATGTTCCGTCACGCCCCCTTCGTAACTCGACGGGTGGTCAAGTTTCTCCGCCAAACCTGAAATGTACGCTAAATGCCGGTCGCGATGAAATATCACAGACGTGGATTCGTCACCGTTTCCGACTGGGATCGTCAGCTTTGCATCGCCTTGCTCTGTCATCACAAACAAACTTAGATTGCGGTCACGTCCACCGCGAAGCAGATGACTGCTGCCGATGCCGATGCCGATTCTGGGAGTGTTCGCATCAGGAACCTTCGTCTCATCCACAACTTTCTTGAGGTACAAAGCAAGTGCCGCACGATAGGTACATTCCCCGTCAAGGGGCGCTCCACCACGGTAGCATCGTAGTTGTCGACTTTTAGTACTGTGTTTCTCAATCGTTGTGTCATGCTGGTGGATTGTTGCGACGACGGCGTCATTGGAGGAAATTGCGTCACTTCTAAAATGCTAAAATAAATCGCACTGCGACAGGCCCATATTTTTAGAAGTGACGCAAAAAATTCAATCACTTCCAAACTTCTAAACTGTCGCGCGCGCGCGCGATCAGTCGCCGCCACCTCGGTGGGATGTCATTACTATGGTATCTCTCTCTCTACCGCTCGTTATCATGCTGGAAAGCGACGCCGAGACAACGATGTTAGCAATGCAGGCAGCACCGGTACTGGAAGGAAACACTGTGCTGGTCGTGGGACCAAAAAGAGCAGTGCTCGTGGTTGAAGTTGTGTCGTACGAGAAGTATCTTTAGTAATATCGCTCGATGCAGTGCGTTTTCGTGGGCTTTCGGCGGGTGGTTTGTGATTTTGGCGGCAATCGGATGGTTCGTGGCGGTAATCGGATGGTTCGGGGTGGTAATCGGATGGTTCGAATAATTTAGCAGTTTGGAAAGGTCCTCGGGAGGACCCTTCCAAACTTCTAAATTTTAGGCCATTTCACTTCTAAAATTTTTCGCAGCTGTGACACGTGACTCGGCTGTGGAACAAAAATCCTGCACGCTGATTGGCTAAAATTTAGCATTTTAGCATTTTAGAAGTGACGCAAATTCCTCCATTGATCTCATGCATTGGCGAACCTCCCTCCACTCTTGGAATCAAACAAGTCATCGTCGAATCAAACAAGTCAACTGCTCGGGGATCGAAGATGGCCGAAGTGGTGGCCGGGGAATCCCCGGATTTGCCAAAACCGGATGGTATGCAAGACGCTCGGCCATCACGGCCATCACGGCCATCATGCGCGCATTCCGATAGAATGGGCCCTCAATGTTCTCTGTTCTCATCTGGTTCCAGTCTTCGCGACCCCCAGCTTCCCCGTGCCGTCACCATTGTCAATAGAGGCATATGCAACTATCAGGAATACCCCTTCAAATTGGCAATCAAGTTCGCGCGCCGCTTCGTCATCGGGTTGAACCATCGCAAATTGAAAGGAATGGTTCGATAATTATTGGATGCGATGATGAGGGGACGCTCCGCACAATGAGTAGCATTGTAGGTATTGATGCTGTGAAAAGGACTAGGTAGATACATACTATCAACCTAAAACGTTCTTCGACCCACCGGATCCAATAATTTTGGTCGAAAGAGTCCATTCAAAATTCCTTCTTCATTCATCATTCGAACGGCATCGGCCCAAGGCGAAGAAGGCAAGCACCCCTAAGTGCGTAATTTGGTGTTTCATCTGTTTGCCATGTGGTCGCGTTGCGAAATTTTTAAATAACCACACCTAATCATTCTTACGCACGAAAGTTGCAACAACTTCGGAAATACCGAAGAACTAGAATCTACTTAAATGAAATCACTGACACATTTATCATCAGCATTCCATGGAATACATGGGGTCGAGATCGTCGATCGATCGCCGTTAGTGCATCATTTTGCGTATTTCGAAAAGCCGTCAACTTTTTTAGCTTTGATTAAAGCTGAGTGGGGTGCACTTGGGTGAGACAAAAATGTGATGCCGAGAACGTAAACTTTGATGGAGATGAGTCGCTGCTTTGAGTAGCGCTCGTATTCGGATGAATTCGGAGAGAACAGAAAGCAACAACAAAACAAGTACCATAGTTGTTATCCATCGGCGGAACCTACCGCCTTCCTTGCGCCCAAAGCATTGTTCTTTGTGGGGGACTGGGGGAATCCAGTTTTCCACTATTCTTCTGACGACGATCATCAAAAGGTCGATTGATATCTTGTCTCATAAAATTGTGGATGTACCATTCGACGTCCCAAAACGAAAGACTTGCCCGCCCGAAACCCTCTCTATTACACAATGACATCAACCTCTCACAACTTCAGCGACAGCCTTGCAGTAGGCTCCCTTCCAGCCACCAAAGCTCTGGAGCAAGAGCGAAAACGATTGATGGTTGCGAGAGGGGATCGACGGGCAAGTCTAGAGAACAAACTTTCGCTAGATCTCTTCACCTTGACCTTTGATGATGAAGTAAACTCCTTCCCCGCTATCGGATGGGATTCACCTGAAGAGTCAGATTCCGATGATTCCGTTCGCAGCCTTGATAGCTGGAACACTTTCATGACCAAGAGCGACTCAATGAGCTCCTTGGGCAAGCGCAGCCGAAATGAAGGCTGCCGCCGCCTTGTCCGTTCAAGAAAGATCAAGTCGGATCTCTCTTCTCTTGCTCTTGGACCTACTGTCTAAACTCATGTTGTCAAAAGGGGTTTCGCCATTGCACAAACTGAAACCTCTTCCAAGCGCCCTACAGGTGATGACAACCACAAGTGACATCAAGCCTGATGGAAAGCAGAGCCGGATATTCCTGCACAAATAAAGACCAGCATTTGTATATAATCTGGTCGTCCCGATATCCTGCTCCATGCTACACTCAAGCTTCCTTGTTCAATTTTATTGCGGTCGTAATCTGAAGTATACCCGGGCCTGTCAATTTTTAACTATAAATAGGATGCAAGTCGAATTAGAATACAACTACAGTCTACAAAGACCTTTCCATTAGAGGCGCGTTCGTCAACCAAAGCCCAGTGATGATTTCAGCACACTGCAGCTCAACTGAGAGGGGAAATCGACCCGGACTGGGGGTTTGGTACATCTATGTTAGGGAGTCTTGAGAACTATCGTAGTGCTAACAAGGTGATAGCAAGCTTTACCACTGTTTTCCCCGGGAAGCCTTGCTACCTAAAAGCTTTCTAAGCTGCAGCCTGATTATACCCAACCACGGGGTAGCTAGGTATAGGTAGAGGCTGCATCTTGGTTACCAGGTAGTCTTGAAGCTTGTAGCGCCGCGGACCCCGAAGGGAGAAAAAAACTCATCCCCGTGCAGTTTTGAAACAAAAAGTGAGGAGGAGCGGCTCCCATCTTTCTGGTTGTTCCACGAATGGTCCAATATTCTCTCCCCTTCCCCTACGAACACGAGAAATCCCTTCGATTTCTGGCAGAACCAGACCAATACTTATGGCTAATTTGTCTATGATTCGTGTTCATGCATTTATTGACAACTGACTTCTACTCCGACGCGGAGGGGCAAACCGTAAAAAACCTTCTTATGCTTCTCAGTGTGGGTTTCTATTTTATTCCATAATAGGACTCCATTGCATGACGCAAATTGACGCACTCTATCCGATTGCCGCATCACTGTCCAAACGCTATGCCCTCTTTCCAATATGTCACATCCATAGTGCAGTGTAAGTACGAGGAAGGTGGTGGAATGTTCCGAACGTAAACGTAATTATTAAAATACTTAGTAGCACGCCGTTCTCCTTTCACTGCGTTGCGTCTCGGTACTGACTGTACTGGTATGCTACCTGCAGCAGAAATAGCGGTTTTGACTATTTCGACTAAAATCAATTGGCGTGCCGCCTGTCCTCCGTGCCGCGGTGAGTTGTGGGTGGAGGGAAAATTTGGAGGCTCCATCAAGCCCTCCCCTGAATACGAGCAACTTCTCTGGCGAACACTCGCCTGGCGACGATGGGATGACAGCTTCCACATAAACCTCTCTCATTCCCAAAAGGCACGTAGGATCGAGTCGAGTCTGTTTTCCTGTATCCAACATCTCGAAAGGTGAGTGAATGCTCTCGTGGACCTGTTTTTTTCTTCTCGCGGGCTCGCTGTCAGTACTTGGGCTGTCTGCGCCAAACCACGCCGAGAGGTGAGAAGCATTCTGGGAAAGCCAAAAGTGCCATCATCGTCAATCAGGTGTTCTGATCCCTTGTTTCTGCCATTGCAAATCTACTTTCACCGTTTATTGCAGTTTAGAAATGAGTCTAAGCAATGGTGGGCGCCGCCTGGTCGGCAAGTTGACTCCAGAGAACTCGGTCTTTCTGCTGTGCGATATTCAAAATCGGTTCCGCCCGCTTATTTACAAGGGAGAGACTATCATCAACACGGCGCGATACATGACCTCTGTCGCAAAAGCACTGAATATCCCGGTGGTTATTACGCAACAGTATACGAAAGTGTTTGGTGATACCGTGAAGGACTGCTTTGCGGATCCCGATGATCTCGCGAAATATCCGATTGTAGAAAAGAAGCAATTTTCCATGTGCGTCGACGAAGTCAACAAACACATGATGGAATTGAACCGAAAGTCGGTGATTATTTTTGGTATCGAGTCGCATGTTTGTGTTCAGCAGACTTGCCTAGATTTGCTAGAGGAAGGCAAGGAAGTTCATTTGATTGTTGATGCCATTAGTAGTCAACAATCATACGATCGAGAGATTGCATTGCAGCGCATGAGCCAAGCAGGCGCCTTCTTGACGACGGCCCAATCAGCCGCATTCATGCTGATGCGGACTGCAGACCACGAGAACTTTAAGACAGTCAGCAAACTCACGGTGGAACACATGAAGCTTCCGAACGAGTTCAATGAGGCGCCGACTGGGAAACTCTAAGAGGTCCATCGCCGATGATTTGCACCGCAATCAAGAACGATACAATCCGGAGAAACGTAGTGCTAATACATACTAGACTTTTCCGCGAGATCATTCAACAATCTAGTCCACCAGAGCATTAGCGCATTTCCGTGTCATCACAGTTATCGACCGCGGTCTGAAGTTCCGTTATCGTTTCCGAGCCAGTAGGAAATTGACCACGCATCTCTTTCGGCACCAAGTAGAGGGTGGGATGCTCTACTATAGTCATTCCACGGAGTATAGTCTTGAGACTATCTGAATCAGAAATCTCCACGTATCGAGGATTCTTCGCCGAACTTGGAAGACGCAAAAGAAAGAGGCAGAATTCTACTCCAGACGGTATTGGTATGTCTTCTTTCTGAATTTGCTTGGAGACATGACTCAGGATATTATCTTCGTTTTCGGATAAGTTGAAATGTACTGATGTTTTGCTGGGACATACTATCGCCTCCACCTTCCAGGTTATCGTATCCCTGGGGGGACAATACCACGACGAGTTTGACTTGTGCCGCACCATCATGGGCGGCATGACTTGCAGCATAATACCCCGACGTTCTGCCTGCTGAACAAGGCGTTGCATTTTCTTGCTCTTAGCCTGGCCCGGGGAGGCCTCCTGATGGGTCCTCGCTCGTTTTCCATTTCGAGGGATCTGCTCCAATACTTCTTCGAGGAAAAAGTAGTCGCTACGCACCGTACCATCCGTCATTTTACTGACTGGAACAAAGGCACCACGATTCCTTTTTCCAGAACATCCTGTATTCTGTTTGTGACCCTTACAGCAATTCAAGGAGCAAGTTCGAATGCTACATTGGGGGCACTGGTATATTGCCGTTCTTTCTTTGCATTCTCCACAGATAATTTCTTGATCCGTCGACGACGACTCGGCTTCGGCGCGATCTCGACTCGAGATCTTCATGCTCTGTAACTTTTCCAGCTTGTCTGCTTCTGCACACCAACTTTCTTTTGGTTGTGTCACGGTGTGGTCTGTCACAGCAGACGCCAAGTGAATAGAGACTCTTTGCCCGACGTTGAATGATGAGACGAGAGAACAAATGTGGCCTGCTCCCAAATCAGTGGTGAGTGTCGGTCGCACGATGCGGCGCGCTGTTTCACTGCACGATGGGACGATTGACTCGTTCGAACTAAACTCACGCTGTGGTTACGAGATAGAGGAGTTGCTCTCACCCTTCGATTCAAAGTGTGCCGGGTTCTGCTCTTCTACGGGTGTATTAATAAATGGTAGAGGCAGCGAAGATTGGCTTGTCTAAGTACATGACGAGCTCTGAAGTACCAGCTAGTCGGATCTATTGCTAGCTTCGGAGTTGACTATTGGAGCTGTTAGCGAAAAGGTCGTGGACGAGCAGCCACTGCTACGAGGAGTCTGAGGTTGGTTCTTGTTGTCTTCCATATCGGAATCATACCCGGTGGTCTTCTTGACGCCGTCCAAGGACCAATACTATAAATCTATCTCTCGCTACGTGGTAGGGTGCTGTTGCAAGAGAGCGACACGCTTTGCTCGAGCTACTCACACTGTCGTCACTGACGCTTTCAGCTTTCGATTTACGTTCCGTTTGTCGAGTAGCATGCTGGGAGCAAAAGAGAAGGGACGCACATGACAAGTAAGATTTTGAATGTCTCCAAAATTGTCTATGATGTTATCGTCTCATCAGGGACTATGAAAAAATTCAAGGTGCTGCCAAGGCGAGCAAATTCAATTCGTTTGCCGATTTCGTCGGATTTGAGATTCTTGGAGTGTGCTTGCGTGACGTCGATAGATCTTGGGGGCGACGAGTGTCTAAGTAAAGTATTTGTCCATAAATCCGAAACTTCCTAATGAAGAAAAAGGGCTTATTTCATAAAGGCCAAGGATAGACGATTTGCTCAATTTCGTCCACTATTTCGGCGTCACATAATTTTGGTGCGGTCGTTGCCAATGCTTACACGATCGGAAATGATTCCCAGATCGTTCGATGGCTCTGTCATAAAAGACCAGTATCCTCTACAAGAAAATTAAACCGAGCACTCTTTCATCACAATGAAGTTCACACATACTGCACTACTAATTGCACTTGCGCTGTTTGCTAAAAGCGATGCGCAACTGAGAGGACGAGACGTAGCTGAGTTGGGCCCAGATTACGTGATCCGTCAGCTCGCCGTCGGACTTCATGACGATGGCAGTGGCAAAGGCAAGGGTGGTAAAGGCGGCACCTCAAGTGGTAAAAGCAGCAAGTCAACAGGCAAGAGTGCTGGAAAGGGAAGTGCCGATACAGAAACCGACGACGGCAACAGCACTGACGAGGATGCAACATCCGGAAAGGGCAAAGGTGGAGGCAAGGGAGGCACGGGCGATGACGATGACGATGAAATGAAAGAAGTAAAGGGAAAGGGATCCAAGAGCAGCAAGAGCAGTAAGAGCAGTAAAAGCAGCAAGAGTAGCAAGGGATCAAAACTTGAAAAGAAGACGGGCGGTGAATCCGACAAGGAAAGCCAGAAGCTAGAGAAGAAAGGAAGTGGCAGCAGTGGCAAAGGGAAAGGAGGAAACGATGACAAAGAAACCAAGATGACCGGAAAAGGAGGAAAGGGGGATGATAAGGAGACAAAGGCTGGTGCAAGCAGTGGTAAGGGTGGAAAAGGAGAACCAGACGGTGGGTACGTTGAGGAAAACGACGATCCCGAAATGGACGCTGCGGACGATGAGGAATACGTCGAACCCGAAATGGACTCGGCGGATGACGAGGAAAAGGACGATCCCGAAAACTAAGCAGTTCGCCACATCGATTCATCAATCCCTCCGCCAATTATAAACCCGCAACATGGAAAGACGTGTTCCATCGTTGTTGTACACTAATTCAAAGACTAACTTTATAGACGTTCCCACAACTTGCTGTTAACATACAACCCTAGCCTTGAACTCCTTGGTTAACGCTTCCCGAAGAGCCCCATCTCGGTATTGGCTTGTAGCGTCGAAACATCAACACAAGTTCACTCTTTTCGTTATACAAACTAGCGTAGGGCACAATGTTATCATGGCACAGCTGATGTGATTGTATAGTAGTAACTTTACGTTTAGTATGAGAATTGTCGTTGGTCTCCAGACTCTCGCTTGCCATACGGGTTAGATGCACTGAAGCCATGCCCTGAAGACATTTTCCCCATCTTGTTGCTCATTTTCTTGTTGGTTCGTTTGTTCCCACGGGCCGAAAAGGCCAGGTCGACGCGGGGAGGCGTCGTAAAGCCAAAGGCCAGGCCAACGGCCTGCAAATCTAATTCGTGAACATTAAAAATATCCCGTTGCGAGTGACTAGCATAAGCCAACAGATAGCTGCGGTAGGCTTCACGCGCTGCTCGATTTAGATAATAGTTCTTTTCGATCAACGACTGGAGCTGTGACTGGACGTTCGCCACCTTGGAAGAAGGAAACTCATACTCATTCAAGGTGACCTTTGCCTTGGACTGCAAATACCGGAGGAACCCAGTCTCCTCCGGGGTCAAAAACATGAGAGCGCGCCCAGATCCAGAAGCACCACGTGCCGTGCGTCCTACACGGTGGATGTATTCCTTCGGATCATCAGGCGGGTCAAACTGGATGATCCAGTCAACCTCGGGGATATCCAAACCGCGAGCAGCGACATCGGTACAGAGAAGCGTCGCATGCTTGGCCTTTTGAAACTGGAAGAAAGTGGTAGTGCGCTTAACTTGTTTTTGGCGCCCATGGATATCCATAACTGGAATATCAATGTAGTTGAGAAGCTCCGCATGGTACTTGACGGAATTGCAAGACGAGAAAAACACCATGATCTTTTTGTTTTTGTTCTTCTTCAGAAAGGTGAAAAGCAACAAGAATCGTTTGTCCGACGGGCAAGTGACATAGCCTTGCTCCAAATTTTCCGTGGTCGCTTCTTTACTGTCCGATTCCACTTCAACGTAGACTGCTGTCTTGGGGTTGACGGAAAGTCGAACCAGATCCTCGACCTGCTTTGTTTGAGTCGCCGAAAAGAGCATGGTCTGGCGCTCCTTGGGGATCATCTTGACAATAGCTCTCAAATCGTCCTCGAAACCAATATCAAGGCACCGATCGGCCTCATCCATACAAAATACCAGCAAGTTACGGACTACAAAGCCAGGGGTATTCTTCATGTGGTCCAACAAACGGCCTGGAGTAGCGATGACAATATTTACTCCCTTTCGCAAGCGCTCCGCTTCTGTCTTCCGATTGGCTCCACCCATAATGAGACCATATGTCAAGCTTCCAGAACTCTCATCGCTCAACAACTCTTTGCAAACTCCATATGTTTGCATGGCCAACTCTCGCGTTGGTGACAAGATCATGGCCCCAGTTCCATTCCGAGTTTGGAACTTAGCCTTGCGTAGAAGTTCGACAATTGGAATCAAAAAGGCAAGTGTTTTCCCAGAGCCCGTCTTGGCGGCTCCAATCAAGTCCTTGCCCGCTAATAGGGCAGGAATCGCCTTGGCCTGAATCTTGGTCATCTTCTCGTACCCCATTTCTTTGATCGCCTTTTGAGTCCCTTCGGTCAATGGAAGGGAGGAAAACGACTCGTCGGAAAAGAAATCAGTCTTGACCGTAGACACGGCAGCAGTCACTTGACCCTCCTTGTTACTTTCTGCATCCGCCTTATCCTCATCGGCTCCGTCGTCATCTTTGTTTTCTTTCGACTTCTTTTTGGACTTCTTTGCTTTTTTCTTCTCTTTTCGCGCTTCGTCGTCGTCGTCATCATGACTAGCGTCGCTATTTTTTCTCTTTTTGGCTGATCCATCCTTAGGACGCTCTACCGAGTCTTCGTCCTCGCCATCATTGCTGGCTTCGTTGGCGCTGTTCTCGGCCTCTTCGAATTGCGCTTGTTTCTCGAAGTATTCGAGCTCTTTGGCCTTTGAGGCCTTCTGCTTCTGCTGCTTCTTGACGCGTTCTTTCTTTCCCATTGTAGTATCTAAACTGGGCTTCTTTTTATAGGTTGTTAGTAGGAGAAAGTGTGTCCTTTGATTGCGATGCGATGTAGGAGATGACTCGAAGTGTGTTTGGTCTTCTAGGCGGCACGAAGAAAAGAAATGATCTGATGAGGCCCGAAAAATAAATTTGGTGGTGGTTGTGTGGTGTGGTTAAGCGACGGACAGACAGCTCGCGCCATAAATAACCGTTATCCGAACGGCCGAATCACGAACTCCCTCCGAAACGACGCGCAGACCCCGCCGACTGGATTGATTCCAAAAAATGCCGCACTTCTCGCAAAGAAGCGATCTTTCGCGAACCTCCATTCATTCCAACACATTCTATCTCTCATAGCCCATAACTTCCAGATATATCCTTCTTAATGTATGAATTGCCGTCCTGCGAAGATCAGGCAGCTCTTGGCGGTGCCACGGGCCGTGGGCGTTTGATTCACAAGGTCCTTCCCAAGAACCGTGGACACATCCACGGTGCGACGGTCGATTTGGAGCAACCCGCCGACGACGATGAATTGTCTCGATATGCCGACTATCCGCTTGTTCGAGATATGCTCAAGTATGAACAGATCCGCGATGCTTGCTTTCGTTGTGACGGCTTTGACCAGTTTGTGTATCCAAAAGGCGATGATGGATGGCTGAAAACCTTGTGCACACTGCGTGGCAGAGCCTTGCACAACATTTACATGCCATGGCTGTTGGTGACGTTGAATTCAGTGGGAGTTGTTCTCATGTTTGAGATTGGAAATATCCAGTCAGCTGATATTGAAAAGGCAGTCGGCGAGTGGGCGACTTTTTATGGACTGGTGCTGAATGTTGTCCTCAGTTTTCTGTTGGTGTTTCGCTTGAATCGAGCGGCCGCTCGCTACTGGGATGCACGCAAGTTTTGGGGAGTCTTTATTGCAGTGGGACGGACAATGGTCAGTGGGATTTTGGTTCATGGAGGTCATAATCCGCAAGTTCGGGACGAAGCCATTCGATGGACAGCGGCGACGGCTGTGTCCGTCATGGCCTTTATGCGGGGCGAGCAAAAACTTCCCCCACGTACTCTGGATGGTATACTGATGGAAGAACGAGATATTCAATGTTTGGAGTCGGCCAAGCACATGCCCATTTATGCGTGCGATCGTATACGTGATGCTCTCCGACGACTATTTCTAGTGACGGCAGATACACCGACTTCCTTGGCACATGCATGGACGGTTCAACGGGATCGACTGGAACAAGAATTGAATATGTACATGACACAATTTGGTGCTATGGAACGAATCCGTGCGACTCCCTTGCCCGTTGCCTACGTTGCGCATCTCCGAACGTTTCTCTTGATCTACATGCTGCTGTTCCCGTACGTCTTTGGACCCCAACAGCACTGGGTGACCATTCCTCTAACGTGTATTACAGCCTTTGCATTTTTGGGGATCGAAGGTGTGAGTATGGAAGTGGAAAACCCATTTAAACGAGGACATGTCAACAACTTGAACATGGACGCTTTGGCAAACGCGTTGATTCAAAATATTCAGCAGCAAGTACAGTGCAGGGCCGATTTGGAGATGTCCAGTCAAACCTTTACTACTAGAGACACCAAATAGACGATGTAGTGACAACCCGAGTGTACTTCTAGACGTAGTTGTTAGTAGCTTAGCACCGTCCACTGGACCTCTCGCGGATCCGTTGCTAGCTTGCCCCGCGAAAGGCAAGTTCGTCCGAGGGTTCCAATATCAATCACGAGTGATTCGTGACTTCGCCTCTCTCGCGAGAGCGCCCTTCGTTTTTCGCGCTCAATCGTCATCATCACAAAAAATCCACGCGGACCTCTGCCCCCGACACAACCCATCATATCGTCGTCCATCTCACACTTCGCATCAATTGTGGCCACCTAAAGTTCCACTGCCTTGATCATATCGTTTCTTCATTTTCGTCAGGGACGGACCCTTTGTTGCATTGATCAACGGGAAATGGTTCCAAAGATGACACACGGTGCATCACGGCGTCGGCAAATCCTCACGCCTCCCACCGGCACCCTGGCGCCGACTGGTATGCGAAGCAGCAACAGCAACGACAACGACAACGACAATCCGATGAATCATCCACCCTCCCATCCTAACTCTCTTGTCAATGCTATGGGTCCGATCTCCTTAGCGGGAGGAACCGCTGCGATTTACACGTCGCTCCTGAATCATCCAAGTTCTACCTTGACGCATCTCTCGTTTGCCTTTTTAATGCTCTTGGCCTTGCAGTACGCGCTTCAACCTCGACTATCGCGAAAATACATCCCGCCACAAGTCAACAAACAATCTGTGGCTTTAGTGGAGGAAGTAGTCAAGACGGGCATGGCGGCTGCCATTTTTGCAGCCAAACCTAGGGATTTTATCCAAAGTTCGTTGCAAGGTACGTAGCAAAAGCAGAAGAAGAAGTTGCTTCACAATACTTGGAATGTGCTGATACTATTGTTTGTCTGTTTAGATTGGACCTTGTCTTCATCTTTGGCAGTGGCGGGGTTACCAGCCATGCTGTATGCCTTGCAAGGAGTGCTACAGTATGTTTCACATCAACACTTGGATCCCGTTACGTTCAATGGGTTGACGCAAACCAAGACACTGAGTGCCGCCTTGTGCTGTTGGTTGATCATGGGTAGTCAACAATCTCCTGTTCAAATTGTGGCGCTAGGAATCCTGTTTGGATCAGCATTGGTGTTTCAAGGCTATGTAGGGCGACCGGGAAAGCAGACTCAAGCCAAGCAACAACAGCGTCACGAGGATTGGGTCGTACGTGGCGTCATTCCATGTTTGGGCGCGGCCTTTTTGAGTGGACTAGCAGGAGCACTTTCTCAGAAAGGACTCCAATTGACGGGTTCTATGGGTCGAGATCCCTTTCTGTATACAATTGAGATCTCCTTCTTCTCCGCCGCAACCTTATGGTTTAACATGATGCGATCCAATGTCTTCTCCAAGCTGGAATGGGAGAAGCAAAAGGCCTACTGGACGTGGAAGACTTTGATACCCATTGTGGTCAAGGCGGCTGGAGGTGTGATTACAGCTTTAGTACACAAGTATGCTGGATCTGTGGCGAAAGGATTTGCGCTCATGTTTGGCCTGGTCTTGTCGGGAACTATCCAATTGTGTCTTTCCGACGAAACTCTACAGCCTCATCAGGTGGCTGGAACATTGATGATTATGCTGTCTACTTGGCTTCATTTTACCCACCCTCCAGTCTAGTTAAGTCGAGTCAAGCACAATTGAATGCGATAGAGTTGTGGTATTGTAAATACAAGTTTTTGACGACATTTTCATCTGGATCCTTACTACTCCGGCGTAGTAGCGATAATCTCTCATAGACAAGTGTTGCTCAAGAGCCAATGCTCCATTACCGTCATGCTGCCCCGAATTACCCCTAGAGTGGTATCTAGTAACCCAGTCCAGAGGTGCGTAGATCATATCCATAGATGCGGATTCGCTCTCCCCAAAACGTCTGCCCTGCTGTGCGTGAAAGCGCGGGCAGACCCCCAAGTACGTCACCGGCATGTCCGACAAAGATCGCTGATGTCACTCTGTGACGACTTGTGGCCAGTCGCAGGCATTGGATCTTTTCGAAGGGAGATTCCATCTGGATCTTTGGGACTCGTGGAAGCTACAGCGGTTCCTACCGGCCGTTGGATGCAGATGAGCCCAATCAGAATTTCAGTGGCGCTTCCCAAAAGATTTGCTTGATGCAAAGCCATTGATTTTCTCTACCAACTCGCGAAGGGTGATGGGTCATGTGATGTATACGAAGCCCGAGATCCATCGACGCCGCCAATCGTTTTATTATTTCTATTTCCGCAAGCCAATCTCGATCGTTCGGCTGTATCGTAGGTAGAATCATGATGTTCCGTAGTCTTGTCGCTGCTGCACTTGCAGCCCCCATCTTTGGCTTTGCTCCGATTGCTCACCCTGCTGCCAGAAGGTCTGTGTTGGGAGTTGCCACCGATCCGATCAAGGCGGAAGAGTTGGTGACCAAAGAGGCCAATACGAAGCCCACTCGTCGTACCAAGCCGACCTTGGATCCGTTGAACCCCGAGTTTGAACGCATCCAGTCTGTGCCGTACAATGAAGCGTTCCCCAAATCTACTAAGGAATACAAGACCGTCACTCATGAAAACGGCAACGTTCTCCACGTTCCTTTCCGTCGTGTGCACCTCGACGATCCCGACAAGCCGTACCTTGATCTTTACGATACGTCGGGACCTCAGGGATGTGATCCCAGAGTCGGGCTTCCCAAGCTGCGCAAGGACTGGGTCGCAGACCGTGAAGGTAAATTTGACCGATACACTCAAATGCACTATGCACGGAAGGGAATGATTACGGAAGAAATGTTGTTTGTCGCCGAGCGCGAAAACGTCGAACCCGAGTTCGTCCGTTCGGAAATCGCCCGTGGCCGGGCCATCATTTGCTCCAACAAGAACCATTTGGAGCTCGAACCTCAAATCATCGGACGCATGTTCAAGGTTAAGATTAACGCGAACATCGGTAACTCAGCCATTACCTCGTCGATCGAGGAAGAGGTTGAAAAGCTCCAGTGGAGTACTCTTTGGGGTGCCGACACTCTGATGGATCTGTCTACCGGTAAGCACATTCACGAGACGCGCGAGTGGATCATGCGAAACTCGGCCATCCCTGTTGGAACCGTCCCCATCTACCAAGCCCTTGAAAAGGTCGATGGTATCGCTGAGGACTTGACCTGGGAGGTTTTCCGCGAAACTCTTATTGAACAAGCGGAGCAGGGTGTAGATTACTGGACCATTCATGCTGGAGTCTTGTTGGCCTACGTCCCCATGACCGTCAAGCGTATGACCGGTATTGTGAGCCGCGGTGGATCGATTCACGCCAAGTGGAATATTTTCCACCACAAGGAGAACTTTGCCTACGAGCACTGGGATGATATCCTTGACATTTGTAATCAGTACGATATCGCCCTCTCTATCGGTGACGGTCTCCGTCCCGGATCCATCTACGATGCAAACGACGAAGCGCAGTTTGCCGAACTCAAGACTCAAGGAGAACTCACCCTTCGTGCCTGGGAAAAGGATGTTCAAGTCATGAACGAAGGTCCTGGTCACGTTCCTCTCCACAAGATTCCCGAGAACATGCGCAACCAGTTGGAATGGTGTCATGAAGCTCCCTTTTACACCTTGGGTCCCCTCACCACGGATGTTGCTCCCGGCTATGACCACATCACCTCCGCTATTGGTGCGGCCAACATTGGAGCCCTCGGAACCGCCATGCTGTGTTATGTTACCCCCAAGGAGCATCTTGGCTTGCCCAACCGTGATGATGTCAAGGCTGGTATTATTGCTTACAAGATTGCTGCCCATGCTGCCGATTTGGCCAAGGGTCTCCCTGGCGCCCAAGATCGCGATGACGCTCTCTCCAAGGCGCGTTTCGAATTCCGTTGGAATGACCAGTTCAACTTGTCCTTGGATCCTGTCACTGCTCGTGCCTTCCACGACGAGACTCTGGACAGCGATGCTTCCAAGTCGTCCCATTTCTGCTCCATGTGCGGACCAAAGTTCTGCTCCATGAAGATTACCGAAGACGTTCGTCAGTATGCTGCTGAGAAGGGATACGGAGTCGACGAGGAAGTCTTGCAGAAGGGAATGGCCGAAATGAGCGAGAAGTACAAGGAAATGGGCAACAAGTTGTACCTTGACAACATGGAAAATGTCGTCAACCCCTTGGCTGACTTGACTCCCTAAATTGTTTGCTGGGAGTTTTCATGTGTGGTGGATGGATGAAGGGGAAAGCCTGTTTCGTTTGCGGGAGCTTGATTGCTGAGAGAATTTATACCGCCAGAACCTGCTCGTGGTAATGCACGCGTGAGGAAATAACGAAAGGCTAGCAAGAGAAGAAAAAGTGAAAAGTTATATCGTATGAAGACTTGATGGAGGCATGTAAGCATCAGTCTACGCCGTGAAAGACTGATTCATATTGTCAAGGTATAACATTAGTAGGTTGTGATTTTCACTCGAAATTCTTTTGTCGTAGTATTTTTGTTTCGTGTAGATTATTAGTTGATTGAGCTTGATTTTGCCTCAACTCTCCTCAATCGCGTACCCCAAAGCAGAAAAGGATGAGGTCGCCAAAAAGTTTACAAAGACCGGGAGTCGAACCCGGGACCTACGCTGTGTTAAAGCGTCGTCATAACCAACTAGACCATCTCTGCTGGCACCGCCTACAAGTTGCAATACGGTATACAATCCGCTAAACATTGACCTCAAGTTTGAAATTTCTCCACATCCACACAGTGCTCATCTTTTTGCACCATGCCATTGGACGTATGCCACAAACTTCGCCAACAGAGGTTAAGCATCTCTTTTGTCTTGTCGTTTCGTCGAAACCCTCAATGTAAAGTCAGGATGTTTGAAAAAGTGATTGTGTGAACATGAACCTGTTTCTTGGATATCTGGTCCTATTGCTCTGGCCGACATCCAACGTGCACTTTTTCGCCGTTGGCTTTCCTTTTCTCTCCCATATCCGAAAGACACCGCATCGTTCACCATACATTCCATTCTGTTATTCAGTGGACAATATCAACAATGGAAGTCATGACGGCGTGCCAGGACAACCACAAGCGGAATCAACAATAATTCTCTCCCCCCTAGCGGCCCTGGATCATTTTTTGTCCGTGTGCGACGAGTACAACCAGAAAAAGGCCAACAGCGTTGAAATTATCTCTCGAGGTTCAACGAAATTGCCAAACCATCAGGAAGTTGAAGTTGGGGTCTACGCGTACGCACCTGGGCAGGATGATCATCTTGACACCCAGGGGGGAGGCGTCGTTATTACTGTCGTGTCGAAAGGACGACAGGTGGATCTTTCCAAACTTGAAATGTCAACAGGCATATCGTCAATATACAAGGTCCCTGTTGAAGACGTAGCATCCTTCTGTGGATTTCCTCCAGGGTCCATTCCCCCATTTGGTCACTGTACCAAAAGGAAAGTTACGGTGGTGGTCGATCAGGACTTGCTCTTATATTGTCAATCCAACGATCTTCGAATCCTTGGGAGTGCTGGGTATGCGTATTGGCAGTGTTTGGTGGACCCAGAAGTGATGATTTCCCTTGCAAATGTTCAGGTAGTGCCAATTTCGTTCAATCAGGATGACGCTGAGATTATTGAGGAAGCTGTTGGTCAGGACGCAACGTCAAGATCATTTCAAATGGACTTGGAGGCAGCGCCCGCTTCTTTTCTTCAAGTAGAGCCTCCTTCGATGAGGATTTCACGGCTAGTTGTCGATCAGCGTGATCTGTCCAATCCCTTGGTCCCTGCCCTGGTAAGACTAAAAGGACGGATCGGCAAGATCGATCGGAGGGGAAAGCGCACTGCCAACTGCGAGTTTTTGCCGCTTCTGGTGGACGACGAAGCCGAACTTGCATATGTCAGTGGTATCAAAGACGAAAGCCTTCCATGGAAATCCAGTAGCGGCGAGTCCATGGCCGTAGAACTTGCCATGGGAAAGCCGCTGATCCAAAAGCTTGGGACGACACAAGGAGAAATTGCGATAGGCCAGTTGACAGAAAATCTTGTGATTGAGGTGGAAGCGAGAACCAACGTCGGAAACCGAGACGCGCTCTCCAAATGGGTAGAGGCGAGAACCATGGAACTGATCGTCATGGACTATCGAGTTTATACCAGCGAAGGGACGATCGATGAAAGTTTTGTCTCCTCCGATACTGTGCCCTACAAACACAAACCCGTTTCTTCGGTCGCCGTCCCAATTTTGCCACCTATCATGCTAGAGGATATTTTCGAAAAAGTGTCTGCCACCATCAAGGTTGTCGACAACATGCAATCCCTTGAAAGTTTTGCGCGTGATGTCGAATTACTGGAGTGTTGTTCGTCTGAAGCAGGGGCGTCCATGGTGGGGATTGACTGTGAATGGCAACCAAATCAACTATCGGCTCCTGGTGATCCTCATCCAGTCCTTTTGATGCAGCTGAGTTTACAAACTTTGGGCAAAATATATCTTTTTGATCTTCAAACAATCTTCCGTCCAATGCTGCATCAGCGCGAACCAATGAATGAAATCGAGGCACAGGCATGCAGGATTTTATCTCGGCTTTGGCTATCCGACAGTATCGTAAAGGTGGGCTATCAACTTAGCTCGGACCTTCGACTTATCTACGCAAGCTATCCACACCTTGAATGCTTCCAGGAAGTGCATTCTGTACTTGAAGTTGACAACTTGGTCAAGCAAATACTCCGCATTACCAAACAAAAGAAGTCTCGGTCGATCACTACGTCACTGGCGACGATGACATCTCACTACATGGGGAAAACCGTTGACAAATCATGCCAAATATCCGATTGGAAGGCCCGCCCTCTCACATACTCGCAACGATTGTATGCGGCTTTGGATGCCGCCGTTGCGCCTGCCCTCGCGGAACGGGCACTTGCGTCAGTGAATGCTACGATCGACGCAGAAAACCCAAGAATCCAGCGATGGCCAGGAGATGACGCTCTAGTCAAAGTCTTGGATTCCATGCATTTTTCCTTGGTTGACGCCGAGGACCCCAAAAGGTTGAAAAGGCTTCAAGCAAAGCAAATCGTGGGAGATAACTGGATCGCCACGCAAAAATGGATTGCTGGACAGGAACCACCGGCACCCATTTCTTGAGTATACTTCAGTTACGTACCCACTTTTTCGGCGACGCTCATCCTCCTGACCGAGCACTTCCTGCTATTACATTGCGTCTCAAAGGCTAGCTACCGGTAGTGGGCTGCCTTCAATGCAACAAACTCCTAATGGCAACCCGACGTCATATTCTAGCTAGTCGTTGCTAATTAGTTAGACCGCTTCAAACTCTGAACGGCAATCCGACGTTCTATTCTGACCACATAATGGCTTCTATAGACCTCTAGTAGCTAGAGCTAGCTTGCAATCAAGATATTTCAGGGTATAATTCTGGTATTCTCTTGATTGTCTCGGGCGATCCTCCCAGCCGCAGATACCCGGACGACTGATCCGCTGTACAATGGCCGAGAAAATACTCTTTATGGTAGCCACCTGTTTGTCCTTGCAAAATCCCTTCGTCTTTGGTCAGCTCGTACAATTTGGATTCCAGGTCCCTTCGATACTCATGCCACACTCGTCTAGCTTCCATACACTGTTCGAAATGTACAATATCAACAGGCATGGCATTTTTCCGTGGGTATTCGTTCTTGGGGTCATCCGATTTGGTGGCTATACACGACCAAGGTTTGCGACAGGCCGTATAATGTATGCTGTATAGATCTTCAATCTCTGTAGTACGGCAGTCTTCGCAGGAACTACGGCCACTCAAGCATTTGCCTCGTTTCGTCACCATTGCACGAATCGCATTGTAGCGGCAGTTGTTGAGCTCGAGCCATGTACCAGGGACATGCACGTCGTAGTAGTATGCCATGAGCCCTTGCATTGCCCTGGCGCCGATGAAACCGCCGTAGCCCATACCTGCCCATCCATTGGTAGGCTCAAAGCCTCCAACATAGTTTCCTTCCCGAATGATTGCAATCAGATTGTCAAAGTGTTTCTTTGATGGTTTGAGTACCCAGAACCCAGCTTGAAAGCCGGATTTGCGTCCTGGAAACGTGCTGGTATAATCCCGTGTGATCATGGCTTCAATATTGTCCGTCACAGGCCAGGGTTCCGTGCGATCCTCCCGTTCTACATTGGCGAGTGTCGCTTCGTCGGTCGCACCGAGCATGACATCAAAGACGGCATCCATAGGCTTTCGAAAGATGAAATCAATGTCTAGATGTACCACAATGGGTGCAGGAATGTGGTAGGCGTAGAGCTTGACAAATTCATGCACTCCACAGCAGTACTCTTTCTGAATGTTCTTTCGCAAATACTCGCCCTGAATCTCAGAGGCAAGAATAGGAGGATCTTTCACGAGAATCTTGAACCCCGCGTCTTGTAGGACGGGAGCACATTCTTTGGCTTGCGTATGAACAATAGCGTACATTTCATAGTCATAGCGGCTGCCGCTTTGGGGGTAGTTACGGACGGAGTTTTGATGAATACTATGACGCAAAACAATGCTGGCATCTTGAAGGCCTGCCACCGAGGCGTGCCCTGATTTGTGATTATCCGTACATTCGATCAAAGACACAGCATATGCAATCTTGATGGGCGTAACGCCGTTCTTTTTGATGTCATTGGACAACTGAATCGACGAAGCTGACGATGACGAATGGCCTGGTGCTGTGTCCAGAGGTGAAGACTTGTGTCGAGAAGTTTTGGCCGCGAGAGCAGGGTGAAGCAAATACTCATCAGAAGATGATGATATTGGACCGATAATGACAATAATCCCCAGCAATGTCAGAATAAGAGCGCCAACAAGGATTATAAGAGCATTGCCCGGCAATCGTTGCGACGGCTTTCTTGCATTGATTGTGGAACGCGTTTGTGCGTTCAATCGAGCCATTATGTACGGGAAGATATCGACGGCAACATGCCAACCCGATGTTGTGATCCCCTTCAAGGTGGTGCGGTGCTTGACAATAAGTTTGATGGAGCACATATCATGGTCGATTTCGAAATTTGGGGACATTGACTCATTGGACTGAATATCTGCACCTACCGCCTTTGCAAATTGCGTAGTACATAGCAATGGGCACACTACTACCTACTTTCGCACCTACTCCGTTCTGCCATTTAGTATAGAGTTCGTATTACATTTTTGTAGCCCACAAACGATTGCAACAAGAAATGCCGAAAGTCTTCTACCTTTCTACTCATTAGTTGGCGCAACCTAGCCTCTTGTTGATCTTGTAGATTCGATCAAACGTCCATGCCTCATCTTTACGTGAGGATCGTTTCTTCTTGCTGGGACGAATAGCTCGGATCTGCACTCCATCTTCAGGAACTGGAATAAGGGACTTTTCTCGCCATCGTATATCGCTTGCCCGTTCCATGTCGGTGACAACGGGAGAGACTAATTCGAGGTCTGGCACCTTGCGAGCCAACACTGCCAAGAAAATCTTCATCTCCACCATGGCTAGGTCGACCCCCAAACAGTAGCGAGGACCGACGCCAAAGGGAATCCAGTCTTGACCCGGCCTTTGAAAACTTTCACCATCACTGCTACTATCTTGCCATCGCCGAGGTTCAAAACCTTGAATGACATTCATATGGGACAAATCTTCTTGAAACGTCGTCGGATCCATAATATGCGTATTGTATCGATCGTAGGTTATACCCCAGCCGGCTGGGATCTGATACCCATCCACTACAATAGTAGATTTGGTTCCTCGCATTGACCCCCCAATGATGGGTTTGATCCGAAGGGCTTCACGAACGACGCCATCGAGGTACGTACACTCGTCAAGCATCGCACGGTCAAGCGACGAACCATCCTTAAGTTCTTGGATGCGTTCTTGTTCCCGTACAAGCTGATTCCAAGCGCTACTAGTAGTAGCACCATCGAAGTTGGTTTGACTTTGGACTTTGCGATTCAATGCCAATAGTAACAATGAATTCGTCAATGTACCCGCCGACGTTTCGCTGCCCGCCAAGATGAGCAATAGCGTATTGTCGATGATTTCGTCGCGACTCAGCTTCCTTGCAGTGGGATCATCCGGATCTTGCGCAAATAACATTCCACTCACAGTCGACTCATCTGGTCCGTTTGCCTCTAGCCACGCCAACTTGTCATCAATCTTTCCTACAAGATAGTCCCGAGCCGACTTCCAAGCATGGTCGTCGGGGCCGACGTATAAGGCAGCAATCCACGTTTTGACTTGAAGCAAAAAGTAGTCAACTTCTTCGGCAGGTAAATCCTGTAAACCGATAATGTGACGACAGGCAATCTCGAGTGTGTATTTAAGAGAAAGACCTTCCACGTCAATAATAGTTGACTTGTGCGTAGATGTAGCACCATTTTGTAGGACAGCCTCAATCAAAGACTCGGCCGTCTTTTGAATCGATGGAATAAGGTTGGATACGCTCGTGGGTTGCACGGCCATGCCAATCAGTCTACGTAGAGCTGCATGTTCACCCTTGTCTTGCGCACACCGCAACGAATGTGTTCCCACCACTTTCGAGGTGAAGGACACAAATTGCGAGGCCACGGCATCAAACTCATGCGAAACCACCGCTTTGGCCGCCGAATAGCCTGAAACAATGGCGAATCCTCGATTCTGACTAAAGAATTTGTACACCGTCGGTCTCTTGAGCGTTTCAAAAAGTCTGAAAACGAGACTACCTGGTCCAAACTCAGGCGATGACTCTTTGATATTGAAACCACGAAAGGGACAACCTAATGGGCCAGGAGGCAAGGGTTCCGTATACGATAGATCTGGCAAGGTGTTTGGCCAGAGCTTGCTCCGAATGGGTCGAGTGATTTTCGAGACGGCATGCCGTATGCGAGGACGTCGATCAAATTCTTGGGGCTTGTTCGATTGCAGCGCCAGCACCCCGCTGACACCAAACGACTCGAGGGAGAGCATTAGCACCAAGATCAACCGGAGGATCCCCACTCCCCGACAACCATGTTGGGGACCACGCCCTGTCGGCACTGTGATACGTCTTCTTTCGGCCAATCTCATCGCTCCGATCTTGGTGCGACGGATCTTATACCGACCGATTGCCAACACACCAGATAGTCTGGCGTTTGCATCCTTGGACTGCGTGTCCTTATTCAGCATCATCATCCTTGCTGGCCTGTGGCCCACAACAAAATGCACATCTCTATGGTTTTGACCCAGTGTGTAAGTAGTGTGATGAAGGCAGCGCGCTCTTGGATGGAAAGATCTTCAAACAAAAATGGGTCATCCGTATCCGTCTAATGAATCCACCAATCATAGTCCTTGAAAAAACCAAAAAGGTCCACCACCACCAATCACCAGCGACGTGCCAGGAGAGGGGCTTAGATACGAAAACCACAAAACGCTTTTGAGAAAAATCCAGTAGGCGGGCGGCGGTCATTCCTAAATCCCAGCTCGGAGGCACCAACGCATGCAGCCAGCAACTTCGAGAGGCTCTCGCTCTTTCTTTGACACTCAAACCCCGACGTCTGAACTTTGAAAGGGTCAAATCCTACCAGGGTTGTGATCTGTCTCGGCGGCCATCTGATTTGGATCTATTCGCGTATCATCCTCTAGCGTTGTCGTTCGTCAACATGTGGAAACCGCCCAGTCACATGTCTTTCGCTAACGTTGACACACTAAGCAACGATCCCACGGAAATGAGAAATTACATGAAGTATTATTTTGATCGGAAAAAACGATCCGACAACAAAATTTGGAGTCATGTCCCCATACCCAAACCCGACGCCTCCTACAAGGAAATTAAAGACTTCTTGTACGAGGTCGTTGGACTATACAAAGAAAAGAGACAAGACCCCCGTGCCTTTTATTTGACCCATCCCGAGTTGCAAGTACCAAGCCGAATGAAACGGAAGTTATCGGAATACGAAGCCTCAGAAGAAGCACTGGACGAGGAGTCACAAGAACTAGAAGTGGCGAAGACACACGGGTCGGGCCGAAACACACGGGTCAGTATCTCGAAGGAGGAAAGGTCCATGCCAGTCCAAGAAGCCAGAGTTTCCGTCTCTTGTAACCGGAGCAGCTTGACTCGTCATGCTACGTCCGCCAGATCCAGGCAAAGTACTTCTCTGGCTGATCTAGAACTCGAATTCACCGATACCAGCGAAGAATTGGTAACCATTGCCAATTTGCACTACAGCCGGCTAGGTAAGACTATGGTGCGATTGAAGGGACAGATGCAGGTTGAGCGTGAACAGCTCCGCCAGGAAATCCTGGAAGAGCTCAGAGCAAAACAAGCCGAATGCAGATCGGGGGTTAGTAACAGAAAAAACAAGACCAATGGTCGTCAAAAGATTTTTCGGTGAAAGCGCCGGTGGCCGCAGGGGTAGTCGCTAGTCATTACCAACAATCTAAGCGGCTCGGTAAAGCCATGATGCCTTCGCTTTGGGCGAATGCAGAAGATCGAGGATTAACAGAATAATTAGATTAATTTTTACTTACAACTGGGAGGACTTTCTTCGTCGTCTGATTGTCCTCCCTTGCGTCATAATGTAACGAGCGAGAGCGCAATTGCGACTCTAGAAATTGCACACCTTGGAACATCTTGCTCGATTCCCTACAGTATGGGACGTCTATCGGATCGGACGGAATTCGCTTTTTACTGGCTCATTGCTCCGGTGGTCGCCATCGGACCTTGTCTTCGGCTGTGAGCGGCAATGTATGCGTTTCCCCATCATCAAACTGTATAGTTAACAAAATTTCATCGACCACGGTCACAGGGTCTTCCATCACTCTGCCAGCTACCCATCCATACTCTTCGTTCCAGAAATATTCTACTCGAGTCCCTTTGACAATTGTTTTGGCCCACGCTGGCAGTTGCGCTTGCCCCACTTTGAGATCCTTTTCGTCACCATCTAGTTTGTTGGTTATTTGCGATGCCAATTTCCTCGCCCGTGCCATGCCCACGATTTCGTCCAATTCTTTTAGCACTATCCGCAATCGCTCTTCTGCGTCTCTTGTCAGCAGCACTTTTTGACGGATCTCATTGTTCATATCCGCCAATTCGGCGGCCATTATGGCGACTGCGTACTTTCTACCCTGCGGCGGAATGTCATCGACTAGACACGCCTGGAAAACATCCCAGACAGCCACCATTTCTTCAGCACGAGCTTGTTCTATAGCATTGGGATCCACTGTCATCCCACTGCTCTCCAGGATTTGCTTTTCGAGCGGCGTCATTTGTTTCGAATTGGCTTCCTCGAATATTTGTGAGACGACGGCTTGGATTCCCAGCATGGTCTTCTGGATGAGTTCGGTACCCGACATGGCTTCGTATTTGCAATCCTCATCGTCTTCATCGTCCTTCTCGTCGGCAACGGAAACTGCGGCAAACATGTCACTGTCGTCAACTTCGGCGTCGTCTTCAATTTCATCTACGACGACCACCGGATATGGAATCGTCTTGATGACTTCTTTGACTATGAATCGAAAGCCGCCACGACACAACACAGTACTGGGAGGCGTTTCCGAAGGCGGGTTAGCATCATTCGAATCCGACAAGACTTTGGATGCTTGTTCTGCCAAAGACTCCAAATCCTTTGCAATGGCCGGATTCAAGACCTCGGTAGTAGGAGCATTAACAAGAATCTGAGCCGTACATCCAATGGCACCAACCAGCGAGTCGCTCCTTTGGTCCTTCCACACTAAATGACCATACATGGGAGGACTATTTATGGTGGGAGTCATTGACGTAGCTTCTTCCAATGCCAGCTTGTGGACAGGTCGATCGACCTGCATGCCATACAAAAAGGGCGTCGCCACTTCAGCAGGCAGGTGGGACGACGGAAGCGGCGTTAAAATAGCATCCTCTTCTTCTGTAGAGGATTTCTTATCACTGTCCAGAAAATCCAGCAGAGGTATCTGCAAATTTTTCTGAAGAAATAGGCTGCTGGTTGGACACTTTCCATGTTGGGGATAGCGCGGGTAGTGAGGGCAGAAAGCCGTTGTCGTTAGTACGAAACTACAGATGACCAACACCGCGACGGCAGTTGAATTCAAATGTTTCATCGCAACTGGGGCAGTTTCGGCAGCTGGTTAGAAACAACGTCAAGGATAGGCTGTGAAATGAACTGCCGAGATGTGGTTGACAAGTAGTGGTTTGTTTGTGAGTTGTGTGTCATCGAACGTCCAATCGGGATTTTTCACTGTGGCGGGCGGGAGATTGTCGTGCCGAGATGTGTGATGTGGAGGACTTCGAATGACGGTGACGTCACCAAAAAGTGAGACACAGACAGACAAACGGACGTGAACAGGCCGGAAGGCAAGCCGAGCCCTCCATCCTAGTCCAGCGCGCGCAAAAAGGCGAAGAAGGAAGAACGAACATCATCTGCTTGTTCTCGCGATTGCGTTTTCTTCTCATGCCGGCACCGACCTTTGGCAACGATAGTGATGGCCGATGGCTAACCATATCTTCACATCCTCATTTGCTTTCAATTGGTCTGGATAGCACCGAAGCCTTTGTCTCTATTACCCCTCCTCTCCCCTCAACGATTCCCTCCACCTCAAATATGAAGATTGCAGCGACGTATCTTTCGCTTCTCGTCGCCGTCGGCCAGGGCGGTACATTCGTTGACTCCTTTGGGGTGATTCGACCGCCCATTACAACTTTCTCCAAGGCATCAATTAACAGAGGCACGTTTCTCCAATACGGCCCGGAAAGTGCTAACGACAAAAACCTAGTCATAACCTCGCCTGTCTTGCAGCAGGTCTACCCAGCGATCCTGAAATATATGGATGAATATGGTCATCCCAACATTCCCCTAGGCTCCAAAGAGGGCCGACAATGCCAAACACTTCGACGTCTTCATATTCAAAACAAATTGACACCAGAAGAAGTGGAATGGTTGAACTCTCTCGGTTTCGCCTGGCACTCGATGGAAGAAGTTTACAAGTACGCCGATTTTAACGAATTGTTCCAACGCCTACTGGACTATGAAGCGCGTCATCCCGAAAGTAATTTCCAGATTCCCAAGAAATGCAACGAAGACCCGGAACTAGGTGCCTGGGTTACCGGTATCCGACGACTGGGTAAGGATGGAGTAAATCCCGAGCATGAACGCCGCCTGGATTCGATTGGCTTTGCCTGGAAGTCGACTAGAAAATGCGGAAGCAAATTTATGGATCAATATCGTGCTTTGAGCGAAAGAGCGGAAAAGGAGAGTATTGAAACTGTCATGGCCGATGAAAAGACAGTCAAATGGATCCAGGCACAGCAGGAAGCCTTGAAGCGCGGCAGCTTGAGCCAAACGCGAGTGCATTATATGGGGCAGCTGTTTGGCGAATCTTGGACCACAGTTGGAAAGGAAATCGGGATGTAAATGCGCCTTTCTTCATTCGACTTTTTACACATCACCCTTGTCGCCGATGTTCCGACCGAGGCCAAATGCATAATTTCGACTTTGCTGTATGCGATGAGAAAGAGTCCAGTACGTTTGCTTTCTAATTTTTAAAGCCTTTCTTTATAGTTGTTTTTGTCCCAAAGTAAGAAAGGACGCTTTGATCTCTTCTTCGTTACGCCACCCATTCCGCACTGCTGCTTATGGATCCATCGGGATCTCTACGTTTAAGGCGTCGTTTCTTCAGCTCTCGGGCGGTCAAGGTAGCTTCAATTTAGACAGCCACTCTAGTCGTGAAGTACTATTGATAGAGGACTTTCACGTTGACAGGTGACAGGTATCACTCCGGTGAGCTAAGAGATCGATCCTCTTCGATCGTCAAGGTAGTTGTTAAGTGGATGGTGCGTTTTCTACGCTGCTTTCTCCATGATCGGTATGTTAGGAGTGTGTATTTTCGCCGACTTCTTTGATCAAAATTCTGGCGAGCGCGCTCCAATTGGCCTAGCGCGCCCGCCTGGTCAGTGTTCTCATATCCACACTACGAGGATCCGTTACCATGTGACATCAGGAGAGATGACGATGACGATGACCGCCGATGCTTCAAGGCAAAAAGTTCAACCGAACGACAACAAGCTACCCGAGACTTTTATTAGTTTGCTTTCTACGATCGCAGGTTGTCTCAGGCGTCAATTGAGTCTGTGTTCGAAGGTAGCGATGGCCCGTTCAAAGCAAAACAAGAGTCAAACGAAAAAGGTCGATGGCAAATATCGACAAGAAACAAGGGAGGAACGTCGTCTCCGACTAAAGCAGCAAGAAGAGGCACGGGAAGTAAGTACGACGCACATCGCTTGGGTGATTGACCTGAAACATCTGGTATTTGCTAATATGCTGAATATTCTGGTCTTTCTTTTCAGCAATGCGTCAAACTTTTGCCATATGCTGGAGGGGCAATGTTGGTGTTCATGATCATGTTCGCAATTTATGTCAGATCAGTACCCCCAGTGAAGATTCCCAAGCCTGAACCGCCCATAATCCAAGTCACCCCTGACTTCATGAATATTGATACGCAGACTGTTGGGAAAGAACCCGTGCTGGATACCGCAACAGGGGAAGTGAAGGTAGAAACCGAACCTGAGCCGGCTTCAGAGCCTTTCGTCGAGGCGGCGGCCACTGAAGAAACCATTGAACTATGAGAATTCAATAGCAAAAAAGGAAATGAGCCGAACATGCGCTACATCCAATTATCCTGGGGGCAGTAGAGCTAATAATAGTAGTAATCCATTACTTAGCCCAGCGGGATCGTCCGGGTTGTTACGGTTATCGGAAGTTTAGTACAATGCAAAAGGTTCCGCATCTGTGAATGGAATGTATTCATCCGGACCGTAGACTCCATGATAAACTTTCAGGTCCTTCAATGTCACGGTTCCGCCTCGTTTGCCAAACAATGTACTCGTGCCATCTGGAAATCGTTCGTAGTAGCTTCCCAACTTGCTGCGGGCAACTTTTGGATTCTGGCTGTCCAATGGAATGACAAGCGAATCTGCGCCAAAGGACGGGCCACTTTCTGGCAAATCCTGCTGTGCTAGACTTGGTCCTCCAACTTTGCGCAGCTTTGTTGGTAGCTCTGACAATCCTCTTTTGTACACAAAAAGAAACGCAGCGATGGACCCTCTCGCCTCCCCATATCCTACCCAACCTTTGGGATTATCTACAGGCGCAAAGGCATGTTAGTGTTCCTCGTGTTTCACCATGTCGCCCACCTCTAGGTTGACTGAAGTCACGACTTACATCCACCGCAAACAAGACCATCCGACGTCGTGCACACAACCAGACCACCGCCTAGCTTGTCAACCTTCCGGTGAAAGGCATCAGCATTCCATCCATCCTTATTAGCAGAGTAGGTAAGCTTTAGAGCCCGGAACTCTAAGTTGGTGTTCTTCAGTAATGGCCTCAGCGCCGCCATTTCCGCGTTATCTGAAGCAACTGGCTCGGCAAATTGATCGAGGACTGCTGGATATTGTTCCGGGAACCGCTCTATGCAACGAGAGTCCAGCCCAAAATGAGCAATTTAAACGATCAGAATCCATATGGAAGGTATACTCGAAACCATCCAGCATGGTTGCGCGAGGAAAGAAACGAAACAACAGCCTTGAACTCACCCATGCCAAACCGCTTCATACCCATCGGTGTCTCTTCCTTCTCGCCAAAGAAGAACGAAAATATCTTGTCAACTGGATCATCTGAGGAGGTTGGACTCGTCTCTTCTGTGTTCTCTTTCGATTTCGACTTTTCATCTGGGTCATTTGGTTTCAGAAAGTCGAAAAGATACCGACGACTGGTCGTCGTCGTCGTCGTCATTGTAGCAGCGTACCCCACAACAGATCGGAACTGACTGCCAATAGGGATAAACGCCATAGTCACTTGGAAAAGCACCAGCAAGACGGCGCAAGAAAAGACTGACCCGCTCATTCTTAAATTCAAGTGCGACATTTTAATTTCGGGTCCTAGGTGAGGCGATGATACTCGTCAGCAAATGATACTGGCACAACAGGGAAAAGCTTGCATTCATAAAAAACTTTTCCGTCCCAAAATCATATCATGCCCAATCTTACTTACTTTACTGTGTTCGAATCAAATGCGATATCTGTCGCAAGAGTAGAGAAGCGGGGTAGTACCAACACTCTTACTTCTGTAGTCGCTTTCGTCCATGTTGGCGGGTGGCTTTCTCTTTTTTTGCTTGAAGGGGGCCGCGATCTTTGCGCGCTTGTGTGGCGCGCCGGCGGGTCTCATCTATGAATGCAATAGTTTTCATACATTGGCATATTATGTATGTACGTAGCAGTCAATCTATTTCTTGTCCTACGTTTCTTCCCACGGAGTTAATTAGCCGTAGGACAAACACATGGACGATTCTGATTGGCCCATGGATAAAACGGTCGTTTTATGGGGCAATCGTTCAGGAATCTTAGCACGTGGCGTGTTATGGAGAACTAATTACCGTCGAGGGTCCCAGGATCTCGTCCAACTTTTCCCACGATTCCTCAATTCTTGTTGAATATGCCCATACAAAAGCATCGTTTCAAAGCATCTATTAGGCGAGATTTCTTCAACGGACGATCACTTAGAGACGGCATTCGGGCGGGCTTTCGCTTCTCAAGATAATCATACGATGAAATTCCGGAACCTTTTGGCGTTCAGTACCACGGACAGCGATAGGCCGGAGGAATTGCGAACTTTTGGAGTCCTTTGGGAAGGTCATCCCATCGTTCAAACAAGAAAGGTTTGGTTTTGTACTGTATGATAGTGTCGACGAGTGCTGTAGGCCTCCTCTCCTTGATGACCCAAGAAAGATATCTCGTAAAGATTTCAAAAGATTGCTATATTCCATAGTCCGAAGAGTTTGGAGATCCATCAAACCTTTGGCCACTGAACAACGAGTCGATACTCGTGTAAATGCCGCTTCACAAGACCACAGAAGACAAGCGATTGCAGCTGAAGCGACCCCAGGCCGAGATGCAGGATGGCAGCATGAGAGAAGAATCACATTATGATTACCGAGAGCTTTACTCGTTTTCGAAGAAGAGTGGATCCGGAAGTTCTAGGTCGCTTTCGTCTCACACCACCAATCGATCCTCTGCCACCTGTCCAGTTTCCAATACCACCACAGCCAAGGAAGAAAAGAAGTTCCAGAAACGCAAGTTCCGGGCATTTGCGAACTGGTTGATGAAGTTTCTCGAGCGAAAAGATCCTCGGGTATTCGGGGCTGCGCAAGAAGTTATTAAAGATTGTGAACGACGCAAGGAGAGAGGAGAAGCCGGTTACGAAAGCGTCACGGACAGCTTGAAAAAGCCCCTTCGAGAAGTCGTCGGACGCAGGTACTGGAGGGAGGCACAATTCCATGTAGATTCGCTTCTATTTGCGGGTGAACCTTCCTTACAGCGGATTCAAGCGTCTTCTAGTGACTCCGATTCGTCACTTGAGAACATGAATTTGCCGGCGGTTCAATACTGCGATTCTGGGTTATCGGGCCAGTTTGCCAGACAATCGATCAATCGTCGTCCTCCGCCGCCTCCCCTGATGGAAGTATCCCCGTTTGCAATGACTGACGCATGGAATCTTGGCGAAGAAAAGAAGATCCGTCGGGAGCGTTTTTACATGCTGCTACGTGTTCTGATGAAATACCTGGAAACGAGGGATCACGAGCTCTATCTTAAGGCAAAGGCGGCGATCAATGAATGCGTGGAGCGAAACGATAAGAAGGAAGGTGGTTTTGAAAACCTT
The DNA here is from genome assembly GCA_951394045.1 of Nitzschia sp. DOCU1. Taxonomy (NCBI): domain Eukaryota; phylum Bacillariophyta; class Bacillariophyceae; order Bacillariales; family Bacillariaceae; genus Nitzschia; species Nitzschia sp. DOCU1. The sequence goes on from OX595989.1 coordinate 1,004,197, forward strand.
TCTACAAATATCAAACGAGCTGTCAAGCAAGTTGTAGGAGATACAAACTGGAGGCGAGCAGAATCCTATCTCGCCAAAGGGATTCTGCAACAGGCGATTACGATTGAAACCGAAGAGAAAAGATGCCGAAATCAACAAGCCCTGACGGTGATTAGTCAGCCAGTTCCACATGTGTTCCACCAGGAGCCTTATCCAGCCCAGGAAACGGTCAATGTCCTAAGCCAGAAGGTGGGCGAGGACGAGGAATCCACGGGGGAAGTACAAGAGTTCTTTGTGAACGTATGCCAGGTGTTTTCGTCTTCAGCAAAGCGCACCATCGAAGAGCAGACTAACAAGATCTCTACCACGACTGCCAACTTTTGTCTCCCGCTAGCTGATGAAGACATTGACGTCGAGCCAATGTGCTTCGCTGGTAAGCGAAGACGTTTGCAGGCCTCATCCCTTTTCGCCCCTTACCCCCCGAGACTATAGTGTTTCGCATTATTTTTGAAATAAGATGGTAGTTAAAGCTAACAAGAAATACTGGTAGTCCTGGGCAACTCAATCGGCAATCGTAATAAGTGTGTGCTACCATTATTTATGTTCAGACATAGGGAATGAATTGCCACGACAAGAGACTTATATGTTTGGTCCCAACCCAAATCCCTGTGATACTTTAGCTGCTGCAGTGCAGTATTTATGTGGCGCTGCGGCCGCTGCATAAGTCATTCATTCATCGCGAAGAAACAGTTATTTTAATACAGTTCCATGAAAGCGCGGAATGAAAAACCGAGATATGCCCGATTGCGCCGGTTTTATTGCTTCTTTGTTGCGGAGCTTGGTGCCGCCAGTTCTTTGGGCCTCGAACGATAGCAAACCTCGAGAACCCATTGCAGCATCTATCATTTGTGATCCCCTACCCTGCAACACTTTGTTGAGTCGATCGTCTGACAATCCAACCTTCGTCATAGAGCCGACGTATCTGTGGATCGACGATTGGATGCGATAGACAACCTTTACGATGAATGAAAGTGCAGTTTCGGAGGCCCAACATGATGACGCCAAATCTTCGGGCGGGGTTTGGTGGAACTCTAGCGGCATGTCGGCTGAAGCACCTCAGCCAAATCCATGCGGTAGCCATTTCATGGGGATCATTAGCGGCCATAAACGATCCTCTGAGCCAAAAGAAGATGATATGGCGTCTCTGATTGCGAAAGAGCTCAATCAGCTTAGTCTCAAAGAACGATCACATTTGTACGAAGAACTTCATGGTGTTGCTTCGACGCCAAGGGACAACGAAACCCCCGAAAGAATAAAGGAATTATCGGAGCAGCTTTTGCAAGAAGTGAAGCGCATAAGAGAACGTTCAGCCTTTGACAAGGCAATGTTTCTGTCGCCAAGTTACGTGAGCGATCCGGATTTTCTCGCGATGTTTCTCCGAACTGACGATTACAATCTGAAGTTGGCTGCGAGACGACTCGTGCGGCATTTTCATCACAAGCTAGAACTTTGGGGAGAGGCAAGGCTAGGAAGGCCCATTGTATACGATGACTTGGATGACGACGATAAAGAGGCGATGCTGGCTGGGCGGATACAAATTCTGAAAAATCGAAGAGACATGGCTGGGCGGATAGTTCTCTACGCGGCGGAAGGTGAATCTCGGTATAAGAAACCCGTGAATCAGGTAAGCTCTTTTAAGGGGAGGGGGATATTGTCCTGTCATGCCATCGATACCTGCTTACCACACGATTTTCTAGATTCGGGCTTCTTGGTATCTTTTTATGAGATACATAGCCACCGACTTGGATGGTCAGCTCAAGGGCGTGGTAATGGTCCGTTATGCGGTAGAAGCAAGTCTCTTTGATCCTCGGGACGCCGAGTTTAAGCGACAATGTGCATGGATGCCAGGTGCCGTTCCCTTGAAAGTGATGGCCTATCATTTTTGCTATAACGATGCTACGGCTTTGCCCGCCATGGCTCTAACCCAAATGATGATGGGAATGGCATGGCGAATTCGTTTCAGGGCTCACTATGGTACGCATTCCTTTTCTGTACATCCGCTCAATAACTGGCGTAGCTCACTCTTCTGTTTCTTTAATTTAATCTCACCAGGTTCCTACCTTGAATGTCTATACTCTTTAATGACATTCGGTATTCCAAAGGAAATAATACCGGTTCATAGCGTCGATGGACGTCCGATGGTAGAAGAATTTCTGGCTGACCACGAGAAACATGTTCAAAACGAACGAGCCAGTGTGCTGAATGAAACAGGTAGAATTCTGCTTCCACGGGAAAACGATGTCCTTCTTGGTCGAGGCAGGCCGTATCAGGAATTTCCTGGCAATCGACGCCTTGCGGATATTATTTTTGAACGAAAAGATGAATACAAAGATTCGGGGAAACTGCACAAAACAGAGCTCACGAACACGATACTGACGCAGATCAAGGCCTATGGTGGTCGATTCCTGAAGAAGTCCGATGACGGAGACTATTGGGTGGTGGTTACCGATGAAGTCGCCCGAGAAAAAGGTGAGACAGGTCATACTTATGTACACCCCCGGTTCCAATCGCTTGCTTATATGCTGTTGCCTGCCTATGTAGTGAGTCATGGCTTTCGGACCAAGACGAAAAAGCAGGACGAATCGTCTGCTGTTGTGTCCTTATTTGGTTTGGCGGATCCACCTCCAGAATTGCGCTCTTCTGAAGATTCCAACACTGAAATAAGCGCTTCTGGAAGACCCAAAAAGGCCAGAATCGTTGAAGCAGTGTGATGAATTGTGGAAAATGATGGAAGATTTTGTATTCGGGTTGAATGGTAGTAGTCAGCGCCCGACACCTAGCACTTGTTTGATTGGACCACCCTTCGATGATCCCGATTTTCACTTGTTCTGTTTTCTGATTTCGATGAGAAGAGTGCTGCACCATCTCCCACGGTACCTGCAATGGAACTTTTGGGGGGTATATTGTCACTCCTTCGAAGGCGAGCTGTGACGTCCCGATAAGTCACCCTGTTCGCTCGTCGGGAGTCAAGCATAGGATTCTGCCGTTGTGAGGGAGAAACCATTCCATCCAGGCTGGGGTAAAATTCTGCGGATTGAGGTTCTACTGCGCGAGCGATAACGCTCCCACGTAAACCGACCTCCGTTGAAACAGCAATTGCAGGAAACTGTAGGCCATCAATAGGACGATAGGTAGGCCGTCTGATGGCGTAGTCCGAATACCTGGTACTGAACATAATCATATTTCCGATAGTATAGTTCTACTGCTACAAGTGCTTCTACCTACGACCTTCCTTCCTGTTGACTGTTATAGATAGTATAGTAAAAGAAGCGTAGAGTATGTCGTCGTAGTCAAGTACGACTATTTTACGGATGGAGAGAAGAGAAATGGTGCTACCGGTAGTTGCAAACGACCAATTCGATCCAAAAGCATCGAAATCTACGTAACGCACACGCCCATACTCTCGTCAACAGCATCACTGGTATCCTCACACATACTCTCATCGCAGAGCAGCATTCTTCACTTTCGAGCTTCGGTACAAGAAAACCCATTTCAATTTGAAGTCGTCTGGCTTACAAAAGCCACCCCACTTACATCAGGCACTTAGAGAGAGCATTGGTATATTTGGGTTGAATAGCGCACATTTTTACAATGGACAAGCCGGAGAGGAGTGAGGAGTCAACAGAAAGAGGTCGGCCCCGCTCAAACGGAGAAAAGAAGGCATCGAAGTCGGGGGGCGGCGATGAAGATCACCGTAAATTAAAGCGAAAGAAGAAAAGGAAGTCTTCCAGCAGGAGAAAAGAGGATGATCTTGATACTGGGGAGGATAGTGATTCATCCGAATCTTCCAGTCGAAGCAGCGTCAGCAGCAAAGATCGCAGAAAACGCAAGCGCGACAAGAAGAAAAAACACAAGAAACATGAAAAGTCAAAGCGACGCAATTATGGCGATAGCGATGATTCATCTTCCGAAGACGAGAGGCGGCAGCGGAAACGGAGAAAGAAAAAGAAAAAGCGAAAAAGCCATGGTGACAGTGATGATGACGAGCCGACAGTGAGGAGAAGTGTCATTACAGGCAAGAAGTTGAAACTTCATGTGGAGAAGACCAAGGAAGACTTAGCTCAAGAAGAGGCGAGGAAGAATCTGCTGCAGTTTATGAACTCGTCCTACAAATAGTTCAAGCTTTTCTCTCTAGCTACTAGACACTACTGTCGTTTAGAGCTACGCATGTCACCGCGCTTTGATGCCCGTGGTACTGACGCACTACCTCTCCGCTCCTCAAGTTCCATAACCGTGCTGTTGCATCACTGGAAGCTGTCACCAAATAACTAGAATCAGCGCAGAATGCGGCGTCCCATACCCACTTGGAATGGTCGTGCAGATTTTGCGAGAGCTCCCAAGTGGAAGTATCCCAAAGTTTCGCCGTGCCATCAGATCCTGTTGTACACAGATGTCTACCGTCTGGTGCAAGCACAGCATGGAGACAAAATGATCCCACTTTCGGGTGCGCTCGAAACTTTGTCAAAGGCGCCCCTTCGTAATCAGTTGTTGCTGGATTCCATACGTAAACAGTCCCGTGGTTGCTGACTGCCACCATGGTTCGAGCATCTTCCGTAATATCCACAGCTTGAATTGCCGTCTGTATTAAGCAACCACCAGTTTGACCAGCACCTGGTTGTAGTTGATATAATAGCCCCTGACTCTTGCCATGCGATGGGCTGCTCGTGTGGCTGCCGCTGTAACTTCCAGATCCACTCAGATCCCAAACTTTGACTTTTCCGTCCGCATCTCCAGATATAATCTCGTCTCGATCTACCCTCAATGCAACAGAACGCACAGGCGCTTTGGCATCGAAGCTTCTCGAATAAGTAGGATTTCTTAAGTCCCATAATTTGATCGTCCCATCTTCGGATCCGCTGTAAAGATACCGTCCATCGCGTTGGAATCCAAAAGAAGTGACACTTGATGTATGGCCTTCCAATGTCAAGACAGGTTGCTGGTGCTCATCATTGGCGATTTCATAGAGGCGAATATGAGGATTTCCACCGGCAGCCAGGAACTGCTTGTCGGGTGTAATTTCCAGTTTGTTGACTTGGCTGTCAGGATACTTGAGAACCCGACTGCATATCCCGCTTGGTGCTTCCCAAAACCTTATTTTATGATCATATCCAGCTGTAGCAAGAATAACCGACATTTTAGATAGTTCAAGGTTGCGGGGAGATGCTGCAACCTATTGACCATGATACCATCGTCGGTAAATGGAAAAGGTGTGGATTCGACCGTGGGCCTCTTTTGATCCTGCTTCCATGGAGACGCCAGCGTGCCGACGGTTATTTTGGCGGGAAATCAATGGTCAGGTGAGTCAAATTCGTTCGAATCACGAATGCGTCCCGTGGGGGCAAGTACGCACTTTTCTTTTCATGATTTTTTCTGTGGTCGGCATCACAGGCTTCACTATCGACCATCACCTCCTCTGCGTCATGCCGAGGGAACACCGCATAGATCATTTTCATTTCGAAAAGCAGATTAATCCATTTATATTTGTTGATTGGGAAGAACTTTTGCCGCTTTCTGCTGCCAGCTGAGTCCAAGGAGGAAACGAAATTTTGTTTATCGTGCAATTCTGTCCCCGTCCAAAATTTCGACGAAGAGACCATCGGCAGACGAATTGAGTTGAATAAACAGATCGAATTTGCATCTACAAGAGCATTACGCGAGAGTGACAATGATGACGCCAACATCAAATTCATTGGTTATCTGCCTGATATGCCTGACTCTACCCGTTTGTCACGGCTTTGTGCAACAAACCAACAAGGCGTTCGGCATCTTTCCTCCATCGAAAGCTCAGCTTCAGCCGACGGCTCTCAAGCTGTCGTACTTTTCTATTGATGTTTCGAACTCTGGTCCTGGAGGTGCTCCGGTGCACACCCTTACAATCGATTCGTTGCCCGGAGACCATATTGTCGACGAAGATGGAATGACTCAACCCATTGTTCTACAGACTGGAAAGATTGGAAGACAGGCAGCAGGGGCGGTCACATTGACGCGAGGAGAGACCGTCCTTTATGCGACAGCAGCAAGAGACGAAGAGCCAAAAGCTGGGCTAGACTTTTTGCCATTGAGCGTGGAACATCAAGAACGTTTCAGTTCCGTCGGTCAAACTTCGGGGGGATACAACAAACGGGATGGGCGACCGGCCGAACATGAAGTTTTGACATGTCGTTTGATTGACCGACCACTCCGCCCTCTGATTGCTGATGGATGGAGACACGAGACGCAGCTCTTGTCTTGGGTTCTAAGCTACGATGGGCTTCGTTCATGTGACCCATTGGCAATCATCGCCTCGGCTACAGCTTTGTTTCTTAGTGATATTCCACTCTACAAGCCTGTGGCGGCTGCAATGGTCGGATATGATACCGAAAACGACAAATTCCTTTTGTACCCTACACATGCTGAAATGAAGAATTCTACACTTCAACTTATTGTAGCTGGTACGAAGGACGCGGTATTGATGATTGAGGGCGCCGCCAACTTCCTACCTGAATCTACGATGGTTCGTGCTGTCACTTTTGGTCATGAGGCCATCAAGGCCATTTGCGAGGCAGTAGAAGAGCTAGGCAAAGTTATGAGCGTGGAAAAGAAAACAGACACTCTCGTTTTGCCACCCGAAGGACTTCAAGAACGAGTGGACGCGCTCATGGCTGCTAAGGTCGACAAGATGTATGAAGGTGGAGGTACCAAGACAACCCAGGGGCCCATAATGAAGGCTTTGAAGGAAGAACTGAAGGAGACTCTCAAAGAGCAGGATGGTGAGGATGCGGACTATACAAGCAACGATATTAGTGATGCATTCAAAGACCTCTTGTGCCGTCGCATGTTTGCACGGGCGCAGGCGACTGGAAAGCGCTGCGATGGTCGTGGTCTCGAAGAAATTCGAGATCTCACCATGGAAACTGGATTCCTTCCCCGCACTCATGGCTCCGCTATCTTTACTCGCGGACAGACCCAAGTTGTTGCCACGGCTACCCTGGGTGATTCTAGTATGAGACAGAAGATTGACAAGCTTGACGGTCTCGAAGAGAAAAGGTTTTACCTGCAATATTCCTTCCCACCCAGCTGTGTCGGCGAGACTGGTCGTGTGGGTACACCCGGTCGGCGTGAAATTGGACACGGTAATCTTGCGGAACGGTAAGTCTGCAGTCACGCGAATGGGTATGATCAATATCTCCAGTTATTCATAACGCATGTATTCGAATTCAGAGCCCTTGTTCCAGGTCTGCCTTCGGAGAAAGAATTCCCATACACTATTCGAGTTGAGTCGCTTGTAACGGAATCGCATGGCTCATCATCCATGGCCAGTGTTTGCGGTGGATGTCTTGCGCTAATGGACGCTGGAGTACCCGTCAAGAGCCCTATTGCCGGTATCGCCATGGGTATGCTCTTGGGTGACAAAGCGGGAGTATCCGACGATAATGCCATCATCGTATCTGACATATTGGGAACGGAAGATGCTTTGGGAACTATGGATTTCAAAGTAGCCGGAGACCGCAACGGTATTACTACCTTTCAACTGGACATCAAGTGTGAAGGACTCTCCCTCGCAACTATGGAGCGCGCTTTGGAACAAGCAAGAAAGGGGAGACTGCATATTTTGGATGCCATGGACAAGGTTCTGGCGAGCCCACGAGAAGAGCTCCCGTCAACTGTACCCAAGCTTGCAACGTTTTCCGTATCCCCGGATAGCATTGGGAAGATTATTGGTCCAGGTGGCAAACAAATTCGAGCCATCATCGAGGACTTTAGTTTAGAGAACATGGACGTGGACGACGATGGTAACGTTCAACTATCTTCGTTTTCAGTGGAAAAACTTGCAGAAGCGGAAGATTTTGTCAAGCTTTTGGTTGGTGGTGGTGGTCCCAAGGGCCGCGGCAAGAGAGAAGAGCGTCCGCAGTACGTTGGACCAGAGCCAGTGGAAGGCGAAGTCTACAAAGGAAAGATTACGGGTGTTCATGCATTTGGGGTTTTCTTGGAGTTCATGCCAGGGGCCGAAGATGGTTCCACTCCCGGTTTGGAGGGTCTTTGCCACGTCTCGGAACTTGCAACAGAACGAATTCGCAACTGCGAAGGGTTCGTGAAGAGTTTGAACGTTGAGGAATTGGATGTAGTTTATCTAGGGATCAACAATGCTGGCAAACGACAGCTGAGTCGGAAGGCTTTCTTGGAGGGAAAGACTGGTGCGAATGCTCCAATCAAAACGAAGCAGTCCAGTGACCCTCCTCCGCCACCACCTGCCATGTCAGACGACGAGCTCGATGTGATCGCCAAAGCAATAGAGGGCATTCAAGACTAATAGTAGATCAACCAAAGTCGCTATTGGGGTTTTATTATAAAGGTTGTTACCTAGCCGATTTTCGTCTAGCAGCGAACAATAGTATAACAACCATATGACTCCAGGATTGGGTCGCAGTCGACCCAGCGACCGGACGGCACAGACTGCATCGCTCCGACTATCATGAGATAAGCATACTTGTTGCTATAGTTTACTAGCCGATTTTCGACTAGTAGTGTAGAATAGTCTAACATCCACATGACTCCATGATTAGGTCAGTCACACCATTTACCGAACCGCACAGAACCTGCATCGGGCATCATCATCATCTCGGCATAGAGTCGACCAAATTGACCAAGTTGAAGAAACCCCCGAATGTTTCTCCCCCCTCGCTTCACCACTTTTGATGGGCACCAAAATTGACGGGGGCTCCACTGCCCGGCCACCGACCATGACGGTTCATCATGTAGCACCAGCACAAAAAAAAGACTCCTCCCATCAACAGCACATCGGATCGGATCGTTTGCTTGTCCGATTTGAGCACTGCCAGGCGACTTTACATTTTGTAGGGGCATCATTGACATACCACATTGCGACTTTTGCAAGGTTTCAAGCAGCGTACGGAAGGCAGTGATGAGAAATCTTGGGTCTATCGTCGGGTCGGCGGCCCTTTGGCTCTGCAGCAGCATTGTTGCGGACGCCTATCCAATGATTATTGAGATACCAGAGGAGACGGAGAAGGTAAGATTTTGCGCTTTCACCTTCTCGATCATTTGAATACGATCCTAGTAGTTCTAACATTATGTTGCCTGACGTGCTGCTGTTATCATGGCCAGTGTGTCCATTTGACTGTCCCTCAAAATGACGATGCACACGTGATATTCTTGGCAATCCCTAGCTTGGCCGCCGAGGAGGACGGAGAGAATCCTGAGTGGCCCCAGGAGCAACGTGAGATGGAGGAATTCTTCGTGCATCAAATGGCCGAAATGCAAAAGTACAAAGTCCGTGCAGCGCTTCCCCGAAACTTTCCTGAAAAACCGGGAGAACGTATTTCCACATTGATGCAAAAGTTTTTGGCTAAATATGACGGGGATCTCAAGGCGGGATGCAAAATTGTAATATCCAACCCACAGTCGACAGCGAGCCGCACTGTGGAAAGTTTTTGGTTTACTCCGATCGTCATAAATCATATCCGAAAGTCAGTCCGGAGTCGAGACGATGTCGGAAATAAGAATCCATTGGAGGGGTTCGAAATGTGCTTTGAAAACACGAGCGACAGGCCTCCTATGCTAATGGTGGTAGAATCGGTTCTTGTCAGTGAAGCGTCTTTGGAAGCGGAACAGAATGACGACAAGCCCGTTTTTGAAAGCTCCAGTTTGACGCCCTTGGCGGAACAACTGGCGGAAAGTATCGACTCGGCGAATTCCGTCTTGAATGAAATGCGATACATGGAAGGCCGTGAACGCCGCATGCGTCAAACAGCGGATAGTATCAATGCGCGAGTGAAATATTTCTCGTACATTTCGGTCATTGTGCTGATTGTGGTGACCTACGTTCAAGTCACTTATTTGAAGCGATACTTCCGCAAGAAGAAGCTGTTATAAGCACCAGACTACTACTAACAAAATAGAAGACCATACCCATTCTTTACCAATGCTACTACAATGTAAGAGCTTGCATTTGATTTCGTTTTCTTCTAGCGATGATGCGGCGAGGGTGAAGTATACCTTGAGTCCAGCAGCACTGTATGTCTGCCCCGGGATGTGCTGGGAACTAAATTTCTCTATTGAGCTGTGGAGGCCTGAGCCTACCCTTGAGGCATGAATGCATTGCCACTTTGAAAAAGTCGTCGGAGCAGCTTTAAGGCATTGTCATTTCCAAGTTCTCGCCACAATGGTCCGTTCGGACGCCGACTAGCGTCGCCGCACCTATAGCAAGAGACAGAAAGAAGAAAAACTCTTGCAACGTGAGTACTATCTAATCGCTTCCGTTCTTTCATATTGCTTGTTTCATTAGGATCAACAAATGACGGGTGGGGCAAAGAGAGTTGCATTCTCTCCTTTAGGAATTTCCATCGTTTGCAATATAACTAATGCCAATGGCAAGGTTGGTGATTAAAAATGCCGCCTTGTCGGCGACGGGTCCAACCACCATTGGTGGTATTATTCTATCCCAAAGAAGAAGAAGCTATTGGATCCTGGAGGTAAAATCCACAAACGTGGACTCCCTCTCTCTCGTCCAACAACGTGAACACTTCGCACGGGAATGAAGAGTAAACACTCAATGGTTCCAATTCGAAATCTCCACTTACAACACAAAATGGAGAGTAGTCACTCTCAAAGCCGCAACACTTAGTCACGCGTCGTCAACATAGCTCTCTCAGACTACATCTTCATTTTGCAAACAGTAACGAGGCCTTTGATCAAAAAAGGATATCATCTACCTCAAGATCGAAGCGATGAGGCATGCGAACTCGTGACTGATGACATGACGAAGGAAGATACAGTATCGATACCGGTAAACGAAGTGGGTTCGCCGACTCGCATCGCCCTCCCGCGCAATGACCAGCGTTTAACGGTCCTCATTGGTCAGTCAGTAGGTTTTTACGTAAAGATTCCACGTTGACCTGCCCGCTCGTGCGTGCAATGCAGGAGATTTGAGTTTGACCGTCGCACGTTCAAACAGACCTTGGAAGAACCTGCCGCCGCGCACTGCATCGTAGCGGGAGGTGATAGTAAAGGCAATGCTTGCTGCTGCCGTGTTGTTCTCTCCTCCGAATAAAGTCACGCCAAAGACTGAGGTTGTGGTTGTTGTGTAGAATCATCATCTTCCCTCTCTTGTTGCGTTGAGTATCGATCGGTGTGTGGTCGCTTTTGTTGTTTAGACAATAGGAATGTTGTTTCAGCGCTTGTTAGTGGCGTTGCTGTGGGGATCCGCCGCCGTCATGGTGAACGGGGATACCCACCCGAAAGTCAAGGCGAGAAATATGCCGAAACCTCCTCCTCGTCACGTCCTTGCGACCCATGAGCAGCTCAAAGACAAGACTTATAAGAAGTTGGAGGATCACAAGCGTTTGAATCGTTTTGAAAAGAAGGAAGTCGCCAAAGCGGAGCTGGAGACTTACAAGGACCTTCGCAAAAAGGGCTTTGATGAAGTCTCCAATACGGCCGAGGCGGCCATGTTGCGAAACTACCGTTTGCGAAACAAGAAGAAGCGAGGCTTTCTTCGAAAGAAGGAGTCCAGTCTCGCGGCTGTTTTGTTTCCCGGTGTGTCGCCTGAGGAGTACGAGGACGGCGAGCAAGTCTGGATGTACGCCGACTTGGTGGAGTCCAAGAAGACTCAAGTGCCCTATGAGTTTTACGACTTGCCTGGCTGCCCTGAGCCTTTGGAATCGTCCGCCAAGAAGGCGAAGCGTATGAGGAAAAATCTCGGAGCTCGTCTGCAAGGACATGACATGAAGCCTGCTCCCTTTGAATTGTTCGTCAAGCAAAACAAGGAATGCACTGCGCTCTGCCGCGTCAAGTTGGACGGCAAGAAGCTGCGCTGGATGCGACGACTCATTGAGCGCCAGTACCGCGTTCAGCTCCAGTTGGATAGTCTTCCCGTCTTGATGCGTAGTAAGGAACTTAACTATGCCGTCCGCGGTTACCCCGTCGGGTTCAAGGCTCCTCTGGCTCCTGGACAAGTTCGACCCAAAAGGGACAAGAGCGACGTCTTTGTCTACAACCACCTCAAGTTTGCTGTTACTTACCACGAAGATCCTTCTCAGTTCGAGGGTATCCGCATCACTGGCTTTGATGTGCACCCCGTCAGTATTACTCACGCCATTCCTTCTGGAGCTGTCGGCCCCATGACCAAGGTTTCGACCTGTTCTGGATTTAACGTCGAGAACGACCCCGGCAGGTACTTGAAGCTCGGCTTTGACGATGAATCCGCGGTAGATATCATCTACAGTTATGACGTCCAGTGGATCAGGAACACTATGGAATGGACTGACCGCTGGGATGTCTACCTCGTCGGTTCCCCCGACGATGACATCCACTACTACTCGATTGTCAACTCGCTTATGATTGTTTTGTTCATGACGGGTGCGATTGCCACTATCATGATCCGAACTCTCCGCAAGGATATTGCTGGATACAACGAACTCCAAACCATTGAAGAAGCTCAAGAGGAAACTGGGTGGAAGCTCGTTCACGGAGATGTCTTCCGTCCTCCTTCCTTCTCGCCAATGCTCCTCTCGGTCCTCGTCGGTACTGGAGCTCAAATCGGAGCATCCTTTGTCTTTGCTCTTGTGTTGAGCATCCTCAAGATTACCAACTCGTTGAACAAGGGTCAAATCTTGACCTCTCTCATCTTGTTGTACGTCCTGTGTGGATCCGTCGCTGGATACATTTCGGCGCGTATCTACAAGTTCTCGGAAGCCAAGAACTGGAAGATGAACTCCCTCATGACTGCCACGGGACTTCCTGGTGTCTTTGTGGTCATGTTCTCCTGCCTCAATGTCTTTTTGAGCTTCGCTGGAGCTGCCACCGCGGTCAGCTTTTTGACTATTTTGGTTATCTTCTTGCTCTGGGTGTGCGTTTCGGCCCCCTTGGTCTTTGTTGGAGCCTTTATTGGACTCAAGGCACCTGTCATTGAAGTGCCAACCAAGACGAACCAGATTGCCCGCATTGTCCCCGAGAACGCCTGGCACATGAGCCCCATCTTGACCATGTTGATGGGAGGCATCTTGCCCTTTGGATCGGTTTGCATCGAACTGGCTTTTATCATGTCGGCTTTGTGGTTGCACCAAATCTATTACGTCATGGGCTTTTTGTTGGCTGTTTTGGGTATTCTTGCTGCCACTTGCGCACAAGTCAGCATTGTTTTGTGCTACTTGCAACTGTGCGCCGAAGATCACCGCTGGTGGTGGAAGTCGTTTTGGAACTGTGCCATGGCGGGAGTCTACTTGTTCTTGTACAGTCTCTGGTTCTTGTCGAGCAGATTGGATTTGGTGGGATTCTTGCCGGTAATTGTCTATTTGACTTATATGAGCATGATTTCCATTTGTTTTGGACTCTTTTGCGGGTCTGTGGGATTCCTATCCAGTTTTTGGTTTACGCGTACCATTTACGGTGCCGTCAAGGTGGACTAGTGGGAAGAGCGGGAATCAGGATGAAAAATACTACATTTTCGTGATACACAAACAAATAATAACAAAGTTATAAAGATCCAGTCGACTCAGGTTGCGGAAAAAGGGGAGCACCTCTACTAGGCTTTTCTGTTTCAGCTTTCTATTATTCTCTGTTAAATCGTATATGTAAAGAAGGTCGTCGTCCAAGGCGACGGCGCACAATAATTTATTTTCGTCCCATTCATGACAACTATAGCCCGCTCTTGCTTGATTCCTATTTACCAGCAGTGGTATCGGCCGTGGAAGCAACAGTGGTAGGGGCAGTGGTACCGGCAGTGGTAGCACTAGTGGTAGGGGTAGTTGTACCAGCAGCGTTAGCGACAGTACCACACGTGCAGCACTCGCAGGTAAGATTCGGTGAATCAGTCTCACATCCGACTTCGATGTACATTTCCCTCTCGCATAAACCACTTGGAACGTCACCTTCAATGCCGGTTCCAATGACGTACAATTCTCGCAAGGTATTCAAGTTTTCCAGTTCGGTGGGAATGGTGCCGCCCAAATCAGGGTTCAAGGCGACATCCAAAATGACCAGATTATCCAAGAATCCAAATTCAGAGGGCAGCGTTCCAGTTAAAAGATTCTCGAAAATGTCAAATCGAACCAAGTTGTCCAAGAAGCCCACCGACTCGGGGATTTGTCCAGTGAAGCCAAAGAACGGCCCATTCGTCACGGCGTTGGTGTTGAGACGAACCTCAACGAGTGAGGTCAAGTCGCCAATGTTCGAAGGGAGCTCACCGCCCAAAAAGTTGAAGGAAAGGTCCAGAATCTGCAAATTTCCTAGACCGGTGATTCCCTCAGGCATGACTCCACGCAGTTCATTGCGGGACAAGTCCAAGATTGTGAGACCCCCGAGATTGATTATGGAATCGGGGATACTACCATCAAACTGGTTGCTGGACAAGATAATCTCGCCTATTTCATCGAGACCGCAAAGAGAGTGTGAGCATGGTGTTTGTGCCCAAATGCGACCACATTGAGCTGCTACTTACGCAAAGCTGTCATTGCTCCAATATCAGAAAGGATGTTACCTGTAAGCGCGTTGCCACTCAAATCGAGGTTCTCCAAAACAGTCATGACCGACATTGAAGACGGAAGCGCGCCAGTCAATCCGTTTCCTCCCAACGACAGCGTGACCAGGCTTTCCATTCCACCGATATCGTCAGGAATGGTCGAAGTTAAATTATTGTTGCCCAATTCTAGCAGCTCTAACCTTGCCAAGAAGGTCAACTGATCCGGAATGGTACCAGACAGGGCGTTGTCATGCAAACTCAACTCCCGAAGGCCATCAATGTCCGAAAGCAAGAACGGGATGGTGCCAGTCAAGAAGTTGTCGTACAGATGAAGAAGAACGAGATTTTCAAGCTGTCCCAGCTGGAATGGGATTGTACCCGTCAACGAGCATCCAGTCAACTTGAGCTCGACAAGATTCGTCATGTTAGCTGTGTAGGCGGGGAAAGGCTGACGCTCCATTCCTTGGGTCGTGGTTCCAATTCGAAAGACCGACAAGAAACTCGCATCCGACATGTCGGGGATGACGCCGGTAAAATCGTTTCCATCGAGGACAAGAAGCACAAGACGATTCAAGTTTTCCAGTTCTGTGGGAATTGTGCCTTGCAACTTGTTTTGCCCGGCAAGGAAAGCGACAAGGTCTCCCAACTGACCAATCTGGGTTGGGATTTCCCCTGTGAGCTGGTTCGAGCTGATATCGAGAACGGTCAAGTTTGTAGCGCCGAAGATGTCGGCAGGAATGGGTCCCGACAAGCCATTTGAACCCAACCAAATGATACTCAAGTTAGGAAGGGATCCAAGCTCAGTCGGAATCCCTCCGGTCAAGTTGTTGTTGGACACGGTGAATCGTCCTGTCACAGAAAAGGAAATTGTGAGCATAGGCGTCCCAACCGTTTTATCCTTCACAGCCACAACTTACCAAGATTTTGAAGGTTGGCAATGGATGCCGGAATGCTTCCCGAGAACCCATTGCCATCCATCACCAAGATCTCGATGAGGGGCATGGTCCACAAAGAATCAGGGAGGGAACCACCGAGTTCGTTGTTGGCCAAATCAAGGATCTCCAAGAGGGCAAGTTGTGAGAAATCAACACCGTCCAAGGTTCCAGTCAAGCTGTTGTCATTCAGGATGAACGTCGAGACTGATTCTAGATTCGTCAGCGACGAAGGGATTGATCCTTGCAATGCGTTGCCGCCGAGATTGAGAATTTCCAGATCCACCAAAAGCGAAATGTCTACCGGGATCTGCCCTTGGATGTTATTTCCTTCCAACTCGAGCTTCGTAACGACTGGAGTTCCTTCTTGGAGCTCCCGTCGGGTTGAATTGTTCGCCGAGTCGCACGTCACACCGTGCCAAGTACATTCGTCGTCATTCAACCAGTTGGTTTCGTTGAACCATGTGTTCGGAGAGTTGAACCACAGGGTCAAAAGCGCATAGCGCTGATCCAAACGAACATGGTTATTAGGGTCGACAGGGTCGAGTTGCAGAGGATCCTCATCTTGAAGCCAGATCAGCGCTTGAGCTTCCGGAGTCGTGGGATCTTCAAACAATGCACCGCCATGGACCGCCACTTCGTCCAAGTACGAACGAATGCGACCCTGACGAGAATCAGGAGATGGAGTAGAAACAGTTTCTCCATTCACGAAATCATCATCAGGCGTCTCAGCGGGGGTGCTGCCGCCCGCGTCACCGCCATCTCCTCCACTGAAGGCACCGGTTCCAAAGCCTATTCCGAGCACGACAGCCATAATGACGAGCAAACATCCTGCGATCAGGGTGTACTTTTTCGGGCCGGCATCACCCTTGCCTACGCCCATCTTCTCATAATTAGCAGGAGGGGGGACCTCAACACTTCCGTCATCATCGATAACATCGTCTCCTTCATTCTTGTTGGCGCTAAACTCAGCCATGTCCTTAAAGATCTTGAGCTGCTCTTCGTATCTCTCCTCATCCTTGTCCTCCTTCACGTCGGAAGGAGGAGGGGGGGGAGGCGTTTCCACAGAGGAATCTTCTTCACCACTGAGTGAGTCGGCCATGGTGACAATTGTTACAGATGTTCAATGAGGAACTTGAAAAGTTGCACGACCTCTCCGCTTTGGACGATGTGTCCAGCACCGATCGGCCGAAAAGATGAGCACAAAATTTCAGTTCAGCTTAGTATTGAGCCTAAATCGCGCCCACCGGGCGATGTTTAGTAGACCTTCCATAAGTAAAATGGCGGGAGCTTTAATGCAAGTATTAGGTACTGTATATTACGTATGAGTTCGATCCCGCGATGTCATCGGACGAAAGTCGTGTTCGACAAATTTGTGATCATAAATTTGGCACGAAAGGACGCGTGCTTTCAATTTTCACATGCTAACATATCGCCATGGATCTTGGATGCAACAATTTGGATTCGAGCGTGCCAATCGTTTGTTCGTTTTCGCGCCAAGGTTTCACAAAATCGTTCCGACGCATTGGTGTTTGGCGAGAACCATTGAATATGGATGACGACAACGGAGTGATAACGCTATGCTGTTGTGCAGCTAAGCTTGCGTCTTGTCCTGGTAAGCCGTCGATGCAGTTTGGGTCGGCAAGCAGAGCATTTGAATATTTTCTGCCGTTTGGTTCGCTCCGGGCTGGAGTCTTCAATTTGGTCGAAGGCGTCGAACGGTTGCTGTCTTCATGAAGGGTTACAATCATTCCATGAGATTCCGTATTCGACATCGTTGCAAGGCCAGACATGGGACAAAGACCCCCCTGTCATTTCCTTGAGTTTCGTGCGGGAAATATCATTTTAGCCAACAATAAGCCGCTTGACGATTGCATTACCACTAGTGCGCAAAGGACAAAGGAAGCAATCGGGGGAAATCAAACCTCATGTACTACTAATGGTGTTTCTTCCACTTCGA
Source organism: Nitzschia sp. DOCU1 (assembly GCA_951394045.1). NCBI lineage: Eukaryota > Bacillariophyta > Bacillariophyceae > Bacillariales > Bacillariaceae > Nitzschia > Nitzschia sp. DOCU1. Next base: position 1,021,586 of record OX595989.1, read on the forward strand.
CCGGCGGTGGACTATTTGGCTGGGCGGCAGCAACCCTTTTCATCGGCCGTGCTGAGAACCCTACGGCCTTGCCTTTCTTCTCTTTCAAATAGTTCCAGACGAATCCAATTGCGTCCAGACGATTCTTGCGTTCCTCCCGAATTTGCCGATCCGCCCCGTACCAGGACTTGCCACTGAACTCTCGCCGCTGCGTAGTCACCCATAATGCTAGACTTTTGTCTTCGTGCATGTATGGGACACACGCATGCCCATGTTTCTCCTTGAACTCGACCAAACGTTGAAACATGTCTTCCCATCGTTGAACCTGAGTCTGTCCGAGTGCCTGAGGCCTCGACTTCGACGTCCGACCAAAGTCAAACTTGATGGACTCGAGCTTCTTCTTACGATCGGCTCGTAACATCCCTTTTTGGTTTCGCTTTCGCTGATTGGTTGCCCACGTCGCAACAACTTGGTCGTACTCGGCTAAATTGGCGATCTTGCCTGGATTCCCTTGTTGCAAATACTCCTTTAGCTTTGCAAAGTTTAGTTCCCAATTCACCTCACTTGTGGTGGTCTTCGGAGTGTTCCATAGAAATTTCAAATCATCTAAAAGCTTTCGACGCTCAGCATTGAGAAATTCGCTGCGCTCTCCCCTCTGACGAGCAACCCATTTGTATAGACTTGGATTTTCACCCTTGCTGACGTTGCAGTGGTTGTTCTTCTATGGACGACGACGAGACAGAAAATGAAGCATACGCGTCAATATGAGCAACACAAAAGCAAACAGTACTTCCTTACTTCCTTGAGAGTGGTAGACGATCAGCACCATACCTCGTAAAACTCTTTTAGCTTCTCATAACTATCCCTCCACCCAGTCTTTGCGTTGCCTTCCTTGACAGATCCCTTTGCGGCTGTGGCTGCCTTTCTTGATGACATTCGTTGACGGGCAATCCAAGATGCCCCGAACAAGCTTCTCAGTAAACGATGAGGCCTGTGCCTCTCAACCGTTCCAAGGCATCAGAAAGTGTGTTCGTACCATCGTCGCGATATGGGAAACCGGGGAAGCGATCCCCACAGAGGAGAGAGCTCGCAAAATAGCTCGACCGCGAAATCGACTATTAGGACTACTTATTTAGGTCTGCAAAGGTCGCATTAATCGAAGACGTCGGACGTGGCGGTGTTGGATAGAACTGGGTAGTTTGCGAAAATCCACTACTTTACATCGTGACTGTACTCTATCCGAGATCCGGTCGGATGCTGTTGCAACATCAGGTACTCATTTCAGGATTGAGATAAGTCGTTACCACTTAAGCTTTCCATTGTTCGCCCACTCATTGATCTGCTGCCGCAAGAATGCGAATGGATTCTTGGGCAATCATGGCTTCTTCGTCCGTCGGAATGTCTAGAATTACGGGCCATGCACCTTCCAACGAAATCACACCGTTTGAATTGGTTCCGTCGGCCTTGTTGCGTTCGTCATCAAGCTTTAGCGAGGGAAGAATCTTGGACAGTTGTTCAATAGTCCTTTGACGAATCTCTGCCGAGTGTTCACCGATACCGGCCGTAAATATAATGGCATCCAGTGGGCCTTCCAACGAAATCAAATATTGCGCAATATGTTGGGACAGATGATAGACAAACATGTCAACCGCCAGTTTTGCTTCCATGTCGCCAGCACCGGCGCGCTTGAGCAACTCTCGCATGTCATTCTCTCCGTCATGAGTCATACCCTTGAGACCAGATTTCTTGTTGAAATCGTCCAAGACTTTGTCGACGTCTTTATTCTCCAGCTGATGGACCGCAAACGAAACTAACGACGGATCGACATCGCCGCACCGCGTTCCCATCATAAGACCCGACAGGGGAGTAAACCCCATGGATGTGTCCATGGATTTATCGCCAGACACGGCTGTTACGCTGGCACCATTTCCCAAGTGACAAACCATCATTTGGAAAGGTTCTTGATGATGATGATGATTGTTCGTCGATGATAAATGTCTCAAAGTCTCCGTCGCTTTTTGAGCTACATATCGAACACTGGTACCATGGAATCCAAATTTACGCATATCCCTAGCGCGATATTCTTTTGGCAACGGGTAGGTGTAGGCTTTCTCTGGAATGGATGCATGAAAGGAAGTATCAAATACCGCGACATTGGGTGTACTAGGCAACATTTTTCGCATGGCTTCAATGCCTGCCACATTGTGAGGATTGTGGCTGCAGATTTTAGAAATGGGGAACATTATCATTAGCCGTGAAAACACTTCAAAAGCATTTGTACTGTGTCACCCCCTGTTCAAGGATATTTACTTACAGTGGGGCTAGATGAGACACGGATTTGATTTGCTCGAGTGACTTGTCGGTCACAAGCGCGGAATCCGAAAATATTGTTCCGCCATGCACAACTCGATGTCCCACTGCCACGAGGTCATCAAGCATTCCGATTGACTTGATGTGATCAATGATTTTTGACAAGGCTTCGCCATGTTCAAACACTTGGCTTTGTTGATCCTTTTCCACGTCCACTTTGGGTTTCCCGACGTGCTGAATGTGAATGGAAGCCTCGGGTGTCGACAGGCGCTCGGCCAAAAAGGAAACCAGGGTTTCTTCTTCGCGGATGACGGAGGCTTTCAGAGACGAGGACCCCGCATTGAGAGCAAGTACAAGCTTTTGACAAGAAGGGGGCATCGTGACTATTGGATTGTTGTTTGGCTATTGTTACGTCCTGGAAAGATATCATATGATGCCGACGACAGATGGTTGGAATTTTGGCAAAATCGGAAGCCATCGGGCTTCGCATTCTTCCTCAATTCCTTTTGGGGGACGACCAAAAGTAATCCCACCCTCCCCTTTCATTGAATCGAGTCGTGTGTTGAAAACGCGAAGTCGTTCTAGTCGTGCGCAACGATTCGTAGTTTTCGTCTCATCCTCGTTCGGGTTGATGGTGGCGCAATGAAGTTCTCTATGGAACCATAGTGCGAATTCAGGCTCATCGACTTCACTACATTGGTTCTCGTAAGCTATCAACCGGCGCTTCTGTGCCACCTGCATACCAGATCGGGAGGGTGAGAAACGGTACTGCACTACTTCAAGTACAAGAACATTCTTATGGCTCCTGCAACAGGAGCAGCAGCTGCTGCCGGGACTTCTTGCTTCAGTGGTGGGAGAAGGATGATGATCATGTTGCCAAACTCAACAAGGATCGCTGCAATTCTTATTGAATCGTCTCCTTTATTTGACCCGCCAATTCTCTCCCGTTCTTGCCCCCGCCGCGTGCTGCCCTTGTTCTGTGGCCCCAGAACAACTACAATCTATGAGGAGGAATCGCAAGGCAAAGAAATATCATTTTTCCCATACCGCCGGTGAAGAATGTGACCAGTACTAGTACTAGTACTAATATTAAAGTACTAGTAGCTAGAGAGAAGAGAAGCTAAGAACAGCAGGAGCCATTGAGATCGCCGCCAGCAGGCAGTTCTGTTCTGTTCCTTCAGTTTGTTGGTGTTGCTTTCGCCGCCGCCAGCAGGGGGAGCCGAAGAACAATGACAGGAGTGGTACTAATCATGCGGAGGAACAAGCAAGAAACGACAAAAGAACTAGTACTAGTTACTACTGTATTGCTAGTAGTAAGCACTGCTACTAAGAATAGCTGGTGTTCACAAAATTGAGGAGTTGTTTAGTTTTCATCGTCGTCAGCTATCATCTAGTACTGCTACGGGTAGTACTACGACCGCCGCCGGTGGAGAATTTAGTAGTCGACCCCGCCCGGCGCCGAGGAAGCAACAGTCCTGCACGAAGGCGGAGGAGGAGGTCCCGTAGTATCCATCTTCGTTGTTGAGAATTTGATTCGGCGGCAGTGCCATCCGGCGTTCGTGTTCCCCCTTCACTTGGTGGCTTGTTCTTCATTCCTTCTTCTTGCAAGCTGCTGATGCCTTGCTGGTTAGTAGTTGTATTGCAATTCCCTCAATCAAGCGTATTCTTCGAGACCCGGAAAGCTCTTAAAACCCAGCCCCAACTTCTTGTAATACCGTACAGTAGTTCGTTGTTAAAGCATCGAAGGCGGCCCTTCGATTCCCTGTGCTTCAATCAAAGAACAGGCTTCCCTACTTTCCGCGAATCCCAATTTCTCCAGCGTGGATGGTATTTTATGGTGTTATTTCGGGTTCCATAGCAATCCACCTTCGCTGGCTCGCAGGCGTAGTATCACGGCGAACATCACAACACAAGTTGATTGTTCCACGGAAGTAAGGGCATATGATTTTTGTGTCACTTCAACCGGGTGGGGCAAAGAACAAACAACACGAACGCGGTGATCATGGAAGTAGATCTTGCTGAAGATGATATTTCTTTTGCATCCGTTCCCACAAACCAAGCGAAACCCACACAACAAAGACAACGAAAATTATGATGATGTTTCAGACCAGTTCAATACAACCCTATCAATGTCCTGCTACAGAAGCGCTCTCTTCGATCTCTGAACACCGCGAAGGAGCGATTTTTTGCGAGGCTATTAGAACCACCAAGCTGACTATCAACTACGCCGTTGCGAAAGGCCACAAGCGCCCGCATGGCTTTGACATGAGCAACGTTTATACTGCTATGGAACGTATCGAAAGAGAGACTATCGATTTTCCACTATTACAATGGCCGTCTGAAGACGCTTTGGATTCGAGTTTCCACCACGACGAGGACGACAGTGACAGACGGTACTATAACAAACGCATGGGAGAACCCATGGACCCAGCAATGTCGAAGCGACAATGCCGTGGCCTATTGCGATCCCTTTCGTCAGCAGATCTCTCAGAGATGGTATCGAATCTTGAAAATGGGTCAATGTGATTCATTTGAAGACGGACCGCACCACGCCGCCTCAGGGCCGCGTACTTCTTCTTGTTGGAGGAGGATTGTCCTGCTGCTGCTGCCGCCGCCGGCCCCTAAGGACAGTTATCATGATGTGGTGGTGGGCCACAATCAAGGTTTTCATCATGTATATAAGCCAGAAAATTGTATATACTGGCATATGGTGGCCATCTTGGAGTTTATTCCCTGACCAGCATGGCCCCCGCTGTGGTGGGGTGGAGTTACTACGACTATTCGATGATCGGATCATCGTGGTGGTACTAGCTACAACAAATTCGTTTCCCTTTTTGCCAACGGCATGGCGACAATCATGTACATACTCTAATGGAGATTTATAGACGCCTGCTTTCATCAGAATATTTCATAAAGTGTTGTTTGTTCATGTAGGGCGTAGCAACATCTCTCCAAACAAGAAGTTTGGCCAGCACGATCATGCCACGCGGCTAGTAGACGAACGTCTTTTCTTGTGCTCGGCGGTACTGGGTAATGATACGGCAGCTCCTAGTATCTGTAAGGACTGTATGTTAAGCTCGCAAATGTAGCTGATGACGATCACATAGTAGATATTTGGTTTGCAACAAAATGTTTGTTCCACCAGCAGCAGGATGGTGGTACTATAGCAAGGCCGCCTTCCCCCCTGTGCCGTGGCCGCCGTCGTTGTTGCTGGTAGTGTACTAATGGTGGGGTGTAGGACCATAGTAGTTCGATCAGGGCCAGTTTGCAAGGTTCCAAGTTTCGGCAATGCACTTTTCGATCATTCATCCTCGGCGATCGACTCGTGGAAATCAAGTTTGCCTTTTCGGCTAGCGAGACTGCCGGGCGTGTATGAAAGCATCATCACCTCTCGGCCATCCATATATCAAAAAGCCGCGCAATCCGCTTGCCTGTTCTCCAAAATGTCTTGATTGAAATGCTGTTCAATTTGATATCCCCCAGGGCCTATCCAAATGCGAATTCACAAAATGTCGTGATAGATGGAGTCGAAATTGATACTCCCAGGGCCTATCCAAATGAGACTTTACTTCTCCTTCCAATTCAAGTTGGCGTAAATGTTGGGCCTTTCTTTGGGGAACCGGACATGAATTGCACCTCAAAACCCGACATCATCATCACTTTCATTTATGCGTTTTGCATTTCCGGCTTCCAAAGTTCTGACAGCATCCGTTCGAAAGCCACATCATACAGATCATCAAAATATTTAGCCCTCTCGGAATCGAAGTTCACGTCAGTTTGACCTCCGCGAGCGTGAATTCCGCGCCACGTCGGACCGATACCCTCGTTGCATTCCGTTCCCAAAGAAGATATCTTCTTGGTTGAAAACCCAAGAAGTAGACCACGCAAGCACGAGAGACGATCGATGGCAAAACGCATTGATGGAACGTCGCATGATTGATGGTTGGCTGAAATCTTGACATTCTTCGTTCTCCGCAAACCTCCGTTTCAGCAGTCGGCACAAAATAGGAGAAGTTAAGCATACGATGTGCAAATCAATACAAACCATGAAGGAAAAGTGCAGACCTTTGTTTCGCAAGGAGTCGTCCTTTGATGCATCGAGATCACTTGCCTCGAAGACGATGGAGTCGTTGGACTTGTGTCAGCGTTCGGAGGACTCGGAAACAAATGATCTTCGACGCATTCCATCTTCGAACTTCTCAAGCATGAAGAGGTCCCGTTGCCAAATAGGCACCTTTGACATGAGTGGACTCAAGGAAGTGTCCAAACAAGTGGAGAGCTCAATTGCCTTCCCCGTCATCGAATGGCCCTCCTATGAGGGAGATGATGATACTGATTCCGATGAGGATGTCTTCAAGCCTCAAGTCAAGCGACCGCGCCTTGGACTTGTACGATCAGCCCCCTCATTCAACCTGGTTGCCTTGGCAAGTTTGGACGACTCCAATGATACATTGTATGGATGATTCTTTTCGGGGACTCGCCATGCTCTAAGGATCGACCTACAACTATCCACCAGTATCAATCCATTCAGCCCTACAAGTGTCAGTCCCATCAAGTTTTGGCGTTCAAAACTGGGGACGTACCAACCCGATCAACCATTATCGGCCCCCGCCTTTGTGCGTTAAGCGCACAGGGCGACCTCTCCAACAGAACCTTATTGCTAGGCATCATAACTACTTAAACCGAAGCCAGAGTTCATGTCGCAGATGTTGTTACTACAGCTATCCTCTACTAGATTAGTTCCTTAGGCTCATAATGCCCTAGAGATGACAATCTCTCGTGGTTACTTATTGGGATGAACGTAAAACAATGCTGCAGTCAGATAGTTGCCGGCAGGAAACGAAACAGGTGATTGTGTGTGGCATGGTGCAGCTCCGCTGACTCGGACAAGCGTGATTTCCCGCTTGGCTGCTAGACTAGCTTGTTGGACCATTTGTAAAAAGAACATTCCGCCATCCTTCTGTGTCATGGCCGCCGAGCAGGTACAAGTCATGAACAGTCCCCCTTCATCATCCACAAGCTTGATGGCATCGCGGTTGAGAGAATGATATTTCCGACTAGCCTTGGCCAATCCCGATACGCTCGGTGCAAGTTTGGGTGGATCAAGCACGACGACATCAAAGGTTGTCTTGCACTTTCTCATGAAATCGGAAATGTCAGACTTGACAAACTCGATACTGCTCTCTTGGAGACCATTCAAATCTGCGTTGGTCCGGCAGGTATCGATTGCTTCCTGCGAGGAATCTACACCAATAACGCTTGTTGCACCTTGTTTTGCCGCATTGAGCGAGAAACCCCCATGATAGCAACATAGGTCAAGCACTCGCTTTCCCCCGCAAAGTTGTGCAAGGTTCCATCGATTCTCTCGTTGGTCACAATATACACTCGTCTTTTGACCTTTCAAGTGAGGGAGGCACTGATACTTAATTCCATTTTCTGTCCCTATGATTGGTGTAGCTTCAGTATCCTCGCTACCATCAACATTCGTATCATCATCATCATCCTCATCATCATCCGCTATCACCAAGCCGTCTTGCCGCAACCGCGATGGCGTCGTCTTCCAAATGAGCTCGTGATCAGGTAAGAGGCTTTGGAGACACTTGGAAATGGTCGATTGGTGGATTTGACACCACGCTGCGGAGGACATGATTACCGCAACCTTACTTCCAATGACATCCACTGCGAGTCCAGACAAGCCGTCCCCTTCACCATTGATCAAGCGGTACGTGTCAGTTGCCGCAGAAGGAAGGCCCAACGCTTGTCTCGTCTTGAGCGCCTTGGTCATTTGCCTCGTCAAAATGCATTCCAAAAATGCAGCATCACCACCTGCAGTCGACCCTGTTTTGAGGGTACTGCCAGTCAATGCAGCATGCTGAAGTATCCGTACCCGATACATGGAATCTGGATTGTAGACACCCCACCCGACCAGCTGAGTATTCTTATTGGAAGGGTCGTCACTCGCGGGCACATCGACTTGAACCAGATCCGCCGTACGGGGAGATTTCGACACTTTATCAATCGACCCCGAGAATACCAGTTGACTTCCATCCCGAAACGATTTGGATTGACGGTTTCGTTTCAAAAGAACCCGGGGCATTCCTTCTGCCGACGACGGATCTGGTCGGGAAGCCGCCGTCGTTTCGTCCATACTTGCGCCAAGGGTTGTAACAAATCTTGCTAATCGGGATCGCTCCAGGGATCTCAGAATACTTGTATGACGTCCGGATGATGAACAAAATTGACCAAACGGCCTGAAGCTCGCCCCAGTGTGGATCCACATTACAAAGAGGAACAAGGCGAGGCCAGAAGAATTCTTCGCCATGCTACCTATTGCTGATCGCCCGAGTCTTGAGAACTGTAGCGGGGAAATGTAATGTTCTCAAAGCTGCGAGCTACAAGTTGCAATGAAATAGTATATCGAACAGTAGCTCAAAGAGGCGAAAGTCGACCCTTTCTTTTTCTGTCGAAATAGTTGGTGATCCTTCCATCATCGGATGGAGATGATGTGATGGGTGTCGTTTCCGTCGTCCGTTTGGCTCTCTGCACGGGTGGCGGCTGGACCAGAAGATCTTTTGTTGATTTAGTCGAACGCGTCTAATTCAATCAAATCCTCCAAGAAAGATCTTTTCGGATCGTGCCTGGTTCCGAGAAGCAAGGCATTCGACCTTCGGATTGATTTGCTGGATGACGTTGGAACCCTTTGGCCTTTGGTGTTGACTGACTCATTACAGTAGTTGCCAAAGTGACAACCCCCGTTCCAATCGCAGTGGTTCATTACATCGATGACCATGGTGAAGCTGTGCCTCGTGTTCTTGCTTTTCGTCATTCGCCCACTCGCACTGCAGGCGTTGTCGGCGCCACTAGATGTCGCCAGCACTGTTCTCAAGGATCATTCGGGGGCAGCCATTGGGCTCTTCAACAATATGCGGACTCCTGCTGCGCTGATAGCTGGAAGTCTGGTGCCTCTTGGTATTTTGAGTGCTCCAACGATCGAAAAGGAAGATTCCAAGATTCTCAAATTCACGAAAAAGGCCAATATTGTTCTGGGAGTGACATCACTGTTAAGCGAGGTGATAGCCGTCACCTATTCGAGTATTGCCATCAACAAGCTAGCAGAAGTTGATTCACCGCTCACCCGGGGGGCGGCCGAGCTCATTGCCAGGAACTACGAACTAGCATGGCTAGGTACCAATATTCACTTTTTAGTTGGCCTCATGGGCTTTGGCCTAATTGTGGGGTCCAAAGCGTACTTTGCCTGTGGGTCGGGGATAGGTCGAGCAACGATTGGATGGGCGGTAGCTGCCTTTTTTCAGGCTCTTGCGATAGTCAACAAGGGCATTGCCGTTGGTTTTGGTCCTTCTGCCGACGCTTCGCGGTTTGCTAGCAACTTTTTCACTTTGATCGTTCGGTACTTATCTCTAATTGCGAAATCAGCCAACGGGGGCTTCTTTGCCATGGGAGCGATTCTAGTTAGTTTCTACGCCCTATACGAGACGATTCAGATATTTCGTAACGAAAAGGGAGAGTGAAACTAGCAAAAGTGGTTTGCTAAACAGTTATTCTTTCGCCTTGGCCCAATGAGCCGTATCTTCTACTCGTAGTACAAAGAGAATCGCTCAGATGCAGCACCGTCTGTAATAGATGACAAATCTTCGTCCCCTTGCGTCGTCTTGGACGCGTGCATCAAAAGTATTCCCAAAATGCTTGGTGACAGCTTCTTTAGCGCCCTCCAGTACAATTCGTCCGAATGAAACTTTCTGCGAAGACCTTCCCAGTCCGCCAACAGCGATCGAATGCATCGAGACTGTACCGACGAAAAGTTGTCCCTGTCTTTCCAAAAGCCCTTTTCTTGTTCCACAGTCAAGAATTGGAGAGCGGCTTCTTGGTCGATATGGGGAATATACTCTGGGCTGGTAAGATTGTAAAACATTTCTCGCGAAATCTTGTCCTTGTTCGATTCCACAGATACGGCGACCAAGCAACTAATATTCTCCGAATCCACCTTGCTAGAGGATAGTCCCATTGCTTTTCGTTGTTTCAATACGTCCAGAAGCGTTTCTGCTTCCAAAACTTCTTGCTCGGCATAGTCCATTGTAGGCACATCACGCGCCCACGTTTCCATGCGAGATCGTTTTTTCATATCCTTTCGAGAAGCGGACGAAACCAATGAGCCCCAACTTGATTTTTTTGAAAGTTTTCGGCCTTTTGGAGATTCTGTAGGAGTAACACTACCCACAATTTCTTGCGTGGCTGCTTCATAAAATTGTGCCACTCGTTCTTTGAGTGGTTGTACTTTAAAATAATCGGCAATGCGGTAGAGTGCTTGACCTCGCTGGACATTGCTCAACAGCGCGACCTCTTCATCATAATTCTTGGCATATAAGAAATCGAGCAAGATTCCAAATGCCCGTGCTGCCATTTCATCCTCAATCACAATCCGACTTTGATTGTTGCCCGTTTCTTCCAAACACTCCATAAAGATTTGTTCAAAGAGAGGGATTCGATCAGCAGGAAGTTTATCCAATGCCGCGGTATCAATGTAATAAGAGTCTTGTTGTTCATCATCATATCGGGTTGTATTTCTGCTGTTGGCATCCCAGGAATCGCCCCTGGACCATTTCTTCTTGGTGGGATTTCGACGATAAACGTGAATGGTCCAGTTGCTGTTGGGACATTTGGCTGGATCTCGACTCCAATCATGATGCCGTTGCGATTCTGGAGGTTTTGAGAGCTTCGTGCTACTATGTCTAGTCATCTTGGTCTCTGCTTTTGATTTCTTTTGACTGCTGTTGACGGACGATTTCGTACAGTTGGAAAAGGAAACCCTTGGTTTAATGGAGGGAGGAGTTAAGTCTTCCTGTTTCGGCGAGCCTCGATGTTCTTTCTTTTGTAAGATAGTTGATGCTGCTCTCAGAATTTTGGGAGGAGGATCCTTATGGTAAAATGGGTTCAAAATGATAGTATCACTGTTCCAAGGTAGAAATTGAAATCGGTTCATGGTCTATGCTATGCTTAGAAATTTCATGGCGGGCATGGCGAAAAATTTGGAGATACGACGAGAGACAGGACGTGTTCGCTGAAACATGGTGGTTGTCCAATAGAAAGCCGATGGTTCATCCTATTTCTTAGGGGCATCTCATGCGTTACAACAACGTTGCGTCCGTTCCAACGTAATTGACTTGCACCATGGCACCCAAAATGTGAGAAGATTCAGGTCGCCCAGCAAAAAAGGGGAGGGGTCAGATTTCTTGGGGAGGAGGTCAAATCTCGGGGGGCTTCGGATTTCGTACGTACTGAGAAAGTACAGTTGAGTGCTGTTTGTGACAATGATTCGTGTCCTTTGGAAATACAATCTTCATGTATGTAGGCTATTGACACTGTTAAAATGCTGAATACTATCTTCAGGCAGGTATTAATGTAAATAGCTATGACATGCCAACAGACACGCTTTGGACCCAGAATCGAGAAGTGACAACCCCGCGTCAACGTTTACTTTTGGGCGGCAATCGGCATGTGGAAAGCCAACAAATTGGCGCGGGTCGGGGAAACACCTTCCCACTACCGCGAAAGTGTACCATCACTCCCACGGATGAGTGTGTTGGTGCCAAGAAAAAAGCGGAGGCCGGCTCATAGAGAAGCGGTGCTTCCTACCCGAGGAATATTCGAACAACCCAATCGGATCGAGTGAAGAGTAGAGCTTTAACACACAGCGTCCGCTTTTCTGACAAGAAAATAGGAAAGCGTGGTGTCAGTCGTCCCAAAGCAAATTTTAAAAGCCGATCGGCGTCGAATTGACTTTTCTGCTCTCGTAGCTGTGCCTGGGTCGTTTACATTAACACAAAGGTGGCCATGATAATGTTTCCAAAGAGACGGGCTCCCGCCCCTGGGGCGGCAGCCAAGACCAGTCCTTCCATTCGGGGAGGAAACTTTCGTTCTTCGGAGCAGTGTTCACCCGAAGAGGAAAAGAAGGAAGAATGTCCGCACTCTGCTTCTGAAAACTTCTCAAGGCCGCCCAATAAGAATGTGGAACAACAACCCTCAATCCACACGCATCATGCCACGGCTGCTGATTTGGCAATGGCAGCAGTAAATACTACAACTATCAGTAGCCGCCCTGTCTCTGCTGGTCCAGTGGATCTGGATGACACCATTCTCGACGATTCATTTTTGGTGGAAGAAGACGACCAAGGCGGCGTTGTGGACATGCTGAAGGAGAGCATGCAAGATCTGTTAGGTCTCAACACTAGCCTGGAAGATGATAATAATAAGGGGGATTCTTCTGTGGCAGATGGGGAAGGTGGTCATGGGTGTCTCTTATTCGAAGACGATGATGACGACGATCAAAGCCCTCGTCGGGATCAACATCATCTTGCTGCTGCTGGACTGATGCTAATGCTCGACAAGGAGGAGGAGGAGGAGCCGCCGTCGGGACCCCTGCTTCCTCCAGTCCTTCGAGTCACAAACACTTGCAAGGTGGACCTTCTCGATGATAATGGATCGGTCCAGCGAAGTCTACCAGGAGCTGGGCCTCCGTCAGAGATCAACATTGACTTTGATGCTGTTCCTCCGAGTCCCATGAGAGATCCGAGTGTAGCCTTTCTCAATGAAACAACGCCTACACTCATGCTCGGCAATAACACGAATCATAGTCCACCGGCAGAAGTCGAGGTGGATCTCGGCATGGCCGACCTGGGGGTTCGTACGAAACTCTGCGATGCAGAGCGCCTCGTTCGAGTCATTCTAGGCAGGACGGCACCAGCGGCTCCTGCTCATCCGACCGATTCTTCGTTTTCCAGGTACCCAGGCCTGGAGCAAGGCTCCATTTTGCAAGCGATCCGATCCTTTGCCATTATGAAGCAGGAACTCATTGAGCTGCGACGTCAGCAGGAGCAGTCGGATGGCGATCCTCCTGCCATTTTGACGAATCTAACCTCGCCGGCCACCACGCGCAATTCATCGTCCTTTTCCACGACGCCCGCCAAGAGCAGCAGTAATAGTCCCTTGGCGGAGGGTCGTCAGCAAGAACAACAACCCAGTTCGCCTACCGATGATTCCGACAGCCGATCGGCAGCAGCACATCAACGACAATTAAGGGCCACACGAAATGCCCTTGTCATGGCTGCCAAAAAGTGCCAGTCATTAGAGGAACAACTGAAGCAGGCCAATGAGAAAATTGATCGACTGGAACTCGAACAACAGCAGCAGCAGGTTCCTTCTACTACTAGTAGCGCGACGACGCGATTACTGGAAGAACGACTGAATGCTTTGGAAGCCGAAAATCGCATTCTGAAAAGTGCAAGTAGTAGAACCACTCAAGAAGGAGGAGGAGGAAGCGGTGGGCGCTTGTTGTTGTTGGATGGAGCACCACAGCAGCCCAAGTCGTTGGTGGAATGGGAGGATATCCTCGTCAAATTACATGGTATTCCGGCGTCGTCTGTCTCACAAGACGAACGACACAAAATTCGACAGTACGTGCAAAGCATGGTGCAACAAACAACTACCCACGAAAGTAGCCAGCTTTTGCGAGAACAACTCGCCACCAGTCAACAGCGCGAGGCCGAGACACGCCAACAGTTGCAAGCAGCGCACGACCGCATCCAGGCTTTGCGACAGCAAGCTCGAATGGCCGAGGAGGAGGAGGATGGCGTCCCAAATCCTCTCCAAGACGCTCAGCGTCTCTTGGACGAAAAAGACAAGCGTATTGCTCAGTTGGAAGCATCCAAACTGCGTTTGCAGTCGCTGGTACAAGTGGCCGTGCGAAAATCGCAACCATTGCAAGAGTCTCGGGCGGGACTTTCTGCCAAGGAACGATTGCGTCAACTCGAAGCCGAACGTCAAGCCTTGGCACAAAGCGTTCGTGTCTTGGAAGGACATGTCATTCAACTTTAGACGAAGAAGGAAATATGAGTGGGGAAAGAGCCACACACTTGGCTTTTTCCGCTTACATTTAACAATAGTGTACGTACTACATACATACAAAGATACCTGGTAGTGTCAATGACAACTCATCATACGCACTACGGTATAGTATGGATCCTCAGCGTAGCTTTTGATATCAGTCGCATGTCATTCTGTTATTGTTACAACTGAAACTTGCGAAATCCATAGCAACTAGTCGTTATGAACGGAGCTCGCATCACTGGAAAATTCAAAAGCTATCAATTGTTTTCCTGGTGGGATCTGTGTCCTCGTCGTTCCAAGTCTGATCCGAACTTGATATCGATGAACTTGCTGGTGCAATGAGTACCTCCCAGTTCAACTCCTTCAACAAGTCGACATGCTCCGAATTATATCGTGGCCGCCCCTTCAAAGACGTGGAAGCCTTTTCCCGCAAATTAGCACTCTCGAGCAAATCAGCATGCTCCCGCTTCATTTGCTGCGCCTTACCCATAGCACCCCAGTCCTCGTACAGCACAAACGCCTCGGTCATGTAGTGTTGGGCCCAACTTTTGTCATTATGCTCCAAGAAGAACTCAGCAGCTCTCTCGCACAGGTATGCCTCAAAATGGACAAGACCCAAATGGGCACACGCGCGTATTCCGTCGTCGTACTTTTCCTTTGATGGCGAGGCTTCTGCCTGAATCATCATGTAGAAAGCATAGGCATTGACGTTGCCCCCTTTCAACTCAGCCTTCACGTCTTTCGTGATCTTTTTCGCAATCGCGCGATGTTTCTTCTTGCCCTTCAAACGAAACAAATTAAGACTAGCAAGAGCCATGCCTGTTCGCCGTTGAAGAATTCGAGCCGTGGAGGGATCATAGGTTCCGAGAAAAGGTTCTAGCTCGTCACATAGCATTTCGGCCGCGTCCCAGCAACCATAAAACACGGACAAAAGTAGGCGAAAAGTATCAATGTCACGTTTGGTCATTCGGTAACTGTTTCCTCCAAGGGCGCCGAGCATTGCGTCTGCATCCATTGCCTCACCCTTCAATCTGACCGGTTCCTTGACATCTTCTTGTAGATTCAAAATGAACTGATGGTGAATCAAGAAAACCGCCAAAACTGACTCTGGTATGTTGAATCGGCGAGCTTCCCTTTCGTAAGATATAAGGTCGGCTTTCAGCGGATTCAGAGGAAGCCCCACAAGTATGTAGGTCAGCGAGTATCCCAAGATGGCAAGAGCAGACATTTCAGTTTGTCCCGTCCTTAGACCTAAACGATGCGCATCCAACCACACATGAAGGGATTGATTCATTGGCCATGTTTTACATAATACAGAAGTCGCCGAATAAACCATGACAATCGAGTGCAAAGATCCAACACCAGCTGGAAACTTGTCAAGTATTCGCAAGCTAATCTCTGCGTATTCGTCTGCCTGCTTGAGGTCACCGGCATCTGCAAGCATCTTAGCCCATGAAGCAATCGCCAATGCCGTATCTTCAGCTAACCCATCATCAATTGAAAGATTCAAAGCTCGAACAATGGCATATGTGATAAGGGTGTTGTCGCCATTCACAAAAAACAGATAGAGCGAAAGATGTTCAACCAACAACTTAAGGATGTGACTCGATTTTGTGTCTGACATTTTCGGGAGGGAGAGAAGAGCAGACAGATTGCCTCCGGGGAGTTTTCGCCTCAGCTTCTGATTCTCAACAAAGAGCTGCCCTGGTGCAAGAAACTTGCCTGGAAACCTCACCCCGTACTCTTTCAGGATCTCAATGCATTTCTCAACACCTATTTGATAATTTCGGTCCTTGCCAGACGTGATCATTTTGAGCATGACACCATTTGCCTTATACTTGTCCTCGAGAGTCTTGGCACAAGCCTGAATTTCAGTGACATAACATATAGCCTCGTCGTACTTTCCGAGCTGCAAGCTGAGTTCCCCAACCGCAGATGTGAGCTCCAGGGTCAAATCGTAATGGGTGGTCCAACGGCCCTCAACAGCAAGATGATTCATTCCCGCCATCATCATATCAAACGCCGGAAAAAGAGCTGATTTCGAAAGAGAAAGCTTAGCAGCCTCCAAACACAATGAAGCCACTTCCGCCCCCAACACTTTACCGTGTTGGCAGTCCGAGAATCGATTTAGTTGATCGGCAGCCATAAAGATCATCCACTCTTGGTCATGGCATTTAGACCGCATACGCCATATAAGTCCCCCAAGTGTGGAGTGCAAGCCGCTCTTAAGTTCGTCAGGGATTAAGGAGTAAGATACTTGTTGCAACTTGTCGTGTGCCCACATGTAGGCATCCTGATTGTCCGGCTTTAGTAGAATCCCACGCATCACAGCACTATCCAAGATCTCTCGTAGCCCATGCTCTGAAACGCGGTACAATCCAGGGATGTATGCTTCCCCAGCTTGGCCTTCTTCGTATGCTTCAAAGTACTCAACGAGCACATCGAGCGGAACTATCTTGCCCAAACAGGACGCAACCGAGATTGCAACTCTTGTCGTGTCTGGCAGATACTTCAACGAGTCAGCAATCACATCGGCCACGTTGTCCGATACATGGGTCGTGTTAAGACTATCCATGTCGCCCCATTCTCACTTCATAGTAGAGAAGGAGTACTTGAAGAACTGTTTCCGACGCAACATGAGTAAAGGCTGGGAGACGAAAAATGGATTCCCCGCCGTCTTCATATGAATCACCTCCGACAATGACAGCGTTGCTTCCATGTCATTCCTGGTGACAGCGGATACCATTCGATTGACACTCTCAACATCCAAATCACTAATCGGCATATCATGGATTTGAACTCCCTCACCCGACGACGAAGATTCCACTGCCACCTGCACCGCATTCAGAGCAACCATTGTGGGGTGACTTTCCTCGACATCTTCGTCTCGATATGAGAGGATTATCAAAAGATCGTCAACCCTTCCATCGATACCGCTCATTAGTACTCTAAGGACTTCCAAACTCGCCCGGTCCGCCCAGTGAATGTCGTCGATGAATAACAGCACCTTCTGCCTCCTCTGACAGAGAACATTTAAGATGCGGATGAAGGTCGTGCTGACACAATCTAGCGAACCTAGATCTTTCGTCATAAAACTCGACCTTCGCCTTCTTGTGTCTTTGACCTTCAGCTCGCTCAACTGCTGTAAAGAATCAGAACTGCCGCCATCAGCACTTTTTGCGGCGTCGTACAGTTCGGGAAGATCTTCTTGATGAACTCAAAATCTTCCTCCGGTAATGGCCCCCATGACGTCCGATAGACATCCTTGCCCCGGGCATTCTTGCTCAAGGATCCATCTGTCAATTATTTGCTTCATCGCCTCGATGATCGCGGAGAAAGGCTCACCTGCAACTTTATGATGCTCGAACTTCCCCGACGCCACAAACCACCCCTTTTCGCTCCACGACTGGCTATGAACAAGGGTAGATTTACCACTACCAGCTGCCCCATGAATAATGACACTCGATTGACCGAAAGAATTCGTGGCAATATCTTGTAAGAGTTTGGATTCGGCCTCACGCCCAAAGACTTCTTGTCCAAGATTCCATTCGGGGCCTTCAGAGGGGGGCGCATTATTACTCCTTAATGTGCTTTGAAATAACGACATGTCGTGTCAAGCGTCGCAAAAGAGGCATTCCTTTATCCTTTATTGTGATGGACAAACTCATCAAGTGAGAGAAGCGTGGAAGGCTCCTTGCTTTTTGGGGTGAAATGATCTATGCAATATGAAGAACCAGTATCCCTAGCTACTCTAGAATGACAGAAAAGAGGGAAAACAAAAATGGCGTCACGCGCATCTTCACGTCTCTCGCCGGTAAAGCATAAAAGGGGAAATTGCTCGTGTACTTGATTACTTCGAACAAAAATTAGGGGAGCTGTCGACATGCACAGTTGAAAATGCCTGTAACTACTAGAAGACGATGAAAGTTGACAAATCCATCGGAAGTTGATATTTTGTTATGAGCGTCATCTCGCATGAATGATGATCTTGGTTTGAAAGCGGATGTACTGTACTCCAAATCTTGTTCTCCAAGATGGACCAAAATCTTGGGGTGGGACAGACTTGGGATGACCCTATCCAGTCTAGCTAGTCAAACCCCTTTTTGTCGTCATCGAAAGACGCGAGCGAACTCCCCCAAACAAAAACGCCACACCGTGACGATGAGATCCGTCACACTTTCCCTGAAAAGCTTCGTGGAACATCATCGACCATACGAGACGCACGATCCACCGCCGGGAAATCCAGAGCTATTCTCATTCACCACCAGCAAGATTAGTTCCGTGCATGCTCTCCTAGCTCACCTTTTGAACTGTGAGGGGATCCAGCTAGTAAAAGGACAAAGGCTGCGTCCATCCAAAATCACTGCAATGAGTGATAAAAATCCATCCAAGGAGATAACGACGGCGACGACGACGGTGAAGCTGCCATCGGATCAGCGCATTGCGAACACTTCTTGTGGATGTGCCTGTGATGTCTGTTATTGTGGACCGAATTGTCAATGCACGGAAACACTTTGTCGATGTGAAGCCAGCTCGGTGCTGAACAGTCTCAGTCGCCAAGCCAGTTTGGGCGGCAAGCCAAACGCTGCTGCTGCTGCTGCTGCTGCTTCAGGACCACCACGATCGTGTTGTGCTAATAATGCGAGCCAAAAGTTCAGTGGTGACACGCCAAAGAAGCAAGTTTCGTTTAAGGAAGAATACGATGAGGATCATCCCCAGGGTACTAATCGAAGCAGTCAGCCATCGACGACGGCAACGATAGAAGTGGGCATTGGTGGAATGACCTGTAGCATGTGCAGCAAGGCGATTACTCAAGCTTTGCAAAATATGCCAGTCGTATCCAAAGTCACTGTTTCTCTGGCCACCGATTCGGCCACGATAACGTACGATCCGACACAGGCCTCGCCGCAGGATTTGTGTAACGCCATTGAAGATATTGGATACGAAGTTGTGCCGAGCAGAAGCCCTTCGGATCCTACTAGTGGGACGACGACGAGGGCGGTGGTGGAGTTTGCTGTTCGGGGCATGACGTGTAGCATGTGCACGCAAGCCATTCAGCGGGCACTGGAAGCTGTTCCAGGAGTAGAAGATGTTTCTATATCCCTGTCCACCAACGTGGCACGAATCACCTTTCTCACTGCCAGTACTACCAAGGAGGCCCTTCGCCAAGCCATTGAGGATGTGGGTTACGAAGTAGTAGAAGAACTTGTATTGACCAATGAGGAAGATCCACTTTCAGAAGATCGATTAGAGCGACTTTTACATCAGCAGCAGCAACAAGTTACTGCTCGCAAAAGAGCCTTCTTGTTCTCTCTCGTCGGAACGTGCCCTATCTTACTCATGACCATGGTACTACCCCATATTCCTTCAGAAGGAGGACTCGAAAAGATTCTACACAAAGAAATCGCCATTGGGCACACCAAAGTGGTGCTGGAAGCCCTTATCCTCTGGATTCTTTGCACGCCGATTCAGTTTGGATCTGGGTGGTCGTTTTACAAAACGAGTTACTTTAATCTGCAGCAAGGCGTCATGGGCATGGACGTCCTTGTGGCGGTAGGTACCTCGGCTTCGTATGGATATGCTGTCTGGGCGACGCTTGCGGGTACAATGGAGTACCACTTTTTCGAAACGTCGGCGGTGTTGATTTGCTTCGTTCTACTCGGCAAGTGGCTACAGCGATTGGCGGTGAGACGCACGTCACAGGCGTTGACGCAACTGTTGGCGTTACAACCCAAGACGGCAATCAAAGTCATTCCTCCAGCTGGCGCAGAAACTACCAGTGGCAATTGGAATCCACTGGATTTTCCCTACCAGGAGCATGTTGTCCCCTTGCAGTCAGTCAAAGAAGGTGATCTTGTCAAGGTCCTTAAAGGATCATCAATACCAGCGGATGGACGCGTAAAGTTCGGTGAAATGAGTGTGGATGAGAGTATGATCACGGGGGAATCAGTACCGGTTCTGAAAACAAAAGGTTCGATTGTTTTGGGTGGAACGATTTGCGCCGAAGCAGGTCTTGCTGCTGGGGCAACCTTTGTAGAGGTCACGGGTGTCGGATCCTCGACAGCACTGAGTCAAATCGTAAAATTGGTCCAAGATGCACAAAGTCGTCAGGTTCCCATCCAAAATCTCGCGGATGCGATAGCTGGAATATTTGTTCCGACTGTTGTTATTATTTCCGTCCTGACGTATATGTTCTGGTATGCCGCCATTCAATCAGGAATTGTTCCATCGAGCTATCTACCAGAGGGAGAATCACCCGCGACTTTCTCGCTTCTGTTCGGTATTGCCTGTCTTGTGATATCTTGTCCGTGTGCTCTGGGACTTGCAACTCCCACTGCTGTTATGGTGGGTACTGGCGTCGGAGCGCAGCAAGGTATCTTAATGAAGGGAGGAGAAACGTTGGAGTTGGCGTCCAAGGTTGACAGCGTCGTCTTTGACAAGACGGGAACTTTGACGAAAGGAAAACCTGCCGTTGCAGAGTTTTCCATCTTGGTTACGGACTCTTTCTTTTGGAACGATATGCTCAAGAAGACGACACCGCCAGAAGGGCGCACTGCCAGGGATCATCTCTTATGGTTGCTAGGATCCTTGGAGCGGAATTCGGAGCATCCCTTGGCGGGTGCTATCGTGGCCTATGCCGAAAATGAGATAAAAGAAGCGATTCCGTTTGCCCAGCCAACCAATTTTGTTGCACTCACTGGTCGAGGGGCCTCGGGAACGATTGGAGGCAACATTGACATTGCCGTTGGCAATCGGCCCTTTTGTACTTGGAATGGAATTGATATTGACCGCACTACGGAGGACGCCATGCAACGAATGGAGAGACTAGGCAAGACAGCTATCGTGGCTGCTGTCAATGGAAAAGTATGTGTGGTCATGGGAATCGCGGATCAACTCAAGTCGGATGCCGCAGCTGCAATCGCCTATCTTCGTGATGACATGGGGGTCGACGTTTGGATGGTTACAGGAGACAATCGTAGGACAGCAAGAGCGATTGCCCGCCAATTAGGGCTCCCCATGGATCGTGTCATCGCCGAGGCTCTCCCTGTCGCCAAAGTACAAAAGGTCCAGGAACTCCAAGAAAGCGGTCGAATTGTTGCAATGGTTGGAGATGGCGTGAACGACTCGCCGGCGCTAGCGCAAGCGGATGTGGGGCTCAGTCTAGGAACAGGTGCCGAGATTGCAGCAGAAGCTTCAGATATGGTTCTAGTGAAGGGCAATGTCACGGATGTTTGTACGGCCTTGGACTTGAGTCAGATCATCTTTCGAAGAATCAAGGTAGGTTGGCTTTCGATTGAGAATTGTGATTCCTGTTGTTCTGAGTTGTCCTGACTTGTCATTTTCCATTTGCAGCTGAATTTACTTTTGTCGCTCGTGTACAATTCTTTGAGCATTCCCATTGCCGCTGGAGTTTTCTATCCGTTATTCCATACTCGTCTACCTCCTACCGTCGCAGCGATTGCCATGGCCTTATCATCGATCAGTGTTGTGGGAAGCTCACTAGCTCTGCGTCTGTACCGACCGCCGAGGGTGGTATCGGCACTAACCCCCACAAGTTCGAGACGACAGCAGACTCCTACTAGACGATCGCCTCATCGCTCGAGTCGAAACCGAAATGGCGACGATATGACCGAACCGTTACTACAAGACGAGGGAGCCTCGGAGAGTGCGAATGAAATGGAAGAAGGTCGAGCTATCATAGTCGCAGTATAGACCGTGTCGGGACGCTTCTTCTCGGGCAAGGAGCCAATACTCCTTTGAGAACTCCCAGCGGATTATAAAAGGAACGTTTCGATTTGCACGCATTGTTCTATGAATTCTCTCTAGTAGACAAACCGGCAGCACCATCTCCCACGTATCGTAGTTCGCGCCCCTGTACGTAAATATGCAATTACACACCATGGTCGTGTTGTCCCAAGAACGATGCTTGTTCTCCTGAAAACTCTCCCACCATGTCCATTTGATCTTCGCCATCTTGGTGCATCGACGCATCTCTCAACACAGCATGAATCGCCACCATAAAGCCCGAAGAAAACAAGGTCCACCAAAATACACTGCTCAACAACCAGATCAAGGCAATCGAACTAAATATACTGAGCCCGATGGTGGCATTCTTCTGCGTAATTGTGACTCCTGAAGTTGGATTGAAATAAGAAGAGCCGCCCCACGAGACAAGCGTCAGTAAATGACCGACATTAATGAATCAATAAATCATAAAATTCAACCTGTTCTCACCATACAAAACCATCGATCCAGACTGCGTCTGTCGAACCACATACATCCAAAGCGCCGCAATCAAGCCCAGCCCGATCAACGTCAGAGGTCTCGTCAACATGGTCAAACAAAAGAAGACGGCAGTCAACATCAGATAATTCAAAAAGAAGAACGACAAGTTGTGCTTCAAACGCGCCACTAGAAGCGACGGTGCTTTCTCCAAATAGAAAGGTCGCTCTTCTCCAATGCCGAAGGCGACCGTGACACTTCGAAGCTTTTGACGGTTAAACAGCTGCTGGGAAGTGGAGGAGATATAATCCTGGGTGCCCTGAGGAATGCTGGCGGTCATGCGGGACATGGCCTCACTGGCCCCAGATGTTTCCCACTTTTCCTTGCTTTAATTATACAGAGGGTGAGGAATTAATCAATGCAAAATGACGGCTACTTTCAAGTCATTGGAATGACTTACGCGGAATTCATGACTCCGACAAAGGAGTTCAATGCAGAGGCAGTCGTTGCGGTTCCTTGCGTTGCCATTTGATCAAACTTTCACTGAAAAAAATGCTTCACTAGTAGCGGTCGAGCTATCGAAATACTCTTACAAGTACAGAAAGAAAACCGGTTTGGGTTGTATACTTGCCAGCAGAAGCAGCAAAGATGAGACTTGCAACAGTAACGACCGACCCACGGCCACAACAACAGCAGCAAGGCCTACGCGCCGCTCCCAACGGGTCACCAAAACGGGCAATGACTGTTCCAGGAGCACGAGCGACTGCCTGACGGGAAGGTTTAAGTCTTGCTGTCCGACAAAAACAATACCGACAACGGACGTCCGTCTTCGTCCCGGAGAGCGCGCATGCAACTACCGTACTTTTTGGAAAGAAGTATCTCCCATAAGTTGGTACCCCCCCTTCTAAGTAAGCATTCGACTGTGAGAAATAATGTATTTTCATATTCTAAATAACTGATTTAATCTGAGAAATGTGTGTAAGAATACCGAATTTCTTCGTTTGATTCTCCTCTTTTGGCGGGTACAATTCACCAAAAAGTACGGTAGAGCGTCGACAAGCGACTACCGGTAAAATACTGATAAACTTTCCCACCGCGAGCAAAACCTTTTCTGTCGCGTTCTATCCGCCAAGCTGCATGCGTGGAATGCCGATTACAGCTGCATGTATGAGAGCGGTTCTCCTTGGGCATAGTATGGCTCTTTCGTACTCGGGAGATTCACGAGTAGAGAGGGACGCCAAGACCAGGGCTTATCCGAGGCAATAATGAAGATACGGCATCCGAAATACAGGATAACGAACTCAGAACAATCAAATAGTAAAAGCAAACACAAAAAGTCAAAGCAAGATCGCGGGTCGAATTTAGACTGCCACAAGAGACTACCGGTACATCAGTGTACTGTACTCCGCTAAGCAACCGGGTCTCTCTAAGTGTGGTCAAGTGTTAATATTGCTGAATGAAGTCTGAATTACCAGGTACATAAAGAAAGAAAGGACAGAAAATCTTCATAGTTCATCATTGAATACAGATTTTGACTCATGTCTTGATTGTCCAAAATATTTAACGATGCATTAGCGGATATTTGTGCCCGCCATCGTATTAATCCCAACAAAGTCAAACACAAGAAGGGACAATTTCCGAACGTCCAAACAGATGGTGTTAAGGAAATGGACTTTTCGGCCCTCTACCGGTACTTGGTATGTCCAGATGTCATTTCAACTGCCTGCCCCTAAATGAGAGAAACGGCCGTGGTCACTGTTAGGCATTAATCAAAGGGCAGTACGTGGAAGTTACTTACGAAAACTCGAATTCGTATCCATGATAGGAGCAGTATCGTACACTTTCCCAAAAGTGTGAAAAAGCTTATGGTGGGCTATTATTTGTCAAGCGGTTCTTAGATTCTTTGTCCTTCCTGTAAAGCAGTCCCAGGGTTCGGTCACGTTATTATCACCTTAAGTATATCCTGCATGCAGTTTGCTAACTTCCTTCCGCATCATGCAGCACTTTCAATTTTGTTCCTTATGTTCTCTTTATGGGCTATAAAGCCAATTCGTAAGATGCACATGTATTAAATGTTGACAGAATGCCAACCCAAAACGATTATTGCCTCACGTTTCAGAAATGGAATTGCCCATAAAGCACAACTTGCTGGTTACCAAAGATCTCCTTTCTGCGACTGGTCATGATCAAAACGTTTTCTGATTTTATTTCGGCTCACACACTTTATGTCCATCACATTGGAAGGTGGAAGGTGCTAAGTTTTCTAAAACACCTCACATTATTTTCCCGAGCCTATACTTTCTTTGTCCAGATAAGAAATGATAATGACGGCTCGAAAGAACAATAGCAAGAAGGCTTTGTCTTCAAAGGCTCCAGCTGCTGGATCCAATCGTAGAGGAAGGAAGGATCAAAGTCGAGAAGAACCCTTGACCGAAAACGATCGGCTAGATGTCGTATCTATGAGTAGCGATGGTTGTCCTTCTAAGGAATACATCACAAAGCCTCGTGATCTCGATATCTGTTGTGGCCGCGGAAAGGGCTTCTTCTCTCATCCTGGAAACAAGATCTTTCAGGATAGTGTGCGGGACAATATGCTCAGATACACAGAATCTCCCAGCAAGAACCTCAAGAGCGAGGTTGTCTCCAGCATGGTCAACGAGCTGTTCCTCAAGGGCATCCGTTTCGTCAAGCGCGACCCCGACTCCGGAAATCGATGGTACGTTCTAACGCCAGCTCTTGCCCACGAAAAGACTGGCCATGCGATCCGAGATTCCTTGATGCAAATGAGGAAGACAGCATCATCCAAAGCGACCGGCGCTGGCGTCAAAGGAGTTGTGCCTGTTTCTCCTCGGCTTTCTTCTTCTGGTACTGCCTCCAAGAGCAAACAAGCCATCAAGAAGAAGACTTCCAACACCAAGAAAACCAAGGCACGTCCCACCCCAAAGGCATCCTGCGCTTCACGGAAGGGCCAACTTCTGGAAGGAACAGGGATCGGCCATTCAAGAAAACAGGAGGAGAGCCAAGAAGAGGACCAGAGTCCTTTCCCAGATGTTGACATTGTGTCGCTTACTTCTTCCTCAGTCCAAGATCATGAAATCGATCTTTTCGACGATTTTGTTATTGAAGCCCCACCTGTTGATCTGTCTGACCATTTTGGTGACAACAATCACAGTGGCTTGAAACGAATTATCTCTGAAGCTTCGGCTATCTCAGCAGATGCGCCGCGACACTTGTTGTTTTCTCAGGAGCAAGATAAGAGTCAGATTCCACTCGCACCTCTCGGCATCTCGGGGCATTCATGTTCGACTGCGGAGAGCAATCTCCCCAACTTTCCGGACGAATATTATTTCGGCAGAAGTGAGGATCCGCTGGCGCCTAACAAGGTGGACCTATTTACTCAGCCCATCTTCCATCTCCGAGCAACAGAGACGTTGATTGGCCAGCACGGCACCGCTCAATTTGACGTTTCTGCGTCAGATGGTTTGTTTAATGACATTGGTTCCAGCACCATCACCATGATGCATCGGGACTACGGCACATGGAACGGTGAAAATGCTATCGTTTCCTTCCTCCCAGAGGATTGGCTATAGACAGCTTCGCTATCAATTTTAAAAAGTTTTAGAAGTTCAGCATTCGAATAAGTGGTCTTTAACATGCTATGTAGGCAAATCGGGTCAATTGCCTCGCCTATTTTCTACTAGAAGCGGAGGAACAAAGCCAACATGACCAACGTGGATATGGTGGTGATACCCAACACAAACTTCCACGTCTGCTTCAGAATAGCGCCCTCACCAATATCCAAGCCCACCACAGCGCATGCAGCGATGATGTTGTTCAAACAGATCCCATTGCCCGCCGACCCACCGACCGCCTGCAGAGCTAACAGCGAAGTCTTCGAAACACCAATGGCATCAGCGGCGAGCGCCTGGATAGTTCCAAAAGTCAGGTTCGAAACAGTAGTTGAACCGGAGAAGAAGGACCCCAAAGCGCCCAATAGGGGCGTGATGATTATGAACCCCTCTTTGAACCAATCTGAAAGGATGGTTCCGAGAATAAAAGCGGGAGCAGCCGTCTCGACCCTGAGCAAAAGCTGCACCAAGGAAAGCGCCCCGAGCAACGCAATGGCCGGGGTGGCAAGACGGCTGATGACGACACCTGCGATTTCTCGTGGAGTCCGTTGTAAATCCTTTCGATAGATGAGCATCGTGACTATGGATACCAAACCAAACGGCATGATGAAGGGCAAATAAAAGAGTTCATACTTCCAGTTCAGTCCGGGATAGGTCAAGATGTTGTTCAATTGCAAGACAAGGCTGGCCGACAGCCTAAAAGTACCGTAAGTTCCGAAGAAGATGGCAAAGTTGGGCTCCCTCTTAGTCAAGTACTCTTTAATGCCAGCTTGTTCGACACGCGTAAGTACAAGGATAAGCACCACCAACCAGATCGGGGAAGTTCGAAATACCAACTCTTTTATGTATCCTTCACCGAACTCCTTTCGGGGCCCCAGAACGGCCTCTAATGCCTCGTGTTGTGACTTGAGAAGAAGATCTTCGGAGTTTACAAAAGTGTCAGGAGTGTTGACCATGGGAATGTTTTCGTCATCGACCTTAGCTGATTCTTTCGCTTCGCCATTGGCCTTTGGATCTTCAACTTCCACATTTCCATTCTCTTCGACAATGGGTTCGACTCTTTCACTTATTTGTCGGCCTTCGTCCTCCTCATTGTCATCGGGTGCGCCTCCTGGTCGTTTGCTAAGCGCATCGGTTGTTACATCGCTGATCGTAGAAGAGGCATGCTTGTAGTTCTTTCTGACCGAAGAGTTGGATTTATCGCCTGCCCTGCTGCTTGCGACTGACTGTTCCCGTTCAATTTTCTTCACGAGGGAAGTTTCGGACACCGACCCGATATCCATAACATCTTTCCCATCTTCGTTCAACAAGTAGTCCTCCAGCGTGGAAAGGCCGACTTTGAACTTGATCAAAAGTGCTGTACCTGCACATCCAACTATACCTCCAATCAGAGACGGGAATTCTTCGCTAGCAAAGGAGATTCCTAGCGACGGCCCCACCACTGTTCCCAGGCTCAAAAAGATGAAAAGCAGATTCCTCTTTACCAGCACCCATGGACAAATGATACAAAGGAGCGAAGGCACCAGAAGGAAGGCACAAATAGCCAAACAGACGCCAGCCTTGTACGAAATTTGAAGAAATCCTTCATCCTCGTCTTCTGGTTCAAAAATCGCACCAAATCCAAACCAAATCGGTGTACCGACCGCACCCCATACGGTCGCAAATGTGTTCATGATCAGCAGCGTCACCACAGATTTCATTTTGCTATGTCCAGTCGAGACAAGCATTGGTGCCCCCAGCGCCACAGGAGTTCCGAATCCACTGGCACCCTCAATCATATAGGCAAAGGAAAATATCAACATGAGCTCTGCGACGGGATGACCCGCTGCAAGGTTCGGGGAAGGGGGGAACAATGAGATACTATACATGAGGCACTTGTATCGCCAGCACACTTCCACAATATTCGAGCATCTTTAGACGCTCGTCCTACGCACCAGTCAAGGCCTTCATTTCTCGCATCATATATGGCATGCAGTACGTCGCTTCCATGGTTTCAAACAGGGTAATCGCACCCGCCATGATACTCAACGGGGTCAGGGCTTCGTGCAGGCCCAAGACTATGGCTCCACAGGTCAATATCGGATCCGATCCGAGATACATGAGTCGAACCAGGAACATGAAGAAGGCCGCCATTGGTAAACTAACCGTCGTTGAAATAGGATTGGGTTTGACAGTTACAACGATCAAAAAGACAATCGGAAAGAGACAAAAGATGACCTGTAAAGAAGAAACAAACGGTCAGAGCGACAACGCACAACGATTGTAGCACACAACCTTCCTTCTCGAACAACGTACGTCCATCACATCCCCCCAGGCACCGCCGGCATCGATAGGCACCGTTGCGCACTGGCATTCCTGGCAATCATTGAGGCCGACGCAACTAGCCGCACACTGGACATCGCTATCGTGTTGGCATCGGTAAGAGTAATCTTCACTGGACATGTTTTCGTTACAATATAGACGGGAAATCTAATAATAATGGGTCGATGTGGTAGGAGAAGAAGGCTATGTACAAAACGGACGAAAGAGCACTGAATCTTTGACAAAGAATTCAATGGTGACCGACCTTCTTCGCCATTCTTCCTCCCATTTTTCTTGTCCTCGACGACGACGCCTTCGCTTTAGATCTCACACTCCGACGTGGCGGGCGGGGGGCGGGAAGGTTCTCACGAGAACGTTCTTTGCGAGCGTAGGACCCAATCGACTGGATTTGAAGGGGGGGGGGGGCAGACCTCGCGCGCAAAAATGGAGCGTGGTCCTCCAAACTCAACAACGTCATCGATGCCATCGGCGGGAGGAAAAGTTGTCAACAACCAAACATGATGGCAGCCCATTCCCTGCGGATCTTGTTGTTGTCCTTTCATATAGCGACATCCGATCCGAAGAATCTTCATCAACAACACTCTGTTGTTCAGTTTCATTTATACTTTCCGCATTGTTTGCTCTGTAGTTGTTGATCAGAATGACGATTTCGAAAGCAGCCGCGTTCACGTTCCTGCTGCTCGGCGTGGTCCATTCGCTGACAGTAATGCCGCCCTTGACCAAGACCGCGGAACACCTTCCTCTCGCCAAGAAAGCAATGGAATTCCTAGACAATTCGCCAGATCCATTCCATGCAGTACAATCTGCCATTGATCTATTGGAGAATGCTGGATTCGTCGAAGTGAAAGATATGGATCCAAAGTCGGACACGTTCCAGCCAGGTAAGGAGAGGCTGTGTGCGTAATTGGATCACTATCGTTTGACAAGAAACGTTGATTTCAACTTGTACGTTCGTCGTTGAATCAAACAGGTGGAAAGTATTATTACACACGGAACAAGTCTACATTGGTTGCCTTTGCTATTGGCGAAAAGTATGTTGCTGGGGGTGGAGGTTTCAAAGTAATTGGAGGGCACACAGATTCTCCCAACCTCAAAGTCAAACCGCGTTCCAAACGAAGCGCCAAGACAGCCAAGTCCATTCAAATCGGGGCAGAGTGCTATGGTGGTGGGCTGTGGCATACCTGGTTTGATCGGGACCTGGGCATTTCGGGCCGTGTGGTTTGTCGCCAGAAGGATGGGCGGATAGCGCAAAAGCTAATCAAGATTGATCGCGCAATTCTACGAATCCCTAATTTGGCTATTCACTTGCAAAGCGCTGACGAGAGAAAGGCGTTTGCAGTCAACCAGGAAGACCACTTGAGCCCCATTTTGGCGGGAAAGATTGAAGACGCATTAAACGGAGCCGATGAAGCTGCAACCGACGACAAGAAGGAGGAAGAGGGAGGCGAAGAGAAGAAAGAATCCAAGGGGAAAACACCCAAGGATGGTTGGACGGAGCACCAAGAGCCACTGCTTGTGCAACTTTTGGCTGGAGAGCTTGGTGTGGAATCGTCTGATATTGTAGACTTTGAGTTGAATATGTTTGATATTCAAAAAGCGGCATTGGGTGGTGTTCACTCAGAATTCATCTATTCTGCCCGACTCGACAATCTGGCAAGTTGCTTCTTGGCAGTAGAGTCTCTTCTACAATGCGTCACGGAAGTTGGCTTCTTGGAAAACGACAAGGATATCAACATGGTGGTGCTCTATGACCATGAGGAAGTAGGAAGCAGCAGCGCGTAAGTTCTGATGCCATGCCCGCAGAGATTGATTCTGATTTACTGTTCCTGATTATTATCCATTAAATGTTTTGTCATCAGTGTTGGAGCAGCAGGCCCCATCCTTGGTGATGCCGTCAAGAGCATCACTGCGGCACTCCATGATCAAAAATCGTATGACGCCACCATTCGCAAATCTTTTGTCTTGAGCAGCGACCAGGCGCACGCACTTCATCCAAACTACGCGTCAAAGCACGAAAAGAATCATCAGCCCCAAATGAATGCCGGTATGGTTATCAAGCGCAATTCAAATCAACGGTACGCTACAAACGGTGTAACAGGGGTTTTGATCCGTGAGGTTGCTCGTCGGGCTTCCCTTCCGCCCGTGCAAGAGTTCCTTATTCGACAAGATTGTGGGTGCGGTTCTACGATCGGTCCCTTGATTAGCGCGGCAACGGGGATTAGGGCGGTAGACATGGGTTGCCCACAGCTATCGATGCATTCGATTCGGGAACAGATGGGAGTATGCGACCGTAAGTACACGTCGTGTTGGCATTCTAATGAGAAGAAAGAAGCATTCTCACACTGCTATTCATTGACCGACTTCTTGGAGTGTAGTAACGAATGGTCTTGAGCTATTCAAGGCATTCTACAAGTTTTTCCGAGAAGTTGACGACTCGCTAGAGCAATAGTAGAGGTGATAATAATATGCCACTGTAGGGTCGGCCTCTTCTTTCACTTTTCCGAGAAGTTGACGACCCGCTAGTAGGGCGGGGCCGGTCTCTTCTATTGGAAGGTAGTTGCAACGTATCTTGGTCGAAGCATTGTTTCTCTTCTTCGTTTCTCGTTGCTCAGAAGAAAGTGAAGTAGATCACAAAATCTCTTGGTCAAAAAATTCTCCACCATCCTGTACGTTTCTCAATAGTTCTATTCGAGGTAGTAGAGGTTCGATGATATTATGTATGCCCCTGTTTTTGATAGGCTGGTCACTACAGTACGCTGCGGGCGGTACGATTGATTGTGACAAACTCCCGCGTGCTCATCAGCATAGTACCGGTACGTATACGTAACCATGTTGGTCGGGTTAATAATACTGACTGCACAGATTCAGGACGTGGAAACGGTATCACGGGCGGGCCGCAAAAACAAAATGCGTTCTTCCGCTATTTCGAGACTTCGACAACGAACAGCTCCGGCATATGCTCGGATGGCCCGCCAGCATATAAAATTCATTATGTTCTCTCTAGAACTTTAATACCGTTTGAGAAAAAGGGTTGCGTGGTAAGGTGAGCCATAAGATTGGATTTGCTTGCGTTTCAGCCCTTCTACTTATGATATCGACAACTCATGTGATTGCAAGCGAAAACGCCCATCATGAAATGCTAGAAGTTCAAGTGCCATCTGTTGCATTGAAGTAAATAAGTGCCGGTTCGGGAGATCTCTTCTTGCAGCGTATTGCAAATTTCTTCGTGTCGCATCAGCGAGAACAAAATGTGGGGCGAGCAACCATCACAATATGATTCTAGGACCTGTTTTGATGGGAAGAAATATCAAGCACTTTTGGACGACCGAGCAATACAAGAAGAAGAAGTGACAGGAGGAGAGTCTGCTGGTGCTGGTAGTACTGTCCTCATGCTGAGCTTCGAATCAGCAAGCTATCAAGGGCGGTGGACATCACTTACGTCAAGTTAGAGAAAAAGTTTTCAAAAACGGACCGAGAGGAGGCGCAGAGGCAAAAGCAAGAAGCTTCTTGCAGAACAGGGGTAGTCCTCGTCCTGCTGACGACCCAGCAACAACAATGGTCGCCGATGAGGACATGGTTGTTGCCCCCGAAGTCAGTACTAGCACCAGCACTGCGGGGGAGGGCGAACGAGCATTGGACGAAGGAGAAACGGCAAGCCTCGCAGCAGTTCCCCTGCATGAGCAAGAAGAAGCTAAGGACCAGGAAAGACGGAAGAAGGAGTTTCCGTGGAAACTTCATGTTATGCTGGACGACGCAAGTAAAGAAGATAAGGGGCATATTGTCTCTTGGAATCATGACGGCAAGTCATTCAAAGTTCATAACCCCATGGCATTCATGAGTGAAGTTGCACCGAGATATTTCAATCACAAGCATTATCGTTCATTTCAAAAAATGGTAAGTGACATGATCATGCTGCGACTTCACATCATTCCGCGTCATCACAGCACCAGAAGGTTTGCTTGGATCAGGAGCCAGAAGACCCCATCATTACTCGATCGCCTGGAGTTGGTCTTAGTTTCAGTTGTCTGTTATCGATCTACCCGGTCGTCTCTTGGTCAAACTTTAACCAACACCATGCTTCCTCTGCTGGAGTCATATTTTGTTTTACTCGTTATTTTTGGAAATCACTGCAACAGGGGGCAAGAAATAGTGTGTGATCAAACCGTCGAAAGCAAACTAACGATTTTGTACGTTTGGTGGTTTCTTGCTTCTGATTGTTGTTATCGGCTATCTTCCTTGTTATTTGCTCGACGCGTCCACGGAAAGCTGAATCTATATGATTTTCAGAAAGTGATGGGCGGTAGCGACCGCGGGGGCTACACGCATCATCTTTTTCAAAAGGACAGGCGGGAGCTGTGTCACAATTTGCGGATACGTACCACCAGGTCCATGTTGCCAACAAGGAAAGCGAGAAGTCCTCGTACTTCGCCGACTTCACTCGGTACGTCAAAGGAAGCAACTACAGCAGCAGATCATGCACCTCCATCGTTGTCATGTGAATTCATCTCATCGTCATTCTTCATGTAATCGGCATTTGTTCTTGTTGCCAATCGACCGATTTTCACGTGTCGCACTACATCCATGTTCTCTGGTATTCTCAGAAGCACACTCCCTCCGGCAAGACGAACGACGTGGTGGATTGGGATTGACTGAGGAGAATCAGCGCTTGAGCAGTATTGATGACATTTCTATGGGTTATTTCCAGAGACAACAAATGAGGGTAGGGACGCAGCAGTACAGCGGAGAAGAAGAATTAAAAGAGAAGTCCGGCGACAACAGCACTACGTCCACCAGCAGATTTGAGGACGCAGAGGGCACTGGGAGGGCTGATGGTGACGGCAGGTTCTTCCGCTATCAGGGCGACGATTTTCCTCCCCAAAGTAGAGCTCCTAGTACCAGTGGTGCAAGAGTGGTGGTGCCAATGCCAGATGTGAGCCAAGAGTTCACCAGCAGTAGCATCTCATCCGCTGGTGAAGCGCGCCTGCCTTCTTTTGGTACAACGCGAGATTTCGTCGCTCCCCCTCAAATGACCAGTGATCATCTTGCCATCAGTGAAACACAACAGTCGTCTCAGGAGGAGAGCGGAGCAGCAATGATGACGATGATGATGCAGCGTACTGGTTCTCATCCTGTTTCTTTGGGAACAATCGGCTTTTTCCCTACTACTGGAATTCCGATGGCGCCCCAGCAGCCACCCCCAACCGCAGCTGCTCAGGAGGAAAGGATCAATCCATCCTCCTTTGAAAGATTTCTTCAATTTCAGTCCCTGTCGATGCCGCCGGTGCTGAACGCTACTCACCACTATCCGTCTTCGGGTGCGCATGTTGGCTCCTTGTTGCCATCTGCTTTCCTCCCTTCGCCCAACATCTCTACAGATCCCACCAGCATGATCACCACAAGAGGAGCAGCCAATAGCTATCCCCTTTATTCGGTAGAATATCCTCATCCTGGTGAGGATTCAGCACAGCCCCCGCTGCAGAGGCAGCAAAACCCGGGCCACAACTTTGCTACTGCTGGTGGCGGCGGCGGCAGTAAGGATATTATCACCGATGACAATGATGATCATTCAGAGAAGACGGGAAGAAGGAAAGGGTCCTCGCCACTTCTTCATTCGGCAGAGTCCAAGCAGCAGCAGGTCGTTCGTCGTTCTTCGTCCTCTGGTGTAAGACGCAGATTTCCTACTGGTCCTGCTGGTGGGGGGCATGACGGCGACCACCCCCATCCACTTGTTGCAGCGGTGCCTCCTGCCACAATCTTCAATGAGCCGCTGAGCGAAGATCTAGAACCGGATCCATTGCCTCCAAGAAGAAAATAGAGATTTGTTCTTGACCACCCTTCTCCACAATTATATATCGAATATCTGGTCGTGTTGAAATGAAGACTCTAGCATCGTTCTTCTTGATAGAAAGTGACGGAAGAAGAAGCGCCCCGGCACCACGTCGAGTCCGATTAGCAGTATATACTGGTGGCATTACCAGGTTGGGTTCAACTTCTTTTTGCCATGCATTTCATCATTAGTATCCTCGTCACCAACCACAATAACAGCACCAGCAGCAGGTCAGAGCGTCGCATTTGAAAGTACCAGCCTCCAAATCAGGCTGGCTGCTGGCGTGCCTCTTGTCGTAGAAATTACTAGTGGCACGACCAGGAGGGTTTCAATTCTTGCCATGCATTTCATCATTGTCGGCATCAACAAAAGCTATGACAACAACAGGTCAGAGCTAGGGGGGGATAACAAAGCAATTTCACGTAAAAAATGAGTGGTTGGTCCGGCAACCCGACGTTAAATATTTTTTATTACCTTTAACTAGAAGTTTCGCAACACTGAGGCGTGTGATACGTGATTTCGTAAAACCTGATTAGACGAAACTTCGATATATTTGCGCATTAGACGCTGAATCTCGTAATTTGGCCGAGAGGTTCGCTTCCGAATTAAGTATTCACTATCACAGTTAACTCGTAGTTTCGAAACACTGAGGCTTTTAACACGCAATTTAATAAGACGCGATTTCAGAACACTCGTACCTGTAACACGCGATTTCATAATACGTGGGTTAACAACGCGTGAGTGCATGCAAAGTTTGCATAGCTTTTCTCTTCTAAAGAGAGAGGAGAAAGACCCCACCTGAAGGGCAGCATACCTCTTCGTTCTCTCTTTGTCTGTTGAAGTATCGGTAGTTGTCGTCTGGAAGGATATGTGACGACGCCGTCGCCACGAAATGCGCATTGAGTCGAATGCCGTGCTTTTTCGCGAGACAATGAGGCTGCAAAGGGGGGCTTATTAATTTTTGGGCGCGGTGTTAATCTTTGGGCCCGAATAGGCAAAAAGTCTATCGCGTATGTAAAATTTGTACCTAAGAGACTTTCTCACAAAACGGTGGTGAAACCACCATTTTGTCACAAAGTAAAATGCCAGTTTTCGCGAATTCCGCGATGCGAAGGCCTTCATAACCTGTTTTTGTCACAAAGTCCGCACGTTTTGCGTTTGCAGGAAACGGCTATTGCCAGATTGATTCCTTCCTTCCAAAACGGCACGTGCAGCGCGCCGGCGGCCTGCCCCCGATATTGCTCGCCCGGCTCCCAAAGACGCGCGCCGGGCGTGTGGCAGCACCGGCCGCCAACGCGGCGTTTGGTGCTGTTGTGGAGGGTGACGTCCCCGCGAGAACCACATCGACAAGGCAAGGACCACGCTGTCATTCCCACCACCGAACCATTCGTTCCCTTCCTTCCGTTCCGGTGTCGTCGAAAGAGTCTCATAGAAACCATCAGACTCCCTCCATCACAATCCAATATTCATAGCAATCACCATGGCGACAAAATCACCCTCGGTGGAATCATCACCGGCATGTCCTTTCGCCAAGGCGCTTCGAGAGGAACAATCGGCATCCGCACAAGAAGGCAACGCAGCGATGCCGGGCTTGGCGGAAATCTCATCTTGTCCGGCGTTTAGCAACAAGGAATGTCCTTTCAAGGGTCTTGCGGCCGACCAGGTCACCGAGAAACTCCAGCAGATCCCCCCTAGTCATTTGCAATCCCACGGAACCTTTTACAAAACACTGGAATTCTTTCATCGAAATCATTCTCCCACTGCACAAACAGGATGTCCCGTCAAACAAAAGCTGCCCGTCGACTGGTCCTTTGATCAAGCCATGGAAGAGTATTCCTTGGCGGCGATCATGGGTCACTTGGCGCGAGAGTGGGAGCATGGCGGGGCTCAGGACGGCGAGAGTTCGAGTGGGAGTGAAGATGAAGGCTCGACGAAGAGTCTAGCGGCAGCGTCTCCTCCTCCGCGTCCTGCAAATGTTGTCACTACGACGACTATTCCTCGAAAGAGTCTTTCTCAGGCACTCAAAAATGGAACTGCAGTGGCACACGAAGCTGCCGAATCGGTGCATTTTGTAAAGAACTTTATTCGAGGCAAAATCGATCGAAATTTGTATGCGTTGCTGGTAGCACAACTCTTTCATGTCTATGCGCGACTGGAAGACGCCTTGGATGCTCAGGCTCCAAAGCATTTCGGCAAGTGCCACTATCCGAAAGAGCTACATAGAACAGCCGCATTGCAAGAGGACGTGGAGTTCTGGCATACTACCTCGACCCCGCCCGTTTCTCCGGCGACCCAGGACTATCTAGATCGCATTGATCATCTGGCCAAGACCCAGCCCCTCTTGCTCTTGTCTCATGCCTATACGCGTTACATGGGTGACTTGAGTGGGGGCAAGGTCCTTGCTCGCGTGGCTCGTCGGGCCCTAAATTTGAGCGCGGACGACGCTGGTCTAGCCTTTTATCACTTTGAAAACGTCCAGAGTTTCAAACTGTTCAAGGACCAGTATCGAGCTAGCCTAAATGCTCTGGAGCTGACGGACGAACAGATTTCCGAGCTTGTCCAAGAAGCCAATGTGGCTTTCTTGTTGAACATGCGTCTATTCGAAGAACTGGATGTCATTGACAATGTTCCAGGGGCTTCTGTTCGACCACTTGACCAAGTCTATCATCTGTCTAGGCAATCAGCGTCAGGGGGTGGCGGTGACGCTGCTTCCAAATGCCCATTTATCAACACGTCTTCAGCCACGGAGGTGCAGCAGCAACAAGAACAACGCAAGGGGGGTGTTTGTCCTTGGCCGTTCATTTTGCTGCATGATCCACAGGCGGGTATGAAGCAGTGGCAGACCTGGCTAGTCATTGGGCTGGTCTTGGCCTTTGTCTATCAATCTACCTTGTAAGAACGTTACCTGGCACAACCGCCGACACCACTCCACCCTCACAGCCCACTATAACACTTCTCTCCACGGCCGCAAATACAAAATGAATCATGGGATTCATGAGGCTCGTGTGAAGCCATTCAAGCTTTCTTTCCCACATAGATACAAAGCAATAAATTTTACTAAACTTGGTAGAAAAAACAGAACGTTGAAATGCAAGACAGTCATACTACTGAATGATATGTTCTTTTGTGCGATCGGATACAAGATGCAGCGGTTGGTTGATGGAGGACTGTACTGTAGCCACGGCACCACACTGTGCCACTCAAGCTTTTTTAACGCAAGACTACACGTAGTAGACAATATTGAAATGAAATGCAGTCTTAGTACTGACTGAGATATTCTATTGTACAATCGGATACATAACAAGATTCAGCGGCTGGATCGACTGTAGCCACGGCACTACAGTTTGCCACTTGTTCTTTTTTATGGAAGTCATCATCATTGGCAACATTGTTATCGTTTCGCTTGTTACGGCCCTTTACAGGCGCGCGTCATCTTTATGAAAACAAGTTTGGATTGCACTGTGCCAAATCACAGCATGTACAACAACTCGTTGGACACTGTAATGGTGAAGAGAAAATTAAAAAGTTTGTGAGGAAAAGAAAGAGGTCTGGTAGAAGAGACAAGAAAAAACTGTACTTACGCCAATTTCGGCACAGTCGGCACCCAGAATGGTCAGGGTAGGAAAAGCTCCCCTGAGGGCGCAAATCGCGTCAGGCATGCTTCCACCAAACGAGTTGCCTTCCAGCTGAAGAATTTTCAAAGTTCGCAATGCGAGTTCCGGAGGGATCGTTCCAGAGAGAGCGTTAGCGTAAAGCCACATTTGGACCATGTTCGTGAGCTTGCCAAGTTCGGAGGGAATTTGTCCAGTTAGGGAACCCTGAGTCACCGACCAGGATTTTAGTGTGGCAATATTTCCAACACCAGCCGGGATGGGGCCCTTGAGTCCAGGATTCACATCGACCCAGTGCTCGACCATTTTCGGCATTCCAACCATGTACGACAGATCACCGGAAATGAATGCGTCTGAGATGAAGAGAAACTCGAGCTGCGGTAGGGAATTAAAGACAGAAGGAACGCTACTGTTGTAGGCATTTCCGTCGAGAAGAGCCCAATTTAGATTGTTCAGGCCGGCAAAGTTCGCGTTGTTCAATCCTCCATCAATTAACGTGAAAGAGCAATCAAACTCGAAAAGATTGGGGGGCAACGGAGCGAGGCTGCCCGCCATAGCAGTAGCTTGAAAGTATAGTTTTTCTGAAATGAAGAAGAAACCAGTGAGAAACATATCGTACCGGCACACGTAACAACGCGATGAAATTCTTACGCATGGCGGATCCCAAGGATGACATCCACGAGTTATCAAAGTCGTTGAACAAGAACTCATTTTTGAAAAGATCGATTTTGGAGATCGCTCCGGCTCCCGTCGATGGCGGCCCGTCGGACGCCAAGAGCGTTACCTCCTTAGGCCAAATTCCAGTCATGAGATTATCAAAAAGATTCAACTCTGTAACCTGATCATTGACACAAACGACTCCGTGCCAACCACTGCATGGATCCATGGTGGTAGATGTCCAGCCTGTCGATGTTCTCCAGCCGGGAAAGGTAGCGATACCGTCGAAACGAGGGTCGGCGTCGGTAATCACGTTAGGCACCGCGTTGGTGGAGCAGAAAATACTGTAAAGAGCATAGTACTGCGTTAGTTTCGCATCGCTGAAAGCATCTACTCCAACTTGCTCGGATGTGCGTTGAACAGCGCATGACTGGTAACTATTGGGGTCGGTCAATTCACTTCCTCCCTGCAGCAAGTACGGCTGAAGTCGACTTGCAACCGAGGGTGCCCTTGTCGTAGGAGCAGCAGTTTGGACAGGTGCAGCAGTGGGGGCGGTTGTAACAGGAGCTGGTGTTGCGACAACAGGTGCAGGGGTTGCCACCACAGGTGCAGGGGTTGCCAAAACAGGCGCAGGGGTCGTCACTACAGGTGCAGGGGACGTCGCCACTACAGGTGCTGGGGTCGCCACCGAAGGCGCTGCCGTAACGACTGTAGGTGGTGCAGTAACGACTGAAGGCGCTGCCGTAACGTTTGTAGGTGGTGCAGTAACGACTGAAGGCGCTGCCGTAACGTTTGTAGGTGGTGCCGTAACGACGGAAGGCGCTGCCGTAACGACTGTAGGTGGTGCAGTAACTACTACAGGCGCTTCAGTAGCCATTGCAGGGGGCGATGCAGGGCCCGCAGTCGGAGAGTATACAGGCGCTTCAGTAGCCATTGCAGGGGGCGATGCAGGGCCCGCAGTCGGAGAGTATACAGGCGCTGGCGTCTCCGTGGAACCTGGAATCGGGGCTGCTGCAGGCGGGTAGGTCACAACTACAGGCGCTTCAGTAGCCATTGCAGGGCCCGCAGTCGGAGAGTATACAGGCGCTGGCGTCTCAGTGGAACCTGGAATCGGGGCTGCTGCAGGCGGGTAGGTCACAGCTACAGGCGCTGGCGTCTCGGTGGAACCTGGAATCGGGGCTGCTGCAGGCGGGTAGGTCACAGCTACAGGCGCTGGCGTCTCGGTGGAACCTGGAATCGGGGCTGCTGCAGGCGGGTAGGTCACAGCTACAGGCGCTGGCGTAGGAGTGGTTTCGTTATACCCTGTGGGCTCAGCCGACAACGTGAATTCTGGGGTCGGCGCGTAGGTCATCACAGGAGGGCGTGTGACCACTGGAGGGCCGTATGGTGCCGGGGTCGGGGGGGCAACTGGGCGGGGCGTCGGTGATGCAACGGGTGCCATACTTGACATTCCCTTGGAATAATCATCCCAGAATTGGTAACCACTAAAGTCTAGCAAAAGATTTCGTGCCTTTTCGTTGAGACTTGTCAGCGATCTGTCGCTTGAAGGAGTTTTGTCAACATTTACATTAGACCGCAATCGCTTTGATTGCTCTTCTGCAGCATCGACATGAGATTGACCCGATGAAAGGGCCAATACGAGTGCAAGAGCAGTAGAAAACGATCTCATCTTGAAGGACCGAGTGTATTGGTAATGTCAACAAGAAATGATTTTGGTGATAGGGGATGGTCCATCGGAAGGGAAGAAAATGTGAGCGGCCACAACTGTTTATGCGAATGGGCGCGAAAGATGAGGTGTATGAAGTCTCAAAGATCTGTATATTTATGAATGTTCAAGGCAGGTTGTTATCCGCTACTATCGCATTACCACGGCTATTTAACATGTGTAAAGAAGGTTCGTTTGACTGAAGATGTGAAAAGCGTTGAAAAACGTTATTTTAACATGTTTATGCCATACTGGCCACATTTCGCGCCAGATTTCATCGAAGTAGTCAACTTTTCCCTTTGACGACGACAGGATCGACCTCTGCATCCAAGGAACCTTGAGAACGCCCCACCGTGCGCCGCTGGGTGGACACGACTCTTGAGTAGTAGCAGGGTGGGACCATCGACGTCCTGCTCACATAACCCAAATCCAAAAGTTGTGTTTAGGGTTCACTTTTGCCGTTTGAATGGAGCAGAAGACAATGGGCATAAACAGATGACGAGTCACAACCAGTACTCGTACCTCATCGCGTTGCTAACCATAGCGGTGGCCCCGGGGTACTTGCTTCTCTCCCTTACGGCTGTCCTATCACGAACTGTGTCTTTTCTCGATATCTTGGCATCTCATGGCAAGACAAACAAGAATTCAAAGCAATGGTGGTCAATACAAGTTCCGAAAAGATTTTTTTCACATTTTTACGTGGTCGGCATTGGATCTTTTCTAGCCTTACGCTCTTGCGCTTTGCCAGATGCCGCAAAAGGACTTTCCGGTACACAAATCACGTTGTTACTGCATTTAGCACGTCGACTGTACGAATGTGTACGAGTGCACGAGTTTCGATCGGCAAGTCGAATGCATGTTGCTGGATATCTGCTTGGCATTGGCCACTACTTGATTCTTCCGGTGGTCTTCTTGGGGCGATCAGCACCTCGTGTGGACCGGTTTTGGATATGCTTTCTTTGCTATAGCTGGAATATTTGGATGCAATATGAGCAGCATATCCATCACATGATACTGGCGGGACTTCGTCGCGGGGACAAGAGTAGACCGGCCTCGTATTGTCTGCCCCCCAACACGCGGTGGTTTCGATGGACGTTATGTCCTCACTATCTGGCAGAAATTCTAATCTACGCCTCTTGGTCAGTCTTTTTGTCACAAGAGCAAAGCTTGCCTGTGACGGAATTAATGTGGTTAAGTCGACTGCCTTTTCGTGTGGACCAAAGCTTCCGTCTTGCCGCAGAGCAACGGCATTGGTTCCTGCTATTGTGGGTGTGCACTAATCTGACAGTCTCGTCACTGAACAGTCGTGATTGGTACCGCCAACGTTACCCCCAACGCTTTACAGGTCAGTAAAACAGTAATGGACAACTCATTTGGTTTCGAGCAGGCATTGGGAAGATAACATCCCCAGCAAAGAAGCTTGCCCCCTGCAGATTATGCAATCGCAGCAGCAGCAGCAGCAGCAGGAGTAGCAGCATAATTCTCATTGTAGATAATATTCATACCTCCAAAGCTATGAAAAGAGTCGTTCAGACACTTACTCCTTAGTCTTTATAGCTGAGTTGCACGTTTCACAGTCGGCGTTGAGACCCGGCCGCTAATGCACTGTACGTAGCAGTCGTTGAATCCGTAGCGGTCTATTGATGTTATTTTGGGGGGGGTTAAAGGGGTCCCTTTCCCGCCCCTTGGTACATGAAAGAAATCGGCTTCCCCCGCAATTCACCAAACAAGGTAATTCGGGCCTTCACCCCTTTGAGCACAAGAGGAGAACGAGTAGAGTATCACACACGGTTTACTGCTTCTAACGAAAGGGGTGATGATTGGCGGGGGCGAAGCGGCGCAAAAGGGCGGAAGGAGAGAGAACACTCTCTCTATCGTATGCGACCCTGCATGCCAGAATTCGTGAGTCCTGTGGAGGATTGAGTAGTAGAGTGAAAGGGTGGTGCTTTCCCCTCGGTCCTTCTATGAAGGCGTCAGAGCTATTGAACTTTTTCTGCCATCCATTTCGTTTCTCTTAACGATCTACATCTACTGCAAAACTGGAGATCGATTCTCTTAATACCAGCAAGAGATCAACTAGTCGATCAGCATGACAGTTGGTAGAATTTCGGTTCCTGCCACAACCAGTGGGGCTGCCAAAGCAGAGCGACCAACGCGGTCTTCGTTTACATCACTTTCGGCAGAAAGAGAACAACGGCTATCTGGTGTCAAGTTGCCGTCCTCGAATGGTTCGTTTACATCGTCGGGTGGAGACCGGACGCAACAACGACATTCCCTGGGCTCAGGGGACGGTTCGGCTGTATCGTTTCGAAGTCCTTCGGAATCGCCCACTCCCGTGCACCCGAACAACTCGGGTCTGCAACAATATGCGCACTACGCCACTTCTACTAGCCATCCGATTCGGCGTAGCAGTCTGACTTCACAGCGAGGTAGCATCAGTTCGAAAGTTTCCTCTCTGACGAGGGACTCTTCGATTCGTAGTCTCGATCCCCTGAAAATCGAAATCGCAGATTTGACGCACATGTTTGGAAGGTCCAAAGAACAAGAACTACTTCAGTCTGCCTTTCTTCGAGCATTAAAGCAAGATACAGAGAGAAAGAAGAAGGAAATTGTGTTAGTGCATGGCAAGGCAGGTACAGGCAAGACGGCGCTGGTGCTGGACTTTAAAGATGCCGTTTGTTTCACAGGAACGGGGTACTTTTGCGGTGGAAAGTTTGACAAGTATCACACCGTCGTTGCCCCGTATTTAGGCATTGTCCGAGCACTGGATGATCTATGTGAAGCGATATCTGTGGGTCAAGAGAAGGACCAGCGGCGTTCAGCTCTTTATGAAAACTTGGGGCACGCCAAGTTAAAAGAGCTGACGAGGTTATTTCCAAAACTTAAACCGTTGATACTCGGTAGCTCGTCCAAAATATACAACAATGATTCGGATGACGAAGACGAGAACGACCAACACGACATCAAGAGCCAAATGGTTCATTTCTGGAAAGATCGGATACACGAACTTCCCGGAACCTTTCGCGATTTTTTAAGGGCACTGAATCACTCCACATATCCAATCATTATGTTCTTGGACGACCTGCAGTGGGCAGACCAAGATTCGCTGGATTGCCTTGTAAGTTTTGTCAAGGACCCCTCGCTTTCCAATTTAATGTTTCTTGGCGCATATCGAGATGACGAGCCGTCATGTACCGGTAGCAAGTTTGCCTTTTTGTCGTCAATAGACAGCGCAGACCACGTTGTGACAGACGTACCGCTGGACAACCTACCACTTTCAAGTGTGGATGATATTCTGTCAGATTTGACCGGAACCCCTGGTGTTAGGGATCTAGCAAAGATTGTGCTGGAAAAGACACACGGAAATCCATTCTCTATCTTTCAATTCCTGGAAATGTTGCAGCGAAAAGAGTTGCTCGTTTTCTCGTTCCACACGCACAAATGGATATGGGATGTGGAGGAAATCAAAAGCAAGACGGAAGTAACGCAGAATGTGGGCCACTCCTTGGTCGAAAACATTAATAAATTGTCTCGAGAAGCGCGAAAGCTCTTGACGCTGGCAGCAGTGATTGGTTTCACTTTTGAGCCAAAACTGGTTGAGCTCATTGCCACTCATCTGGAACTGCTCGAGAGTGAGTATCGAGAACACCTTACCAATACTGTGCAAGGCGTTATTCAAGACGCTGTGTCGGGTGGCTTGATTCATCCTGATCAAACGCAAGCAGTCATGGCAACACAAATGGAGCTCGTAGAAGAGGGTAGTACAACAAGTTTGAAGCGATCGTTTTACGAAGAAACTATACAAGCAGTCATACAGGAAGCAGAAGTCGAGGGACTGATTGGAAAGGCCGTCAGCAGATCCAAGTACAAGTTTTCGCATGATCTTGTGCACAAGTCCTTTTACGAGAACACAACGTTAGATATCGAGCGACACAAACTTCACCTGCAAATAGGAAGAATCCTCCGAGCCTTTTACGCTGCGCGCCCGGAGGATGAACTACTATTCGCAGCTGTGGACCATCTTAACAAGGGCTCGCACTTTTTGGACTCAGAAGACGAGCGCATAGATTTGATACAGTTGAACCAGAAGTCCAGTGAAAAGGCAAGGGCACGGTCAGCGCTATTTTCTGCCGCTAACTTTTCCAGCAAGGCGATTGACCTATTAAAGTTCGAACACGATTGGATGAATCACTATGATCTCCTATTGCATGTTTACAATGATGCCGCGGAATTGAACTTTGCTTGTGGGCGTTTCGATTTGAGTCTGAGGCGTTGCCTTGAGATTCATCGACACGCTAAAAGTCTCAAGGACAAGCTGGCTGCATCGTATATCCGTGTGGAAGTCCTGTACTCGCAGCGCAAGATTGTTGAAGCAATCAATTCGTGTCTGTCCGTGTTGAAAAGTCTTGGAGAGCCGTTCGAAAAGAAGCCTAGTTCTCTCCAGATTTTATCGGAGTGGCGCAAAACTCGAAAGATGATGAAAGGATTTGACCCACAATCATTACTGTCCTTGCCGCCAATGCAGGATCCCATCAAACGTCAAACCCAACGATATTTGAGTCTCCTTGTCACCATGTCATTAAATGCAGTGAACGACCAGATGCTTTCGATTGCAGTTCTTCGTATGTTCCAGAACACCCTCGCATACGGTACTTGCGACTATACTGCCTTTTCGATTGCAGGCTTCGGCATGCTCTGCTCTGTTCTTGGGACATTTGATGAAGCCATTTCTTTTGGAAATTTGGCTTTGCAGTTATGCGA
Source organism: Nitzschia sp. DOCU1 (assembly GCA_951394045.1). Lineage (NCBI taxonomy): Eukaryota > Bacillariophyta > Bacillariophyceae > Bacillariales > Bacillariaceae > Nitzschia > Nitzschia sp. DOCU1. The sequence continues at coordinate 1,066,511 of OX595989.1, forward strand.
TCGAACGAGAAGCGATATCGGCATTCCTTCAACATATGCGATCGTGTACGCTGCATTGGTACACATAAAGAGTCCACTATTAGAGGGAATCGAGCCTCTCCTCAAGGCCTATCGAATTGGAGTCGGTAATGGAGAAATTCAATATGCGGCTACATGCTCGGCTGTTTCGGCCAGTATGGGATTCCACTGTGCGCTACCGCTGAAATCCTACACTGAAGATCTCAAGAATGTATGCGATCAGCTGAAACTGCTGAAGCAAGAAAGAATTTGGGCACTTGTTGTACCTTACTGGAGAGCAGCGATGGACCTGTCTGGGGGTGGCTCTCGAGATGATCGGACTCTTGCGCGACACATTTTTTACACCATTTTTTCCGACACCAACTCGAGCAGTACCCCCGAGGGACAAGTAGACCTCCTGTGGCGAAACTGGCACATGGTAGCGTACGCTGTTCAATACATATTCAACGATTACGAAGGCGCGAGCCAGTTACGGAAAGAAATGATACGAAGGAGCAAAGGTTGGCCCAAATCCACACACTTCATGGTCTACTTTGGGCTCTTCTTTTCGGGATTACTCGATTTTGCGTTATACCGAAGTCAAAGAAGCTGGTCCGCTCTTCGACGGGCCAAGTCTGCGACTAGATCCATGCATAAGCTGGTCAAAGCAGGGGCTGTCAACTGTAACGGAATGTGTCTACTCCTACGCGCTGAACTAAAGTCGTTTGGTCGCTGCGTAGACAAGGCGAAGCGGTTATACGAGGACTCGATGAATTCTTTTGCTTCAAGTGGGTTTATCCATTTCCAGGCGATTGCCAATGAGCGGCTTGCGGAAGTGATGAAGCGAAGAAACAAGCCAATTTCGACTTATCAACCCTATCTCCTTGCAGCGACAAAATTGTATGCAGAGTGGGGCGCCGCCGCAAAGGTCAGCCAACTGATTGAAGTTCACAAAATGCCGGCACGCTTTTCGCTCGGCGATACCCCGTGCCCCGTCATCACCATTCATGGGGAGCAAATCCGTCGGTTCGCGCCGATCGAGGGACATATCAAGGAGGAAGAGTTTATGAGCAGCGATTTTATCAGCAGCGAGATGCTTACGAAAACATAAGGGCGTGTCTTCATGTCGCTTTGGCCCGGCGATGACCAATCTAGTGGAACGAGTTTTGATTTACTCCTTTTTTGGATGTTGTAGCTCTGGTAGTACTATGCAAGGGCTCAAAAGAAAATCGTCCATTGGTTTGTCTAACAGTTATATGTTTGCTCCGATTCGGTGGTGATACTGATCGGTTTCGTTTCACCTGGTGCAGCCTGATGTGCTGGCGAAGAAGTTGTATCGCCAGTCTCATCCAGTATCTTTGCTTCCGACTCTGCCGTCGAGACAATGAACGAGGAGGCAGTGCTACGCACTTCAGAGCTAATGGCCGGCATTGGTGGGGGCACCGGAGGCAAATTACTCATTTCGTCCGACTTGAGGAGGCTCGATGACGTGCCGGAAGTAGAATTCTTTGATGACGTCGTGACAGTGGGGGCAGTACTTGAATCTCCATCGGGGCCAACATGGAAACTTCCTTCGTGGTCGGTTGGCGATTGCGGGCTCTCATTAGAAGTACCTTGGTTGCCTCCCTCAACGGTGGCATAGCGCATGCCGAGAACATTGTTTTCATTTTCCGATTGTTCCGGAATGGCTTTGATGACGTTGGTACCCGGAAACATGGTACTACGGAAGTACTTGCTGCCTTGATCGGGGGCTTTGTGTTTCCCCGTCAACGAGGATCCCGTGGCGGAGTTTCGGATTTGCGCCGACATTTCTTTACGCTGCTCGGCTAAAGTCATGCCCGAATACGTGTACGCCAATAACAACTTTGGGAGGAAGATCAAAAGTAGAATGCCCTCCGATAACACGAAGATCACAAGAGTCAGGACCATGTTGAAGGCCTTCGGATCGTCTCGAACAAGAGCCACAACGGGGAACCCGATGAGAAATGCCTGGAACAAGGACGCAACTGATAGGGCTATGAACTTGGACTCGGAGAATTCCGACACAATATTTCGAGCCTCGAAAGCCTGCCAACAGGCGATGCCAAGTACCATGAAGTTGATGACAGCCAAGGGAATCAAAAAGGCCACTGCGTGGTCCGAACGACAAGCTCCGTAAGATTCGATTTGTCGATTCCAAAAGTCAGTGGCATCGCCCATCAGGCGGGTGTAGGTCAATGGATCCAAAACGGTCCAGCATGTCAGCACAATTACATTGCTGGTGAAAATCACTGCAAACGGTGCAACCACGTCCCCGAGGGCGACTTGAATTCGTGCGTGAGTCGTTGCGGTGTGGAAGAGTTTGTTAACCCTCCACGTCTTGCTGAAGAGAGCCGAAAAGATCACACTGAAGCCCGTGAAAGCCAACCACGGCTGAGACATGCAAACTCCCACCGCGAACTTGTGGCTCATGGAATCTGGATCACCCCCGTCATCAAAAGAGAGAGGGATGATTGTGCTTGAGAAAATCACAATACCCGACAACAGGATCAGAAGGAAAAATGGTTGTGCTGCACGGACGATAATTGTACTTCGGTTATAAACTGTCCAGACGGCACAGAATAAGGCCGTAGCATAGATAATCGCCACGAACGCGTATCCCGCGTAAACCAGGTTGCCAAGTAGATTCTGGTCCAACTCTGGCGGTTGAACTTTGTCAAGCTCGCGAGGTATGACGCTATACGATAGCAACGATGTTTCAAAGTAGTTGTCCTTCAGAGGAAGACTGATTTCCTTGTTTGCCAACTTGGTGGCAACTTCAAGCAATACTTCAGCGGAACGTTTGCCCCATTCGTAGCTGATCTGGCCGACCATGCCGTCGACATAGCCAGTGTTAAGATAGTCTTGCAAGTCCAAAGCATCCACGCCGATGTGAGTCAGTTTCAGATAGCGATGCCTATCGACCCAGCTCGTATAGTTGGGGTTGTTGATTGGGGTCTGGTATAAATAGATCAGGGCATCAATCGAAGCGTTGGCCGCCAAACCGTCCATTTGGCATGACATGTGGTCGCAATCAACGGAAAGATTGTAAGGTCGTTCATAAGGATACCTTTCAACTTCTTTCCAAACGGCCTTCTCTCCTTCGTCTTCGTCCGTGGGCAGAGCTGTCATCTCATCGTTGAAGCCATGACGTCGTCGAAGCGCGGTTGGGCTCTCCCACGCCATTATGAATCCATAAATGGCACCTCCGGGGCGAAGCTGCTTTAGCACTCGAGCCATAGTCCTGCCCAAGAACTCCTGGTCAGTAGCTATGTATCCGTCAGGTTCCGGCCTTCCGTAGTCCGGTTCACCCGGCCTAGGGGCGTTCATATCAATCACGAAAACCGGAACACCCAGATCTCTTGCCTCATTGTAAATCTCTGGGTTACGAAGACTCGCCTTGGCTGAGATGCCACCCAGCTTAATCAAGCCCCTCCTGTGCTCATCCAGCGCCCTTCGGATTTCCCACGAGGAAAAATGAAAGCCTTCACTATAAATGAAATCCGGTAGTGGAGGATTCCAATCTCTCGATGCAACTAATGGGCGACATTGACACTCGATGCCCATGGCCTCGCACGTGTCACGCCATCCCCTGGCAGCGTCCACGGTGGAAGCCGAGCCGCCCTCTTCAACCGGAAGACATCCCCCGGTCAAAAACAGAAAGGTCGTCTTCGTCGGGGTGCCACCTGTATACTGAGGCATCCAAGGGTTGTACCCCCACGTATAGTTGGTAGGGTCGGTAATGTTGTACTCTGCGGGATCAGGAAGAAAATACTCGGGGAGCTCACATGGCTCCCATGGTTCATCAGCTTCTTGGCTGGCGACTCCTCCAAACGAGACGGTAACCAACAAGAGCAGTACCAGAACGGCGCTTGCAACTTTCATTATGACACCTGTTCAAACAAACAAGAAAGGATGATACGCAAAGAATAATGCCAGAAGTCACCTTTTGTTAACCCTACGCGAAGAACGATCTTGCGTGGGTTTATAATATGGGAAGGATCTGCTTCTTCTTATTCGTATCGTACGGCGATTGTGCCGTTGTTATCGTTCCAAGAGCGTATGATACTACCAGCAGCAAAATCCTGCATCGATGGTATTACTTGGGCAAATAGTTTTCTACATTTTGTTCCATCAAGAGGCACTTCAAGCCCGTTGTCTTTTTCTGCGTCGCAATGCATAAGGTACACATCTGCCTGTAACATTTTGCAGGCATTCATTCGCGGAAAGCGAAGCAACCCACCATCATTGTTTTCTCGAAGTTACGTACCAGGTACAGCACACGGCAAGCATCTGACAATTCACTATTGCCCTCCATTCAGCAAAAGGCCTATCGATAAATCGTGCACCAGACGATAATCTGGAAGAATTCTAACGGCACTTTCGAACTTTGGCACTTCTGTAGAGGATGAGTTATTTATTTGTGATCACATGTTTATTTTAAAAGATCGTGTTTCATTATTGCCGTCCTGTTCTGCGGCACGCCAAGGAGACACGGAAGTGGGTCTTTTACGACACGGGTTGGTCATTGAGCCAGAGAGGGAACAACCGTATCAAGGTCGGACGTTCCCTCGATGCACCGTCTGCTAGACGTCCGGGTGCGAGAGGTCGATTGAGAATGAGTCTTTGGGAGTTCGTGGATCATTCGGGCGCGAGTCGGGCGAGAACCGTCGGAATCAAAAATGATTCCGACAACCCTCTTGTTTGACGGCGCTCTCGAATGCTCATTCTCTTCTTGAGGACGGACCTTGAAAGGCAGTTTCAATCTCTTGCAGTAGTTTTTTAACCCCAATCAGGGTCAGGCCATCTACAGACGATATAGCGTCCATAAAAAATCGTCTATTAAAAATTTAGCTGTCTGTTAACTTCTTTAGAGACGATTTTTATAGACGATTTTTCTTAAATAACCCATCCTTATCCCATCTCAACCCGTCTTAACCGAGTACTGACTTTTCACGTACCTCCTCTCCTTCCATCGAAAGATGGTGTCTACACAGGGTTCAAGAAAGGTTTCTTGAACTAGTAGTCCTCTGATTTAATAGTAGTAATAGTATTCTAGTTTATACAGTAATACTTGGCGTGCCATTGACTGAAAATAGCATGGATCCCGGAAGTAGCTTCTTTCCAGAGTACCGGTAGCATTTGGGTTTGGGCTCGGTCTCTTCCATTGTACCCACGTTTTGAGCATTTGGAGCAGGAGGCTGCGGCACCGCGTTGGCAGCATCGTTGAGTTGCACCATCGGCGAGGCGTTTGCTTGATGATTATCAGGCTCCGCCATAGGCAATGAGGGTAGCGTCGCTCGTAGGCTATCAGGATGAGTGTCTGGTGCAATTTCGGCGCAAATTGTCGAATTTGTAACGATAGTTTGGCCACCAGTAACTCGGGCCATGTAGTCATGAGTCGCAAATTGCGACACATCAATCTCCTTCCGTACTATCCCCCCTTGAAGAGGAGATGAAGGACAGGAAAATTGAAGATCCACAGAGTTCAGGGAGCCGACGGACATGGCGGTTGCTCTCAAGTTTTGAAATTTTGATGCCGACAGGTGAAATTTCGAGTGGTGCTGGTGCAACGGTATACCGGATTGAGGCAAGGCAGTCATGACATGACCTACACAAAATCACACGAGCTTTCCACTGGTCATGTCGGTTTTGTCGAGAAATGGATTTACCACGAGATAAGAGGAGACGGAGTTTTAATAAAAATTAACAGACGCTATTAGCGTCTGCAGAACTAATTGGCGTTAAGCTCCCAGCCCACCCACCCAGTGACGGCGAGCACCCCGCCGCAGCTCCTACCTGCGCGCGGTACTCCCCTCTAGGCGTCGTTTTTCTCCACTACATGCTTGACTACTACTAGCTAGTGTGTAGACATGATCGTAGGTGTGACATCAAGGCGGTTTGGCCTGAGTCCCAAGTGCCACGTCACTGAGGACTCTTGTACATCCGTACCGGACAGTGAGTTCTCCGTGTTCCGATGGCTCTGGTGGGAGGGACGGACAAACTTGGTCATCCATCAAGAGCGTCGAAGGGCCTGGAGTCGGAATGACGGACGGACGTGTTGTTTGGGTGTGATGGTTGGTGTTTGGTGATTGGGTGTGATTCTAGCTCGGAGTTCTGCACCATCCTCCGCGTCATATGCCGATGACCTGCTGGCGAAAAAACTCGTACAGGTACTTTCTTTCACTTTTGTTCTCATTATCCAAAACATTCACTCTGTGTCCTCATCCAAACAGTGTTGTACTTCTTTCGTTGTTGTTGTACTGGTTAGCTTCTAGTAGAGACCCAAAAGACCCGGTGTTATCTTTTCGTTGCAGAGCAGCAGAAGCAGGAGAAATTATTGGCGCCAGATCAGCGGAAGCAGTCGTGAAAAATCCAGCATTTCTTTCTCGATTCCAAACGTACGGCACCCCGGGACCCGCCGCAAGTTTCTCCAAGCTCATCCCATCCTTTTCGGACATAAAAGGCTACTGTACGTAAAAGAGAAAGCGCCATATCGTGTCGAAAGCGACATCAACTGCTGCTGCGACGATGACAACCACTGCAAGCCTGAAAGTCGATGACGAACCTGATTTCGTGCAACAATCGTGGCCATCATCGTCGCCATCTCCCGCTGGTCTAAATCCAGCACCGTTTTCATGGGGGAAACCAGCAGCATCACCATCAGCAGCTGCGTCCCGCAAGAAGCCTCCTCCTATTAGTTTGGCCGAAATCATGGCAGAAGAATCAGAGGCTCACAAGGCCGCCCAGGCGGCCTATTTGGACGAAAATGCTACTGCCTATAGATTAGTAACATTGGCAGAAGTCGAGGCCGAACAAGAACGATTGCTTCGTATGTTTCAAGAGGCAAAAGAATCAAAGCCCGCAGCAGTCACGGCAACAGCACCCAGAGCTTTGGCATCGCCCTCACAAGGAAGTCAACGACGTTTAATGGAAGATGATCGAGCCTTTTCACAGCGGGCGCTGGGACAAACCCCGTCACAAGGAAGTCAACGACGGTTAATGGAAGAGGATCGAGCTTTTTCACAGCGATCTATGGGGCAAATCTCGTCACAAGGAAGTCAACGACGTTTAACGGAGGAGGATCGAGCCTTTTCCCAGCGATCTATGGGACCAATACCGGCACAAGGAAGTCAACGGCGTTTCTTCGAAGACTTTCGAGCTTTCTCGCAACAATCTTTGGGACCAATCCCGTCACAAGGAAGTCAACGACGGTTAATGGAAGAGGATCGAGCCTCGTCACAGCGATCTATGGGACCAATCCCGTCACAAGGAAGTCAACGACGTTTAATGGAAGAGAATCGCGCCTTTTCCCAGCGATCTATGGGGCCAATTCCGTCACAAGGAAGTCAACGACGTCTAATGGAAGATGATCGAGCCTTTTCACAGCGATCTATGGGACAAACCCCCTCACAAGGAAGTCAGCGACGTTTGTTCGAAGAGAATCGAGCCTTTTCCCAGCGATCTATGGGACCAATCCTGTCACAAGGAAGTCAACGACGTTTAATGGAAGATGATCAAGCCTTTTCCCAGCGATCTATAGGACAAACCCCCTCACAAGGAAGTCAACGACGTCTAATGGAAGAGGATCGAGCCTTTTCACAGCGATCTATGGGACCAATCCCGTCACAAGGAAGTCAACGACGTTTAATGGAAGAGAATCGCGCCTTTTCCCAGCGATCTATGGGGCCAATTCCGTCACAAGGAAGTCAACGACGTCTAATGGAAGATGATCGAGCCTTTTCACAGCGGGCGCTGGGACAAACCCCGTCACAAGGAAGTCAACGACGGTTAATGGAGGAGGATCGAGCCTTTTCCCAGCGATCTATGGGACCAATACCGGCACAAGGAAGTCAACGGCGTTTGCTAGAAAAGAATCAAGTCTTTTCGCAGCGAGCTCTGGAAGTAATCGAGCGAACAGAAGTGGTCTTGGACAGTCCCCACAACGTGCAAGAAGAAGAACGACGGAGACAAGCGGCTATGGTGGCAGCGGCTCGATCTCCTCCGTCGCTGTGCTGGAACGTGGCAGCGGCGGCGAAGAAGGAGGAACTGGAGGAACCAGACTGGTTGAAAGAAGCAAAGCATCATTTGTCGGCACAAGAGATTGAAGACATTGAACGGGCTTTGCGAGAGGGGGACAACATGGGCGGGCCTTCCAGTACTAGTATCATCGAGACTACGCCAAATACTGCTGCCGCTTCAGCTGTGGCCAGCTTACCTCCGACCGAATCCAGTGTTGTCTTCTCAGAAGAAGAAGCGGCTGCTATTGCAGCGTCGCTACGCGAGGTTGAAGAAATTGAACGGGCTTTGCGAGAGGCCGACGGCATCGGCGAGCCTACTACTACTACTAACCCCGAGACCCCAGATGCAGCTGTCATTTCAGCTGTGGCTAGCTTGCCTCCGATCGAATCCAGTGAGGTCTTATCGGAAGAAGAAGCGGCTGCTATTGCAGCTGCACTGCGCGAGGCCGATGCCAAACAGGAAGAGGAGTCATTTATGCTGGCCTTGCAAATGCAGCAACAAGAACTGGGACGACTCAAGCAGCAGCAAGAGTCCGCGGCTGCTGGGCGACGCAATCAGCATCCGCAGGGCAATGTGCGAACCATGACAATGGCCGAATTGGAATTGGAATCGCAACGCGTTGCGAGCTTATACGCTGGGCGGATGTTGGATGGCCGGCCTTGGCCTGACGCCCAAGGGTTGTTGGCCGATGCGATGCAACCTCCTCGAAACCCCTTGGAGGAGGAAGATCATGTGGTGGACGACGATGAGTATCACGTGGTGGAAGACGAAAGCGCTGGATTCCGCATGAATTCAGCTGCGGCACATGCGTGGGCTCGGCGGGATCGAAACACCATTGTTGGACCCAACAACGAAGTTCGCACCAAACATGACGTTCACGTCCAAGGGCAAGCCAATGCACATTACCTGGGGCTGGAGGAAGACGACTTTGGACTTCGAACTCACGTAGGAAATCAAGCGTTCAATTCCTTCAAACAGAATATGAAACGAACGACCAAGGGTGTTGCTGCTCATGGAACAGGGCGAGCAGGAACAGATTCTGATGCCGTGAGGGGTAAAGCGATGGATCCTCATGTGCGACTCCAAATCAGCAAGGCTATCAACAGTGGACTGATAGAACACTGTAATGGTGCAGTCAAGCAAGGCAAAGAGGCCGTCGTCTTTCACGCCGAACAGGGTGCTGAGAGTCAAGGACATGACGTGGCAGTCAAAGTTTTCAAACGCGTTACCGAGTTTCGAGGACGAGGCGCCTATGTGGATGGTGACCCTCGATACTTGGGACAAACCTTTCGCAATCATTCCGAACGAGAACAGCTGGAGGTCTGGGCCGAGAAGGAGTTCCGCAACCTTGTTCGTGCTAACCGAGCAAAAGTCCCTGTTCCGACTCCCCTTCACCAAAAGGAGAACATTATTTTCATGCGATTCATGGGAAACGACGGATGGCCGGCACCGCAGATTCGTGAACTTGACATGAGGAAGGGTAGCAAGAAGTGGGATGTTTTGTACACGCAAGTCCTGGAAGCTATTCGAAGGTAAGATATCGCTCATCTCGTCTACGTTCAAGCGTTTGCGTCGTTGTACGATACACTCTGTCCTCACATATTTTGGGTTGCTCATCCAGGCTGTATACTGGTGCTCGTTTGGTGCATGGTGATTTGAGCGAATATAACATTTTGGTAGCACCCTCCTTCCAAGTGGAGAATCTGATCGCATCGACTGAGGATACCGACCATGATTTGCAAGCAGTTTTCATTGATTTCGGGCAGGCGGTGGATGTTCGACATCCCGAAGCCGAAAGTTGGTTGCGACGCGACTTGGAGCGCGTTCGTAGTTTCTTTGTGAAGCAGGGTGTCCAGACATTGGCTATGGAGGATGCTTTGGAATTCGTGAAGGAGGAGGATCAGCAGCAACAGCAGCCACAACCAGACGCTGATGGTGAGCAAGAAGTCGATGACTTTCCTTCCGAGGCCAGTACTGCTGCGACTACTGCTGTCACTACGGTTATGTCGTAGACACAACCGGGGGCCGAACACAACTACCGTTAGTACTCATTTTAGTTTTTGCTACCATTACTATGTACTGCTAGATAGCGGGGCTTGTCCCACCCGTAATACCGGTCCATTCTCATGCATAGTTTCTGTCAATTGAGCTAATTAACTTGTGAGCGACATTATCGCATTGACCAGGTCACCATCGTTCTCTTTGAGTGCCTTGACTGCCCTAGCCCGGGTGCATCCAGCTTGGCTAATGACCAGATCAATATCCTTGGCGTCCACTCCACTTTCGTCCACCACGACATGTTCGTCTACTGCTTGCTCATTTTCCATCATTGAAGGCTCATCCGTCTTCTTTTCTTCCACCATACTTGCAAGTCGTTGTGCCGCCTGCATTTGTTGCTGTTGCTGCGTTAGCCGTGGTGGCGGCATGCCCCTGCCTTGCTTGGCTTCTCCAAAGACAAAGTAAGATCCATTCTTTTCAAAGACATCGGGCTGGTGGATAGTAAAGAATCCCTGACTACCACCGCCCTGCATCTTGAGCGTGACACGGGAAATTCCGAGAACTGGCTGCATACCCAAACGTTCCATGACCTTGCGCGCCTTTTTTTCGTTACGATTCGGCACCCGAGGACCAGAAGGAGGAATCATCGCGGGCATGGGAGCGTCATCAAAGACCGTATCCACGGTTTCGGCTTGTACGGCTTCTAGCTCTGGCACATCCTCCATATCAGGGATTTCTTCAGCATCTTTGTCTTCTTCGGAAGCAGCATGCTCTTGCTTGACAACTGCCCCAGCCGGTTCCGATGCTTTGCTAGTAGTAGTACCGTAAGGCCCGGCCCTAGTAGTGGCCGCCCCAGCAGCATCTAGCTTGTTTTTGAAACTCTGCAAGTTCCTGGTTGCTTCCTTTGCCTTTTCCATATCTTCTTTCTTCTTGAGAGTCTGCTGCACTTTGAAATCCAAATCCTGATCGACCGCCTTGGTTCCCGCATTGTTTCGTTGACTCGCTTCTCGTTGCTTGAGTAGATCTTGCTTCTTCTTGGCACTCTGCTGAACTTTAAAGTCCAAGTCTTGATCCAAGACAGCCTTACTACCAGCTTTGAGTGTTTCAACGGCATCTTTTGTATACGTTAAGCTATGTGTCTTGTGTTTGGCTTCTTTCAAGGCTTCGGCTTCTTGCTCGGGGGTGCTCAAGCCGTTGGCATCTTTGAGCTTTTCGGCATGCGATTTTGTGATGGACCGACGGCGCAATTCGGCCAGTTCATCCGCAACACTGGGCATTTTAGTTTTGTGTTTAATGAAAAAGTACTCGCAAGTAGTGTAATACGCTACTCTAGCTACGTTTGCTTTCAATAGCAATATGGTTTGCCTCGTTGGACTGTCTGTTTGTTGAGAATGCGGGTAATCACAACAGAGTTTTGTGGTGGGAAATCGTGGTTTTATCGTCGGCATTGGCTTTTTGATCTTTCCGCCGTGCGTATGCGCGAGACCCAAATTGGACTCTTTCGATCGCTTCAGTCACGTCCGAGATTGGATCGAAAGAGTCATAATTGCGCATCGCCTGCGCTTCGAACGAAAACGTCATGATGACGCCACATGGAACCCCACCACCGACCACCACCCATCACATCTTTCTTCTTTTTCGTTTGCAACGCTCGCATCTTTTCCTTTTCTCAACTCTTACTGTCATTTTGGTGTTGTTGCCTCTCGGTCAAACATACAATAATAATGAGAGTCGTTTTTGTTCTCCTGGGAATGTGCTGCTTGGAGTGGAGAAGTGGCACTGCGTTTCCTCTTTTGCCTGCCATTGCACAGCAGCAACAGAGTCGGAACGAACACGCTCCTCGTTTCGCGGAACCTTCCGAGCACAATGAAGAAGATTGTTCCTTTTATGATCTAGGCCTGAGCCCACAAATATTGACAGCTGTCAAATCTCAAGTGGGGTGGGAACGACCCACTCCCGTCCAACGTCTCGCCATTCCGAAATTGCTTGGGAAATCAGACGACGACGACATCATCGACAGTACGGTTGTGGATGCGGTTTGGTGTGAGGCACCGACAGGATCGGGCAAGACGGCGGCTTATGCTTTGCCGTTATTGCAAAATTTGCAAGCCCGACGGAATGATCGTTCCAAAACTAATACGCCAGGCCGAATTGCCTCCTTAGTATTGTGTCCGACACGAGAATTAGCCGTTCAAATTGGATCAGTGGTCCAAACATTGGCCAATAATATTTCCACTCGCCGTCGTCCCAATGTCATGGTATTACATGGTGGGATTCCTCTAGAGCCACAAATTGCTCGATTAGCTGACGCGGCGCGATTGGGAGAAACCATGGATGTTGTGGTGGGAACTCCAGGTCGGTTGGTCGATGTTTTGACGTATTATCACAAGGATAAAGGGGATTCGAGTGCCAAAGATGCAGCCTTGGAACGGCGGCTGTTACAAGCGTTGGATGCTGCCAAGGGAGGATCTAAGAATAAGGATGATGCTTCCTTGTCTTTGGAACAATTGGAGGCGTTGCAGATCAATATGGATACCTTGGAGGACGATGGACGGTCGTCGTTGGTGAATTTGCTGGAAGATTTGGAGTATCTAGTGTTGGATGAAGCGGATCGATTGTTGGGACGAGCATTTGAATCGGAACTGAACAGTGTCTTGGACCTTTTGCCTCCTCGAATTCCTACGTGGATGTTTTCGGCTACCTTCCCCAAGTCCATTGAACCACGTCTTGACCAATTTTTGAAGAGGACAGGAGCTACTTCATCTATTCGGATTGAATGTGCGACCTCCGATCGGCTTGTGGACGATGACGTGAGTTTGTCATTACAAAAGAAATTAGAACGGACAGCGACCGTCTCGTCGGCGTCCACTATTCAACAAATTGGACCTGCCTCGACCATTCAACTGCGTGCCATTCGATTGCGCAAGAATGATCGTACGCAAGCTCTCAAACAGCTCTTGGAAGATCACCCAGAATGGGATCGGGTGTTGGTCTTTGTGGGTACACGGTATGCATCGGAACATGTCACTCGCAAGCTTCGGCGAGCCGACATTAAAGCGAGTGAATTGCATGGAAAGTTGGATCAAGATGCCCGGATGCGGCGGCTGCATGATTTGAAACAAGGCAAGATTCGAGTTCTATTGACGACAGATGTATCCAGCCGAGGAATTGATATTGCCGGGCTTCCAGTTGTGGTCAATTACGACCTTCCCAGATCCACGGCCGACTTTGTCCATCGAGTGGGTCGAACTGGACGAGCCGGCAAACGGGGGACGGCCATCACGTTTGTGACTGCCGCCAGTGAAGCACACATGGAATTGATTGAACAGAGACACTTGGCCGAGCCCATGGAACGAGAAACGTTACCCGGATTCGATCCCAATGAAGAGAAATGGGAGATTGAAGCGGAAGCTTCCAGAATAAGTGTCCCCGGAACTCTTCACTCCAACAAGGGCTTGGCTCATGACCGCATGTTTGGTGGCATTAAGGGTCGACGAAAGAGCAAGAAGGACAAACTACGGGAGGCTGCAGCACGGGAAGCTACAAAACAATAAAAGTAATTACCTAGGAATGCCCAGCTTCATTGTTGTATCGTTTTAGTAAAGTAGCTACTGTAGTTCCACATTGGCGTTTTACTATGACCACGGAGACGGCACGGCTCGCCGGGTACGCGCCCGCCCTATACCCGACAGGCGCGTGGCGGGAAAGTGGCGATGTGATGTCACGATTGTGGACACATGCCCACTCCCACCACTTCTAAAAATAAAACGAAGGAGTAACGGACCACCATCTGCAGTGGCGAGAAAGCGACGACGACGATGCGAAGAAAGCAAGACTGTAGAAGAGTGGCACAATAACCCGAAAGAGAACAAAGCTCGTTTACACCGTATCTAACTGCGGAAACCGCCTCATTGTCGGACAAGCCTCAAGACTGCATCCTGTTGATATCCATACAAGTGGAAATCCTTGCCATAGTAGAGCTGGCATTGTTAGGAAACAAGTAAAAGGCAATTCGCGGAAAGAATCATCGGCAACAAACAAGCAGAATCTTCTTCAGAAGGTGTGACAACATGAGAATATCGGGGGGCTTGAAGAGATGGTGTGGGGTAATAATCGCCATTCTCTTTTTGGCCGCTAGTTCGTCGATCACAGTGGTCGATGCTACTACCGGTAGTAGCGGCAGCACCACCGCCGCTTCGGTGGTTCTAGCAACAAACGGGAATGCCGATGTGCTCCAGATCATTGAAACAGAAGTTTGGGATGCACCGTCCAAATCTTGGAAGGCCCTCAGCGTAGACCAGAGATGGAGTAACGAGCTTGGGCAACAGTCACTTTCTCCCAGTGAAGTGCATCCACCGGCTGACTACGACTTTGACGGTGATTGGAAGATTGTGCTCACTGGAAGTGATTCCATGGGCTGGGAATATACATTCCAGTACCTGCAAACTCCCAAACGAAAACGAGTATGGCTACGAAGCTTAAAACCTAAGCCGCTTCCAGTAGTACCTTCGACAACGTTATCGAAAGGCCGCAGGGGTGCGATTTCAAGAATCCTATCTGACATGAAGGATGGATACAACTTCAAAGGTTTCAGCTTTAAACTGTACAAATCATTGCTCTCATGGGAGAGTGTCGGCTTTGCGATCAGCCTACCGCTGACAACAAACTTTGAATTATTCGATCGGAATCCTGCCCTACCGAGCATTTCATCAACCTTTGGCTTTTACTTTCCGTGGACGTTGACGGCAGCATTGTCTGCGAGCATACATGTGGTCTGGCTGAAATGGTTCATCAAGACAATAATGCTCGTTATTCCTCGATTGCTCACGCTACTATTCTATAAATTTGCGCTACCAGCTTTGTGGGCAACTGCAGCTACAGTCCTCTTGCCGCTAGGGGTAAGCGTCCCGCAAATACCGAAACTACCTGAAATTACTGTCGCTGGGCCAAGTTACAACCCAGACCTTTCCGAGCGAGTTGGTTGTTCCCTGTCCTATCGCTGGTCAAAGAAGTATGGTTTCGAGTGGAGGTTCAACTACTGGCATTCCTACCTGCCTACATTTAACCTCTTTCGAAGGCTCCTCAAAATGGATCCATCATCAGATTGGTGGGACAAGCATTTTGCATCCTTGGGTCTCAGTACTTCGGGTCCAATCCCTATGCCACCGCACTACTCCTGCGCCGCTGCCCTGGGATTGAGTGGTCTGTATCCAAGTTCGTTCAAGCAGCAGTCCCGAGCTACGTTAAAAGAAGAGACTGACAGCCAAGCAAAAGTTTCTGTGTCAAGTGCACTCAGGGATTCCTTAGCGAATGCTACTGTGGTGGAGGAGGCCACGCAACTTACAACGGCTCAGCCCTTGTATCAGAAGAAGCGAAGCAAACATGTACACTCTCAGAGTCTAATCCATGTTTCGCTTTGAGAAGCTTTCATTGCACCGGAGTGTCTCATTACTTGAATCATTTGAGAACTGCGGAAGGGTGAGCTTCGAGGGATGATGGCACTTTTCAGCATAGATACTTTAGTACTACTTACAAGTTATTATAGTACGCTTAATTCAACAGAACCAGCAGACACCCGGTCTATTAGCGCAATGGCAAAGGTGGTACAGTTACCACATAAAGCTATCTATCGAGCCCAGTAGCTGCTACTGATTTCCTCTACTCTGTACGATAGAGCTCTCCCATCGTCCACACTCTGCTAAGAATCCCTGAATTCTTCTTCTCGGCGTCTTTCTCCCAGTGGCGGTATTGAAGTACTCGCTAGATGAGATCATCGGATGCTCGTCCCCCCTGCCAAATCATGCAGTCCTTTCAGAGATTCTTCGCGTTTCCAGTCCTCCAGCATGACACCGTGGGCACAGCAGGCATTTCGAAAATTGGACGAAGTACCATCATGTAAGCTTGCCCTTCCGAGACCACCATGATGCGTTTCTTGTTCTAGTCGAAAAAGTCTTGGTAGTACATGAGAGTCGAGGTCGCAATGACCACCCTGCTGTTTGGGGAATTTTTGGTGTTTGGGGGACAATTGTCCCGCTACGAGCTCTGATTGAGCCTTGCATTTCGCGCGGAGAAAAATAGATTTGCCGGATTTTGACGGGCATAGTCATAGACCACACATAGCGCAACCGCCCGCGCAGCGCTGGATTCTGTGTCGGTGAAGCGTCCTCTAGAGAGAAGGAACACAAGGGCATTTCCGCCATTACTCTTTTCTGCATCCTTTCAGTGTTGCAACAGATAGTGCCATGAAAGTTACTAGTAGCGCCGTTGCACTCTTGTTATCCGTCTGGTTTGAAGGAGTTATCAGCCAAGAAGCTGATGATGAACCATGGGAACCATGTGAACTCCCCAAGTTTTCTCTCGCTGATCCCGAAGAGTACAACATTACCGACCCTACCAACTATACGTGGGGGTACAACCCTTGGATGCCTCAGTATACAGGTGGAGACCCGACGAAGACGACCTTTTTGTTCTTGACCGCGGGATGTCTTCCGGTTGAAGAGGGCGGCTCGGAGGCTTTCGTGGACGCTGGCAGGGGCTGGCGTGACACGTGCGAGGCCATGGGCATCGAGTGCCAATGTCGCCCGTCCCTTGCATCGAAAAATTGGAATCCTCCACTACCGGATTTCATTTATAGTGAAGGCTTTCATTTTTCCTCGTGGGAAATCCGAAGGGCGCTGGATGAGCACAGGAGGGGCTTGATTAAGCTGGGTGGCATCTCAGCCAAGGCGAGTCTTCGTAACCCAGAGATTTACAATGAGGCAAGAGATCTGGGTGTTCCGGTTTTCGTGATTGATATGAACGCCCCTAGGCCAGGAGAACCAGACTACGGAAGGCCGGAGCCAGACGGATACATAGCTACTGACCAGGAGTTCTTGGGCAGGACTATGGCTCGAGTACTAAAGCAGCTTCGCCCCGGAGGTGCCATTTATGGATTCATAATGGCGTGGGAGAGCCCAACCGCGCTTCGACGACGTCATGGCTTCAACGATGAGATGACAGCTCTGCCCACGGACGAAGACGAAGGAGAGAAGGCCGTTTGGAAAGAAGTTGAAAGGTATCCTTATGAACGACCTTACAATCTTTCCGTTGATTGCGACCACATGTCATGCCAAATGGACGGTTTGGCGGCCAACGCTTCGATTGATGCCCTGATCTATTTATACCAGACCCCAATCAACAACCCCAACTATACGAGCTGGGTCGATAGGCATCGCTATCTGAAACTGACTCACATCGGCGTGGATGCTTTGGACTTGCAAGACTATCTTAACACTGGCTATGTCGACGGCATGGTCGGCCAGATCAGCTACGAATGGGGCAAACGTTCCGCTGAAGTATTGCTTGAAGTCGCCACCAAGTTGGCAAACAAGGAAATCAGTCTTCCTCTGAAGGACAACTACTTTGAAACATCGTTGCTATCTTATAGCGTCATACCTCGCGAGCTAGACAAAGTTCAACCTCCAGAGTTGGACCAGAATCTACTTGGCAACCTGGTTTACGCGGGATACGCGTTCGTGGCGATTATCTATGCTACGGCCTTATTCTGTGCCGTCTGGACAGTTTATAACCGAAGTACAATTATCGTCCGTGCAGCACAACCATTTTTCCTTCTGATCCTGTTGTCGGGTATTGTGATTTTCTCAAGCACAATCATCCCTCTCTCTTTTGATGACGGGGGTGATCCAGATTCCATGAGCCACAAGTTCGCGGTGGGAGTTTGCATGTCTCAGCCGTGGTTGGCTTTCACGGGCTTCAGTGTGATCTTTTCGGCTCTCTTCAGCAAGACGTGGAGGGTTAACAAACTCTTCCACACCGCAGCGACTCACGCACGAATTCAAGTCGCCCTCGGGGACGTGGTTGCACCGTTTGCAGTGATTTTCACCAGCAATGTAATTGTGCTGACATGCTGGACCGTTTTGGATCCATTGACCTACACCCGCCTGATGGGCGATGCCACTGACTTTTGGAATCGTCAAATCGAATCTTACGGCGCTTGTCGTTCAGACCACGCAGTGGCCTTTTTGATTCCCTTGGCTTTCATCAACTTCATGGTTCTAAGTATCGCCTGCTGGCAGGCTTTTGAGGCTCGAGATATTGTGTCAGAATTCTCCGAGTCCAAGTTCATAGCCCTATCAGTTGCGTCCTTGTTCCAGGCATTTCTCATCGGGTTCCCCGTTGTGGCTCTTGTGCGAGACGATCCGAAGGCCTTCTACATGGTCCTGACCCTGGTGATCTTCGTGTTATCGGAGGGCATTCTACTTTTGATTTTCCTCCCAAAGTTGTTATTGGCGTACACGTATTCGGGCATGACTTTAGCCGAGCAGCGTAAAGCAATGTCGGCGCAAATCCGAAACTCTGCCACGGGATCCTCGTTGACGGGGAAACACAAAGCCCCCGATCAAGGCAGCAAGTACTTCCGTAGTACCATGTCTCCGGGTACCAACGTCATCAAAGCCATTCCGGAACAATCGGAAAATGAAAACAATGTTCTCGGCATGCGCTATGCCACCGTTGAGGGAGGCAACCAAGGTACTTCTAATGAGAGCCCGCAATCGCCAACCGACCACGAAGGAAGTTTCCATGTTGGCCCCGATGGAGATTCAAGTACTGCCCCTACTGTCACGACGTCATCAAAGAATTCTACTTCCGGCACGTCATCGAGCCTCCTCAAGTCGGACGAAATGAGTAATTTGCCTCCGGTGCCCCCACCAATGCCGGCCATTAGCTCTGAAGTGCATAGCACTGCTTCCTCGTTTATTGTTTCGATGGCAGAGTCCGAAGCAAAGAGACCGGATGAGACGAGCGACCTTTTGCCAACAGTTCAGCCTACACCTGGTGGAACGCAACCGACCAGTATCACAACCGAATCAGAGCAAACCTATACCTGTTAAATAAGCAACTGACAATTCTCGTGTTGAGAACCATGTATGGAAAACAAAATTAAAAGCGAAACAGACATAAAGCACAATAATCCACGTTTCGCTTCCGAGGCAAAATCCGCCATGCCACGGTATCGAAGCTTCATCTATTCAACAACTGCGGAAGGGTGCGCGTCGACGAGGGATGGCACTTTCCAGCATAACCATAGTACTACTTACATGCAATTGTAGTGCGCTTGATAGCTGGTTCGTACAGACTTTGGCATTGGTGGCATTTTCCCATCAACCGCACTCTGCTACTAAGATGCCCCTGAATATTTCTTCTCGGCGTCTGTCTCCCAGTATTGAAGGACATCGCTAGACGAGACAATTGGATGCTCGTCCCCCCGTGACAAATCATGCAGTCCGAATCTCAAATTCAGAGATTCGCGTTGCCCGTCTAGAGCCACTACACCGTGGGCACAGGCATCTCGTGAATTTGCACTCAGCATGTAAGCTTGCCCTTGCAGGACCTCCATGGTACGTTTCTTGTTCTGGTCGAAAAAGTCTTGCAAGAGAATCGTTCCCGAGCCCACAATGCTAATGGTCACGATAATGACTCCAAATCCGTCTTTCTTTGGATGATCCACGTGTGTAGGAAGAAGTTCTCGTCCACAATGCAAATTGGGCTGGGCGGCAATCAAATTGGAATAGCGCAAATATGTGCGACAGTGCTTATTATTCTTTGGCATGGATGATATCTTTTTGAGAAATTCGTCACACAAGAAATCAATCGCTTCCCTGGTTCCGTCGGGTAATTTTTCGAGTACCACCATTGCTTTATTGTTTCGCTGTCGTTCTTCTTCGCCTTGATCGTCGTCATCCTCTTTCCACGGCGTTGAAATATCGAGTAAGTCCCGAATTTCAGGATTGTAGCCCAGCGTATCGGGTAAAAACCCAAAGGCCCGTTTCCGAGGATCTTCTTGAGAACCCGACCACGACGTCCACTTGTTGGCAGCTTGTTGCTTTACCATTTCATGCAACGATTTGAGCGCTTCAAAATGCTGACTCGGTAGGTTAGTAGCAATACCCAGACCTGATAGCCAGTCTGGGACTTGGTCGTCATTTTCCACCTTGGGCCAATGCTCGCAACTTTCCCTGGTGGCAAGGGCAGCGGCGGCCTCGACTTGATCCTGGGGGATGTTTAACAAAGTCTCAATGGCTTTCTGTTCCGCCTCCTCCTCATCCACGCGTCGTCGCTTGGCCACTGGTTTGGTACGTCCCATGATAGTAGTGATAGTAGAGCTCTGCTTGTATCAGAAAATAAAATCAAGGAGCCGAATGGCTTCGATGGCTGCTGATGCAATGGAGCTCGGTCATTGCGGCGCGGCTGCAGCTGCGATTCGAAGCGAAGAGCCGAGTGGCGTGGGTGCGACCAAAAAAATGACCCCACCCCGACCAACTATTTTGCTTCGGATCCGAACGCCGGGCGGGTGCACCAAGAAAATTTGCCACGTGCATAGGTATTGGGGTGGTGGCAAGCCCTCTCCGAATGCGGGAACCAAAAAGTCGATCCTCATTTATGTCCTCTGTCATGTGGGACAAAAATGTATATGCCCTTGAATGTGAAATGTCGTATTGTTTAAACTTTTGTTGCCTGTGAATGTCAACGGCTGGGAGATCCATGAATCAAAGACTATTGCCCTTCATAATTGCCGGCGATAGTCGGAATTGAGAGAGCCGACTTTTTTAAGTGCACATAAGCCAGCATTTTCACCGATACACACATTTCAAAGGAATCGTGCCTTTTTTCCATCCAACGCAGTGTGTATTTTCGATACTCCTTCACGAAGTTGCACGATTTTCTACGAACGCTGGTGCCGCACCTCTCATGTCCTTGGACCCAAGAGCCGCAGCAGCGTGTTCTCATAATAATACTAAGGTCCGAATGCTACCCGAAACCATGCTCCCCGGGAGCTTGAAACAAGATCCATCCTCCACTACTGCAAGTGGTACAGACAACGAAGAAGTTCTCTCTTGCAGCAGTGGGATGGTGAAAATGGCCCTCCACAGCCATCCCACAGACGAACGTCGACAATCCTCGTTGGTGGCCGATCGGATGGTCGACGATGACGTTCCACCCCCACCACCACCACCCGATGAAGCCTTTTTTAACTGCCCTACTCCCAAGATCAACAACTTCCGCAAAAGCACCAAACGTCGACACAAACTCATGATGATGTTGGACGATGTGGAATGTCCTATCTATTCACCTTCGTCTTCGTCGTATCATCATCATATTCCTACCATTTCCTCTCCATCCATGGACTCGGTCGGCTCCAGTCATCATGAAGATGAAGAGGAAGAACATCATGTGGGACACCGCAAATCTCTGATTGTGCGGTCCCGTCGAAGACCCACTCCCATCTTTTGTCCCTTGGACGATCCTCATTGGTGTCCGGATCATTGTGGCGAGGATGGTAGTACTACCTACAATCTACTGGACGAACATCGCGATGAATCTGCAACAGTCGATGATGATTCGTCTCTGCCTCCGGCCTTGCCAGTACGAAGGAACGGAATGTGCCCTTCCAACATGCCGGCTTCGATCATGGTACAAATGGTGATTGGACGTTAACACTGAATCGTCCAACCAACAAACAACCATGCATCCATCCATCCATCCATCCTCATTGATTCATAACGACTTTTTGTGATACAAAAAAGTAGTGGCAAGAAATGCTGCTACGACCATAGAACTACGATAGAATAAAGAATTAGAATAGACCATTATTAAATGATAGAGTTGCAGTATCAACGTCAATAAAATCAGTCAGTGAGATCCTTCTACCACTGTGAGCAGTAGTATTAGCTATTGATAGTATCGCTTCTTGGCAGAAAGCTAGTAAGTGATTAGTAGAGACCAGGCCAGAGACGGTGCAAGAAACTCTTGGAGTAGTGCGCGCACCTCCGCCCAAGCCACAAGCAGATCCCTCTTCAACAAGCTAGAGTAGCTAGTACGCTACTGTGCCTCTAGAGCTGCTGCTGCTGCCGGTAGCCAAATGTGGGTTGCCCGCCATTCAATAACGATGGATCATGGTATCAACTGGAGCATCTATCCATGGGGATCAGCAACAACGAATAGCTACCTGGTACAGTCTTTCTTGACTTGCTCAATTGCTTGCTGGTTGACCGACATACGATCTGTCTGTCTGTCGGCCGAGTTTTCCGACCCGACCGACCGAAAGCATCGTCTGTCGTCGTTCGCGGTCGCAAAGATATACCAGTACGGAGGGTCTGCACCAAAGCACGAGACGTCTCTTTCTCATTCTTGACCATGGTGGTCCATCTCTCCCCACAACAAAATGCCAGTTGACAGTAGCAATCTCAACGACTGAATCGATCACACGAGATGTCTGTTGATTCCTAGCAGCAGTAGGAAACAGCAGCAGCATGGGAACCGAGGCGGCTGCTGGTCTCGAACGGGGCTTTTTACTTCGTGGCACCCGCCGCAGCGATGACGACAAATTGAAACGGCAGCAGCAGCAGCCTGTCGAGGTCAAGACAACGACGACGATGGCAACGCCACCAGGAAAATCGTCGTCAAATGCGTCTGGCTTCAAGGCAGGATTCTTACTGGACGAGAACAAGACGAAAAAGAAACACACGACGACTCCCTTACCGAACGTGTCAGTGACAAGTTCTTTGTCTTTTTCTTCTAGCGTGCCGCCCACGTCGTCGAGTCCATCGAACCAAGCAAAGCCACGTCCTTCCAAGACAAACAAGGGCGGAGAGTTGGGATTCGCCAAGGGATTTCTTGTAGCAGCGTCGTCCAAAAAGACACGAACGAATCCACAGGCGAAAACGAAAACGAACCAAATCGTGGCTAGCAGCAGCAGCAACAACACCGAGAATGCGTTGCCACAATTAAATGTGCCACTACAAGCCAGGCCGCTCATCAGTAGCATCAGCAGTAGCAAAGAGTTGCTATCATCGGAGGAAAATCTATCCGGGTCCTTTTCCAAGAAGAAGAATGTACCACCCACATCTCGATCGTGGTCCCTCGTGTTGGACGACCATGATGAAGTCGATGATGATGACAGGACGACGAATTCAAAGCCGTCCAAGCCCCTGATATCCGTGCTCAACGACGACAATGATCGTGCAGTACAAGAACCTGATTCCGTCTTGGAGGCACCACCACCGCCCTCCTCGCGTCCGCTGTCCTTCCTTTTGGGACACGGGGACAATCCCAGCATTGGAGCTACTACTACCGATACGACTAGCGATGATTTCTTGTTTCAAGAACAAAGCACTACCTTTTACTCGACTACTAGTCGACGACGAGATCTGGTAAAGGATCTTTCTACTACCATGGAAGAAGCAGCAGCATACGATCCTTTTGTGCCAGGGTTGGACGCTGCTGGGCCTTCACCACTAGTTGCTGATGCAGTACTATCGACGACGGTGGTTGAGGGCTCGTCGTCGTCGTTCACCAAGGATGATGGTTTGTTTTGGGAGTTTCAACGTGAACTGGCGCGGATCCAATGGCAGCACGAGGATGTTTGGGAGAATCTCGTTCCAAAGTGGTCGTCTTTGCAGGTGGAATCGGCATGGGAGTGGCTATTGGACCCACCACCTCGGGCTGTTCCTTTTACTACTACACACGAACCCCTGATTCAATACTTGCTTCGGCACCGACCATGCTGTGTTCAACGTTATCTAGAAACCACAGAAACCCCAAAAGACAGAAGCCGCGCTCTTCAGTTGATTACTTGGATCCAACAGTTTCTTTTGCAAAGTCGAACTACTAGTCAAGACACTAAATCGGCTGCTGCCTCCTGGTATGTATGGTCGGAATCAATCCTGCCCGCAATTACCAAGATTGCCGATCAAAGTCGTCGGACTATTTTGGCGCAAGAGGCCTCGGATGCTGGTATTGTGCTGCTTTTTAGGCTTTCCAAAGATGATGCGCTTCAGAGTGCTGACGACGTGGTTGACAAGACTGCGTCTCCGTTATTGTCTTGGATGCAATTACTGGATCGAATTCTGAAAGCACAAATTGCTTGGAAACGGTCCAAGACAAAACAACAAAAGTCTGTGAACAAGAACCAGGCACATCTTGTGCTCTTGGAAGACTGGATAAGGGTCAACGAGAACTGTAAAGAACAAAAGATGATTGCCAACTGGCGACGACAAGTGGCTGGCGTTCGTTTGAACGACGATGATGTATGCGGCTGGGGTGGTTTGTGCCATTTGTTTGGTGGGAAAAGTGTTTCCATACGAAAAGGGACGGCGGAAGATCTCCAGAGTGCCTGTACAATGCTGGGCGATACTACTACGATGGATCCCATTGATCAATCCATACTGTTGCGAGGACTTTTGTGTCACCTAACAAAGGAAAAACATTTAATCGATCAGGGCAAGATGGAGCAGCGTATATTGGAGCTTGTCCCGAGGATTGCCGATAAGACTTCATGCGGTGATTTGGTAGTGACCATTCTGTAAGTACCAAAGTGACAATGGCACGTTGTCGGATGTGACATCGGCCTGGCCTCCCTGACGCGTGTCTTTGTCGTTCTAGCAAACGAATATGGTCCGATTCCGACGTCTACCCGGGAGATCTTAGGTCGCACGTGGGAAATGGGATACCGCGAACAGTGGAGCAACTTCTCAAGGTGTTACCGGAGTACCCCTGGGATGATGATGACCCGGAGAGCTCAATCAATTTATCCCAGGCCATGTCATCGCTTGTGGCCGAGTATGTACTCGAAGTTCCGAATTGTGGGAATGTGGTCAATACAATCATTGACAAACGCGGGCTCGATTGCCAGACAGTTTGTGTTTTGCTAAAGATATCGACCATTGTCAAGATGCGCTCAGCGCACAATGGCGAGCTTGGAGCAAGTACGGTTCATGTGGATCTGGCCAACCACATTGAGGGAAGACTAGTGGAAAGCGTTTCTACTTCATCTTCTGTTCGACAACGCCTGAGGAAATGCGCTATTTTTGATGAAATGAATGCCAATCAATTGAAGCATCTTATGCCAAAGTTGATTGGGTTATACTACGATCATCGCGGAAGGCCTGAAACGTCGTCCCGAGAAATCGAATCGTTGGTAGAGTCTATATTGGCCGCTAATGTGCGAAGCTATGCGACCAGGGGAGACTTGAATCTCCTTGTGGAAGGGATAGCAAATGCGTTGATCCACCCTTCCTCCTGCTTTCTCGCTCAAAAGGTTCCTGATTCGGCACATGGTTTGGTGCTGTCACAGCTATGTGCTAGCTGGGGCCGTTCACTTCTTGTGGGGCCAGGGTCCGGAGACACGGCGTTTGCCGATTTGGTGACTGCGACAACTCTTGCGTCCAGCAATGACCCGTCGAACGTTGTTTTACTTGCATTATTTGGTGCAATAGTTGGTGAGAAATTTCCACCAGAACTTCGCAGCGTCAAGCGGGCCCGGTTTCGAACGATGCTTGCTATCAAGCAACTGGTAGCTTTCTTTAACGAAAGAATGGGGGAAATGAAGAAGAGCGACTCGCTATTCAGGAGGCTTTCACCTCTTTTGATCCTTCGAAGAATACCACGGGAGTATTTTTCCATATTCAGGGAAGAAGGAGACGAAGGAAGAGATCCTGGTTGGTTGGAAGAATATTCGACATTGCTGGACAACATAGCGTCTCTTCTGCAAGTCTCAGATACGCCGAAAGGTGCTTATGCAGCAAGCCCAGACGAAAGGCGACTTGCAGCAGAAGTGGTTGGCCGCTCTTTCGCATTCGGCGAAACTACTGCGAAACTACACGGCGCGTCGATTTTCGTCAATCGGCCGCTCAGCGTTTTTGGCCGTCTTTGTGCGCCAATCTTCAATGCTCTAGTGGAAGAATTCTCACGCCTCCAGGTAAAGGCAGTCAGTATCTCATCCATTCGACAAGCACGTTCCGCGTTGTATGCAGCATGCCACAGCATTCCAAACACCGCGGGGGAGGACGACGAGATTTCTTATGACCAAGAATACCAAATGACTGCTTGTTTTGTATTTTTTGCGATCGGAATCGAATTAGACGGATTGGACGAAGCTGTTGCAAGTGAATTGATCCAACTTCAACGTGGGTCTATTGAATTCCTCGCGCTGTGTTTGAATTGTGCCTTTGAAAGAGAAGAGACGCCTCCCGGAACATTCACAAGGATCTTTGAATCTATCAGTAGCATCCTACAGGTTGGCAAGATGAGTCCTAATGTTAAATGGACGAGCGAGCCTTGGACCGAGGTCCTTACTGGAGAAATTTCAATTCAAGTCAAAACTTGTTTGTGGAATTGTCTGATCCTAGTAGGCCAACGGTGCGAGGAAAGTCTGAATCGATTCGCAGCTGCCACGCTTCCATGGGTCGTTCAATCGATAGTCAACGCTAGTCTCAACGACGATGTTGTCCTGCTCGCCGCGGCTTTACAGGTGACTTTTGTTGTCGTTGTTCGGTTCAAGTCGCTATCCTGCTTCGAGGGACAAACTGCTCCGAAAGAAGTCTTGGTTAGTAGTCTGTACCGACGTTCGCTAGAGATCGTCGCCGCCCCAAGCGGGCAGACGTGGAAAGAAATACGATTGGCTGCACTAAAACTCATTCTGGCGCTTGCGACCGTCGACTGCACCGACGAGTGCCCCGCAGTTGCGCGTCTACAAGATACCTACACTGTGATCAAGGGTTTGTCCACCCAGGATCCCGACCCGGACATACGCTCCTTGACAGCTAAAATTCTCAGCATTGTACATAATAAATGAAGTTTGAAAGTTAAAACGATAGTTTTTGGCAACCGTAGAAGAGCCACGTTTCCCTAGCGCGTAAGATTTGAATGTCGATGCAGTGAGTCCTCGACAAGGTTCCAGGCATTTTCGACGTAGTACCGCTTAATGCGACTCAGCGAATTGTACAAGAGAAGGTCCCATAGCCAACAGCACCCAGGGAGAACGGCATCTCGCAGTTTACCAACCCTCATTACCAGAATTGCCTCCACCGCCGTAATATCGACGAGTGCCTCCAGGTCCGCTGTTGTCGAAGCGACGGTTGCCTCCACTGCCACGCTCATTTCTGCCGCCACTGTAGCCACCATCGCGACTGCTTCCACCACTGTATCCACCGCGTTCACTCCTGCCGCCACTGTAGCCACCATCGCGACTGCTTCCACCACGGTTTTCGTGGTTGGACCAACGATTCTCCCTCCTGACGCCCTGGTAACCACCACCCCTACTGGCTTGGTAGGGGCTGTTACCTTGATAGCTATTTCGGAAATTGCCACCCCGTCCAGGCGGACCTCCACGTGAGTTTCTATCGAATTTGCCTCCTCGACCACCACCTAGGGGGCGACCGAAGTTACTGTCGCGTTCGATTTCGAGTTCCTCAAGAATACTGAAAGAAGCACCCCCGGCGTCAATATTTTTGCTGAATTCGACGAGCTTCTTTGCATCTTCAACCTGGAAACAAAACAAAAGAATGAGCGATTTTCACGAATCGATGGATTCAGCACTCGGCACTAAGCACTCACACTCATATCAAAGAAGGCAACTCCAGTTTCCGGATTGGATTGGATCTTGCCAACTTCGCTCTCAAAAGACATGCCACCGTCCTCTCGGCTCATTCGAGCAAGCTTGCCAACTGTAAACATGACGTCGCCAGGCGATACTGGACGACCTCTGGTGTTCGACATTTCAACCGTTACCAAGCCAACTTCTCCAGTGATAAGAGATCTACTTTGAACTTCCGTCGAGCGTCTGGAGATTGCGGCAAGGCAACGCGCGACCACATCTTCGGGGCTGTCGCCATCCTCGAGCAAAGCCCTTGCTGCATCCTTGAAATATTTTGATGTTTCGTCTGGAATCCCGCTGCATGCAACAGCCGATGTCTTTGCGGCAGCGCGCAAAGCAGCCTCGATCGAAGGTGGGCCTGCCAAATCGAATTTGAATCCGTGTCCAAGGTCTTTCTCAATGCGGACAATGTCGCGTTGCTGATTTCGTCCAAACAACAAGACAGATACTCCCTTGTTTCCTGCCCGTCCAGTTCTACCAGATCGATGAACATACGTGTCGACGTCACGAGGAGGATCGAATTGGACAACAAGGTCAACATTCTGAATATCAATACCTCGCGCCGCAACATCTGTGGCAACTAGCACATTAAAGGCCCCGGCTCGGAAAGCAGCCAAAGTTGCGTCGCGCTGTTTTTGTCCGACATCACCGTGTAAGGCCTACGTATCAGGGAGAATAGGGTAAGGGATAAGCATAAATAAGTCATCCAAAGGGTGCGAAGCGCAGCGGAGACCCTACCTGAGCTGTCAAAGTCTTGAAAACGCCACCAGACACGAGCTCATCAGCCTCGCGCTTCGTTTCTGTAAACACGATTGTCTTTCCGAAAATCTTCTGCTGCATGGCATGGTTGTTGTTACTCTTTCTCTTTTTTGCGGCAGCAGCAATGACGTTAACTGGTTCATCACTATCTCTTTCAGCGTCCGATTCCTCGCCAACACCCTTCATGTCTTTGGAAATTTCAATGGCAATAATGTCCTCGAGCATCGCTTTCTTCGACTCCAAACCCGGAGGGACTTGAATAGCAACATGACGCACCGTCGTTGCTACTCGTGCACCTCCAGCCTCACCCGTGGAATCAATGGCAAGCACATTTTCTTGATATCGCTTTCCAATCTCTTTGACCCAAGGAGGCGTTGTTGCAGAAAAAAGGAGACATTGAGGTTTCTTTCCATTGGCCTCACCCAAACCGTCGAGAATAGTCTCTACGTCGTCCGAAAAGCCCATATCCAACATGGAATCCGCCTCGTCAAGAACACTTGGAGGAGAAACGAAGTGAGTCAACAGTGAGTGGTCGTCAAGCACGCCCCAGAAAGCTTTCTACTCCTTACACAATATCACAATTGTCCAGCTTCAAATTTCCACGTTCGATATGATCAATAATTCTTCCTGGGGTGCCGACGAGAACATCCAAGCCTTGGCGTAAAGCACGATTCTTTCACATCGAGGAAATTATCGTCAGAACAATATAAAAAGAACGAAAAGGACCACCGCCGAAATTCTACATACCTGTGCATCATACGAGACGCCTCCGTAAAATACTTCGGTGAAAAGCCCCAAGGGACGTGCAACCGCTGCCAGTTCTTCTTGGACTTGACGAGCCAATTCTCTCGTCGGACAAAGAATCAACATGGAGACCGGTCGGCCCCGAGCCATACGTCCCGTAGCCGGGTCACGGTATCCCTTTTCTTCCATCCATGTAATCAACCGTGTGAGACTAGGAAGTCCAAATGCCAAAGTTTTTCCCGTTCCTGTACGACTTCGTCCAATTACATCCCTTCCAGCCATGATGGGGTCAAAAGCTTCTCCTTGTACGGGAGTGAAATGGGTGATTCCTTTTTCTGACAAAACGTCAATCACATCTTGAGATAATCCAGCCTCCACCCAACGAGGATTGCTTGTGGATAGAAACTTGGGATCTTGAAAGTTGACGGGGTCAATCTGAATTCAAGTGTGACATGTCAGACAGCGAATCAAAATAGTATAAAATGGGCGTCGATCGGCACAATTGTACCTCTCAGCACAAGATGGATCTACTTACCGTCTCGACGAGCTTTGGTGGAACCGGGTGAGAATCTTTCATATGGGCCTTCTTTGGCGCCTCTGCTTCTGCAAATGCCTC
This sequence comes from Nitzschia sp. DOCU1, assembly GCA_951394045.1. Classification (NCBI taxonomy): domain Eukaryota; phylum Bacillariophyta; class Bacillariophyceae; order Bacillariales; family Bacillariaceae; genus Nitzschia; species Nitzschia sp. DOCU1. The sequence goes on from OX595989.1 coordinate 1,096,099, forward strand.
TCCCAGCAGACTGTCCAGCGTAGCATCCAAATCTTCATCGACTTGTTGTGCGACACCACGTGCCGATGAAAACTGACGAAAAATTCCTTGATTGGCGGCAGTCGACAAGTGTTGAAACGGCCGTGTAGCGGCTCCATTGGAGCGAGTCGTAAAGGCCTGGACCAGAACACGCTTAGGAACTTTCCTCGACAGCATCATCATCGAGAACATCATCATTCCGATCTTTGACAAGTTTCTCCAAACAGGCATGACGGAGATTTCTCAGAAAACTTGGAAATGTCAGAACTTTCTTTCGTTCAATTAAAGTGTGCCGAACAAGGAATGAAGTAAATCAACTCCTTCAAGACAGACTGGTACTGTGAATTAATCTCCAGCAGCAAACTAAATAGCAATAGTTCGTTTGATATATACAAAAGAACCTTGAAAAGAAGAATTATGTTAACAGGTGTGCGTGTGTTGGTGTGGTCGTTGGATTCTCGCAGATGGGCCGACGACGTCCAGTGATTCTGTCCTTCTGCGAAAAAAAGTGGGTGGAGAGAAGTGATGTGTTTTGTGCGATTATGATTGGTTCCCTGGAAAATCCCGTAGAAGGTCGTACAGAGTCTACGAAACGTTCGCACCAAGGTTGTCATCACCACGTGGAGTGATGGCGAAATCGATCGTATGATATGTTATACAGACGTAGCGTATCTATAGGTTAGTATTACACATTTATGCCAGTATCCAATGCGCGCGTACGTCATGTAGATTTTCACATTGGCATCAAAAATTGTGACCAGGCAGACTTTTGCTTTTGGACTATTGGTAATTGATCATCACGATGCGATCGAAACCCGTCAACATCATTTCTCTTTCAAAGAGACGGCGTGTTGACTCATTGCCAATATGTATGAAGGAGCCGATGGAGGAGTCGCTGATGGATAATCGCTCGACATGATGCTCACGGCTTCTTGGAGCTAGCAGTAGTGCGAGCACAAGTTGGTTGAGGAGTTCTTCCTCGTCGTCTTCGACGGACTAGAAGATACGCGGGGATCAGGAAGGGGAGCGTGAAGAAGGCGACGATTGCGAGCACTGAGCGGACATGTCCCAGCATGTCCTGCATCACTCCGACGCGACCGCGGTAGGGCAGACAAACCCATTCGCCAGCAACTAACGGATGCTGCTCGGCCACCTCTCGATCAAAGTCGTCTTTGGACAAGGATGTTGACATGGCCGATTTACCAGAAAGCTGATCCATTCGAATCTTACTTGACAATAGCGGTCGGCCATCTTCGCCAATGGAACGAAGAGAGACGGTTTGGCCCTCCCAGTCAAATTCGAGCTCACCAAAGTTTCGTTCCAGAGAATACTGAAGCCCTGTTTTTGCTCCTTCGATACCTCCGTCGTGAGTGATGTTTGGATCGTCCGACGATATCATCAATTGAGTCCAAGGTCGCAGCTGGTGTAAGATATGCATCGCCGTGCTACCAACAAACACTTCGATTCTCTCCCGAACAGATGGGTGATGATCCGGCTTGTCCAGCGGCCGAGCGTTGACGCGGCCCCATGAGTGAGTCATTCCACTTGTGGTCATCTCCACCACGGGTCGTTGAAACTCCAGATCGCTGCGCTTTCGGCAGTCCTTGCGCATAAGTTGCGTCATGTGCACATCGCCACTGATGAGAATCGTGGATGCAGCGGAATCTCCCAGAATCGCGTCCATTAGTCGTTGTTGGCTTCTCGGAAAGGCGGACCAGCTTTCGGCGACGTTGGGATTTGAGAAGATGTTTGCATTGACCTGCAGTCCGTTCACGACAACGTTGACTGCTGCTCGAGAATTTGAGATGGCCTCTTCGAACCATTCCCATTGTGCTGGACCCAAGAAGTCGCCGATTATCTCGCTCGGGTAGTAGGCATGGTTTCCCTCGAGCCAAGGGTCTTTATTGGTACGCACGTCGAGTACAAAGACAGCAACCGTCTTGTTGGAGTACACTGGCCGACCCAGTGACGGCGAACATACAGCATCGGGATCGATACAAGCTTCATCGTCGGGCACGAGTTCCTGACCTTCAATCCGATCAAAGTCAAAGAGCTTTACTCCATATACTCCAAGTCCACTGGCAGCACGCTGAGCCATGGGAGACTCAATTGGCTCCCCAAGAAAATCAATGAAAGCATTGGTAGTCTCGTACTTGTGGGGGTAGTTCTTGTCACCATTGTCGCATCCATAGTCGTGATCTGTGCCCGAAATCCACGAAACAAAGTTGAGCATTTTGATCCAAGTTTACCTGAATCTCCTCCCCCCCAGATCTTACCATCAATAGTCCCAAAGATTGTCATATTACTTTCCACCAGCCGTCTGTAGTCGATATTTTCACGCTGTCGTTCATACAACCACCTTACCCGATCGGGTCTGGCACACTCCTTTTCTTCGCGGAATTGCGACCAAGAAGAAGTGTCCTCCGAACCTATGCTATCTGCAAACACGATGAATTGTGTATTTGAGTACTGGCATCATTGAACATTGCACAATCCTAATAAAGTCGTACCAGCGTAGATCGAATCCCCACCCCAAACAAACGCCGCCGGTTTCCGAGATTCTATGATTGACCACATTTTGTTCTCTCGGCTCTGCTCATTGCAGGATCCGAATGCAATTCTGGAGTATCTCCTTGTCGTCATTCTTCTTCGCACCAAGATTGTTCCACTCTACTTCTTTTCACAAGCACGATTCCAGGACCGGTTTCGCAAAGGCAACAGCGGTGGCGTTATCTTCTTGCTCTCGCAAACAACTTCGGCAACAAAGCTACCAGGCTGGATAGGCATAACAAGATGCCAATGCATTTTTATAGAAGCGACTAAGCGATTTTTTTTTCTTCTTTACAAGCGGCGGAGGGTTGCGTTTGTCAAAAAGATTCCTTCTCGCTAACTTCGTCAACCTTAGATTCGATGATTCCTTTCAGCAGGCACGGGAAATCTCGAATCTTGAATCTTCCGTTCATAAAAAATGAGATTGCGTACGCGTGTCCGTACGTACCTGACTGTTCATGTGTTCGTATGAATCGTAGCACTAACGGTGTACGTAAGTACGAAACTTGCATAATAAGTGGTAAGCATAACGCACGCGTGTCAACTACTCTCTCGTAAATACTGCGAGTAGAGAAGCTGTTGTAACAAATGGCTTTTGACGTAGCGACATCCTAATGTTACGTTCGTACGACTTCGAGTACTAGCTCGGTGTTTTCTTTCAGGCAATGGGAGGTTACGCCTCGGAGCGTTGACAACGGCCCTTGTCCTATAGCCTGGCCATCGATGCTGACAACCACATCATGCTCTCTAGGTCCATCCGATCCATTGGTAGTGGTTGCAACAATAGTCAGAAACTGTTTACCACCTCGGAAAACCACCGACAGCGCAAGCCCCCACGGTTCAGTATTAGATCCACGCTTCACAGTAACCGTATGCGTGGCCTTTTCGAGCTCGGAGGATAGTGGTGCGTCCATAGTTTCTTCCAGCTCTAACTGATGGACTTCTGCTGTGCTCTCGTCCGAATCGTAGTCGCCATCGGATTCCTCAGCTTGTGCGCTGGATTCAGCCTTAGAAAGCGACTCGATTCCTCCCATATCCAAATTTCCAGGAAGACTAACTTTCTCCTTTGTTGTAGGTACCGCACCGAACTGAGCCAGTAGATTGTGGTTGAAAAACGATGCCACTTCAGTTGATGTTTTTTGGGCTGTGACTGGTTGCTCTGCTTTCTGGTCATATGGATCATCCTTGGCCTTCTTTCGATGGTTGGTGCAGCGAAAGTTTCGGCCTCGCTTGCTGAAATCCCAATTCTGGTCTTCTGCGCATGGAAGATGAAAAACTTTTTCGCAGCCTACCCTTGAGCACCGAATCGTCGCCCCACCGACGGAACACGCGGCGCAAACTTTAGCCTCATCTATCGCAACGAACACGTTCTTGTATTCGTGTCGCATCCGACTATCTTCGATTTCGGCAGTATCACAAATCGACGTGTACTTGATGCAATTTTCGTGGACCAAGGCGTGACGTCGTCCGAACTGAAAGGCAAGAAGCTGCCCCACGTTAGAATCGGTTTCGAACGTTCCACAGAGACAACAAAAAAGCGAAGATGATGCGGGATTTTTCGTTCGATAGAAATCCATAGAGATGCGGTCACAACTGATTGTATAATCGTTGGACTGTTTCCGATGCAAATCACAGAAGAAAATTTTCCCGTCTCGTTCAAAACGCCAGCCAGCATCTTCGGAACAGCTGAAATGGAAAACTCTGTAGCAGTTTTCTGCCGTGCAACCAATCGTCGCCCCGCCTTGTCTGCAAAGAGTGCAATTCAATGACTTGCCCCGATTCACAGCTCTGATCACATTCTTCCACTTCGAGTCCATAACTTCTACTTCCGGGCTGTATTCGGCACAGTTATTGTGAACGAGTACCTGCCTTGCCCCTCTTTTGAACGCTAGAAGCGATCCTTCTCGAATTTGACCCCCCACTTTATGGCACATGTTACATCGGAGGTCGGTTGTCGGATTCATATGCCGATACAGCGCGACGGGTATTATACGATCGATGTCCTTTTCTTCATCGGCCTTGAGTTGAATGGTCTTAACAATCTCTTTCGCAGCCCGTAGACCTGACAGCATTGCACCATGGGCCATACTTGGATGTAACGCCGTTGTGTGCTAATGATTGAATAGAAACGCATCATGAGGAAACGATGAAGGAAACATCCAAACACCTCACAATTTTTACGCACCTCGCCAGCAAAGAAGAGCCGCATAATTTCAGACCCTTCGAGTAGTAGTGAGTCCCCATTCCCATTCACTGGCGATTGAAGTAAGTGGAAATCTTGATCAGTTGCCCCTGGCGGGAGAAAAGTGTAAGAACCACGACAATATTTGTCCTGGCCCCACCTCGTAAATCGAAATGCAGTCGGCTCCGGAACAGATTCATTAGAGAAGATTGTTCTCAATGCGGTCATCACCTCGTCCACCAATTCCTTGTCCGACAAGTACTCGCAAGCAACGGCTTCTTTCCCCGATACAAGAGACATAAGGATTGCCGGGGCGTCGTCACCAGACCCGAGGCAACGACCAATATCGAAGAACATGTAGTGATGCGGGTGGACGCCGGACACGTTACCAAACAAGCATTCATCTCCTTCTTTAAAAACCCCTTCCTGCCTCCAGAACGGCCTTGAAAACTTAAAATATACCTTATCTAGCAGCCCGAAACCTACGTTTGCAATCGCGTCAACTTTAGAGAAAGGAAGTGGTGGTTGGAACGACAGCGTATCCCTGGAATCCTCCCCGCTGGAAATCGACTCTTTCAGAACTCCCAAAGGGCACGCGCACACGACAAAATCGAAAAACTTCGTCTTCCCGCCATCTTGTGATGTCACGCTACAGGAATCCGACAGCTCGGCCATTTTCTGGCTTCGTCCAAACCGATCGCGTCCGTACGGAAGTGTCGTAGTTTTGCGGGCGTATTCAACCTGCCCCACTGGGAAATCAAGCAGCAGTTCAAAGTCGTTTGCTGCAGCTCCTTTGATGGACTCGAGCATGTGATCAATCACCTTTGAATAACCCTGCTTCAGCAATACATGGTCTCCTTCAAAAGCGTGCCCCTCATCCGCATCCCAGAACTTCATGGACAAGTCGGCAATATTCGCACCCAGAGCGTATTCTAGATTTTTCAAATTCCACATCAACATGCGGTGTTCGTCAGCCGAAAGTTTCGCGAAATCCCCCATCTTGTGATTTAGGATCACCTTGCCCAACTCAACATCAATCGAACGGTCCGACGAGAGTCGATGCGCAGGCGCTCCAACGCGATGTGGTCCACGGATGGAACCAGGCGTACTGTCAACAAAGACTGAAGAGTACCATCGGACGGCTGCTTGCGGATCTTCATTTCCATCAAGTTCAGTCTTTACGACGGTTTCAGGAGCGCTCCAACACTCATCAGCCGCAAGATCAAGGAGCCCATCAAATAGCTTTCCAGACTTTTCGTCCATTTTGGAGTCAATCCTCCGCATTCCTTTCCCAAGCATTTGAACTTCTTCGGACGCTGTGACAAAATCTATTCCAGCCTCCTCAGCAACGGCCGCCAAGGGATTGTCATCAATACCGTGAATCCAGGATGCACCGAGTTCAATCGGAAATGGTTCCCCTCCAATATTATGAAACGATTGATCCGTCCACAAGCGACCACCAAGTCTTGGTCTTGCTTCAAATAATGTGATGTGATAATCAAGGCCTGCATCGTTCAATAAAGTAACAAGCTCCTGGCAGCAAGCAACGCCAGCAATCCCACCTCCGATTACACCAATTTGATACCTTTTCTTAGGTCTTGGTTGCATTGATATTTTCGTACCACCTGCCAACGACGCGGCAGTGCTATCCACGCTTGAGATTGCATCTGGTGCGATGCCATCCCATTTCAGGTTGCCCAGGTTATCCTTCTTTATATTCAGCAGGTCTAACACTTTTCCTTGTCTCACCTGAAGATTTGAAAGCGGGAACCAGGGTGGTAGCGGCGTGTCACGAAGAAAAGTGTGCAAGCCCATTGACGTACGAAGATCGAACTCAGCGTGTTGGTTGTCGCTGGAAGAAAGCACAGTTGGTAGGACCTCGTACTGGTAGTAGTAGGCGGTATTACCAGGCAAATGATTTCCGCCTTCCTCACAAGCGACTTCTATTGATCTTGCCAGTTCCATGTCACCAGAGGCCGCTTCTTCAACATTTGCGAAAGTTGCAACTAATACTCTGTATCCTGGGTCGTTTGGCGTCGTCCCCATGACGTACTTGAATTTCTGAACAGAGCGATCGTTACTAGTCAGAAGCTGTGGCAGTTCTTTACTCTTTGCCTTTTGAGGAGTTGATCTGGCAGCCGGCGTCGTATGGCCATTGGTGCTTGCGCCCACAGATTCATCCGACCGTAACTTCTTGTTCTGCTGTTCCGATCCAGTCTCGAGGGCACGTTTAGCCGAATTCACTGTGTGTTCTATTCCCGAACAATGCTGTTCTGAAGTGCCTTGCGTCGCTGTTAGGCTAGCATCAACTGCCGCCAATACATCATCGCCGGCAGGTTGTAGTGCTGGTGGTGCTAACCCCTGGCTAGAACTCGCTGAACCTTCCGCCCCGTCTTTTGACGCCTCTCCCGCCACGAAAGACTCGCTACTTGGTCCAGCAGTAACATCGGCGCTTTGGTGATTTTCCTGGTCGTTTTTCTCGCTGTCGTCTGCTTCGGCATTGGGCAGTGGTAGCTCTGCTAACGCTGCTGGAGTGTGTTCCTCTCTCGTTACTACGTCTTGTTGCTGTTTTAGAACCCGTATCCGTCGATTGAGTTCCAGAGAGTCAGCCTGGTCCTGTAACCATAACGCAGACGCTTCTTTCAGAGCCGGCTGCTCGATCATAACGCCGTAGAAGCGTTTTGTGCCAGCTACGGTTGCGCTGACATAGACCCCATCCCCCGCTTTCCCTCTGTCAGCAGCACCGTGGCTCGAAGATAGAGTGAAGGTTTCTTCCACTACAACATTTTCAATGACTTGATGTTTCCGTACCCCTGCCCCCCGACGCCTTGTTCTCTTTTCTTTGCCGTTCTACAGCGCAAGTAAACGTCGAGCAAAAAATGTGAGATGTGGTAGACTCATTGGACGCTGGGGATGGGGTGGAATATTAACTATTAAAAGGGAATCGGGCACGGAAAGACTATTGGTAATGGTACAGGTAGCTGCCCTTAGGGTGTAGAAGGAGATATGCACCACTTTTTTCACGTTCTGAACAATACATAGCTGGCTCCATGCCAGTCTAGTCGTTGTATCGGGATTTGAACACATTCCTTCGAGTCGTCGCGTGTCCACGTAAAAACCCAGCTGTCACTCACCTTTCCATCAGAGGACATCTTTCAAACTTGATTTTTAGCCTCTAGACGTTAAGGATAGAGCCTCTAACTATTCCAAGAATGATCTGGGGAACAAACAAGTAGTTAGAACTGAATCGTCGCCGTCGTTAAGATTAGTTCTGGCACATATCCGATCCTCATGGTCGTTGTGACGAGAGTTTTGACACATCACAGACCTCAGTCAACGGCCACATACCCACTACTGTACCCTCCCTACATAGGAGCATTTCTATCAAATGATCATTCCGAGTTGGCAAGACTCAAATCGGACTGCTCGCGCCAGAACACGGCAAGCAAATCTCCCCCTCTCATCATCCGAGACCCCTCACACACAACAGCGACAAAGAAGGGAAGCCAAAGAACGACGCCCTTGTCAAGTCACAACATATACAAGTGTATCTACCAGACCCATAATACCATCTATTGTTCTCAACTGCGGTACCAAGCTTTGCTCTGAAAGATCCAGCCTCGTAACGAAAAGAATCCATAATCTCTCTCGAGTAGTCGACTATCGCGCGCACCAACACAGAACTACAGTATGACGGGCAGAGAACGCTACCAGGTGTCCCTTTCCGCTTTCAATCTTCCAAACAAACGGTGGTTTGGACGACCATCGCCGTATGCTACTGTGACGATTGTATCCGGACCCCAGCAAGGAAAAGACCTTGGTGCAACGGAACACATTGAACAAACATTGTCCCCCGAATGGTGCAAAGTGTTCTTTCTAGAATTCTCGGCAGCCGAGATCACGCAGCTGGAAGTTACCATCTGGGACCGTCGGAATGGAATGGATGATCTGTGGCTTGGAGAGGCAAGATTTGAGGCAACCAGCGTCTTCCAAGAACCGGGAAAAATAAAGTCAGAGCAAATTGGAAGGAGCGAATCTAGCGTGTAAGTGGACGAGTATCTAGCTGAGGGGGGAGTCGCCTTTGGATTTTTCGGCTTGTGTGTGGTGCTAAACGAATTGATGGCTTTTTCTCTTGTAGGCTTTGCTGTCACATCGAGAAGAGCCAGTTGGGGCCATCACAAGGGCAATTAAATCTGCACTTGCGAGGCTTGGACATGAAGAACGTAGAGCCGGGAGCGTTCGGCCTCGGGCGCTCGGATCCTTTCTTTGAACTCTCCAAGAAAAATGCAGATTATAGCACAGGGCAAGTGAAGTGGAACGTTGTCTATAGAAGTGAGCACATTGACAATAATCTCAATCCATACTGGAGGCCCACTTCAATCGGGCTTGAAACTTTGTGCTATGGCGACTTGAACTGGCCACTCAAAATCACGATACTGGACCACAATGACAATGGTATTCACAGAGCGATTGGAGAATTTGAAACAAGGGTCACCGATCTTCAAAATCAAATCGCAATCAAGGGGAATGCCGACCGGGAAATGGCGATTCCCCTCATCAAACAGGGGAAGTTCAAGACCTACGGTCTGATTTGTGTTCTTAAGGCAACCGTCGAGGAAGCAGCGGGTGGAGTCTGATGTTTAAATGCATTTTGATAGCTGTGGCTACCTTCTACTGAACTGCAATGTGTACCGCCCTAGAAATACTGACACAATTTGTACGCCTTCAACAACATGTATTTTTCAGTAAGTGTAGTTGCCAGCGTCGTCCTCTACTCTACCAGATCTCCTCGTAGAGGATTCACTATTACTGCGAGAGAATTTCTCATTCTTGGATTCACTAGTTGGCGTCGGAGACAGAGCAACTATTACAGGTAGACAATCACCGTCGTCTATCTCGGCGCGGGGGGATTATTGTACTTTGTCCCCTAATATTTCCCCTTTATTTCAAAGCTTCATCTGGGGTCACCCCCAAGAAGTGCTCGTCTTAGTCGAAGATTCCACTTACTTGTTACTTCTTTTTTCGCCACCGCGCGTTGGTTGCCGCACCTTCGATCCAACAACGCCAAGAGCACCACCATCGTCGCCTCTCTCGGTACCCGACAGGCCAGCTCTATTGAACGCCATTGTCAATCTCGTCTTGACGGTTATTGTAAGGTGTGTTCCGAGCTTTTGCGAATGAATTAGAATTTTGTAGGGGCGTGCTATCAGTAGATCTCGGTGGCTTTCTGCTCCTCTCGTTCTGGAGTGTTTGAGAAGTGGGCTTTCTTGCCGTGGTTGGTAGAATGAAATGATCACTCATTTTCGTTGGGCTTTTTCTCATTCTCTTTGTCGTCTCCTTGTCGTTACAGAATGACTGTTGCTGGAATTATGCGCCAATACCAGGTGGTGGGCCGAAAGGCTCCCACCGAAGATCACCCCAACCCTGAGGCTTACAGGATGATCATCTTTGCCCCCAACCCGGTGATTGCCAAGTCCAAATTCTGGTACTACATGCACCAGTTCCGTAAAATGAAGAAGACCACGGGTGAAATCCTTGACTGCGTTGAAATTGTTGAGAAGAACAACCGAATTGTCAAGAACTATGGCATCTGGCTCCGATATTCATCGCGATCTGGTACCCACAATATGTACCGAGAATTCCGGGATGTCACCCTAACAGGAGCTGTCTCTCAATTGTACGACGAAATGGCCGGTCGCCACCGCACTCGCCCGCGATCCATCCAAATCATCCGAACGGCGACTGTCGGAGCCAAGGACTTGAAGCGTGTCAATGGAATGCAATTTGCCAAGGCCAAGGTGAAGTTCCCCTTGCCTCACCGTGTTGCCAGCGGAAAGCGTGGACAAAAGGCCCTCAGCGATTCCACATACACTACTGTCCGCCCTACTACATTCCTTGGATAATCTAGAATCATGGGAAAGCAAATGTGCTATTTTATCTCTTCCTTGTTTCTGGTGCTTTCTATTTAATTTAGTGGAGGAAAGACCGACCAACCTACATTAGTTCTTTCCATGTCGACCTATGTAGCCATCATCACCCAAGCACAATTACAGCCTATGGTGAAACTTTATGATTGCTACTACTAGGTTACGAGAATGGGGCTCGTGCTAGTAGGAACTGCCCAATTTCTAGCTTTGCAACATTACACATCCGATCAAAGTCGCACAGGGAGCAAAATTTAGCTAGAGACCAACCAGACTGTCTTTACTACTAGACGTACTCCACACTATACTATACGAATCAATTGTCGCCGTGGGGAGGACCGCGCTAGTATTACAACAGCCAAAGTCCTCCTTTGCTACGTGCGACCTTATGATAGCTATAAGTTGCGATTGCGGCTTATCCATTCTTCTAGACCAACGTTTCTGGACTAGGAGCAGACTCTGACGGCATCAACTGGTCCTAATCTTATCGTACTATGAAATGACCCATTGCAGTTTTGATACGCTGCCTCTCTACCGGTAGTTCGTCCGATAATGAAGTTACCAGAGTTGATCCATTCGACCGGCCCTGCAACGACGACTCACTCGACTCTACGCGCCATTAATCTTCGAAGCTCGGAAAACGGACATGGCGACTTTTCCCGGTCGAAATTCGGCGCGCTAAAGCTGAAGCTGAACAATAAGTGTATTCCGCTTCAAACAAGTTCAAACACAGAATTGCGCTTAAAATACGCATTTTGACAATTGCAATGCCCTTGTCCCGCTTGGAGCGGTGGGGTCCGGCGCGCAAAATAGGGAGAGAACGCAGATCCAGCGCGGGTATGGCTGCTCGCGATGGCGGTGGTAGCATCTGCTACCACAATTGCGCCAAGGTGCCAAACCTTCGATTGAAGCATTCGTTGTTGCTATCCACGCTTGTAGCTTACTTGTCACACTTTTACATCTTTTCAACATGTCTACTGAAGGAGCAGAACCGAACGAGCCCATCACCATCCGTGTCCGTGATCAGGTAAGAAACAGCGAGGGTCGTTGCTCACTGCAACTTGAAATTCCACCGCGAACTGCGATGAGCGTGCCGTTGCTGCTGTCACGGCAGTGGCGGATGCGGCACCGGAACGCGTCATTTCAAGGATGATACTCTCTTCACTTTGAGCGGATGACAGTGATGTGGGTGATGTGGTTTGTTGCTTCGGGTGCTGTCTTCTGCAACAGACTCCTCGGCGGTACCGGAAAGCCTCTCCACCATGCCATTGCAACTCAAGCACACCGCCTCCATTTTCATGGATCAAGTTTCAGCCGCGCTTTGATCAAATACCGTACAGCTCGCCTCTGACATGTCTTCCCTATTCACGCTTTTAGACCGGAGAAGAAACTTTCTTCAAGATCAAGAAGACGACCAAGATGTCGAAGGTTTTTGAGACATACGCTCAAAGAAAGGGTGTCCAGGCGGCATCGTTGCGTTTCCTTTTGGACGGAGAGCGCATTGAACCTGATCAAACTCCGAAGATGCTGGAATTGGATGATCAAGATCAAATCGACTGTATGCTTGAACAATCGGGTGGCTTTCAAAATTAATCGAACGAGATTGACATTTTGGATTCGTTATCCAACATGGACCGCAGTAGGAGCCGCTAGCTATTTGTTTGCAGTGGACTTGGATGCTTCATCACTTTATTTGCCGGGGAAAGACTTTCGTAGAGAATTCACCGCATAAGACACACCATCTATAGGAAATTCAGATCAAACGAAAATTTGGCTTGTCATGGTCCCATAATTCCACCTTGGAATGCCATGACGGGGCACGAGAAATTGCATGCGAGAATGGAGGAGTCTAGCTGCATTTCTCTAGAGATCAAATCCTTTTTAGGTGAACGTCTAGACCTCAGCGATGCGTAAGCACCAGGGGAATATTTGGTCTGTTAGCTAGCGCAAGCTGGAGCAACGGAACGGTGATGGATGCCCAGGCAGGGAACGGGAATCGAAAAGGGCTCACGATATATCCATACACGCAACTAAAATACTGCTACGAAATAGTAGTCGCTAGCTTGCAACAGCGAACTCGGCTAGCTAGCAACCACTTGAGTCCATCATGGGGCCGCCGAGGTGGACGTTTAAGCAGTGACCAAGAAAGTTGCACAATTCCCCCGACAAGAAAGCCGGATTACCAGATGATCAACTTGGACGAGGCGGTTTGTCTGAATTCTGTACTATAGTCCAATCAACGATCGAGCAGGCCACAAACATTAAGCGGTCGTCCCCAGTGCAATCTACACTTCGAATAGTACAACACCATCGCACTACAGGCGCCACGTCTCATCAATACTTGCGACTATGCCGAGGTTGAGGCTTCAAAGCATTGTATAGTGAAGTCACAGCGACTGATACAACCGCCCCAGCAATCCAGCGCACAAGCAGTTCGTGATGCAATTCCGGGAAGTCGTTGTCCCAACGCCTCAAATCAGAGCGAATATCCAACTCTCGTTGTGCCCGTTCGGCGCCTTGCTCAATCGATCGAATCCCTCTCATCCACCTGACAAAGCAAAATAAAAAGTCGTAAGAAATTTGTACGTTTATAAATAGAAAATCGCCCATCGGACGTACCAGTTCTGCTCTCCAGCTCCACGACCAGGGACGACAATATCCAGAAAGAATTCGATTGCCTTGTCCACAATGGCACCGGGCTTGACTTTGCGGACTGTATACCAGAAACTTATTTGTCCAACGATCCAGGAATCCATTTTGATGTGAAGTGATGCTGCTATCAGTGGCTTTTGTTATGATCTTATCCGTTTCAAGGCGGTATCGTCATTGTGAAACAATAGCACCGCTCGCCTTTCTTGGTGGGAATAGGAAACTGTCCTTGGTGAGAGATGACGTGGGACTTTTGTGAGAGGTGTGGTCTGGCGCGCGCGGACCTTGTTGATAGTCGGAGATGTCGACTATGTTCGTCTCTTCTGTTCTATCGGCCTCCTTCGCCTATCTCCTCCGGGGCAGAGCTCTTGGGCACGCAACCTAGCACCGGGTTACAAAAGGATGAATCTACCAGCTTATAGTATAGTAGTGTGAACGAATGCACTGAAGTCATTACACATCTAGTAGTCATTGTCGACGACTCTGCCAGGAATCTACTAGCTGCCGTAGAAGTCCGCTTGGTCCGGCAGCCTTCGAGCATTGTAAAGCATCCGTGGTGTGCAATAGCCCGATAATGCTCCTTCGCAGCGTTGACTTTAGCTCAAATGGAATACTCTCCAGGTCACCAATACTCACGGCTTGAGTCCAAAGAAGCAGCCGCTTCCGAATGTCAAATTTCGTTCAGGATGCTGCGAAAGGAGGCAAACGAATTCCTACGACCTTCTCCTGTAAAACATTTGTCATTGTCTCGGCCTTCGTGCTGAAAGTTGGCCGACGTCGGCTCTTGAATACCGCGACCGGACAGCTTCCAAAACGCGCACGAATTCACCAAGTCAGCAACACCCTTTCACCAGCACCTTGTGAGCCGAAATCAGTTTGTATCGGTCCAGCATCAATTCACGCATACTTCATGTTCATCATCTTCCTCTTCGATGTAATCATCTTCGTCCAATGCGTCCATCAGCCCTTCAATCAGCAGATCATTCACTTTGCGCAACTCCCCGAGAGTGTGAATAATTCCTTTCACAAGTGGCACCAGGCTCAATAGAATCAAGACGGACACGACTACCGCAGCAGTGGCATCCGCTTCTTCCGGGGTAATAGTAGGCACAAAGTCAGCAAGCAGAGACGCAATTATGACGGCCAGACTTCTCAGAGTGTCCGCAAATACGTGGGTGTAGGCAGAACACATATTCAAGTTTGCGTCCTCCCCGTGTTCTTCCACTCCATTTTCAATTTCGAACGGTTCGATCCTCCTCTTTGGGGATGCGGATTCGACATGGTCCATGTCGTCGTCTTCATCGTTGCTATGCCGGGCGCCCGTCTCGTCGTCATCGAGGAGCCTTCGCATACTTTTTAGATGTAGTCGTTCATGAATTGGTTCCTTGTCGTCTTCTTCATCGGACGTCTCGTACCCCATAGCATGCTTTGCTTTTGCGAAACAAAAGACATTCAAAAAATCCAGCAGCAGATTCAAAAAGCTGAAAAACATCATCAAGTTGACGTTGGGGTCAGACTGCAGAGAAACATCTCGTTTGGAATCCAATATCAGCACCCGAACCGCCTTTTTCAGCACGAAACCAATTACCACCAGTAACGTCGACACGGAAACAAGGGGAGGAACAAGTTCCAACTGAAGATGGTATTTTCGATAGCGCAGCTTGTGAACATCATCAACATTTCGACCATACGCTTTTTCCGCATAGGCTCGTTTTTGTCTCTCGGCAAACCAATTGAATAAATACGTCAGGGAGTCGACAAGCATAGCCGCAGAGTCTCCCACCATCGCCTCAGACCCAGCATATATGGCTGCGATGGTCTGAACAATGCCAAACATTGCAAATGACACAAATGCCGTGCACTATATCGGCAACAATTGCATAGAACGACAAAGTGAGACAAATAAAAACAATGCTTTCGATTGTGGCGGCAGCATGACAGTAACTTACGAGGAGCTTCTCATTGGAAGGTCTGTCGTCATTTTCCATTCTTTCACCGCTGGCTGGCATGCTTGACGATTTTGTTACCAAGAAACCCTGCTTCCAATGACCTTTGAGGTCTACAAAGTCATTTCGTTTTTTACCCAGGCAGGATGGATCGCACACTAAACTTCCCCTGTATCTCCTCAATCCTTCGAAGACGAGAAACTGGCAAACCAGAATTGTGGTTATAGTATCCTTGTTACCCCTATGAGTCTTGGCAGTCAGTGTCCTTTCTTTTCAACCACACTCATTGTTCGCGCACCCGGCACGTTTTTTCTTGCTTGGTTGGTAGTCTACGAGGACTGGCACGGCGTGGCTCGCGAGCGTGGTCTTGGCGGGAAACACGTTTTTTCGCTCTCCGCCTTGTTCTTCTGCGTGTGTCGGTGGCAAACACAGACGCTGAGGTGCCGGCTCGAGATGATTTATGCCTCTCAATGAAACGTATATGCCTTCATGACGAATTCAGTGTACTGAACGTGCAAAATGCTGTCGATTCTACGACATATCCTACAGTCCTCTGGTAGGAGATTACCCAATGCTCGTTAGCAGCGCCTCGTCGTTCGGTTTTTAGCATGGAGAAGAAGAAAGCATGAGCCCAACGCGATTCTGTTTAAAGACCACCGCAAACGGACAACCCATAACCTCAAGCCCAAATCGTCCCCCCCCCTATCTTGGGATCATTTTGGATTCATTCCCCCTCTTCTTTTTAAATTTTTGCCGATATTTTGATTGCCTTGGCCGGCTCGCCATTTCAATTCAAATTTCCTCCCCACAACTCTCCTTTCACAATTTTCACACACAATGGCCAAACTACGCATCGGCAAACACTTTGGTACTAGCTGAAGCCCTAGGCTCGCTCAAGGGCACGTACTGTGATACAAGAAGGAGGTGCTACCTACGATGACACGAGGAGGATGAAGAATTCCATTGTTGTATTGCCACGCTGACAAGCACCCCCATGAGGACCCCCTGTTGTTGCATTGATTGATGATGGGCCAGAATTGAGTGTCTAAATGTTTCATTGCGAGTCTTCGAGACTCTTCCAAACAATGAGATGTGATGATGATTCCTGTGCTGAAAGAGTGTGTGCGGCAAACAAACAAAGGCGACGAAATGCAATGCATGGCTAGGAGTGGAGTGGCATAGAGGAGGTAAACCCAGAATGGTATTCCATGCTCCAACTCAACTTCTTGTTCTAGCTTTCACATGAAGAGAGACAAAGCTTGTCCAGCGTCCGCTGGCGAGTCTATACATTGTTGAGCAGACTCCTCCCAGCACCACAAATGCTACAATCAGCTGGTGTACGGTAGTCAAGGCCAAAATGCTCATCGCCCCATCTATAGTATCTTTGTCACCATGTCCTTTGCTTTAACAATAGCTGTGACAAGTTGTGAACAATACATAGAGCCTACTAGATTGTTGCAGAGGTAGCGACACCAACAGAAGCAGAGGTAAAAACGCCAACGGCAGGAGCAGCAGAGGTGGCGGCGACGATGGCAGGGACAGCAGAGGTAGCGATGCCAACGCCAGCGCCGGAAGGGACAGCAGAAGCAGAGGTAGCGATGCCAACGCCAGCGCCGGAAGGGACAGCAGAAGCAGAGGTAGCGATGCGGAAGACGCCAACGCCAGCGGAAGGGACAGCAGAGGAAGCGACGCCGACGGCAGGGACAACAGAAGCAGAGGTAGTGAGGCCAACACCGTCGACTTTCGAACTTCAATTGGTGCAGAGGTAGCGACGCCAATGCCAACGGAAGGGACAACAGAAGCAGAGGTAGCAACACCGGCGGAAGGGACAGAGGAAGCAGATGTAGTGATGCCGACGCCGACAGCAGGGACAACAGAAGCAGAGGTTGGAGGGGCAACAACCGGAACAGCTAGAGAAGAACAATGCCGCCGACGGCAGGAACAGCAGAAGCAGAGCACGTAGCGATGCCGACAGAAATAGAGGTAGCGATGCCAATGGCAAGAACAGCAGAAGCAGAGGTAGCGACGCCAATGCCAACAGCAGGAACAGCAGAGGTAGGAATGGCAGCAACCAAAGCAGCAGCAGCGGCGATCACCTGGTTCCCTCGCTCCCGGGGTGCAATGCGCGAAGCAGGTTTGCACATTGGGATGCAGGGAATTGATCCAGACGGGCCTTCATCTTAAGGACATGGTGACAGCAAAAGTTGACAATCTGAAAAAATGATTCACAAACGGTGGATTGTTGCCTTTTTGGTGCCTGCTTTGGATCCAACCAAGTCCCACAAAAGATGAAGAAACAATTGATCAACTGGTTGAACAGACACGAACAGACAAAAACGGTCAGTTATTGCGCACCTGAGTGCCAAAACGACGAGCAATTAGAGCCTGGATGACCAAAAAAAGATGGAATTTTCGTGAGCAACCACCAAAAATTGTGCGGTCTGTAAATAGCAGCTCAACAGATAAGCATTTAGAGAAGGAATTATTAGCACCATGGTCGAAAGAAAAGAAACAAGACTCGTGGCCGAAAATACTTACAGGAAGGTAAAACATGTGGGAGACATCACTTGTCCGAAAAAAGTGGAGTGAATGGGAACAAAAGGCGGTGGGAGGCTGGGCGGGCGACAACCTTATTTAAATTTGAAATGGGTTGGAAGGCAGGCTCGTAGGCGGGGGTCTTCGCTAGTTTTGACGGTGGTTCCCGGGTCCGATTTTGGGGGAGGGGGGTCCGTCTGTCACCTGACCAAGATTAGGTTATGGGTACGCTGTTTGCGGTGGCGTTTAGTCAGAATCATGGCGCACTCGGAACAACACCTCGGGCATGCAAGAAGCCTTCCGCCACACATCACTGCATGATCATGATGGAAAGAAAACGTTCTCGATCCTCCCTCTCGCTCTAGAGAGTAGCAAGTAGGAAAATGGCTTTTGCCAGCATGGATCTTTAAATGTCGTCGGTAAAATCTATCAAAAGAGTCAACTCATAAAAAGGCTAGGGCTAGATAGTAGGAGGAATAATTCGACGGTCTCCAAAACATCGGATAGTGATGTGGTTTCATCATTCTAGAGTAGTTTCGATGCTATTATTCAAAATGTAGGAGGCTTGCCAATGGATGGCGACCAAAAAATAACGAGTTAAAGTGACAGGAAGATGTGCATGGCAGAAATGCCCACATAGGTCCAATCATGTGGACGACCCAACAACATGTGTGGGGAGTGATAACGATCTGTTGGTTTCATTTCTTCAGGGGGATCTGAATCCGCGAGAAAATGCCTGCCATCAGCCGAGAGAACCGAACTTTAGTCGATGCATTGTCCTTTCCTTGCTGCTCAGGCTTGTATTCGATTTCATTTCGTTGAGTAGAAGTCATGCTCCCGCTGTAAAGGCAGACACCTTTGAACAACGGATCATCACTGCTGGAAGAGAATGATCCTGATCTTGGAGTGACTTCCACAACGACAGGAATCGTCGAGCTGCTAATTCTTGGCATGGGTAATCCATTCATATCAAATGAATCTTCTTCGTCGTTCTCTTCTGACTTTGCACACGAGCTACCCGTCGTCACATCATCATTATCATCGGCACAAGTATCTGCCGATTCGCAGATCGGACCTCGGGCCTCATCCGACGAAACGTTGATGCTTTGCTCAGACACTTTTGTGTCGAGAAAAGATCCTTGGGTGGAATAACCTTCGGAAGTGGAATTGTGGTTCGAGGAGTACGACGAATTGGTCATGGTGACTTCATTAAAGTGGCCTCGTGTTTGTTCGTTGTTGTTGTTATGGTTCGGCGCAACTGCCACATTGTGAGGCCAATGATCGCGATTCTTTGTCCAAAACCGAAGGTTCAGCACGGGGATTGGGCTTCCGGGGCGGGCCCGCGTGGTGGGCTCGCTCGCATACAAAATGCTGTAGTCGATTCAATCAAATAATAGATTCTGATCAGGTGAGTCGAATCGTCGTCAGATGATGCATGATGGATGATCACAAGGGAAGGTAGTCGTAGTTGTTTCTAGATAGTAGTGGCAGGACGTTTGTAATCCGGTGCTATTGCTTTTACTTAGTCGTAGATGTACTACAACTCCTATCGGTAGTAGAGCGCTCGGTAAACAGTGTCCTTTTCGACACAGTTATCGTATGAATAGATCGAATGCTAAGGAGAGCATGGAGTCAGTGGAATCCAACCTGACATTTGGCAGTGCAAGAAAAATAGCAAGTTCACTGACATGCTACTATTCTCAAAGCAAAAGTCGAAATATACATAAGATGTGATTGCTAAATTAACAACACTACAGCATTTGCCAAAGAAGTTGTCCTTTTCACAGAATTAAGGACACCCTAGTATACCCCCAAAAGCCGCCTAAGCGGTCTGATAGTGATGTTGTGCATAGGGATCGTGTTGCGCGTACGCAGCGGCGTAAGCATCCGCCTGAGTCGGATCTGGATAGTGGTACTGCGGCTGAGCGGGCTCCGAACTTGGAGGGGGAGCCGAGGCGGCTTGGTTGGCAGTGTACTGCTGCATTTCAACCTGGAAGCGGACCTTGTCCTCAGCCGCCATGTCTTCATAGCGCTTCTTCTGCTGGGGCGTCAAAGCCCGCCAACGTTCACCGAGTACCTTTCCAAGTTCCACGAACTTGATGCCGGGGTATTCTTGAAGGACCTTGGGACGCATATCATTGGTGAAGAAGACGTAGGCTCCGCTCGCCCGCTTTGGAGCCTGAGGGTCCTTCGGTCCGCGTTTGTTTCGCTTTCGGGGGCGGTGATCCTCAATTAGAACACCCCGTGCGTCGTGACCTGGAGGCGGCACATACGCAGAAATCTCGGTATCGTATCGAGCCTTATCTTGAGCCGCACGAGCTTCCCACGTCGCCTTTTCCTCGGGCGTCAAATTCTTGTACATGTGAGACGTGTACTTGGCTAGCTGACCAAAGGTCATGCCTGGGTTCTCTCGCTTGAACTGTTCACGCATGGCGTTCTGGTAAAGGAGGTAGGCACTCATGTTGCGCTTCGGAGCGTTAATGTCCTTTTCAGGCTTGCCCTTACGACCAGACTTGGCGTTGATGGGAGACACAATGGCGTCTCCCTTCGGATCGTACCCCGGAGGAGGGACATAGGAAGCAAGTTCGTGGAGGTAACGAGCCTTGTCTGCCTCTGCTCGGGCCACCCAGGCTTCCTTCTCGGATGGAGGGAGCTCGGAATACATGGCGGATGTGTACTTGGCTAGTTGACCGAAGGTCATGCCAGGATTAAGTGCCTTGAATTGCTCCCGCATGGCGTTCTGATAGAGCAAATAAGCACTCATGTTGCGCTTAGGAGCGCCGGGATCTCGAGCAGGTTTCTTTCCCATGATTGAAGAATAACTTACAGAAACTGATCAAGAGGGATCACATCAGGTGTGAGTGTTCATTCGGCAAGCAATCATACTGCGTAACGACGTTGCGAAATTGTTGAACGGGGGATTCTCAAATGTCAACATGTTGAAAAGTGCGAAAACGTGAAACGAAAATGGAAAGGAGGCTGCGGGTGTACACTCATAATGATGTGGACGAAATGTTGCAGAATGAATGAGGGCTCGGCATCATTGCCGGATACCAGGATTGCAGTACCATCAACAACATCTTCCCACTTACATCAAATTGGTATTCAAACCACATACGACGAAGCGTTGTGGGAAGACTACTGGAAGTAAAAATGTAGTGGGCGTTTCGTACACGATAGAAACCAGGTAAGGTCGTCTACGACAAAGGCTTTGGTCTTCTCGGGGCCGCGCCAGATATTCAATTGGAGCAGCCAGCAAGCCGGGCGGGCAAGGACGGCAGCGCTTGCATTTTCAATTACATAAAGCTCTTTGGCGCCTGCCCCCCTCGAAGCCTAAATGTCTGGTCGCTCGGACAAGAATCGAAAAAAATTGAAGAACATTAGCTGGAATTCCATGTAGGATAAAACGTATGTAGAAATGTACACAATGAATTCCTACCAGAGGAATAAAGAGATCTTGTGTTTGCGCGCAGGCCCGAATCAAAATAGGCCAAACCATTAGAGTAAGTATTATTGTTATGTACTCTCATGCCCATCCTCCAGTTTGCCTGTGCACCCGCAGCCGAACTTTGGAACAGCGAAGCAGCTGCGTGGGTGTTCCATAACACGTAAGTTGTAGCTTGGTCGTAGGCAGCTTTGGCATATTCTCCCCAGAATTTGTGCACTGAACAGGCTATAATGACAATAACTTCAAACTCTAATCGACACACGGAACTAAGAGTTTCAATGCAAAGATAGAGAAACTACCGGTAACTGGTATGATGAGTACAGTCGATTGGAAATTGGGGTGCGAACCGCATCTCAGTCATTTTGCTTCATTCTTTGGAGTCCCAAAAATAAATTAACGGGTACTGCTTTGTCGATCCAATTGATACTTTTGAGTTACTCCGTGGGTGCAGCAACATTGGACTACCGTGTAGCCTTGTACGATAGTGCACGTACCAGGTATTGCCTGCCACGCCGTTGACCGCCGGAAGCACGAGGCCCAAGCGATTTTCTTGATCCCCAGGGCGCAATCCCAAGGGCTGGTATTTTTCTGCTCCAATTCCAGCGCGCGCTTTAAACCATGAACTTCCCAGACGTATTCCGGAAGAAAAACTCCAACCAAGAAATTCTGCACAAATCACCTGAGTACCGTTCCTTGAATGACTAAAACTTCCTGCTACGATTCGGAAGGGCATATAAAAGAGTAGGAATCCCTCCTAGCCCAAACGGTAGATATACCAGGTACAGATTTTCACGATTGTTTGGCGGTAGAGAGCATGTGGGGATTAGAAATTTGGTTAGGGCGCTTTGCATGCATCATCGAGTTCTGCCATTCGGTTGATCCAAAACACACCTGAAAAATTCCATCTCATATCTCTCTCAACGCAAAACATTTAATCGAGTCCACTGCAGACCACTGTAACATTTGAGAATGACAGAAACATTTGAAGACAACGATGCCAATGGCAAGATGCCTTTTCCATACAAACTGTTTCAGATGCTTAAAGATGCCGATGACAAGGGGTTTCGGCATATTGTATCCTGGAATTCCAACGGAAAATCCTTTAAAGTTCATGATTCTATCGCTTTCACGAAATACATCGTTCCCAAGTACTTCAAGCAAACTCGCTACAAATCCTTTCAGGTAAGTGATAATGACTGAGACCAGCTTTACCTGCAACAATTTCTCAACGTTGCGAATTTTTTGACACCCAACAGCGGCAGCTATGCTTGTATGGTTTCGACCGAGTTCTGACTGGCCACCAAAAGGGCAGCCGATTCCACAAGAATTTTGTTCGTGGAAACTTCAAACTCTGCAACGAAATCAAGTACATCGGCATCAAGTCCAAGGCATTCGAGCAGCTACAAACTGAAGCCGCCAACAAGCAGAGCCAGAAGCAGGCCCCAGAGACGAAGAAAGCCGCGGCCAACAGCATCAGCGAGGCAGCAGAGACGGTCGTGTCGAACGATGACTCATTCCGCAGCAAACCATACACCATGCACATCAAGAACCCAGATTCATTCAACAATGAATACTCTGTCGAGAAGATGAGAGCAGTGGTATCCCCGACAATGTCTCCGGTCGCAAGTGACACCAACCTGATCGGTACTTGCGCACAATCCTCTGACCCTGCAACCCTCCTTGAACTACAAGCCCTCGACGATCTTGGTTTGTTTGAAGGAATGGCATTTCATTTGATTGATCCTTTTCTCCCACCTGAGGATGAGAAATTCCCCACATGGACACAAACACCGAGCGAACCTACTGTGAAATCCGTCGCGCCAACTCGGCGGCAGGTTTCAATGGGGGATTTTGAGATGACAACAACAACAAGTCCCAATCACAAGAATCTCGTTGAAGCGTGGCAAAAGGGTTTTGAATACGCTCTTTCGATGCCCCGAGATTCTAATTGGTCCATGCTTCACGACGAGATTGAGATCTAAATCGAGTGCCGAGTTCATCAGAAATTGATTGACAACAACCATTTTTCCCACCACTTCACCCGATACGGACGGTTGCCCTCAAATCCGACCGCAATCGCCATTTTCCCTATGTATAAAATCGTACATAAATGTATTCTAATGCACAAGAAGAGACTTCTTTACTATTGTTTCTCTCAAATACGACAGCCGTACGTGTGGTAGTTGAGAGGGCCACCCTGCTACGTTGCTTCTCCCAACACCATTGACGAACATCGCGGTCGAACTCCATTGCTTCGTATTCCCAGTCAATCATCGGCGACAAACGAAGGAAAGAAGAGTCTTTTAGCTTCAAGTGTGTTTTCAAGCCTTCGCCAGGACCAGACTTTCAGTGAGTGATTAGATTTCGTCGATGCTCAAACGTTGCCATAGAATCCAAGGTTGTTAATAAAAGACAGAGAAGCGATCCACGCCACGGAAGAATCCAGCGACGTTTCCACCTGCTGGTTGTAGACGTTTGTTGACTCATGGCCACTTGTTTGTATGGTTGTTTTGCAAAAGCGCTCCTGGATGTAGCTATTCTTGACATAATGCAACGGAACTGTGGATAGGATTGCATCTACGGTAGGTAATAATAACGTCTCTGGTTTCCGACGGCGTCGCATTGACTGTGGCTTTATTGGAGGGGACTGTGCTTTCGGCACGGTCTCGCAAAAGGCAATAGTCTGTTTCTGTACATTTCTGAAAATTTCAATGAGGCGATTTAAAGCGTACCAGGTACGAACCTAAGACCTTACCAGTTATTTATGTGTGCAACTCTGAGTGAGAAATGTATAAGAGTGCAGTCAGTCACTCTCTTCGACACCGGAGAAACACGCAAAAAGCCCGAAACGCTCATTCGGTGCATTCGCGCGAGTCAAATCTCGATCCAGAGAGGATGGACGGACATGCGGGAGCGGGACCAGAAGTGCGCACTTGATGTGTTCTGGGCCATAATCTAATGGTGTCGTTCACCTGTCGCTTCAACCAATTAAACTTAACCCGACAAGAATTTCAAAAGGGCAGATGGTGAAATTGAAAATGCCTGAAGCAGCTGCGTTTTGTTCCTCGAAGAACGGACTTCTTCCGTCGTTCCGGCGGAACTTCCGACAATGGAATCCAGCTGTGCGAGCCGGTCGGGCTAGGCTAAAGGATTCGAGCCGATGCAAATGCGGGCAGATGGCCGGCTGTTGGAGCTCTACACTGCACTACTATTTTTAGACTGTCTTTTTCCCATCTCCCTCCCATCAACCAACCGAATCCTTTCCCATAACCGTCCCCGACAGAAGTGACCCATAAAAAAGGAGTACATACATTACAGTTGCTTGTCAACAACACGAATTCGAAATGGGCCAAGAACAACCGATAGCTCCAGCGACAATGACGCCAATGGTTCAAGACCTTGGTGTTGTTAGCGGCGATGATTTGTCTTCCGAGGGCAAGGACGGGGGGAATGCGAAGTCCCGAGAAGTCCGCCTGCCGTTTCCTTGCAAAGTGTATGAAATGCTGGAAGATGCCGAGGAAAAAGGCTTCGCAGATGTAGTCTCATGGAGTAAGGAAGGCGACGGCTTTGCGGTCCACAACAAGGAGCGATTCACTAAGGAAATCATTCCCCGATATTATAATCAGACGAGATATAAGAGCTTTCAACGACAACTGAGCCTTTATGGCTTTGAACGAGCGACAGCTGGATCAAACAAAGGTCTTAGATACCATGAGAAGTTGCGACGTGGATGCAAGCATCTTTGCCGGGAAATGAAGCCTGTCGGCTATAAACCGAGGGGTCAAGAACATCGCGAAAAGTTGCGAGAAAAGGCTCAGGAAGCGGCCAAGGTTATCAACGACACAAAGGAATCGGTGACCCCCGCTACTTCTCAAGGACCTTCGTCATCAACACAAGGTATCCCAGCGGTTGTATCTTCGAATTCGATATACAAGGAAAACCCACAGGTTCCACCTTTGCTGACCGACGTTGTCGGCTTCAGCGTCCCAGCCGGTGGAATGACTTGTTCTCAGAGCATAACGGAACGTCTCGTGACCACTGACGATATCGCTGTCTTTGAGGGCATGCCCTTCTATCTCATGACTACTATGCCGCCAGATGCCCAGAGAACCTCTCAACCTCTGGCCCCCGTGCCTTCGACCGACGGTATGGATGGATCACTAAAGAAGGCGTGGGAGATTGGCTTTGCTGTGGCCATGACGATGAATCCAGAAACCCCAATGGTGTCGTCACCTGGAGTTGTGTCGATTGATACGAATGTCAATGATGTGCAGTTATTATAACTCAATCGATTTTTAAAAATAACCGACCACAATGTCGAGAGATCTTTTGAAGGGGGAGAGAAGTAGTCTGCCGATGTACATTACTACATGAACATAAAATACACATCTTCTATCTTTTAGAATCTTCCTTCTGCATCTCACTTAGGTACAAGAAGGATTGCATTAGTTGCAGCCTCTCACGACAATCATGAGCTTACTCTATCATGCAACAGCAAAGGAAAGCGTTCCAGGTAGGCCCTGCGAACAAAGACCCTACAGTAGTTCTTGGGATCGAATTTTCCGATGTGCGGTGGGGAATTGTTGTCTTTAGCATATTTGATATTGGAGGAGACGGAGTGCCAAATGATTCGCTCGTCACTCATTCGGTTGAGTGCGACACGGAACACATAGGAGTTTCTGGGCCCAACCGATGTTTTGGGGACTAACGTTTATGTTAAGGATGCTACTGCAGGTTACTGAGTCCGCGTTCGCCAAATAAAACAAAATAGCTCCATTCCCATCGAATCTTCGATACCCCCAAGGGCATAAAAGAAAACGGAAATTCGACTCGTGCCGGTGCCGGGGGGGGGCGAAACTCGCGTTGGGCCCTCCCAATGGAGGTACGATAGTAGGAAATCGAACTTCAGGTCGGCCACTTTCGAGCGGTCAAGGTGCCGGTAGCAGATTTTAGTTTAGCCTCTCTTCGTTCCTTCTACATAGCTAACTGGTACCAGTACAACTATTCTGCCGGAAACATACCGTAGTTCAAGCAGCGTTTGGTATGTTATTGTTGTATTGTTATGGGGACTGGTAGTAGCCGGCACGAATGGACATTGGTACTCTACCGGTAGACCAGTCGGCGATGTAATAGGACTACAGTCCGTGGTAGGATACGAGTTTGGATTGGCCATTGTGTCCTCGGCGTGCTGCAAATGTTAACGGGCCCCATATCAGTAGCGTGAGATTGTTGCCTCGATAGCAATTGTGGAGCACAAGCTCCAAGTGAGTAGTTTTGGTAGTAGGTTCTGCATGACCCCATTTTCTTCTCAACGTCATGACGACGACGAGTCGTCGACGTCGGTGGAGGATGATTTCTGTTGATTTTATTATTGTGAATCGGGAGTAGTCGTCGTAGTCGATTGTTTGATTATTGTGAATCGGGAGCGACCTGACAATGTTTCAAGCCGACTTGATGTAAAAAATCCATTTGTGTCTGAAAAAATGTCGATTGCATCTTGCCAATAAACGGCCACAAGGCTTTGCTTTTGAGAGATTTTCCCGCCTGGCTGACAGAAATAATTTCTACTTCCACATCTTCCGTCTCATCCCGCAAGGCGACGGTTACTCGCTCTTCTCCCCGCAACAAATGTCCCTTCATGGTGGCATAGGCGGTAGAGCTAAAAGTCGTCGAAGGACCTCGTTGATCCACCACATCGTAGACTACCATGACTGGATTCACCGAGTAAATTTTTGGAAGAAAGGGTGCGATTCGTTGGGCACCATAAGACACAAATCGTCGTGCGGCTCCAATACACTGATGCATGGGGACCACTGACTCAAGTTCCTCGTTATCATTTTTCGAGGGAGTAATCGTGTATCGACCTCGTACCACGGCACCGCGTGACAATGGTGGATTCGAGTTTCCCCCACCTGATGTGACTGCTACTAGACCCACTTCCTGCGTATTTTTACCAGCAGCAGAATTCTGAAATTCCCAATCGAGTGCTGCATCTCGAACTCGCTTGTAGCATTCCAATCCTTGTCCAACTTTTTTGTGGTACCTCAGGACACGCCATTGTTTGGGATGAGCGGGAGCAAACGACAAGGATGGCCACCAATTATTTGCCTTGGTGGAATCGGAACTGGCCACGGCAACGTCATGAATGGAATCACTCTTGGACCATCCACGTAGTCGTAAATTGTTGTGTCGTTTTTCGTCGGGGCCGAGGCTTACACAGGGATTGGTCATGCCGACGGATCCTATAAATAATAATTGATGGATTGATCGATTGCAGTGGAAAGAAAGAGACAGAGGTAACAGTGTCAGTTATCATTGCAGCTACTGCTATTGCCCCCCGGAAAACTTTTGCAAACGTACCGTGGTTGAATTCTCGCTGTAACATACATCGAAGATTCCCTGGATCTTCGTCTGGGACACCAAACCACTTTCGAACTCGCGCCTTGGTGGGTTTTTGCAACGTAAAGATGGATCCCGAGGATAGCGGTATATGATGATTTTTGCGTGAAATCTGCAAACTCCGCGTCTTGGGAATCGCCCGTTGTTTAATGAGGTAGGATTGAATTTTACGAGACAAATCGTTGCGACGAATCGTGCCGGTTGTCCCACCCAGAGGATATCGTGGCTGCTGCCCCGACGCACTGGCAGTCGCACAATGCGGCGGAAGAATCAAGGCCACGACTATTGCAATCAGCAACAACTTTTTGGAAGATGCCGATATTCTTGTCATTGTTGTTGTCAAACTTCTTTTTGTGTTATTCGAATGCGAATAGAATTTACAAGTAAGCTCTCTAACAGAGAATCCTTCGGCTTGCCCTTGTTTCACTTTCATGTGCTTGTATGACGATTACACACAAGTACTTCAAACGAAATGTGGTGGTGGAAGGAATCTTTGGTTCTCAAATGCATGAGGTGGCCATGTGTGGTTGACACCAAAGAATGGTTCGTTGACACGAAAATGCAGTCTGCACAGATGGAGGGCATATGGTGCTCGAGTTAGTCCAAACTTTGGGTCTAATGGGTCAATTGCAAAGTCTGTCGTCGGCCGGCGGTTTTCGTACAGCACAGCAATCGACGCTATGCATAGGAGTAGACAGTCGGTATATCGCACTACATAGCAAAAAAGACAAGTAGACTAGTACAAGGTTCTATCCTCATCTTTTACAAGCTGCGGGCAGCAGATTGGCTCTGCTGGTTTCTTGGTCGGCGTCGACCAAACCAACGTGATCCTCGTCGTTTCGGTCGCGTATCGGACGACGTTCCATTCGGTGTTGTTATCGATTCATGATGATTGTTTTCATCCGATGCTTCATCAATGGTATCAAATTGAGTCGATAAAGAACGCGGCCGGGTTCGACTGTTGGCAGCAATAGGTACAATTCTCTCGTGTGGAGACGACTGCGGCGAACCACTGCTGCTTTCTTGAAGCAAGGGAAGGTCCATGGAAGATGATTGATGTTGCCGATCCTTGGAATGAGCCGAGGAGCCAGAAACCGAGATTTCGTCCTCCTTTTGAAAGGATTCATTCTTAGCGCCCAAGCCGACGCTATTTCGTGCTTTCTTCGCCGACAAGTTGAAGAGAAGCAAAAGGACCAGCAAGAATACACCGGAATGCGACAATAGATACCGTGTCGAACCGAAGGCATCTTCCCGCCATGTTGGAACGTGCACGTCCCCTTGGTAGGAGGCAATAGCATTGCTCGAAAAGGAAGCCATGATGGTGTAGACGGCCAAAAATGGCCGAACAATGGCACTGAGTATCATCCACAGGATTCGACCTGCAGCGTTGGACTGGACCAGTAACGAGTGTAACCCACTAATCGTGCTTGCGATGACAGTGTACATTGCGTTGATCCCTGTTTGGATCGATCCCGACAGAACACCCAAGGCGGTTCCAATTGGACCAGCATTTTGCGGTAGACGTTCCACCAGCTGGCTCCACGCCGAGCCAGCCATGTGCTTCACAAATTCAAGCCCCAGATAACCTTCCCAAATGAACCAGCGAAGGAAAACCACTACCGATGCTTGAACTAAGGATAGTCCAACCATACTGGAACTAGATACAGCCAACACCAGATGCAGATTCTGGCTGTAGAATTTCTTGGCTTCCGTCCCAGCAATGGTACCAATTTGAAGAGCTGAAAATGCGTACATGAGAGCCACATAGCACAAGATGAAGTGTACCGCCGCCGCAGCGAACATGTAGGTAACAACGGCAGTATCCTGTATCCGCTGTCCCCAGAAAGAACGGCCATGATTCGAAATGTAATGTTCCAAAATCGAGTCCATGTACAGGAGAGAAAACAGCGCCATGACCAGAAACGCCACGACCACGATCTTTGTTGCAGTTCCATGACTTGTCCACATGGTGGCCCAACCTTTTCGATGTTGCGACTTGATTAGTTTTCGTTGCGATTTGGTTGTGTCCACAGGGATATGCATGGGTCCCTCCGCTTTGATTCCGGCCGCACGTCGCTCTCGCGCTAGACGAAGCTCTTCTAAACGATTCTTGGCGTCTTCGTCCAGTTGCTTGGGCTTGAGGCGATTGGCGGCTCGCTCTCTTGACCGCTCGATTTCCCGAGCTTTTGCCATTTGCGTCTTCTCCTCCACTTCTCTAAGGTACGTAGATATCGGGTTGTTCTGCCAAACACTCGCAGACGTAGTCGATATATCCGAAATGGTAGAATCGTTTCCGGTGGACATGGTACGGAGTCTTGGGGGAGCTCGCTGGCCAATATGCAAATTCGCCGGCTCACTGGCGTTATCATCATCCGAGGTAAAATACTCGTCCAATTTTTCGTCGTCCATGGAGTGGTAGAATTTCAATGTCTTTTGCGTTTTGCTTCGATTCTTCTTTTCATCGGCAATCTGTGCCAGATCCATTTGCTGATCTGACAATTGAAAGCTAGTCACGGGTGGCATCTCCCAGTTTCGTAGCTTGCAGACTGCCTCAAATTTCGCCATGAGCCAATTCTTATAAAAGTCTTCTTCTTGTCTCATTTTGCTCGCATGTGGGTTTTGGATCGGATCTTTGGAGACCCGCGAGGCAGCATGTTGTAGCTTGTTCAAGAGCACACCACAGAGTTTCTTCATGATGAAATCTAAAAGACTTTTTGGAATCAATGGCAAGTTGGGATCGATATTGGCGATGATACTGGTCCGAGCCGACGTGGGAGATTCCACATGAATCAGGGACTGAAAGGCTCGAATGGTCATTCTTCCACTACCGATTCTTGTGGGTGCCTCTGGAAGATCAAGTTCCTGTAGAACAGGATCTTTGGACAAGTATTCAAACTCACTGGCCATTATCTTCTCTAGTTCCGTTTGCTGAGTGGACGCTTCACCCGCCGACTGCTTGCTGAAGGAAGTACTTTTAATACCATCTTCTGGTCGATCGGCAATGCCCTGCGCCACCAGCAAAATCGATCCATCTTCTAGCATGGAATCACATCCAATCGCACGAAAGCATGCGTCTCGCATCAAGCCAAACGACGGCAATCCCACGACAAACCATCCCACAGTATCTAGTTTGTTGAGATGTGCAACCGTCAAACTTGACGAGCAAAAGGGAGCCCACTTGTAATGCAAATCGACTTCTCTGAGCACGGCCACTTGATCAAACAAGGAAACTCCCTCCAAGCGACCTTCCATTTTGATACTTAGACTGCCGTCGGGTTCATTTCTATAATAAGTGGTAATACCAAACAAGGTCTGTGCCAATGTCCAGTGATCGTTATCCATGAGATTTTGTCGGGCTCGGGCAAAGAGACGACAACGTCGCTGAAAAAAGCATAGAGAAAGAGGGTCAGTGTTATCGAACAGAACAACATCCGCAATAACAACACTAGATACACGTACATCCAAATCATCCAACATGGCTTGTTTGCTCTCAATCAACTCTTGCGTTGCATGTACATCTTTGGCATGTTCCGCTTTGAGTTTACTGCTCTTGGATTTGCGCAGTCGAAGACGATGTCTGTGATGATGACCACCATTCGCAGCATCACTGGTAGGCGAACTTGCCGGTGTTCCGGCAATTCGATCCAAGACGTCATGATAAAGACTATGAGCAATGAGATGACGTTCATCTTCAATGAGACGAAAGACACGTTGCATATCCTCGTAACACGAATCCGTTGGATCCCCATCACTTTGCGTGGTGGTGGGTTTGGTAATCTTGAAGCGTGTGGCCACCATTTTTGCAAACGACGACGATGACTGACAAACAAAACCAGAGCCTTAGAAACCGAAAGAGAGATTCCACAAAATACAGTAGTAGTTGAAAGAGACCGTGGCCGACTGCTGCTCGAGCAGAACTAGCAACTGCTTGGATGAAACTGAAGAGGGAACCAAGATAGTGGTGGGATGCGACCAGTCTTTTCGCACCTCCTTTTTCGCCGATATTGCAGGATTTTTTGGCGCCCGTGCGAAGATGGGAACACACGGCGTGCGAGAATCCTGCACGGCGGCGGGCCGCAGTCGTGTTGCCATGTAACTTCGTGGTAGATTTGGCGACTAGAGGACCCCGCCGGCTCCATCCATTGCAGTCTTGTAAACGACAACAACTCTTGATCTCTTACTCATCACTACCATCAGCATTTTTATGTTGCTAGCGAGCAATTTCAAAATACCGTAGCTACTCGCTTGCTAGTAGCTAGCTTATAGGGCGCAGGAAGTGCTGCAGCACCAGCAGCAGGGCAGGACAAGCGCTCAGCCACCCCATAGAAGAAGTGAGGTAGTAGTACACTATTGTTCATAAAAAGTAGCTAATCAGCACAAACGTCAATGGTGACTTGGTTAGAATCACGATGCGCCAAGGTATAATGGAGCTCAGCAACAAGAAAAGTAGCAACATTACACCGATAGGCAGGAGGTAGAAGTGACACGGTCGATTGAGTCCAAGGCCGCGTCATGTCAATTGAGTCAAACTTCGTCTTGCCGCCCGCCGTGTCACGCACTTCGGCTTCAATTCGGTTCGGCTCCAAGTAGTCCATAATTCAAACTGCCGAACACGGAGGCATCTCCGCGTGGTTCGATGGTGGCTCGCGTAGAATTACCCCACAACAATGACGCTATCGGATATGTTACAGGTTCAACGTCCTAAAGTTACGCAACCATGTCAACACCAGCAGGTCCAAAGCTAGAATTTGTGGAAGCTACAGAGGTCAGTGAAGAGGTTTTTTGTCTTGTGTGATGATTTCAAGGGGGGGGGGGGGGCGCCGATGAGGATGCACGTGGACATATGGGCGAGGCGACGCATATACATTCCAATGATGGTATTTCTACATGAGATTTCAGACTCGATTCCATCTTCTTTTGGAGATGGAACGATTTGGTGATAGCAGTATGGATGTATGTCCATACTTTATTATTGACAGAGGAATGGTCGCCCCGTCAGTCAGCGTGTCCACGGTGCAAATGTTTGGCGTAACCCCCAGCATCGTTTATTGTTTCGAGGATGAAAAAGACAAAATGTTAGACTCCTTGAACGGATTCAACAGTGACGACGCTCTTTTGTTATGCTAGATAGTATCAGAGAAGCAAAAACGATCTTGAAAGGAGGTGTAGGGCTTTTGGCATTGTTGTTCAAGCGCAATGACTCATGCATTGATTGATTTCATTCTCTAACTTTTTCTATGCAGACGACTATTGATGTCGAATTCAAGCCCATATCTTCTATTTCTTCGTATGAATTGCAATGGAAGCCAATTCAAGCCCAATGGTCTAACATGTCGTCGGCGCGGGTCGCCGTTCAAGGTTCTTCCGGCAAGAAAACGCGAGCCCAGGCGACGGACTTGACACCTGGAACTACCTATTGCGTCCGAGTCACATGTGTGGCCAATGGTGGTTCTACGGGTCCGCCAGGTCCCGAATTGATACTGGATACGGAGCAAGTGGGGTGTACGCCGAAACAATCGAGCGGATGTGCTTGTGTGATGCAATAGGACGAAATAGAAAAGATCCAGAATCGTCGCCTATCAATGTCGTAACTATACGAATGGCTGATTCCCTTGATGTCTCTTGAAACAACATCCTTCTGGATTTTTTTATTGTATTGAGCATACTACTCGTAGATGAAGAAGATTATGATAAATCTTTGAGCTGTAAACGGATCTTGCTCAACCAACTTCTAGCACACTCGAAACGAATGCCCTACAGATACATGACCTGCGGCGCTGGTTCATTTCCAGCATCGCGTGCCTTCCAGTTACCACCATCCCCTGTCCAATATAAATGGATATCACCATTGGTTCCAGGGAGTTGACCGGTCGGGATAGCACTAAGCCACCAAGCTTTCCTTCGCCTATATATAGCAAAGATATAGGACTTTCCCTGATATTCTCCTGGTCTGGTATACTTTGTAGCGCCATTATATTCGCGGTTATCCAATGCATACAAACCATTCACAACATCTGTTCCCGCCTTGCGTAATAAAATACGGGGCATATCCATATCTGGCGATTCTCGTTCGTTCGTGTCATCCTCGTCGTCAGCAGAGTCCACATTCTTGGCCATGGCCTGAATCATGGGGGTACTGCCAATACGCATGAGAATAGTAATCATGATGGATGATGGAATCCTTTCGAATGCCTGATTAAGACGGGAATCCCCCAGTAGCAACTTTCGAACCTTGGGCCATTTTACCGTAATCGCATCTGTACATCTCTGGTGAAAACAGTCACTTTTGCTGTCCTTTTTGGACGGATCTGCCTTGTCGTCGTCAGAAGAAGAACCAGGATCACTTTCTCCTTGTGCAGCACTTGACGAACCATTCTTATCATTCCCGCATATTTCGGGTTCCATGCCCAACAAGTAAATAGCGGCGGTGGCTTCAAGATAGGGAAGTATCTCAACGTCTGTCAACGCCCGAAAGATTTCTGCAGTTATGTCTTCTTTGTTATGTTGACAACATTCTGCTACAAGTTTCGACGTATGTAAGCCATAGCTCCTGTCGTTGTTAGCATTGGTCCCTAGTATATCCAACAATATGAGTGGCCCCACTTGTCGTGCTGTTTCAGGTTGTATTTGCCACAAATGATCGACCGCCGCTTCCACAGTAATCCTCAACAACCGATCAGCATATTGAATTTGAGCATTTTGGACAAAGTCCACACTATTCTCCATGGTGACGTGAGATCGATAAAATTCTTGGACCTCTTCTCGCAGTTGTTCCATGTCAAAGTATTCCGCCAGCGAATGAAGAGCCGCCGCCACATCAGGAGTGAGATGATCTGGCAATTTACCCGAATAGAGGAAATCCAATACCAATGGGAACACATGGGCTTGGGAATCGTCCAATTCAATAATAGTTTGTCGAGAGACACTTTCTTGCATTGGTGATTGAAACTGTGCGGCAAAGTATGCAGAATGACGGGGTCCCAACGCAAGGATGTTTCGGTGCACGTGATACGTATCAGTCGTACCCGTCTCAGTAGTACCCGTAGTAGTATCAATCCGAGCTTTCTTCGCTTGATGATCATCGTCAGAGTGGCGAGTGTGGACGCGAACAACATTAATGGACCAGTCCGAGTAGGACACCGCTGGGTCTTCGCGCCATGATAATTCAACAAAAGATCCATTGCGCCTGCTGCTGGTAGTGGTGGTTGCCGCGGCGGCGGGGGTAGTGTCAGTGGACGACATTGTTGCACAGTCGCAAGTGCCAACTTTGGAAATCAATCCCTACGATACCAGTTTATTTATGAACCACAGGCAGATACACTCGCTGGGAAAGAATTCTTTATGAACATGATGACGGTTCTTGTTGAAAACTTGAGATTTTGGGTAATTCAATCCCGACCCTAATCCCAGACAGAGACGCTCTCTCCGAAGAAAGATCTTCTTTTTGAACCTGATGATGGCGGTCTTTGTGTGTGTGATAACTAAAAGTTTTGCAATCGCTCAGCGTCAGATCGTCAATGTTGAGATCTTTTTTGGAATATCTTGAATCCAAGGCATTGAAGGCACGACGCACATCACACACATGGTCGGCGCGCGCGGATGCCAGCCAGCACGCTTGTGGGTTTTGGCGGGAAACGACTAAGCCGACTATTCGCCTTGGCGGCATGCATACCAGGTACTATTTTTGCAGCGACCATGGCGACAGCAGGAGGACGGAGGCATTTTGTGCTTTTGAATTGCCTTTGCAGTCAGTTGCGTTTGTCACCGATATTGTTGCTTTCGTTGTCGATCTACCGTATGCGGTTTTAAGCCCCGAAGGCGCTTCAAAATCACTGGAAAATTTTGAAACGTCATCTCCTTGACAAAGTTCACGTTTTCACGAATGAAGATGGTGCGGCAGGCAACCTTCACATCCATCGCGGTCCTAATCTTAATACTTTGGAGTAGTCTTTGGTGGATTCAGTTTGCCCATGCCGAAACATCATTGTCTCCCCCACCGAATATTCATGCAGTGATTGTATCGTCGAGCCGCTACTGGTTCAATTATCGGCACGCCATGAACGCCCTGGGCATGTATCGAATTCTGCAACAAAATGGCATTCCCGATTCACAGATTATCTTGATGATTGCCGATGAATACGCCACAAATCCCCGGAATCCATTCAAGAACGGCATGTACGCCAATGGCATTCAACCTAACGACACGTGGTATTCGCAAGATACCGAATTAGACTATCGAGGATCCGACGTGACGGTACAAAATTTCTTAAATGCCGTTTTAGGTGTAGGCCCAAAGTCGTTGCAGCATGCCAATGAGGAAAGTAATTTGTTGATTTTTGTCACGGGACATGGGGGAGATCAATTCTTCAAATTCCAAGATGAAGAAGAATTGACAGCACAAGATATTGCCAACTTGATGGAAGAATTGGCGCGGCGGCAAAAATTTCGCAAAGCCGTCTTTATCGCCGATACATGTCAAGCCTTTACGCTCTTTGATAAGATTACAACCCCCAATGTGTATGCGCTGGGGACCAGTTTGCGGAACGAAAATGCCTATGCGCATCATTCCGATAAAGAACTAGGGTTGTCGGTCATTGAACGATGGACGCACGGATTCTTGAAGCAATACGAGAAACGACCGGTACACCCGGCAACTACCACGTTGTATGAGCTCATGGTCCAGCCATTTGAACACAAGAAGGTATTGGGAGCGAGTGTAGGGGTACTGGGAGACTTTCGGGAATTGCCCTTACACGAGTTTTTCGGAAGTCCTCCCATGAAACAAAAGGCAATGATGAAACGCCAGCAGGCGGAAAGCCCCAAAGTCGTGCTGCCCATTCAGCCAACAATATCCGCGAAGGTCAGTCCCAAAAAGCGGGATACTGCTGCGCCTGACGAAACTTTGACGGTTGCGGAAAGGGTGCAAGTCGATGTAGACCCCCAGTCGACGACCCCGTCGATAGAGCCGACGGACCGTTCATTTGCGTTACTGGTCGGGGGATTGATTGTTCTGGTCATTTCCGCAAGTGGGTTTGGAAAGGCTAAGGATGGCATGGATGATACAATATGAAAGTAGTCTAAGATGTGTATAATTGGCTGTAATGGTCGATGAATCACCAGTAGTTCCGCCTCGTATTGATAGCCACGGATAGTTTTCTGTCTATAGAACACAATTACATGAAACTTAGAGTGAAAGGCCCATACCACACGAGTCCACTAACGATTTAGTAGACTTCAACGTGCCACTGCTTCTTGGCCTTCAATCCCTTCCACCACTCTTCGTAGTCCAATCCCTTCTTCTTAGCGACGGCTTCCAACATGTCTTGAATACCAGGCATCATTCCCTTCAATCCGCAGAAGTAGATGTGGGCACCATTCTCCAACTTGGTGAAGACTTCATCGGCGTATTCCTCGACCTTGTCTTGGATGTACATCTTTCCTCCCTTGCTGTTGTTTTGTTCACGAGAAAGGGCGTAGTCCAATCGGAAGTTGTCAGGGAATTTGGACTTGACCTCTTGGAACTCGTCATCGTACAACAAGGCATCCGAGTTGGCAACACCCAAGAACAACCAAGCTTGTCCCTTGTAGGCCTCAGCAGCAGGGGTTTTCTCGAAAAAGAGACGACGGATGAAACCACGGTAGGGGGCAATACCAGTTCCAGTGGCGACCATGATGTAATCAGTTTTGGGATCTTCCTCGGGCATCAACATAACCTTTCCAGCAGGGCCAGTCATCATGATCTCATCTCCAGGTTGAGTGTCGCACAAAAAGTTAGAGCAGATACCCTTCTTCGCCGGGTCATCAGCTTTGAGTTCGGGGCACCAGTAGGTGGCACGACGGACACAAAGGGAACCGGTCTTTCCAGTCATGTCATCTCCGTATCGCGAGGACGCAATCGAGTAGAGACGAACCGAATGGGGCTTTCCATCCTTCTCGCGAACACCAGGAGGGATGACTCCCCAGGATTGACCCTCCCAGTAGGGGAAGTTGCCCTTGTGGTCAATGATAATATGGCAAGTTTCCCCAGTGGCCTTGGGTCCGACAATTCGCTTGGTCGAAACAACCTTTCCGATAAAGGGAGCCTTGTTCTTGTAAACGTTGACAGGGACGGTGGATTGGTCCCAGTAGGGGCTAGCTTCCAAAAAGTCTTGCTTCTTTTCGCCGCCACCGCCAAGGGCCTTCATTCCAACGGCACCGGCGGCAATGACGGCGGCACCAGCACCAATGAGCTTCTTGGTGTTATCAACCGTTTCAACAACTTCGACGGCCTTCTTGGCTGCCAGGGCGGCACCTGGGGCAGCAGTCGTAGCCAAAGCAAATGATCCGACAATTCCAGCAACTTTTCCAGCGATCTAATCGACGAAGTATAGGGCGGCCGATATGAGCCACATCCAAGTAAAGCAAATCAAATGACCAGTCCTAGATTCGTTTTGTGCAACTCACCTTCAAGGCAGCCTTCCTCTTGGATCCGTTGGCCATTTCAAGGGCTACATCGGCACTGCATAATTTGGCGCAGCAAAGCACAGCAACGCAATTTTAGTCCAATGTCATAGGCAAAAATGTTCCAAAATAACATCCGACAGGGGATTCTCTTACCGAACGGGCTGAGAGGCGGGCGGAGCAAATGCCTCCGCTCCGGTGATGAGGGCAACAACGAAACACAAGCGAAAGTTCGTCATGGTCAACAATAATCTTATGGTGCTGCACCAAAGGTAGTGTTCGCTCCCAAACAAACTCGAGTGCACCCATTTCGTCGGTACGGTCAAACTTTCTCTAACGTCACTGGCAGCTTGTTTAGCGTTCGCGTGGCGACATCTTTTGCATCATCTCAAATCTCTCGATGGCGGGTAGTGGTGTGGATAGTAGTAGCTTTCGGCCAACATGGATCGGAGGTGGGCGAGCGAACACGTATGTGCACGATATCACGGAGCGTCCCCTGAATTATTTGCTGCCAACAAAATTGTGCAGGAGATGGTGCAACAACATCGAAGAACTCGAAATTCGACACAATTGACCACGGTATCCCGTGATTCGCATTTTTGGCGAAAAGGATATGCACTCGAGTTCAACTTGGGGATTTGCTGACGTTCCTCTTTCTTGTTAGCCCACTTTATGGGGTCATTTGGGGGAAGCGCCGGCCGAGCTTCCTCCGCGCACCAAACCAACAAGCTATCCCTCCCGTCATTTGCTACTGCTATGATGAGAGAAGGACCAGTTCACCATTCTGCGCACCAGTATCGTAGTCTCTCGTTGCTTCCGATATCGCACAGTTGTTAGCACCCTTGTACGAGTAACAAGAACCCATCCCTGAACGTTAGATCACTGAGGGTTCGGATGGTCTTAGTGCTAAAGCGAAGCACTCTTGCATGACAAACCCACCAGTCCCTACGTTGCTACTACGGCTAAATGCATTCAAAAGAAACTCGCACGGTATTACATTATAGCTGAGACGATGACCGGTTTCGGAAATTTCCTCATGGTAGTAGCTGTAGGACGAAACCATGGTCGAATCGTTCAGCAGTGCGCGAGGAGCCTTTGGACAACTAGGAATCGACACAAATATGTGATCGAAGGGACTTTTATCGCTTTTCTCTGGCGCCCAAGCCATTGAATGGATTTGTCGTCCTCAAGGTCTGTCAAGGTGATCGACCTTTGGTACTTGGAAGTTGGTGGATACTTGGTTGTATCGAACGGTCTCATATTTCCGTTTGACAGCTACCAAGGTTCTGCTTCTGCCGGTTACATTCACTTCGCCTATTTTGGCTGTCATGAGTTCTGCAGCTTCCTTGATTTCCGCCATGCTAAAGCCAGTGTAATCAAGGAGCGCCGGTGGCTGCGAAAAACGATGTTAGGTAAGGCTGATCATGTCGAGCTCGTGGCAAAGAAAGAACAAAATGACTTACGATTTTGGGATGGTCGTCCTCGTCCGATAAGCCCTCACAATCTATTCGATCAGGGTTACTGTGGGCGAGACAAACCGCGGCAGCCGCGAGCAGAGACGGTTTGAACTGTAATGCGGTGTGTTCTTGGAGCATTCGCTCCATGTAAAAGCTGGCAAGATTTCGAGCGAGTGCTGAAGATTGGGATACATAAAGAAAGCGTTGCAAAAATTGGTGTCCAGTCGGGACAGTCAAAGTGAAGCTCAGGGTCTTGACGACTTCCGCCTCCATGTCAAGAACATCTTGTCGGGTGTAGGCGCGATCGGTGATGTATACGCAGTCCTTGACTTCTGGAGGATAGATTTCCTCGTACTTGCAGGCAATCAAGAGCGCGGTGACACCTACTAGCTGTAACTTGTTCCGAACGACTCTCTTTTCAGAAAGGTAGCGATCGATGATGTTGACGCAAAGATACAAAGTTTCAGGCAAGAGACGAAATTTCATGTGAACTTCCACCAGCCAGTCAATTAAAATAGCCCGCATCATCCCGTTCAACTCGGGCTGCTTCTCCATATAAGGTTTCGGCCGAGTCTTCTCCTACGGAACAGAAAGGAT
Source organism: Nitzschia sp. DOCU1 (assembly GCA_951394045.1). Taxonomy (NCBI): domain Eukaryota; phylum Bacillariophyta; class Bacillariophyceae; order Bacillariales; family Bacillariaceae; genus Nitzschia; species Nitzschia sp. DOCU1. The sequence continues at coordinate 1,136,244 of OX595989.1, forward strand.
CGTTTAGTCAAAAAGTACCGGGCAAACCTAGGGACATGAACTGCACCCACAAATTCTTACCTCTTTGTCGTATAGTCGCTGATAAATATCGGTGGCATATCCCGGAACTAGCAATGGATCGTCCTTGTCCTTGTCGTCGTAGCTTGAAATTCCCTGCGTGTACTGTTTGTCGCAAAAAGGTTCCCTACTGAGCTTGTACTCCGAGATTGGTAAGAGATCCCGACATGGGTTCTTGCATACCGACGGCACAACCTTTGGCTCGTCATCGTCGTCCTGTTTCGAAAGCGAACTGCTACGACCTCGCCGGCTGTCCTTTTGCGGCCCCGATTCCTCCCGTTGCGTTGCACGTGAACGCTTGGCTCTCGGCTTGCTAGCCGGCTGTTTGGAATCTTCATTTGGCGGCGCAGTGCTGGTGCGTTTGCGAGTCGCCCTCCCCCTTGGCACTGGTTCGACGAAAGGATTCACCGTAGACTTGCCCGATCGCAAGGGTTGTGTACGAGGTGCTGCAGCAGCGTCGGCCTCTTCATTGCCCTCTGCTGCTCTGACAGCATGATCCGAAAGCCGTCGGGATCGTCTCAAAACTGGAGCCTCCGACTTTCTCTCGGCCTTGAAGCTTTCTTTGGAGTCCTTGTTCGATACGTCACCCTAAAGAGGAAGAAGATGTGTCAGTAAATGCATCGAAAAAATGTACAGGATACCCGGATCGCGCAATGACGTACCAATGCTCGCCGAGATCTACTGGCGGCAGCAGCATTCGCATCAGCGCCTCTGCTGTCATCCCTGCGTCCCCCAGCCATAATGATGACTAGCAATCTAAAAAGGAACTACCTGAAGCACCTGTTGAAAAGCAAAAGACACAAGAGGGGAGGTGAGCAAACCTGGATCTTGGAGAAATTTTGTGCACAAATGACACAAGCAGCAGACCATGGACAAATCCGCAAGCCGTACAAATTGTCGCATTTCCACCAACAACCAAAGATCTATCTGCCATAGGCATGCCCCGGGCAATTCCTTGTGTCGACTCGCTACTTGCCGATGCAATCCATGAGCGGACCCACATGTGTACATTCCACATCATCAACAATGCCGCCACCAGTTCCGCTTCATCTCGAGCCCAATGATCAAAAAAAGCTACGCTCGGCATCCAACATCAACTACTGCCCCGAGAGCAATGATCCTATCGAATTCATCTACTACACCGGAGCAATTCCTTCCGACTGACTAAAAATGACGCCTAGACCCGGGTCCATCAAAGGAGTATCCGCCGCAGTCCTACTTCGCCTCGAGTCATTTTTGTCATTGCTTGCTACCGCCCTTACCTTAGCTATCACAATCTCCAGTTACCCCCGCTCTAGAAAAAAGGACATGCACTCCTCTAGCTACAGTGGAACAATGATGATATGCTGTCGAGGTGCTCTCCCCCTCGTTGTCCAAAGAAGATTGTGGAGCGATGGAGGTAGACCACACGGCATCGGACTTTTGGGGCCTCCTTTCTGGGTCGACATCAACGAACAGACGACTGATCCAACCAAAGATGTCGTGACAGGTCGGCGGGAGAAATAGTGGGGTTCAAACCAGTCCAATTTTAAATATACATATATGTAGGTTGTATAACTGTCGGAGGCAGTCCTTGTGAGCGGAATAAACAGCGGCACCAATAACCGTTGGACATGAACCGCGTCAAATCTTGCCTAACTAAATCAGTTCAAAGCCCGGCCCCTACGAAAAATCTCGAGTGTTTTCATCTTGAGATAGTCCGCACAAACCGTTCGAACCGACAGCGATGGCGCACCCCCACAGCGGCATTCGATCCCAAATCGCCTCAAAAGTTGGAATGGCTGGTTTTGAATGTATGTGATTTGACTCGATGGCATAAATAAAGTTCCCTGTCTTATTTAACGCCCTCCCGCCAAGGCGTGCGATCGTGTTCTCACTTCGAACGAATTTCGTTCTGCTCTTTTCCGTTAAAACAAAAATGGCGCGCCGGATGCCGGCAGTGGTGGCAATGCCGAAATCCAAAACTAGACTTCGCACATCTAACCTATCTCTCACCTAAGCTAATAGAAGAGAATCGCACTTGGTCATATCGGTGGAAGAAGGAAAACTGTTTTTTGGGAGAAGAGAGCAGATATTGAGTCATTTCCCCTTTCTCTGCAATATCCCAGCAGAACCCGTTCGAACATGTCGAAACAAATTTTCTATGTGTTCAATTGCCAGCACAAGAAAGATAAAGCATCGACTAGCATGGACTGCAAAGAGAAACCCGATGGTAATACTGGCTTATGCTATAGCTCTCGTAGTATTCGTTCTATTCTAGCTAGCAAAATGGAACAATTTATTTTGACGAGCGGCGCAAACAGCGAGTGATCTCCGCGGAGGAATCAATCCTTCAGTGGCCTCGCCAATAGCTAATCGCAGCTGGATTGAGCACGCCCGTGGAGTCAATACGATTCACCCCTCGTCGGATACATATCATGCAGCGTCAACAAATCGAGACCGTTGAACTTGGTCAAGCTATTCCATGGAATCATCCATTCCGATGTCACCGTCAAACAAACCCGACAAGTCGATCGGGTCATCGACAAGCTCCTTTTCTAGGTCCTCCATGCTGAATGTACGGTCCGTTATCGCATGGGACGAATGCGTTGAATCTCCGGCAATGGTAATCAACTGGCCCCATTGGTTGGCGGGCAGTGGGCGATCTGGGTCACACGCCCGCTGCATCAACTCCAGAAATTGCTCAAGCTGGTGCATGGCATCTCGCCATTGCCCCTGCGAAACTGACTGGGAAGTCAAACGCCCAGCTGGGCGAACTAGGTCCGCGCATCGACCCAACGATAGCAAGGCACTTTCAAGGGCCACGTCAATGCTGATGGATCCAGAGAATTTGCTTTTCCCCGATCCTTTTGACCCGTCGGCAGATCCTGGGACGATCGTCTTTTGCAGTTTGGCTTTCAGAGTGGGGGGCACCAAGCCACTGGTCGTCTTTCGAAGTTTGTTATGCCGATAGGCTTCATTCATTTCCTCCAAGAGTGTCACCAACATTCCGCGTGTGGCGACGAGAGCCCTGTAATTGTCTCGTTGAAAGAATTCGTCCTTTTGAAACGTTTTCAGAATTTGTTGAGTTTTTGAAACAAACGAGTACCCCTACAAGGATAACCACCACTACGTCTGTGCTTACCTGGTTGGCGACGCCCCGAATGTTCACTAGCAGGGGACGGAGGTCCTGCGCAAGTTTGTAGCATTTTCCCAAGAACGTTGTCAGATCGTCTTCCGAGTCCAAGTAGGGATAAGGAGAATATTTAAAACGCCATGTTATTTGAGCCAAGCCCCGATAGCCTCGAATGGACTGTTCTAGCTCGTGTAACATTGTATTGAGAGGGGATTGCCGGGAGGACCGCACGTGGATGTCGTTGAGATTGCAAAGATGGTAGTCAGTTGAGATCAAAGTAAAATGGACGTGAATCTTCTTTCGGGGTTCTTCCCGGGTCATTCCATATTCGTCCATAGCTGACTCGTAGCGCTGAGATTGTTCTAGCCAATGATCGAGATGATGACGCCGCATTTCTTCTACCACTCCATGGAGGGACGAAGACGACGACCAGCTCGTATCTCGTGCGTCGTCATGGTCGACAATACAAAGATCCGACCCTTCCAAACTAATATCATTGGCAGCGCAGAGATGTCGAAAGAACAGAACACCAGCAGATGTTTCTGCCACGAGATTATCTTGTTTTGGCTTTGTTGAGCCGCAGAAACAGATCAACGAGGGCCGGTAATGATCATATTTCATCATCTGTCCCAACAATACCAGTCTTGACGCATACTCAATCGTAATCTGATCTTTCGAAAGAGGCTTTGAAAATACCATTGCCACGTCGCGGTACTCCGATTTCTTGGCAGAACCCGTTTCGGAATTAGTAACACCACCTGCAGTTTTGTCGTTGTGCTCTAACAGAGTTCGCATGGATGATGTCTCTCTGGGCGGTCGATATCCATCGCGGGGTCTCAAGAGCTCCTGATCAATGATTTTGGAAAGGTCCGTAATACTCCTCAAATTCTCATCTTTGTTGTCGTCATCGAGGTTCCGTCTTGGCTTGGGCTTAAGATAGGTCGGTGGCTGTGGTTTCTCGTCCACTTTTGAATTTGCTTCTGCAGCCTCCTTGGCAGCCTTGGCCAACCGAGCCACCACCGTCTTGACATCCCTTTTCTTGTTCCGTTGATTGAATTTTTTAACATCGCTCGAAGAAGTCGCCATCCAAAGCCTGGTGGGCCGGGGCCGATTATAAGGTTGGACACCGACGACATGAGAACTTCCTGACGTAGTTCTACACGTACAAGGAAAAGCAGTCAGCGTTGAAATCGTCCCCAGAACCAGGCAAAGGAAAACCCGCCTTTTCAATGACAATTGAAGCTTCCATGGCATGGCTGGTCATTCAGTGCGATCCTTGCGGTAAGGCAACGAACGTGAAAGCTAGAACAATAGAGTGTGTTGACCGAAGGCATCGAAGATCATTTGCAATTCTTCTTCGCTGTCTCAACTGTCCCATCACCATCACATGTGGAATGTGCGTGTTGGTCCGTGCTTTATGGCGATGACGTCACGTGATCTTGCTTCGTTTGGTTTGTGGTCGGGCGAGTCGATAGAAACTACCGAAAATGAAACCTCTGGCGGCCGCGGCCAAGGGGAAAAAAGGCTACCGCTGGTGCTGAACCGAGGGACAAAAAGGAATACCATAGCCTCTTAAAAGTCTTTACAAGCACTTGGGAGGAGCTGCGATTGGTGGTCGTGCTCGTGGTGACTTGCTCTTCGTCGGCAGTAGCAAGTAGTAGTACCCTGGTGTTCCAAGCAGCAATCTATCGTACAGTTCTTGGATGAAGCATTCATCTAGTACAAGCGGAGGGATGGTAGTCTGGTACACTGCCCGAACGATTGACTCGTCGTCGTGCTGAGTGAAGGAGAAGAGGAAATGATCTTTGGAGTTCTTAGTCGCAGTCCTTGTAATATTCGCTGTTGCTAGTGGGACGCCCATCACGTTCTTGCCCGAACGATTGACTCCTCTCGTCATGTGCAGAGAAGAATAAAAAATGATGTTTGAAGTTCTTAGTCGCAGTGGTATTTATTTTCAAGCATTTGCTACTAGCCCTCCAACACTTCCGAAAAATCTCGTGAAAAGATTGCATCATCGAAGCATCCCCTTGCAGTCACTCAAACTGCAGTCACGCTCAACTTCGCCGGCTTCCACCTGATAATTATCGGCACGGAGGTGCATCAGGGCGCACGTAATTCACTACATACAGTGCTGAATAAGGATCATATTAATTCTGCAACGCCTGGCGCGCCGATTTTCCTTCCGTGGGATAGTACGTCTTCCGAATCAAATGATGGCGTATCTTTTTTGCTTTTCCTATCCGCCGTCGTTTTCACAACGGCCACAATTTTGCCAAGCATTACGCTATCAATTAAGTCCAAGCACCATGAAGATCTTCTCCGTTGTTGCTTCCTTTTGCGCCATCGCCTTGCCTTTCGCGTCTGCCGGCGAGGCGATGACCAAGAAGAGCTTTAGCGCTCTTGTAGAGAAGGCAGGTGTTGCTGCCATGAAGAAAGTCACCGACCGACGCAAGCTCGATCAGATGTCACTTGACCGCGGCCATGTCTTCCGTCAGTTGGAGGACTTCCCTCCTGAGTGTAACTCGACCTACAACGCGCTGTGGGAGGATGAGAGTCTCAATGCTGCCTATGACGCATACGACGCCGATCTTAGCGCCACTCTTGCGGATGCCTCGTCCGCTACCGACCAATGCACGGACAATGGAAGTGGTGACATTTCCTGTGATTTGTCAGCAACTGTCCCCAGCGAGACTACTTTCCGCGATGCCTGTACCGCTGCTGGAGGAGACGTCGCTGAGATCCAATTGGATATCTCTTGTTCCTTGACCATGGAAGGAGAAGCAGGAAGCATTTTCCTTGATTTGCCTCCTGGCCTCGATTGCTTCCCCAGCGGCGATGATTTTGCCCCTTGCGAGACCTACTTGTATGATGCCTTTGAGTCCCTCTTGGCTTTCCTTGAAGGTGCTCTCGAAGAAGCCTATACTCAGAGTGGATTCACCGATGTCGCTTGTACTGTCGGCGACGCGGGACCGAATGGAGGAGGCGGCAGTTCGGCCTCCATGCGCGGATACGGACTCGTTGCCTCCGCGGCGATGTTCGGAGCCGCTCTTCTTGTCTAGACGCAAAAGTTCTTGAATGCCGGGCAGGGCATGGGTCTCTCTTTGTGGATTTCACCAGTATTGAAGAAAGTGTGTGCAGCCTTTTAAAATAGGTCTGGAAATGAACCTGGATTCACACTCTACTAGACTGGTCATTGGTAACAAAGCACTATAAATGACACACTATGATAGGTATAGTCCACAGAGTAGAGGGCCCGACCCGTGCGAAAAATCTCCATTTGGAGCCCAAGACGTACAGCATTTCCAAGGCTGGGCGACGTAAGTTCACTGGCATCATCTGTCGCCTCCAAATCTAGCAGCAGATTCCGAGGCGGCAACTACACTCCGCCGTTGCGTCTGGTTGTATTCTCCTCGTCGAAGTCGCCTCGTCTCTCCTCTTGTTCACTCCCGCCATTGCTACTTCAACAATGATCACCATCAGCCGCATCATCATTGGATTCGGCTTCCTCCTCATAGATGATACTTTCGCAGCACAAATCATAGTACATATCAAACAAAACATATTTGTTTCAAGATGTATTGCCCGCTGTTTTAGTAGACGAATTTGGATCAGCCGATCGTCGTCGTGATCCGGCAGCATGCGAGCCATCATGATCATTTTCGTCACCAACCGATTTGACAAATGCAACAAGTAGATCCCAAGAACACAGCGAAGAATGTGCATTTCACTTATGCATTCATGCATGGCGTTGACATCGTCCTCTTCGCTATCGTTCATACTGTGGATACCACCTGCCGCCGTCCTCCTCGGTGGCACCACCACCTCTTCTTCTTCTTGCTCCTCCTGCTCCTGCTGTTGAGGCGGCGCGTCATATTCGACGTCGCTACTACCATCACCATCGTTGTTGTTTTCCATTGTAGAGTGCTTACTAACGTTGATAATGTAAAGGAGTAGAGACTACTGTTCTTCAAGAATAATGGTAAGAGAAGCTTTGAGCGGCTCTTGCCATCACACTCGCTTCATCATCATTTTTGTTGGCGCGAAGTTCCTACCCGATTCGGAAAGAAGCAATCTATTCCTTTCCAATGACACGCGTCGACTGATTCGAATACCTTCCACGAACCGGCAATTGATTTTCTGGCGCGGCAATTCGGCCTCCTCCACGGCGACGCTTTCAAGAGTATGTACAATAGAATACGTAACAATAATGTGGCATGAGGCCTTCATCTCTAGCTAGATTATTCCTTCTATGACTGCTATACATGTGTAGGTGTGGATCTCGTCGACGGACATCGAATGCAACAATCGCATTCGATTTCGTTTAGCACTCGAGTACTAGGATGGTCATTGATCTAAAAGCAATATAAATGATACATTGGGATATCTATAGTCCACATAACTGCAGCAATAGTAGAGGTCCCGGCCAGTGCAAGAAATCTCAAAAACTACAGTAGTATTTCAAGAGAATCTTGGCAAAGTAAGTTCACTGACATCATCACCTGCCGCCTCCAAATCTCGCAGCAGCTTCCGACGAACGGGACGGGGTGGCAAACCATCAACGACCACTTTGCGCCGTTTTTTCCGTTGAGCTTCATTCTCCTCGTTGTTGCCCCCATTACTTGTATCGCCATCAGCATCATCATTGTGGTCATCCACATCGGATCCTTCTTTCTCCTCTTCGTCATCGATGACATCATCTTGGTCGCTATCACTTTCATCAGATGATTCTTCGTCGGAGGTATCCTCTATGCGCTGCAAATCGTTTAAAGCGGCAAGACAAAGCAACGCCGAGGAATGGCTTTTATTAATCATTGCCACCATCATCCACATCAATTGGAGGAGCTGGTTTTTGTCTTTATTTCTCATTTTCAACTGTATAGCAATGCTCGAGTTGTGAAGGTCGTCAATGAATAAGTGTATGCCTAGAGTGAAGATCACACAAAAGAGCAATGAGATTCTTCGTCCTCTATTATTATGGCACGGGAATGTGGCAACATCTTCGGACGCTTTCCTTCTCTTGAAAAAGCGGGAAGTATTTGAGTTGGATATTCGAGATATCGTCATTGGTGGCAGTTCTACTTTTTTGACGTGCGCCCGACGAACGCATCCTGGCCAACTGATTTGATTCCAGGTGTAAGCTTCCCTAGAGGTCGTAGCGGGCTCGCGCGCGCACCTCTAGAGTACTGGTAGAGGAGAGTGACGATGATGACATCCATCTTGCTTCCTTCTTCCAAATCGAAGATCCAACGACAGTTTGTGACAGGGAATGAAAGCAAACACACTGTAAGCTATCAAATTTGGAACCCAAGTTACTTCCTGCACGTTACCATGAAGGTCGCATTTGGTACCCTTCTGTTTGCTGTCCTTGTGGGACTACCAGGAACTTTTGCGTTTTCATCGTCGACGAAACGATTGGCCATCAGGACGCTACCGACAACGACGCCATTATTCTCGACTGCCTTTCCGACGACTTCTGTGGTAGGACCTCGTATCGCTATTGACGAGAACTACACTGGCTTGAAAAAAGTGCATTCCAGTCCCGATATTTTTGTGATTGAAAACTTTCTCGATCCCAAGCAGTGCCAAGATATTATCGATCGCGCCGCCCAAAAGAAATTGGAGCGATCGCCCGTGGCGTATGCAGGCTGGACCGAAGATTTTAAGGATTTGGTGGAACTGGCAGCCAAGGGACCCATTGCTTGGTTGTCGTTGATTGGTGCGTGGGTTCAGGTCAAAGATGACCCTTCGGCTTCAAATCAAGTTAGTTTGGTCATTCATGCCCTCCAGAATTATGCCATTATATTCGTGGTGGTGACAGCGTTGATTGCTGCGTTTACTATTTCGCGAGCAGAAGGTCTCAAGGCACTTCGAACCAGTACGTCGACTACTTTGGATGATTTGTCAGATCCTTCCAGTGGAACGACCGCCTTTGTCCAGAAAACTGCCAGATTGTTTGATGCCCCTCCGGATCGGCTGCAAGATGAGGCGAGACTTTTCGAAGCGCCGACCGTCATTAGATATGAGGCAGATCAAGTGCTGGCTCCCCATTTCGATGCCAATCGGTCTGCTGAAACAGAAGATGCCAACCGCGGGGGTCAAACACTAGCGACGCTCCTGGTATATCTTAACGACGTAGAAAAGGGTGGCCTCACTCGATTTGGTCGTCTAAAGGCGTCTCCAGACACCAATGGAGACAAGGATGAGAAATACTTCACAGTCAGACCAAAACAAGGGGATGCACTGCTATTCTTTCCAGCGGATGCCATGGGTCGATTCGATGAACGGACCGAGCACGAGGGCTGCCCTGCCGTTGATGAGAAATGGATCGCACGAATTTGGAGACACAAGTCGAGGGTACCGCCACCATTCGGACTCTCTGAGGCAACGCTAAATATACTCTAGAGTGAGATCTTATAAAAATTATGTTGAGCAAAGTGTGGATGATTCCACTTCCTTTATCTGCTTGTCACCTACAACATCGACAACAGACAATGATCTTCGCCAAAGCTGTGATTCGACAAGTCGAGTTGGTCGTTGATCGACTCAGACGATGTCGCCGGCCGCGCACGCGCCTGCCCACATGCCTAGATAGCAAGAATGAGAACTCGAGATTCACATTTTATCTGCCCATCCATCAATCAAATTGTGAATCAATCAACATCAAATAGATGGAAGACCCTCGAATCGACTCATGATGACAGCAGACCACTGGGAAGCAATCAGAAGGCCGTGTCAGAGCGCCACTCCAACTATCGGTAGACCGCACAGTTATCACGAATCAACCCCATAAAATCTTCCAACTCAATCGAACGCACCGCCCGATTCACACACAATCTTGCTCCTTTCCAACCTACGACGAGTCTCGGAAACAATGATTCGGATACGATTCTTTCATGGTGCCTCATGGATGCTTCTGTTCGTTTGCTTGTCGTTTGACGGCACAAATGCCTTTTATTGCCCGAGCGCCGTTCGATTACTACAGTGGCACCAGCAGCATAAAAGCAAACTCACAATGAAGGACCCATACATGGACCCGACCATTCTCCCTCCGGCAAGAAACCTGAATGCCAACTCGACAAATCGTCTCACTCGGCTTGAAATCCAAAAGGCTATCAACGATGTCAAGCGCTTTGTCGAAAGCCGCCTCGAAGAAGACCTGCACTTGACGAAGGTAAGAAGCAACAAGTTTTCACCTGCCAAACCGCTGTGCGGATCTGTTCTCTCACAATCACTCTCTGCAAAAGCATGTGACTCCACTCGCATTTCTCAGGGGAACAGGAGTGAATGACGAATTGGACGGTACGGTATCGAAATCGGCAGTGCGATTTACCGTCCCAAATCAAGATATTCCGAGAGGAATCAAAGTTTCAGAGGAAGAAATGCAGCGACGCTCTCCATATGAGATTGAATGCGAAGTTGTACAATCTTTGGCAAAATGGAAACGCATCATGTTGGATCGCCTTGATATTCCAGTTGGGGAAGGTATCTATTGCGACAGCACTTCCATCAGGAAAGGATATAAAGGGGATGTGACGCACAGTGCCATTGCCGACCAGTGGGACTTTGAGATCCATATCACTGAGGAGCAGCGCACAGTGGAACAGCTGAAGCAATTCGTCAGGAAAATTTACAGGATAATCACAGATGCTCAAGATATGATCATTGAAAAGTACCCATCCATTCTCGCACCAGGACATCCGACGTCAGAGTGGCGCCTTCCAAAGGAAATCCACTTTATTACAGCACAGGAGCTGCATGACGAATTTCCTGGTATGGACGCTCATGAAAGGGAGAACGCTGGCGTCAACAAATACGGTGCGATCTTTATCATTGGAATGGGGTGGCCGATGAGCGATGGAAGCCCTGCTGAGGAAGTCCGCAGTCCGGGATACGACGACTGGAATTTGAATGGTGACATCATCGTGAAGCATCCCCTGACGGAATACCGACATGAACTTAGTAGCATGGGCATCCGCGTCAACAAAGAGTCCCTCATCAAACAGCTCGCACACCGTGGGGTTAGCCATGAGGCGAACCTTGACTTCCAAAAAGCTGTCATCGAAGGGCGTTTGCCGTTCTCATACGGTGGAGGGCTCGGAATCTCGAGGCTGTTGATGCTTTTGCTTCGCACCTGCCACATTGGCGAAGTGCAGGTCGGGGTGTGGCACGACCAACACTATGAACAGGCCATCGAGGCGGGAATCGACATTATTCCGGACCGCATTTTGAATCTGCCAGGACGTGACAAGGAGAATATCTGGAACTAGATCCCCAAAGCAATAAACTCATTGGATAAGATTTGTGTGGCCGAGAAGACGGGCCTTTTGGCTAGGGAGTGACAAAGCATCTCTATCAGCAGATGTGACTTCGTAGACATAACCTTGAAATGAATAGCGGACTCGAAGCTGAGGCTCAACAGGTTGCTGGTCTGGGCTGACCGAACGCCTAAGAAAAAGTTTCCAAATTCTCCAGTCCCTCTTGTGCGACCCTGAACGCCCCTTGATTTCCGTCCGAAGGTCGTAGAAACCCAAGAGGCAAGATTTTGGTAGCGCTGGAAGATCTAGCCGGCCATTGGATACCCAATATTGCAGCTGTGTAGTAGCGTCCATTGTTACGAGCTGAATCTCCGGACCGTTTCGCTCTTCTAGCGAGTATGTAGCTTGACTGATTACCAAGCCATTCCTTTGTCGCTCGGTGAACCGACGGCGCTCTGCCACGCTCTCCATCAACGCTACTTGCAGCATTGCGTCGCGCTTTGTTTTACTACTTGACAAGTCCGAAACCCGTTTGGCCTTGTCGTGTTCTTCCTCGAGATTTTCTTGTTTCGTCTCCTCGTCATCCTGCAGAATATCCGCCACGAGCGACTGTAAAAGCATGCAGTAGATACCATAGAAAAACTTTTGTTGGTAGAACGAAACTGGATCTGTGACGGTACCCAGGTGAAGAACTGGAATTGGCACGCGAAAGCTCGAATTGTTGTATGTCAATTCCCAGATCCAAGTCCAACATCCGAGGCTGATGTCATGCTCCAGACCAAACGCAAGCGTAGGATGCGAGGCTAGTGAAGTAATCTCATGAACCACTTTCCCTTCCACTTTGGGAAACCTCGACAACACTGTCGAAGCCTCGACACTCTTGGGTAGCAGAATGTAGTCATCAAGCCATGATTTCTTGCGGCTCTTGAGCTTGTAGGATAATTCCAAAGAATTCCCCTGCATCCTTCCGACGGAGACCTTGGCAGACGTTTTGTGAACATTCTCCTTGCCGTTGACGGCTTCCCACTTGGCATTCCACTGCAAAAATGTTCCATTGGCTCCTATCGATACTCCTCCGGATGTCATTCCAATATCTTTGACGTGACGGAAGGATTTGAAGTTGAAGATCACGTTGGTATTCAATGGTGACTTTGAAAGGAAGGTTAGGCTGTATCGGCAGCTGGATCGATTTGAGAAAGTTCGAGCGGACCCAATCACAAACTTCAAAGCGAAATGTCAAGTGAGCTAAACCTCTATATTAGCATTCGCTTGTCGAATCAATGTAAACTCACCTGGTGCGATTGGTCGTTGGTCAAGTTCGCGGTCAGGTTGATTTGCGAATCCGGAACTGGCTGATACACGGCATTAACAAAGGTAGATGCAGGATGCTTCTGTTCTTGCTGTTCCTTTCCAGCTAGGGTAACAATTTCGGCAACACCAGGATACACTAGATCGGTCGATGCCCCCATCGCCATGCTCCACTTTGGCTGCACTTTCGTCCCGTCCATGGTTTGCACACTTCCAGGTTGAGTACTTGACAGAGTGAAACCTACGGAACCTTTCTGAGAATCCCGGATACGATTGATCTGATAGTCCACTAAACCCTGCTCCTGTTTGAGCCGCTGCTGGTAGTATTTTCGTTCGTCTGGAGGAGCTTGTCTCGCTTGGGTCACAAGTTGTTGCTTGACTAGATTCAGATAGTCTCGCCCATTAAAGAAAACCGATTTGAGGTCCACAACCGGCGGGAAGTCCATGGAGCAAGCCAACTGAACTTGATTCAGTTCCGTCAGATTTTCATGATAGTCATGCTGTTCCATAAATCGTTGCAATTCTCGTTTCGCCTCCAATGGATTGAACTGCAAAAGCCGCTCGACGCGTTCGTAGAGGGATGCCTCCACCTCATCATCGTCGTCGTCGCCGTCGGTTCTCTCCGTAGAAGCCTCTTTTCGCGTTTTATGTTCTCTGCTTTGTTGTTGTATTCGTTTGATCAAGTTCACGCCATCTTCCCCATAATTGTCGTACGCCAAGCGCAACACCGGGTCAATCAAAACGTCGTCTGAGAAAATTGTAGAAACGCCCAGGCAAACGAGTGTGAGCGAAACTAGTAAAGCTGGGTGGAACAAGTGAAAATTTACTTACTCGCTCGCTTGAATTCTAAAAAGACTTGTTGTACCTGCTCTCGTTCCTCAGATGACGTTGCAGGTGGCAATTTGTCAGGATGAAAGGTGGTGGACAAGTTTTTGTAGGCGCGGTGGATTTCATCGTCGGCGGCATTACGATCCACTTTCAATAAGGAGTATAAATCCACGTTTCGAGACGACTTTGAATCAGACTCCATCGTTGCTTTTCTACTATAGTGTCAAAGCTTGTCCCAATTGATTAATGCCTATCATAGAAGCAACAATCAACAAGGCGTCGTCGCCATCATCATTGTGCACACATCCATCATCTTCTCGTTTTCTTGGTTGGGGCGCGATGCGATCTTTGGTCGTCACGCAAACAGAAATGATTGTACGTAGCTAGAATCACTACCTACAGGGGCACGTATGGTGGAGAATTGGTTCTGCGACATGGTTCGACCAATCAGGACGTTCTTGAAGGTTGAGTCAGCTCGGGATTCAACGCTAGGCGCGCGTAGAAATTCGTACCGGCACGAATTCTCGCGCCACCTTATTTTCTCCTTCCGCGCTTTTGCCGACGAGGCAACAACGAGAGCGCCGTCTCGTTCCACGCGTCGGCCCAAGTTGAAGGGCGGACCCGATGTTGTGACGATCCACTCCTTCCTTCCTTCTCGAGTTCAACATCTCAAAAGGGTGGTCAATCAACCGAGCCTCGACGTGTAGTGCAGAAGAAATCTAAAAAGCAAGGATTTGTCACACACTACTTCTTTGGAGCTCGATTGGATATCCAAACCATCAACAGGTTTTGTTTTCCTCTTGCGTCTACACCAAAGAAAATTCTGCATTCTTGGCGGCGGCATACGACGAAAACTAAATCTTTACCGGAACAAGAAACGGACATATAGACATGCATTGGACAAGAAGTACCATGGCGTTGGTCGTAACGCTTGCATGCGGGGGGAGATTCGCGTCGGTAAGCTATGGACAGGGAGGAGGAATGACAATCGTTACATTCGTGTCTAATGAATTCTTTCGCTCTGCTGACGCTGCAATCTCCAGGCCTTTATGCGACAGACAGCTGTTCGTCCTGGGTTCATGACGTTCTCTTCTAAAGCGCAACATAAGGTTGTTGGAGCGGGTTTGCGACGTTCTAGACCCAAGGTGTCGTCGGATTCGCTTATTAATTTGATTGAAAGTTTGCAAAAGGAAGGAAAACATTTGGACATTCGCTTTGGAGCCACACAGTTGGCAGCGACGCTTGCAGAGCAAGAAGTAGAATTGCCACAATTGCCTCCCACCTTCCCCCTGCAGGGAAAGAATCCGTTGGAAGCGCCCCCTCGAATGCGTTTTGCCCCGTCCCCGACGGGTAGTCTCCATGTTGGAGGAGCCCGTACCGCTTTGTACAACTGGTTGGTAGCAAAGAAGGGGCAAATGGATTTCCCCGGATCCAATGCCGCTTTCGTCGTGCGTATCGAGGATACAGATGTTGCTAGGTCTACAAGGGGTGAGTTTCACTGGTCTGGATGGCCGAGATTTAAGCTTTTGTATCTTACAACGTAACACGTCTTGCGCAGAATCCGAGGAATCGGTCTTGGCCGACCTTCGTTGGTTGGGATTGGACTGGGACGAAGGACCTAGTGATAAGATTGATTTTTCAGGCTGTGGACCCTATCGTCAATCAGAACGTGGAAATATTTACCTCCAGGCTGCGGATAAGTTGGTGCAGCAAGGAAAAGCTTACCGATGCTTCTGCACACCCGAAGAGTTGGAAGAGATGAAGGCTCAACAGGAGGCGGCCGGAATCCCGCCCCGATATGATGGTCGATGGCGCGATGCCCCGATGGAAGAAGTCAACAAAATGTTGGATCAGGGCAAACCTTACACCATTCGGTTCAAGGTTCCCGAAAATTCTCGTGTTGTTATCGAGGATGTGGTCCGTGGAATGATCTCGTGGGATGCTGAAGCGACTGTTGGAGATTTCATTTTGTTGCGATCAAGTGGAGTGCCAGTGTACAATTTCTGTGTTGCCGTTGACGATGCGCTAATGGGAGTCACAACTGTTGTACGAGCTGAAGAGCACTTGACCAACACCGTTCGTCAGGCTCTCGTCTTGGACGCTTTGGATGCTCCGCGACCTCAATATGCTCACTGCTCGTTGATCTTGGGAGAAGACAAGCAAAAGCTTTCCAAGCGTCACGGTGCAACATCCTGTAATCAATTCCGCCTCGATGGATTTCTGCCTGACGCCATGATCAACTACCTCGCTCTTTTGGGGTGGAACGATGGTACGGATAACGAAATCTTTACGAGGGAGGAACTGATCGATGCGTTCGATTTGAATCGTGTTGTGAAATCGCCTTCAGTCTTTGATATGGAGAAACTTCGATGGGTGAACTCACAGCACATGAAGATGTTGCCCATGTCTGAAATCGTGGACCTCGTGAAGGAGCAGTTTCAATACGAGAACATGCTCAAAGACGGTACCCATATCACCGACTTGGCATTAGCAGACTTCGCATTCTGTGCCACTGCTTTAGCGAAGCAGATGATGCAAGTTACAAAGGATGCCGTGTTGAATGCAAAGGCCGTTCTAGGATACAACCTGCCAGCTACGTTTGCCGATCTAAAGGACGAAGAAGCCATTTCGATGATCAAGCGTGGAAACTTTTATGCATTGGCCAAGAAGATTGTCGAGGACTACGAAGCCAGGAAATTCCCTCTGCCAAGCGAGAGTGATCCCATGAGCACTTTCCAAGATGCATCTGGGGAAGCTATGGAGAATACCACTCCATGCGCGTTCACTCAGGGCTACCAGGCTCACATGAAGTCCTTGGCCAAGGAAATGGGTGTTAAAGGCAAGAATCTGTTCCATCCAGTTCGATTAGCGCTTACGGGCGAGATGAGCGGACAAGACGTGACAAAGCAGCTGAGCCTTCTAACCCTGGCATCAGCGGCAGGCTCTGTCATCGATGCTGAGAAGGCTGGTTTGGTACCCATCGCGGAGCGAATGGAACGTCTGAAGGCGTTTTGTGAAAGTATCCCTGAGGAATTCCGTGCCCCCGCAGCCACTGCTGCTGCTGACACCGAGGAGAAGGCGACGAAAGCTGCAGCAAAGGCAAATGACACAAAGGGAGCTACTGACGCTTCAAGCGCAACTGCCACCGCCGCTCCCAAGGACCCGAAAGACGACTACGACGGCCCGCCGATCAGCGCTCTTGATATTCGGGTAGGTCTAGTCACCAAGGTATGGGAACACGAGGAGGCGGACAAACTCTATTGCGAAGAGATTGACGTCGGCGAAGCTGAGCCACGAAGTATCGCTTCGGGACTTCGACCCTACTTGAAACCCGAGGATTTGGAAGGGAGAAAAGTCTTGGTTCTATGTAACCTGAAGGAGCGAAAACTAGTCGGATTCCCAAGTCATGGCATGGTGCTATGCGCCAGTAATGCTGACCACACCGACGTTAGACTTGTGAACCCCCCGATCGACGCCAAGATTGGGGAGCGTATCACTGTACCAGACTTCACTTTTGAAGGTGAAGACGGCGAGCCATATCCTGAAAACAAGATCGGCAAGAAGAAAGTCTTCGAGGCGATTGCACCATACCTGGTGACCTCGAAGTATGGTGTCCCAGAATTCTTGGGAAGACCATTCATGACAAGTGCGGGAGTATGCACGAGCTCAATCCCTGATGGCACTGTTGGCTAAATCCTAGATAGTATGTAAGTAAAACGAAGCGGAGTTCTCTCTCTAGAGTAGTATTTTGGAGGATTGGGGCTTGTGGCGCGAAGTCAGCTCGCCGGGCGTGGGGGTGCGTGTCGTTGTGTGACGCAGCAGCACCGACACACTCTATCCATAAAGGCGGCGGGGGGCGTACGTCAGTCATCCATTTCTCGCACAGACGGTGATGTGGCACGGAAACTTGAAACCGTTTACGTAGAAAATCTTATTTGATTTATTGCATCCATCAGACAGACGAACAATATCCGAACACGTACTTGTTGCCCCTCTAATGCCACGCTATGGCCCATGCCTGACGTCTCAAGATGATCCTGGATCTCACGTTTTGCGAAGACAATACGCACGGAACTATCTTTTCCCACAATCCGACCTTGTGAATTGACCATGAAGACTGCATTCTGCATCGCCGCCTGCTTGGCTTCGGCCTCCGCCTTCGTCCCTGCCTCCAAGCCTGCCTTCAGGTAAGAAGGAGTTCTTCGGTTACCGACGAAAGAGAAATTTCGTCATGAGTTCCAGAAACTGTTCGACGTCCCTGGGTGTTCTGAGACCTTCTGTGCCTCCATCTGATTTCAACATGTTAATCTCATATCACTTAAATCGCATTCTATTGTTTCACTTGTAGCACGAAGGTTGCTGCTGAGGACTTCCTTGAGGCCCAGCCTTACTATGACCAATCCACCGTCCCGGTGAACGTTTACAAGAACAAGGCTCCTTTCATGGGAAAGATTGTCTCCACCAAGCGCATTGTCGGACCCAAGGCAACTGGTGAGACTTGCCACATCATCATCGACCATGGTGGTGACTTCCCCTACTGGGAGGGACAATCCTGGGGTGTGATCCCACCTGGTGTTCGTGAAAAGGACGGAAAGCCCCACTCTGTCCGTTTGTACTCGATCGCCTCTTCGCGATACGGTGATGACAAGACCGGAAAGACCGGATCCTTGTGCGTCCGACGTGCCACCTATTGGTGCCCTGAGCTCAAGGCTGATGATCCGGCCAAGAAGGGAATCTGCTCCAACTTCCTTTGCGACACCCAACCTGGTGATGAGATCATGATGACTGGCCCCGCTGGAAAGGTCATGTTGATGCCCGAGGAAGACCCCAAAACTGATTACATCATGGTTGCCACCGGAACTGGAATTGCTCCTTACCGTGGTTTCATCCGCCGTCTTTTCTTCGAAGACACCCCTGCTGCCAAGGCTTACCAGGGAGAGGCCTGGTTGTTCCTTGGTGTTGCCAACGCCGACGCCCTTCTTTACGACGACGAGTTCCAAGAGGCCAAGAAGAAGTTCCCCAAGAACTTCCGTCTTGACTACGCTCTTTCCCGAGAACAAACCAACAAGTCTGGAGGCAAGATGTACATCCAAGACAAGGTTGAGGAGTATGCCGACGAAGTCTTCAACAAGTTGGAGAACGGTGCTCACATCTACTTCTGTGGACTTAAGGGAATGATGCCTGGAATCCAAGATATGTTGCAAAAGGTTGCCGAGAAGAAGGGCCTTGACTACGAGGAGTGGTTGAAGGGATTGAAGGCGAAGAAGCAATGGCACGTTGAGGTCTACTAATCTCGTTCTTAGTAGCCCCCGTCCCCGCAAGATCTGTCGGCCCATTTGCCTTGACGCTATTTGATTTAATACTATAGATCACCATCTACTTTATGTGTGTGGATTCAATTTTTTTCTGAACTGACAACCTGGTTTTCCCGCAAGACGCGTATGGAACAGTTCCGTTTGGGTAGATAGTCGAACAACATTCAAGGAAAACATTCCCAAGACCGATTGATCTTTCACCTTCTGCAAGCCCCGGTAAAGCAAGCCAATGGATCAGATTACGACGAAATTAGACTAGTGGCAGGAACGATTTAAGTGTCGCCTAATTTCACTATCCATAGCTAGCAGCGGAAGTCGCAGTAGCATCAGATGGTAGTTGCGCGCAAGGTCCAATGGTAGTAGTCGAAGAAGTCTTTCATTCGGGCGGGAAAGATGATGACGCAGCAATAACGACGGATGACGGGCGTGCTCCGAAATCGATACGAAGCAAAGAAAGCAAGCGACATCTGCCTCAAATTCTCGGCCGATGAATCCTATCATACTTTCGTCGCCGATAGATTTTGACCATGAGAGTGTCTACTTTAGCTTTGGGCGCCATCGGCATCTTGGTTTCTCAGTGCCATGCTTTCTCCCCCAGTACGACATTGCACCGAGCGAGCACCGTTGCTCGAGCTACTACGATCCGATCAGAGTGGACGATGATGCCCGATGATCCGACACCTGAGGTATGGTTCCACGTGTTACTTTCACATCTTACTTTTCTAGGATGTTCTTCTCAACATATTGGCGTTGTATTTCTTGTCGAATAATTGCTTGTAGGTCGATCCTCGGCGTAAGAATCCCGATGACCAGCCCCCGGCACCTCCCGTGAGAATGCCAGTTATTGATACGAGTACCGGCCAGATGGATGTGATAAGTCGTTTGCTGAAGGATCGTATCTTGCTCCTTGGACAAGGTGTCGATGATGAAGTTGCGAATGTGTTGGTTGCTCAGCTTTTGTACCTTGCCAATGAAGACCCCGAAAAGGATATCACTTTGTACATCAACTCGCCTGGTGGATCCGTCAGCGCTGGTATGGCGATCTATGATACGATGCAATATGTTCCTTGCGATGTAGCGACTGTTTGCTTCGGAATGGCGGCTAGTATGGGGGCATTTTTGTTGGGAGCTGGCGCCAAGGGAAAGAGGCGCGCCTTGCCAAACTCCAGAATCATGATTCACCAACCTTTGGGAGGAGCCCAAGGGCAGGCTGCTGACATTGAGATCCAAGCCAAGGAAATCTTGTTTATCCGCGAAGTTTTGAATACTTACATCGCCGAGTACTGCGATCAACCAAAGGATAAGATTGAAGCCGACTGTGACCGCGACTTCTTCATGACTCCAGAAGAGGCTGTTGAGTACGGAATTATCGATGAAGTTGTCAAGACCAAAACGAGCCACATTACCAAACCTGAAATGCCCGTATTGTAAGGCGACTCTGCCTCTCTATTAGTAGTCTCCGATGCCCTTTAAAAGTTGCGATCCACTCATCGACGTTGCATGTTTGAGCAAATCTGGTGATTTCAGTTTCGTATGTATAGACACTGCTTGTTGCCAGAGCAAATACGCTGACCCTGACCATTCAATCGCAAACTAGCCTTCCTAGCTATGCATCGGTACTACTAGCGCCTTACACCCCACCAACTTGTACGCAACTTTATGAAGGTGATAGTTTTGTTCGTCTCATTGATGACGTTCTGATCAATTCATTTAAATTGCGGCGATGGGCGACGACAGGATGGACCCCTTGCTATGCGCCGTGGAAGGACCATTGATGGGTACCCGCAATTACTCGAACAGAAAAGTTTGCGTGGAAAACCCGTCATCTCATGAAACTGCTTCGCTCGTATTCCGTAGATCTGATATCTCAGGTAATAGTATCATACAACTAAAGGTTGGGTAATATTGGATATCTAGCTACCGGTAGTAGTTCTAGCGGGAACACCAGTGGCATAGAGTATCGCATGAAAGGCACTGGACCCGAGTAGAAAGGAACGAAGAACCCTCTCACCTCGGGGAGACGTGTCGTGCGTAGATTGGCAATGACAATGAACTCCTCAATGCAGGCGATGCCAGTTCCAGCCTAATGAACTTCTACATGGATGACTACCGCGCACTCTTCGCTGCTTAATAGTATTGCCCAGTTGTAAAGTAGGTACAAGTAATTTGCTATAGCACCCGTTTAGCTTTTCTACTGAGCAGTAGGTGGGCGGTCATGACGTTGAGCACTTTCCCAAAGACTCTCGTGCCAAACATCAAACGACCAAAGACAATGCTCGCCATGAGACGCCATGATTTGTAGAGGCTGTCCATCCAATACATCTTCCAGCTCCACATGACCCAGCATGTTTCCCAACTCAATGGAAAAGTCTTGAAAGTTGAACAAATGCTGGAGAAACTCAAAGGTATAGATCTTGGAGGGATCGGTTCTTGGTTCCTTCGAATTGTGCACAAAGAGCTTATCAAAGGCCTTCTTTCGTGCGCGGGCTCGCTGCAACGAGGAAGCGCAGTTCGATGCTTCATGCAACAAAGTTCGTTCCTTTTCGGTGGGTTCTTGTTGGGCTGCCTCAATCGTTAGTGCGGGTTCATCATGATCCACGCATATGACTTGCGGGGTGCTGCCGAGCGGTGTTAACGAATGTGGGCGCTCCCCTTCCATCTTGGCGTCAAGTTGCGGGGCAAAGAAGCTAAGCACCTTGATTCCTCCCCGAAGGATCCACTTGGCTGGTAACTTCCCACAAGGACGATCAAATTGAAAGCCGGTACGTAGTTCTGTAAACGGAATGCTCTTCTTGAAACGGCCACGCACGACGGCTTGATAACGCCGGTTCATGCCCTTGAAGTAACCCTTCGTATCATCGTAGGGCTCCGGGGTTGTACCGTTGGTATGGCGTAAACGAAGAAGCAAGCTCCCCGCAAACAAATCCGATTCAAAGTCGATCACCAAAGCTTCATTCTCCGGCTCATTACCATTGTTGATTGGCAATATAGCACATCGTTCACAGCATGCCACCCGAGGCATAGGCTTGCAGGGCTTGCCCCACTTTTGCGCCAAACACTCGGGCCAGGTAAGGTGCGAACCAGGCTCCCAAAAGTATTCTTTCGAGTCCCCAAACCGAAGTCCCTTCACTCGCGTTCCTTTGCCAGCTGTAGGCCGGAGCAAAAGTGGTGACTGTGGCCAGTCTTCCGGAGCCAAGGCTGGTAAGTTGCTTTGGCAACACGAGCACGGGAGAGGGCCTTCTGGCCCATCCACAATGTCATTGTCCACAATGGATGGGTCAAACGTGCCAACGTACACCAAACTAGCCTGCTCATATCTCTTCTTACTTTGAGAAAGAGATGCCGCCTGTCGATCACAGCGGTTGAGGCGAGATTGTTGCAACAACGAAGGAGATACCATTGACATTGCGTCATAGGCAGTTCTAGGCGGCAAGTGCGGCCTTGTATCCTCCTCGTCCCAGATTTCTAATCCATCTTCCAGTTGAGAGGCAAAGATGCACTCAATCGACTCCTGAACGCTGGGGTCCTCCGGCAAGCCGTGGTGATGCTTCGAATGAATGTGACCAAACTTCGGGCTGGGAGGAGCCCCACAAAATCGTTCCATGTAGGTGTGTTCCAAAATCGCAGTCGCGCAGTTGAAGCTAGACATCGGGGCAGCTACTTCGTCAGGCTCTTCCTCTCCCAGAGCACTCCGTTGAGGTGAGGTGGATGGACTCGGCATAGGACTCGTCACCAGCTCCGTGATAATGGTCGTTCGGTCCGCCAAGGACGGGCTACCGGGGGCACCCAGTCGTTCCTCAAAGTCGCTACATTCCGTGGCGCCGCTTCCTTTAGAGCTTCCTCGGCTGTCCTTGGATCGGCTCTTTTCTCTCTGCAACGGGATGGAGTTGGATACGCTGACAGAACTATCTCGGCGTAAAAAATTCAGTGATAACCTTCGCCGCGTCGTCGTACGAGAGCCAGAAGAAAGGTCATCTTTCATGTTGGACACTACGGGAAAATCTGCGTTCGCATGCTCCACGGCTGTGTTGACTCCCCGACAAGAGGAGGACGATGAGCCATCCACTGGTTGCTTTCTCCGTCTAAATCCTCGCAAGGATAAACTTGTTTGTCGCCTGGACTGCTTCGTTTTGTTATCCCCCCTCAAACGTATTCTGCTGCTTAACGATGCAGATTGCGCACCTGACGGGATCGAAGAATCGGAGGAGCTCGATTGATTGATTTCTTGATCTAACATGCTGGTGTCCCTCATTCTCAGGGGGGGCTTGTTGCTGAGAATATCCATATTCTCGCCCATGGTTATGGATGGATGGGAATGACACAACTGCTGCAGGTACCAGGAAATCGTGGTGTCCAGGAGATGTATGGTACTTTGCCAAAGTGTGATGACAAGGCATCAAGTGTAGCATTGATGAGAACGATGGTCTGTCTCGCTCAGCAGCCCGCCCTTTCTTCGTTTCGTCTTCGCGATACATCGCGATGAGCGTCGCGCCACAGTGCAAATTTTTGGTGGCCGGTCGGCGCTGCACATGCATCGATAACGCTCAACGGCTTTCGGAGAAGGAGACTTGCACGTACAATTGCACGTGGCCTACGACGTATCGTGGAAGAATCAACTCAAATGTGGCTTCCGCCTGCCTTGGCTGTTGCGATACCCATACAACCAATCCAAATGATTCTATCATACGTCTTGTCCGTTGCGACATGCCAGCGATAGAGGGGATTAGTTGGAAGCACGTGCCTGGGCTTTTCATGTCTTGGTGGGGCACATTATTATCATCCACTCCCCAACGCACCATCTCTTTTGTGGAAGTCATCGGGATTTTCGGGGCATCCAGTCTCCCCCCTTTCTTGCCCGGCGACCGGAAGGAGAAATTCGTGACTGCATTTGCTGTTTTCCTCTCTTCTCTCTACTCTAGCTCGAGGGGATGCTGGTTCTTGCTTGCTGACGAGTTGATGGTCCACGTCATTCGAAGGACGGCACTGAAAAATTCATGCGATAGAACCGAATTATTCGGTGAAGCGAGCTACGCTGATATCGACTACGAGTAGTTGTTCTAGAGAGATTTTGCGCTTTCGTTGTTAATAGTAGTATGCTGTGCGAGACACTATACACCCCGGTACTAGTAGTAGTTAATCTCTACTGGATCTCGAGCAAGCCTAACGAGACCGAACACTTTGTCTCTGAGTGAGTCGTCAGATCTACGGAATAGGACCTATCAATCTCATGGTCTCCCCCGAAATTGTTGTTGATGCTCAAAGTAATCCAGAAAGTCATGCTGTACGTACGATCGTCTGTCCAGTTTTCCAGATTTTACTACGTGAAGATGCGGATAGACTTTTGACAATGCCCAAGTCGATCCGTTTGGAGTGCCGCGACATTGCAATCCGAACTAGGTTAGGGTATCTTCGGCTGAGTGACGCCAAGAAGAGCGCCCGAGGCCCTTCACTTTTCAGGTTATTGCATGGACTTTTTACCGGTAGAGCGTCGGTGCGGAGGGATTTCAATCCGAACTACCGTATCATATAAAAGGTTAATACAGCAGGAAGAGCGACCGAGGCTCTTCGACTTTTCATTTGAACCACCGACATCTTATGTCAGTGACGGGGTACTGCTGTGAGGTTGCAATCCGAACCAAAGTAGTCCGGCTGGGCTGCCGCTGCCAGAAAGAGTGTCTTGGTCCTTCAACAACATTTCCTTTTTGTGATGCCGGATGCTGCTTTTGAAATCGGCATGCAGGCTTAACAACCTTGCCGCGAGGCCCAACAAGTGACCGTGGACGACAATGACGCACTTCCCTCTTCTCATGTCAGGTATGCCCGGCACTTTGGTGGGACTTGCGTCTGGATGTTGTATGTTGGCATACCCTTTGACCATGATGAGCCTCCCCATTTCGCGGTATCGCTGTTCCAATGGCCAACATTCTCTGCGTTTACTCGTGGTTCTATGAAAAATACCGGTATTGCTGCCAGGGATACCAAAATGTCCTAAAAATTCGCGTTGCTAAAGTCTAATTGTACCCATCTTCGCACACATATTAGCGCAGTCACCAGTTCGGAACTTTGCGGCTTCTCTCTTCGGGCTTCGGGATACTAATATACTACCATATGCCTGCTGGGGACTTCTCCAAAAACTATGTACGCATTACCAATGAAACGCCGAAATAGGTGAGTGATGATGGTGTCCTACCGGTAGTAGCCGCATGCCTAATGAGAATTCAGACGAGAAGCTGAATGGTACTATCTGATAGCTAGGCCTCCTACTTGGAAAGTTAAAAGCGCGGCACTCCTGATTAAGTTAATCAATACGGCATGCGATATTAATGCTGGAGCAACACCGATTGTATTTGTAGCAGAAGCACTACTAGAGGAGCTAGCTAAGCTCTGGCTTGTGTGGTGATATGCGTCAACGATCCCCACTGGTCTTTCTTTTGCCTGAAGTGATGGCTCTATCGTTTGATGAATGGGTTGATTCGAAGTAAGTCATATTGCTTTGATGTAGCGTTGTAGCAAAAAAGTCTAGTCTACTATAGTATTGTACATAGTACTGTCATCATGTCAATCAAAGTACTCGTCGCTTTCTCCAAGGTCTCGGTACTGTCCCGAGATGCAATGAAAGTCCTCCGGTTGTCCAGTGGGAATAATAAAGCACGGTTCCTTTCCAGATGGCGTCTTGGGCCAAGAGGAGGATGGCTCCTTAATTTCATAAAAGGTACAGTCTCGGTTCTGAACATTGTCGTATGGAGGCAGCAAGACATCCAATACTGCCGCCCCATCCGGTCCTGCCACGAACTCATGTAGATTGCCTTCGTATGGGTATAGTACTGTTACATCCGGCGCTTGCAAGTAATCGATATGATTCTTGAACGCCTGCTTCGAGCCTTTTGGAAGCTTCCGCCGAAAGGACTCCATCTGGGCCCGCCACCCGCCTAGCCAGCTACCGCCACGTTTGTTCTTATCTGGGTATCCTTTGCCCTTCGTTGACTCCAGTGACAACGGGTTGTCTTCCTCCCGAGCCAGGTCTAGCGAGACCCGCTGCAAATCACCATAAAGTACTCTCGATAAGACGCACATTTCGGGATGATCATGTAGCGGTATTCTCGAGTACGGAGCAAACACAAAAATGCCGATTGAATACTGGTCCGGAACCTCAGCAATGTGTAGATAGCGCACACAGGATTGCCCGTTGGCAGAGTCACTACTTGCCACCGCGGGGGTTACTTCATCGTAGATGGGTCGACAACACCGGCTGCGGATCGGTTCGGCAAGGTAACACATGAGAACCGGGACCATGGCACACGCGTAGTAGCATCAGCAACAGCTTTCATTGACTTACCCCTCCCGTACTTTGGGTCCTCTTGCGGCTGGTTCTAATCCTAGTAATAGCTCGGCATCCATCTTCTTTAGCGCTCGAACTATGGGTTGCAAATTCTCGCGCAAAGCTTCCTGCGGAAGCTCGGCAAGGCCTCCCTTTCGTTTCAGAAGCGGAGGAATCATATCCCCTAAAAAATCTGTTTTGGTGGGTGTGGCTCGGCCTAAATGCCGCGGCGAGGAAACGCCTAGAGGCGTGTATTCTTGGGCATACGTTGGCTCGATGTTCATGGTGGATGTTGTTGTTTCGTCTCTACAAGGTGTATGATAGAGTGTTTGGTGGTGCGAGAGAGTTTATGACACGAGGTGCAAAAGAGAATAAGATTGAAGAAGCGAGGGGGCAACGTCATGCAAACATGGATGTCTGTGAAAAAGGAACTCCCGCGAAAATGCCACTTTTTCAAGCCACAATCCGAAGACGACCACAATCCGAACTCCGAATATCGCAGAAAAAACGCTAATATTGCGTACCTTCGATCCGATCGTCGTTCTTTCACCACGCTTTCTATTGCTTTTTCAATGTCCTGGATCTCCTCCTTGGAGGAGCTTGCCGATCTTGTCATGCCCATACCCATCTTGCATTAGTCGTGATCGCCATGAAGGGAAACAAACACAGATAGTAAAGGTGTCCGTAGACAAAAATGCGCTTTCGGGGCGATTGCACACTGAGTCTGAGGTGATTTCGCGGCGATGGAAGTGTTGGCACACGGACTTCCGTCGGTCGTTATTTGCGTGGCCGTCGTTGCGTGGGTGGTTTCCAAATTCTGCCCTGTTCAGCGGATGGACTGGTCTTGCACGGTAAGTTTCACGTACACTGGTAAACGACGAAGCTTTATCTGCGTTTTGGAACATTCTTTGCTGTTCAGCCTGGCCGCCGGCACATCAAATAAATTAGGAAACCACGATGTTTCAGTCCACTTGCAACAAGGGAGGGAATCATTCGAACTACCAATCGACCGTCCACGTAGAACTCATAACATGCGTTTTGTTCCGAAGAATTCAGGTTGAATTTACATACATTTGTGGAGGTGCATTGGACAAGCGAAACTGCTTCACAGAGTAAAATTCGGATTTGTGTCTTGTGCGAACGTAGGCCTAATTTAAGGCATTATCAGTCGTCATACTTGAAGAACAGTTCAAGGCTATATCATATTAAATGTCTAAAATGTCTTTTTTCCGAATATTTATCAACACGATCTAACCCGAACCATCACCATGAGAACGCGCTACTATCTGTCCCGTGTGGATTTCATAGTCCGTGTGGACTGGCTTTTCTCCTCCGGCAGGCCCAATTCGATCCATTATTACTGATAATAAGCGCGCGCTATTAACCATTCTACGCATCAATCCTTGCCTGTGCGCCCCGAAGGTTTGCTGTCATTGGCATGCCGACGATGGATTCAACTCGCCTGAACTCCTCTCACCAAGCACTGTACCAGGTAGCACCATTGCAAGCTCCGAAGATCTGAAAGATCTGAAAAAATTGCTTCGACCAGTGGAGGAGGACGTCGTTCTTTCATCTTTGGCTCCGCTGTAATTTAATTTAATGTTGTGTTCGTGACTAAAAGAAGCGATGTGGCATGGATTGGTTGGATTGCCTAGAGCGGGTAATAGTCGAAATCGATGCTCTTGACGCAATCTATGGTTCTGACGAGCGCGTCTCTCTAACGAGCGAAGGAAGTAGATTTGTGGTTATATCCCTTGCAGAGCTAGAGCACGCAAGGTCACTGGTGGAGAAACACCAGGATATTCCGCTAGATTTGGAGAGCACTCCAGAATTGGAAATTGAGATTCAGCTTCAAAATGTGATCTTCGACGATACCAAACAAGCAAACATGGCTCTACGATGCAGACTTTCTCAAGGATATCCCGAGCAACCCGCTTCTGTGTCCGTTTCTGTCGACGGCCTGAATCGATCGACTAGAGAAGAACTGTCGGCACGCCTATGCCAGAAAGCCGAGGATTTTGCAGGTCAAGAAGCAATTATGCAATTAATGGAAGAATTCAAAGAACTGGCAGTCGAAAGCTTGATGAAGGAGAGCGCTCAATCGAATATTGCAGAGATGCAGAAACCTAGCAACTCTCAACAAGATTCTGCTGCCACGGGAGGCTTTGGGCGGCGCTGGATCTGGGTGCACCACATCACAAATTCCGATCGACGAAAGAGCATTGTAGTGGAAGCCAAAGGTCTCAATCTGGGTGGATATCTCAAGTCTGGCTACCCAGGAATTATCATTATCGAAGGGCGGGCTTCAGATTGTGATGAGTTTGTATCGTGGGTTAAGGGAAACAAAAGCCGACCAGGTGGTTTCGGCAGAAATTGGGGGCATCATGTTCGCGGGCATCTGGATTTTGATAATGTCAACGATCGAAAATTCCGAAACGTCTTTGGGGAGTTGGATGACTTGGCAGTTCTGGGAAGATTGTGCAAGGAGCAGGGAGCGGAAGAAGAATTTCTTGAGTACGTGATGCAGCATTGAATAATGGAGTGATTTTTTGGCACAATAAAGTATTATCCCAAAGCAAATAATGGCGCTTTGCCCCTGTCATCTGATTTACTAATGAGAAATAATAACATGAAAAGTATCGTCTATGTCGTCATTGTCACGACGTTATGTATTTCGATGCCATTAGACGAGATCTAGTCCTCGGATGTGGAAGGTTCAGTCTCCATAAGAGGAGCAGTCTCAACATCTTCGTCGAGTTGGGACTTGATTCCATTGCTTTCCAGTCGCCGTTTGGCAAGGATCATCTGCAAGAAAGTTGCGGTACCCAGCATGATGAAATTCATTACAAATGCCACGACGGGCCTTGGATCTGTCAACAATGACAGGACCACAATGAAATTGAGCGGAATGCGGTAGAGGTTATAAATCGCAGCCCGTTTGCTCTCCGGAACAATGCCCCCTTTCATTGTACCCATGATAGGAAAGTACATTCCAACGCACATTTCAAAAAGATTCATTCCAAGGAAGGACGACGTCTCGTTAATCTCAAGGGCGACGATTCCCATGGCGATGGACCCGACCGCGAAAATTCCAATGCCGAGCGTCTCCACCGAATACTTTCCTACCAAGATACTGAACAGAGAGGATCCCGTCATACAACACACCATAAAGGTGGAAAATATCACACCAAAGGGCAGCTCGTCCTCGTCAGGCTTCTCGATGAACGCTTTTAACAGAGGAGTCCACATAAATACGAAAATGTACATGGAGCCCTCAAAGAGAGAGGAAATAATACCACACAGCATAATATCTCGGTTTCGCAGGGTCGTAATGAGTGCCTCCCTCAACCCTCCGTACCACTTTCCTCCTCCCTTGCCCTCCGACGCCCTGTTTTCTGACGCGTCGCTCTCGCCATAGTTTTCTTCCCAAAGAAATCTAGCACCCAACCCGCACACAAGCAAACTGAAAATCGCAAAGTCAAAGGGGTTGAGAAAGCGTCCCACAAAGACCGATGGCGCGATCTCCGACATGGGGGTTTCAGCGATCTTGTTTCCGATGAGACCAGCAAGAATGGCAATAATAGAGTTGCCAAAAGCGGCCCACGAGAAACTCTTGGACAAGAGAGACTTTGGTAGATCCAAGTCCGAGTGAGATCGAATCAACCATGCTTCAAAGACGCTGAACAAGAGCGATGTCGAAACTCCACCAAGAAGCCTTCCTAGCATCAGAATTCCATAATTGTTGAAATCTTTGGGTAAAGTGTAGTGAGTATTCCATCTTGACGCATCTAAAAGGTAGGTAGCAGAAAGGCCATCTCAACTTACGTTTGGTAAGGCAACTTGCAGTGTAGACAATGGCGTAAATAAGGACAAAATTCCGACGACCTCCCCAGTCGGCCATTCCGCCCACAAAACTGCCAAAAATCATAGAAGACCCGAAGCCTGCCACAAACAGCTGGGCGATTTCAATCTGCTTGAAGCCATAATCCATGTACAACGCATACACAAAGGGTCCTTGGAGCCAGTCAGCGAGCGTGGCCAGAAGATACACAAAGATGTACCTCTTCAGCAAATTGTTGTGGGTTTTAATCACCTCTTCGGAAATCCCCGAGTCGGCCGATTCCACTTTCCTGCCAAGATACTTCTTGTACGCTTCGCTGGACCGAAAGGTAACAAAGGCGCAAAGAAGCACCGCCGCCCCGAATATACCAGAAAAGTTTGCCATTGCTAGGAGGTCTTGCAAAGACAAAGACGCTGCGGTATCCTTCTTGTTTCAGTAGTCCTTCAGATTTTGACACGATGGAAAAGGCGTTGGCGATGACTTCCTGCATAGCAATGCGAGCCGACGATAGGGAGCGGAACGCGAGGAAGAGAGGAAAGAAAAAAAATCTTTGGGAACTATCTTAGGCGTTTATACGAACTCCAGAACCTCCCCAGACCACCGGAGCTCTCGCAACACCGACGCATGCACGCTTCGGCGATGCAACGAAAAACCCAACCAACAACACCGCGGCGGTTTCATTTTACACATTGATTTCACCATGGCGTCTCGAGCACTTACTCCTCTTCTCCGCCGGTCCATCGTGGCCACCCGCTTAAATGCTTTAAGGGGTGGCTCGCCGCCGATGCCGGCCTTTGTACGCATCCCAGCTCCTTCGGAACCAGTAAGTTGGGCCCTTGTGATGTTGTTAATTTTGGGGGAATCCGGAATCTCACTTTGTTTGATGACTTTCTCTTCGCCTCAGCTGGTGGAAAACCATGATTGTTTGTTCGATGATGCTTGTGCACCGGAACTGGCCTTGGATTTCGATTGCCAAAATGTTTCTACCTCGGAAGGAATCGCTACCTGGTTTATGGGGATGGGGGCCTTCGCCACCCTTTTTTACTCCATCAAATACATCGAAGACCCTCCTTCTCGCAACCCTGCGATTACTAGGGCAGAGTCCGACGATATCGTCACCCCCGTTCCTCAACACGAGTAATCCTACTCTCTACAATGAGATAAATTGATTAGCTATTTTGTTTGTTTTAGTAAATGCGGGCTGCTATTAGAGTACCGGTAGCTGGAACTCGCCTACTGCGTGCTATCAGCTAAGCGTACAGAAGGGACCACCCGACCTTTTCATCATTCTGCTCACTCGAGTTCCTAGCTGGGTTCTTCCTAGACATAGGCTGTCAAATCGACCATTCTAGTTAGAACTCCGCTATGCAAAAGTCAACAAATATGTTTCAAAGGTGATCTTGTTTCTCTATCGTAGACAACACGACGCCGCAAATTGGAACTTTTGTGTTCGGATGAATCAATTTGACCATTTCGAACTTAGGTCGTGCATAAGCAGGCGCGCCAAAAAAGCAAGCCAGCCAAGCGACTCAACGGCCAGCACGCGAATTTTTTTGCCGCACACGTCGGCAGTCACACCGCAGAGCCGCCGGGCACGCTCACTGCCAGAACACAAAAATGCCGCGCCCCGCCGCCGTGCTCTTGCGTGTTGGGGGCAGAAACGAAGGAGAGGTGGAACACAAGCGCTCCACAACAACAAAGTTGCAAAAGCATTCGCAATTCACACCAACAACCCTTAGTTAATCAAGACCTTTGATATCGCAACCATGAGTTTCCTTGACAAAATGAAGAAGGCCGGCAAGAGCGTCGTTGACGCTGGAGCCAAGACCATGCTCAAGGTTCGTAAAATTTTGTTCGTCCCACCCCGGCTAATTCGCGCTGGTTTTACATCTGGTCGGGTTTCCCAAAGACACAAACGCGACCAGTTCGAGATCAGTGCATTTCGAGTGGCCGTGGCGAAGCATGCATTCATGTTGTTGTATTCAGTTCGTTTCCCAGTGGCGAGGGTGCCTTTGGCTGTTGTTTTCTGAGGCCATGACCGTGTTTCTGTTTTTGCGTCTTCGTGACCGAATCCTTTCGACTCTCATGACTCAACTCGTGTTTTGCTTCCCAACTATTTTCTTTGCGGTGTCATCTCCCTACTGTTAGACCGACATTTTGTTCCTTGAGCGCGAGATCAAGAGCCGAAAGCAAACGTTCGGAGTCGAGATTTACGATCTCATGGAAGAATTGGAGGCTGCTGAGAACATCTCTACTTCCGAGAAGGAAGCCAAGATTCGAGCGTCTTTCGACCAAGCCCGAAAAGACATTGCCGTCATTCAGGCCAAGAAGGAATGCAAGAAGGAGGAAATGTCTGTGCTAGAATCTGACTCTGCTCCGATGAACAACATTCCTCCATCCAGTGGTACCGTCTTGACAAACACTCACCCCCAGGACAGTGAGGTACGTTGCAGTCGCTAGCGATTTCTTGCAAGTCGACTTTTCATTGCTAACTTGTATGCCCAACAACCCACAGATGGAAAACATGTAACACATTAAGTTTTCTATAGTACATTTTATCGGTACTTGTGCATCAATTAGGCCAATAGATCCTTATCAAAGTCCCATTCTAATTGTCCGCTCTCTGATTTCTTCTTGAGTTCTTCTAGTTCGTCCAGTTCCACTTGCTTCATTCCTTGGTCGGACGAAATCTGACCTAGCATGACCATTGAGTCACCCCTTACAATGTAGACCCCTAACGGAATATCCGCAAAGTACGTGGCGCCTTTCTCGTCCCTGTGCATTTTCCGTTCCGATGCCTCCTCGAGGACCATGTTGCTAAACTGATCAAATGATCGCAGCATCTTTTAAGGACCACCAAACAATGACATAAGAGAAAAATTCAAAGATGAACGACAGATTTCAGAAGAAGCTTACTTACACCGACAAGATGGCGCCCGTCTCGCAGGACTACCAGAACTCGCTTGTCCAGCTCCTCTACCAGACTCGACGATCCAGGCAAATACCCAGGGACATGACCATAAGGCACTCCTGACGTTGGGGCGACGGTGGCCGGCCCACCAGCTCCTCGTCCTTGTGGATGATCTCCTCGACCAGAAGAGTTATTTTGCCGGCCTCTTCCACCTCGACCTTGGCCTCTTCCCCCCTGGTGATTGCCTCGGCCGCCGCCGCCTCGCCCTTGTGACCGTTGTTGATGTTGTTGTTGCGTTGGATTAGCCTCCTGTCCAGGGAGATCTGGAGCAGAACTCGGCGCCCCTTCTTGTACCATAACTACTATTGCACTTTTACGGTAGAGGTCAGGATGATGCAGACAATGTCACTGCACCGAAACAGAGTCAACCACGGTCCCGCAGCTTTGAAACTTTGGCCCATGGTCTACTGAAGCAGTGTGTTGGCGTGTGTGGTTGGCAACAATTCGAAAATCCACCGACGAATGAATCCTCCGACTAAATCATTGTGTACGCACGACGGCCAGTTGAAAAGAGACCCTCGCGAGCGCTCGCCTCGCCGGCGCGTTCGATACTCCAATCGCCCGCCAACCCCGAAAGAACGATCTTTTATGAACAAAGATTGCGACAATGAACACAAAGGCTTTGCTGTACCAACTTTGCCACAAGCTCTTTCAACTATAATCCCCAGCACCCCCAAGCCGCCGGTATTCTACATTGAAGAAAAATGATGACAGAAGAAGACGATGATGACTTTGACGAAGAAGAGAGTGATTTCGTTCCGTTGATTGTTTCCAGTGAGAATGACGATGGATCCCATCGAAATAAGCGAGCGGTGAAGAAGTCGTCATTTGAAATCCTTCAAGAAGCGACACCGGTGCCATCGAAATCCACGAGGAGTAAATGCATCGTGGTTGTACTTTGCTTTGTAGCCATTTCGTCAGGCATCGCCCTTGTTCGTCAGGCATTTCAGGCGTCATCAGAGGAGGAAGAAACAATATTCTTGGAAACATGCAAGCAGCGATTCAACATTTCCTACGAGGATCTCTTGACACAAATTTCCAACTTGGATTCGTACTGTGTTCCCTGGGCGCCCAACTGTGTCTGTGCCAATCCACTCGTGCCAAAGAGACCTGATTATCAAGGCGACATGAACAGATTATGGAACCGAACCTTCCATCTCAACAGTCGCGACGCCGAGGTCCCGAGAACGCTCCCCTATGATGTGGTGTTTTTCGGTGATTCTATTACAGAACATTGGAATGGAAACGATCTTAGTATTTCTTACCCGCTATGGACTGGTGTGAACAATGTTTTCAATGAATACTTTCACAAGAACGAGGGCGGGAAGGTAGATGGTCTTGCCCTTGGAATCGGAGGCGATCGAGTAAGTACATTCACGGAATCAGCAACAAGATACTGAATTTTTCGTTTCGATTGATGCGGTGCTCAACTTTAAACATTCACAGTGTCCTCAGCTCCTGTATCGAATACAAAACGGAGAGCTACCAGAAATACTCGATTCAAAAGTATTTTGGGTACTCATCGGGACCAACGACTTTGGGGGTGATAAGTGCTCTCCGGAATCAATTGTGGCAGGCACTATTCTAATTGCGAAAGAAATTCAAGCGCGTCGTCCAAAGTCCAAAGTGGTTCTGAACTCGATCTTGCCGAGGGGCAAACCTGGAACTAACCTTTTGGAGGACGGAGTTGCTTGGCCGGCCCTAACTGAAGTGAACCGATGGCTGGAGTGTTATGCTAACGAGAACAAGAATGTGGAATTTTTCAATGGTACCGGAGTGTTCTTGGGAGGGAATGAATCGGTAGCTGTCCCAGAGTACTACAGCGATCCAGTTCATCCGTCCGCTGAAGGATACACCGCGTGGGCAAACGCAATTGTTGAGTGGCTGCTGAAGCATTCTAAATGAGCGAATCAAATGACAGCAGAAACCAATTCGGTCGAGTTGTCAGGGTACCGGTATGCTGTCGGCGCCAGCCCCGACTTTACCCCGACATTTGCAGCGACGCTCGTCAGATGGATCATGAAGCATATGCTCCAATTCCAGGATCACGGAAACTCTTCTGAACCTTGTACCATGAAGGCAAGGCGTAGGGCTGGCTGCGGGTTGAGGTATTAGAGTCAGTCATCCTGCTTGTGTAACGACCACCTGGTCTGTCTCGATGACGACAGCTAATTCCTCTCTTTTCGATTGAAGTCGCGCAACGAATGCGATAGGGTATTTTAAAGTTGAGTTCTATGTAGTTTACGGAGTCGTACCGTTATTCCTTCGAGCGCCATTGCGGGCCTCGATCTAGTATTGTTCTAACATTCGAATGCATTCAGAGACAGATCGCTTGGCCGCAAATGCCTGAACCAGCTTATCGAGCTTGGCCTGATGTTTTGTCAAAAGCCGATAAGCTGTGAGTGCTCCCCATCGAGTAAGGTCTTGCTGCTTCTCAGCTCCCAAGAAATTCTTTGAGCGACGAAAGACCATTCCCAATCCAATCAAGTCCGAGTTGGCACCCCCTGCCGAGCCGAATGCCATTGCCTCGGCGACAGAACCTGACATGGCAACCACTGCCAGCGCGTTAACCTCATCTTCCGTCAATTCCCTTTTGGCAGTCGCAGGACCGTCTGTTGTCTCATGAAATTCAACTCTTGGGATGCCGTCTTCGGTGGTAGAGTATTCGGCAATGGGAAGTCCGCACAGGTATCCACACAAGAAGTGGGCAGCTTCATGCCGACAAACTCGGTCGGCCTTGGATACTCCAGACTTGTCGCCTCCCTTCACCGCGGCAATGACATTGGCAATTGCGGCCGGTGCGGTCGATCCGATACCAAGGAACAAGATTGGAATAACCGCAACGAGATAGCAGACTGTAGCTCCAACATTTTCGGGAAGAAATGCGAGAGCAGCGACACCTGCTACCGAACACCCCCCTGTGACGTAAAGTGTTGCATATTTGAAATCATCCAAGCTTACTTCTTCAACACCAATCCCCAATTTTTCACTTGTTAACCCACTGCGACTCTCTAGCATTTTCAAAGAAACGGGGTAGGAACGCAGGTCTCCGGATCCCGCCTCGACCGTTGCGGATTTGTAGAGCGCGACAATTCCTTCTTCTCTCAGTTTGTCAAGAGCTTCCACTTGGCTAGTGGCAGAGCCGCTAAAATCAATTTCCTTTAAACCAGCCGCAAGCTTCTCTGGATCCACGTTAGTCATACCCATCTTCAATTCTTTCTTCTTTGGAGGTTCCATAGTGGCTGTAATGTCCTTGCCAAGTTCCTGCAAAAGACGACGAAAAATTGGTCAGACGACAACTTCGACAAGAATAAAAAAGAAATAAGCGGTTGACGTATCCTACCTTGGCAAGACGGGCAGCATCCTCTCGAGCCTGAGCGGCCGCCTTTCTCAACCTTTCCACTTCTTCGATACTCGACATGCGAAGAGACGATGACCTCGTCGTCGAGACGACTTGTGACCGAACCGCGTTGGTCGAACTTGGAGCAAAGGCATGGCTTGATGCCAAATACAACGACAGGAATGCACCGATTTGGAGTTTCATCTTTCTTCTTGTTCTTCTTTACAACGACGTTGTACTGGTTGTCTTCTTGAAACAATAGCTGTTTGAATTGTGAAGGTGGTTCAGAATTCTGTCGTCGAGCGAATTATGCTTAGTTTCACAGGGATGAGGTATCCAACGAATTCCCTTCTGACTGTTGGAGCAGACGGCAGCAAGGAGACCAATGATGATGCTGCAGAGTCGCGTCAACGCGAAGAAACGTCGTTTTCTCATTCATCATCCTCATGCGGTGTCATGTCCTTTTGGCGACTGGCAGGACCACGTCATCCCCTTTCGGTTCGAAGTTCGAAAACCGGTCAGTCGTGAGTGCGACTGGGCCGAGCCAGCCAGGTAACGCCCATTGTCGGAGGGAGATGACATGCGTGCGCGCTCCTGCCAATTTCGTTAAATCGTCCGTTCAGATTAATGCCACGAGCGGTGGCTCACACCAATCGTCCCAAATCATTGAGATGTTCACTCGCTGCAATGCTCACGGCGTTGTGCGATTGCCCCCTCTAGTAGCTGCTAGCGGAGATAGAAACAAACCAGACCCGTTGTCCAAGGGGTTGATCAGTCATTTGTGCTTAACCATGACATCTAGCACGTCTTCCGATTGCCCCATTTGCTTGGAGGAGTTATCCGCCTCAGAACACACCTTTCCGCTCCCCTGCCGAACATGTGTGGACTTTACCTATTGTTCCAGATGCGTGGAGCAGTTTGTTCGATCCTCTCAAGATGACTATCAAATGGCAAGTGACGGATCAAGACAAGTAAAGGTTCATGTCGCTTGCCCGCAGTGTCGGAGCAAGTATCCGATGGACATTTCCAAGGTATTGTTACTGCGGAAGGTTCACTCCATTGGACTCAAGGCATTTGATCGCGATGGTAAGGCAATTGAAGATTCCGATCTCAATGCAACACAGTTATCGATTAAGCGAGACCTTTTCAGTCACAAGAAGAAGCGACAGGTAGAACTAGCACATGGCTTGTACTTGAAAGTGATGGAAGGAAAAGTGGATCTGGCCAAAATGGTGGAGGCCGAAAAGGTTTGTGAGCGATTTTTCCACGGTCTTCCAGAATCCGCAGCCGATTCTACGGACGATGACGAGGATGATGAATACGTGGACAATCCTGCATCACCCAAGCGCCCGAAAATACCAGTAGACAGTTCTTTGTTTCAGGGGCTGCACGACTTTTTGGGATGGGACGAAAAAGTCTTTCTCACTCAACTATTTACCAGCGGGGAGGTATCGAAACTGGCTCAGGCGGCCATGATTCTCAATGGAGTCTTGAAGCTTTCCATGCAGCCTCCTTCTATGCGGTCATACCTTCCCGAAAACCGCAACCCAGTAAACTATAAAAAGGCGAGCGAGCTGCTAAAGCGAACCAAAGCTTCGTTTCCTCTGGCAATGTACATGCCTGGGTATTTCCTCGTGCCGAACTTTCCGTCACAGAAACAATATCTTTCCTTCAAAGATCAGACATGGAACGGCACGATTACTCCTCCTGCTCAAAGCAAGAACATCTTCCAACATGTCTACGGGGACCACTATCATCCGCCCAATGCTGAAAATCCACGCCCTATTGTCGTGATTGACGGTGTACGTGGCCCGGCTGGAAGGGTGGGCTTGCGCAAAGGTGATGTTGTCACCCATATCAACGAGATGGAATGGACTGGAACAGCCAGTGAACTGTTGGAGCACATTCACGAACTATATGAGCAGAGCCCTGACGATTTGTTTTCCATTACTGTCAATGCAACGCCAGAGGCTGCCCTATTTCTAAAGGTGCGAAAGGAGCTGATGGAAAAGGCTCGGATAGAACTTTTGAGCTGAGCCTGTAAAGGCCCAGACTTTCTTTTGTCTAATAGGTACTCAGCAGTAACACTATTGGCTCTTGGCGTGGAATCACCGAGCACAATAGTTGCTAGAAGTAGTTCATACTCTACTCATGATATTAGCAACCAGCGGTAGCAGTCCATTTTAAAAGTGTATAGACGTCTTCTACCTTCTTCAGCTACTAATTGTATATTCTTACGGAACTACTACAAAAGAGATGTCAAGTATATGTGAAATGCTTAAGGTCAGCTGTAGCCCCCCTAGTCGAAGGGGTACTAGTTGCGCATATTACTAGGTAGATTGCTCCCGATGGAACACTGCCCATCACAACTTAACTAGCCATCATCAAGAACAAAACATTTCCATCAGTACGACTACGCTAAAAGGGATGCATCAGGCAGTCTTCTCGCCAAGAGTAGTTGTTGATATATGGGTAAACAGTCTCTTTATACGCGGGAAGGGTACAACATGACTCGGACCTTTCCTCCGATCGCTTGGGGAGGAAGATTACGTCGGAATCGGCATCGAACTACTCCATTGGATCCATGTGCTCTGCAGACTTTACCCCAGTTGACTCGGAATTTGTTTCCAAACTTGTCAGCAGTCTCTGCCTTGGTGATGAAAGCGACTTTCTTTCCAAGGTAAAATTCGACATCCTCCTTACTGTCAACTCCCTTAATTTTGATCAAACTGACATCGTTGTATTGGTTTCGGAGTCCGCGTTGGAAACCAAGGATGGCACCGTCGACGTGAAGCTTTGGCGGTCTTGGGGACATGATATATCAATATTCAGAGATCTGAAAGACAGGACGGCAATGTTAGATATCGAAAGCACACGACCACACACCACACAACAGCACTGGGGATCCGAACAATGTCCAACAGAGATGCTGTGGGCAAAGTTTATATTCTCATCGTTACCACTTACTTGCAAGGCTTGATTGCGGTTGACAATGGCGACAAGCAAAGCACGGATACAACACGATGGAAGGCTGCAGGCGGTCGGCGGACCGCGCGATGGTGCTGTGGGCAACCGAGCCGTCTCGGTGGGGCTCTTTTCCACGTAAAATTAGTACCATGTTTCTACGCCGAAAAATTCCATGTCACCCCATAACCCAAGTAAAGCGGTAAAACTACACCGTCAACACCTCACAAACCACGCGTAGCCGTGCGATTGCGGGCGTCTCTGCTCACGGCCTCTTGTTGCCTCGATCTCGCCTCGGGCCGACGGCAACCTTGTCTACCAGCAGGACTGCACTTGTTGCCATCGCTCTCCGATACTGTAGAGATTGTCGCCGTTCGTTCCATTATCAACAACAGAATAAAATCGTAGAAAGGTGAGGAGTTTCATGGCCCTAGCCACCAATCCGCATCCATGAGAGGGACAGATTTGCAGGAGTCTCTGGAGACGATCGATGGTTCCCCACTATGGACCTTGTGCTGCGCTTGGACTAGACGGAAGTTAGCACCGACATAACTCACCTATTTTTGTTCCCCCCTCCCTTCTCAGATGGTGCGCATGTCTGTACTAGCCGATTGTCTTAAGACAATTTCCAACGCCGAGAAGCGCGGAAGGAGACAGGTATTGATCCGCCCCTCGTCAAAGGTGGTTGTCAAGTTCCTTCGATGCATGCAACAACATGGTAAGTTTGCAACTATAATTTCCCTTGAACGAGCCAGAGGCACGACAATAGAACGTTGTGAGCGCGCCTTCTCTTTCGAGAGTTGCTGCAGCTGCTAGGACCCGACATTTTGTTTGTTTCCCTCGAGATAGACGTCCAGCATTGCCTATTCACACTCACGCAACCGTGTTTCTCACACCTCGTTGTTGCGCCGTTGGCGACTCTACATTGTTGTTTTCACAGGATACATTGGGGAATTTGAAATTATTGATGATCACAGATCGCAAAAGATCGTCATCGAATTGACGGGCCGATTGAATAAGTGTGGTGTCATCAGCCCTCGATTCGATGTGGAACTTGGTGAAATTGAGAAGTGGATTGTCAACCTTCTGCCCTCTCGTCAATTCGGTCACATCATCCTTTCGACTACGTACGGAATTATGACTCACGAAGAGGCCCGTCGTAAAAAGACTGGAGGAAAGATTCTTGGTTTCTTTTACTAGAAGGCACCAAAGGCTCTAGACTAAGTGATAATGCATCGGTGAAGAAATCTGCTTGTATGTGTAGTTCTTGGGTTTGTCTAGAGCGCAACTGGCATCTCCGTTCAAGAAGGTTTCTTGTTCTCAATGAGCTGGTGCACATGGGATGTGCCGTTGTTTGATTTCGATTCGAACATAACTTTAGCTAACAACGAATCTCTGACCGTGCCTAGAGACTGTGCGTCATCATACTCTCGTTGTGAATGATATGGCAAGGTATCGGGTAGCTACGCTTTTCCAGCGGTAGGGAAAGAAGTGGGACTATGATGATGCCTGGTACAATTGCTCTGCACCACAGAGGAGTGAAGTACATCTAGTAGTCAAATAATAGATCGGCAAATGTAGTAGCCGCAGTCGAGCCCAAATTGAGTCGATTGAATCGCACGATCCGATCTTCGCCGCTCACCCCGTGACGCACACGATGGATACGGAATCTTTGGGCGGCGGCCGCCAAAATGTTTCTTCTCGTTTCCCCATTTCTTCATTCCCTCTTTCATTGTCAAATTGAAAGCTCCTTGCTCGAGATCTAGATACATACGCTGGTGCCGAGGCCCAGGAAACGAGTTATAGCGAATCCATTGTGACTCTTTGGTAGCGATTCGAGGAGAGACTTTGACCAAGTATTCCGGAATCGGCGGGGTAAACATCATTGCTGTGCCGTCAGGAGGCTGCATGAAAGTAGCTCCTATTGTCCGACTAGGGGTGACCGCTTTCGTGCCATCATCTCGAAGTACTATTCCATCCCATCGCTCTCTACTGTTATCGGACTCTGGTATCCATCCTATCATGATGCTAGAATCAACGAGTAAGCTGCTTGGATGCGACAAAAAAGGGCGCCCCCGTGCGATCTTTTTGTATGACGGTACGAGCAGCCGGTGGAGTCACTCTGTTGTTGACTTTCAAGGACCAACACTGCGTCTCTTTGCTTTAATGCGCAGGTCCATGAGGAATGTGAAAGTTCTTGGCCGGATTCGTGCTTGATA
The DNA here is from genome assembly GCA_951394045.1 of Nitzschia sp. DOCU1. NCBI lineage: Eukaryota > Bacillariophyta > Bacillariophyceae > Bacillariales > Bacillariaceae > Nitzschia > Nitzschia sp. DOCU1. The sequence continues at coordinate 1,177,775 of OX595989.1, forward strand.
GGGACAAAACCGATCATATTCGTTTTGCCCCTATTCAGACGGATCTGGCCCAGAAGTTGTGTCAAGAGTACGGTGCCCCAAGTGATGTATCAACGGCAGTGATGATTGATGAAGCAGGAAAGCACACCCAATCGACCGCCGTTCTCAGACTTTTCCTATATATGGGTTCGTTATACAAATGCTTAGGTCTCGTTGCAATGTGGCTATTCCCCAGTTTTTTTCGGGATGCTGTGTATGGGGCCGTTGCTGCCAATCGAGGGAGAATATGGACGATGGTCAAGAAGGTGATAGGAATGGGTGACACCTCGATGGGAAAATACCGCGATCGTACGTTGGGCTTGGTAGAGCCAATTGATCCTAGCTTTGAAACGCAGAGTTCATAACCATGCGCCTTGGCCGCGGAATGACCTCCGATGCCTGTCCCACAATATGAAGTGTGCCACCTATGAGTCGAGAGACTCCTAGTAGTAAATGCATTCTACGCTAATGGAGGCCGCAACATAAGGGAGGGAAAGGAGTGAAATCGCGTCTAAGATGAATGGTTTGAAGCTCTGTTTGTAACTTTGTAATTAAAATTCAAATTATAACTACTTCAAATTCTTCAAAATAACCCCACCTACGTTGAAATGAGTTGCGACAACATGCCAAGAAGAGCATCGTCGTCCAAATTGAAGTCGTTGCTAAGGTCATCGAGCTCTTTGTCCATGTCATCAGATGCCTCAACTTCCGCCTCCCTGGCTGCTTCGACACGTCGCTTTCTCGCCGCACTTTGGGCACGTTCAGCTGCCACACAAGGCGAGCAAGCCATCAGTACGAATCCTTGGCAACCACGGCAAGCACACAGCAAAGTCTCCCCAAGATCGATGAACGGTTTTCCTTCTGTGGGAAGCCCCAAGGATGGTCGAGGGATTCCGTGACATCGAAGTTTGACGGGGAGCTTTCTTCTGTGGATGACGAGGAGTTTTCGAACAGCAATGAACGTATCCAAAACTTCTTCAAACATGGCGGCTTCCATGTCACCTTGTTGACGGACACCATCTGGCCCCTTCATGGCATACATACCGTTCAACAAGTGGCAGAGCATGACAGCAGCGTTCGACACCATGTGATACGTCGGGCCTCCGTGGTGAAGCAAGAATGGATTCTCGATTGTTGTATTACAAACGCTCAGGAGCGACTGGATTTGAGAATCAGTGAATCCCCCAGACTCGTCTTCATCTCCATTGTCCAAGAAAGCGTCCATCGCAGAGATAACGAGATGAATTCCTTGATTTTTGTTCGATGACGGTGTGGCAGCCTCGTATTGTTGCAATAAAGTGAAGGCCGATAGGACCATATTCCGGCTGCACAATTCGTTCTCGTGAGCCAACACTGCGGTAGTGGTCGGCGTGATGATAGTTTCCTGCGGAATTTCTTCCATTTCCGTATTGGCTTCTTTCGAAATCGCGGCAAAGCGGCCGTTCGCCTGGTCACAGCAGGTACGAACAGCACAAGCAAGAGCGTCCAACGAACGGGCTGGAAGTGGGGCCTCGTTATTGAGATAAACAGGGGGGGCTCCTTGGATCCAATTCTTGTTCTTGGGGTCAGATGCAATGTGACTGGGGTTCGTCTTGACGTTGTACTCCAACTCCGTCGGCGTAGATCCCACTGTTTGCGTAGGACGCTCCACAGGTGGAATAGAGCTGTCAATGTTAGGGAGCCGCTTTTCGTCCGCGTTATAAATCATGTAGGCCCAGGCGTCCAAGAACGAAACCGCAGACAAGAGTGTCGCCGCGTTTGCATCATTCTGCAGGGAAACAATTGTCAGACAAATGCGCATCTCACATTTTCGGCGCCTCAAATGTGCGTTGAAAACTTACATCCAGTTTCGAAATATAGGTCAAACAAACCCGACGATACTTGAAATAGCGGACCATGTCCCCACGGAATGCACGGAAGACACCCAGGAGGAAATACGACCGGGCTACTTCGAACATGTAAGGCGGTTGCACCGGCTCTTGTACAGATTCACGCAAACAGTGGACGACAGCATTGCAGAGTTCCATACCGAGTGCCACTTCGTTGTGCACAATCGCACCCAGTGCAACCTCCGCAAAACGGGCAGCGCTCAGAGCCGCCAGGTGCGTGCCCGGAATCATACGTGGGGTCATTCCAGGAATGTTGAGACGCATGCAATACTCTTCATCCGTGGGGGTCGGAGGGAATCCAAAGATTTCGTCCACGCTTAACCGGTAATAAGCTCGTAGACGACTTCCGTCCGGATCACTCAGTTCTAACAAATGCGTGTGAGCAGCAATCGTACGCGGCACCCCATTCGAGTCGGTATTCGCCTGCTTGTCCAGCTTGATCCTTCGAGCTGGCTGTTCCCCTTCTTGGTTCCGTTCGCTCATATTCTGCTGTGCCTGCAGTTGTTGAATCAAGTTCAGTTGTTGCTGAATGGCAGCTTGCTGGGAATCCAAGAAGGCACCTCCCGTGGGATCCAAACCTCCTAGACCCGGAATCACGGCACTCGCACCCATGTTCTGCAACATCATCTGCCTCAGCTGAAGCTCTTCCATGGATTGCACTCCACCCAAACCGCTAGATCCTTGCCACTCGCCTTCCATTCCGGTGCCCATCGGCCGACCAAAGGCTTCAGATGCCTTTCGAGTGGTGCCCCCCGCACGCCCGGGCACCGGACCACGCCTCTTGGCAGGAGAGTAAATGCACTCAAAAAGATCTGGATTGACACCTTCAGGACTAAAACGAAAAGCAATAGTGATCGGAAATGTGAGAAGCATTGGATGTGATTTGACTTTCAGGGTCGATCCACACGCGGATCCCCCCGAAGAAGGAATCGCGGATCCAACTGCCCAAACTTCTACCAGAAGCCAGCACACGACCCCGACAACGTCACCACCAAATCAACACACATCCTTATCTCACCTTGTTAACTTGTGTTTCTTCATGTACTTTGTCGCACAGTTGGAACAGGGACGATTTCCGTCACACTTGGTTTTTCTGGCGCGGCACCGATCGCAGCTGGCACAAAGGGCGATGCCGTCTTTATCTTCAGATCCATCGTCGCTCATGATAACAATACCTGCTTGGCTGCTGTTACAACTGGTGACTCAAAGTCTTCCTTGTCTTCAATATCTTGACTATCGGAGGGGATTTGCGGCCGAATTAACCGTGAAGCTATTAATTCCACCGAACCAGATCTGGGTTGTTGCATGGTATGCTATTGTTCCGCACCGCCGCTGGCGCTGCACAACCCATGAACATCGCCGCAGACAGTTTTTCCGCCACGATTGTTTCGTAGACCTCAGTACACACTCTACGCAAAAAATGGAGAGCATCAGAAAGAGAAGACATTCTCCTCAAAGGGCGCGAGGCCTGACCGGCCTTTTTATACCCCAAAATTCAACAATGACCCCATTTGAAAACCGGTCGAAGAAGTCACATTGCGGGGTGTGATTGACTGGCAATTGTTGAAGAAGCCGAAGGGAGCACAACGTTGTTTAGTAGAGCTTTGGATGTAAATCAGCCTCTGCTGTATGGATGATAATGTAGATTGGTCTCCAGTTGTAAAACGAAACGACGCTAAAGTAGGACTCTCCTAGTAGGTAACAGTGGCCTATCCACTGCTGCTGTCCCAATATCTGCAGTATGCGCTACTAGCCAGGTAGAAATTTTGCTTAAATTGATGGGGCAAGAAGAAGTGTTAAGCTAGTAGTATCAAAGCCCAAGCATCAATCATGTTCATCTTGCACAAACTCTTCTGGCAAGAAAAGCAATGTCCTGTCACCGTTTGACTTCTCCGCTAAACTGAAACATGACATCGCCTTTCCGCTGATGCTGGTGCCCATCCAAGGCCCGCAACTCCGCCAGAGAACTTGGGTCAGCACCCCCGCCGCTCCTACGATTCTGCAGCCATAATGGGATGCTGTTATAAAGCGCGGGGGAAATAGATGTGCAGGCCCGCAGGTTCAAGCGCTCTAACTTGGTGGCTGAATGGACGAGTGCCTCGCAGGCCTCATCCTTCAAATCGTCGCTAAAGGAAACGTCCACCAGTCGCAGTGTCGTCTTGGTGGCTTCCGAATCTGCAAGGGCCCGTATCATAATATCCGTGGCGACATATCGTAGTGAGAGACTCTCTAGACGACGTACCATGCGTAATGCATCTGCCAGAATGACTGGACTGATACGTTTCACAGAGCTCAAATCGAGATCCTGAATGTGACCCATGACATTGGCCGTAGCCGCGCCAAAGAGTCGCACCTTATCCAATGCCTCCAACGAACGACATCCGCGCAAATTCAATGCTTCTAGCTTGATCTCTTGATCCAATGGAAAGGTGATTGTTGTCAAATTAGAACAGCTGCTGGAATCCAACGCTTCCAGACTGGATGGCAAGTGCAAACTTTGCAAGTTGGAGCAGCCTCTAAGGGATATTCGCTTGAGGTGTTTTACGCTGCTCAAGTCGGCGATCACTAAAACTCGCTTGAGAAGAGGTTTTGTTCTTTTTTGACTCAGCACAAAGGGGGCACCAGGACGGGGCTGAATTTTGGCTAATCTTGTCACGAGGCACGAAGAAAGAGACAAATCGGCTGTATCCCATACTAGCTGACTTCCGCTTTCTTCCATTCGGAAGGCGACCGTGCCTCCCTTGGCATAGAAACCAAACGGCTTGTCGTTGAAGAGCTGTGCCCTCGTCGATAGAACCAGCGGTTCGGGTAGCTGCCCTTTGGTTCTCCACTGAAAGGGTCTTCGCCTATTCCTCGTTTCGTCGTTGACTTCGTCTTCGTCGTTGAGTTGATATCGGTAGCCCTTGATCCAAACGCCGTTAATTGTATTGCCACCGGTAGAGTTAGTGGACGGAAACGAACAAGTGAAGGCTGCGCATCCCACCAGGCGCGTTCTCCAGCTCTTCGCGACTCGACGGCATGAAAGAGATTCCCATGGGTTCAAGAACGAGAAAATCAAGGCAACATTCTCATCCGGGAGGTCGTGAAATTGCACCATTGTTTCTAGTAGGCCACAGAAAACGTCGTATGAGAATTCACTCTTTTACAATCTCAAATTGCCACTGGCGGCTTTTTCGTGCGACAGTATAGAAGCTATGCTGTCGATAGCAAGTCGAAGTTTCGCCCGGTTCTGTTGCACCTCTATCGTAGTGGTCTCATCGATCTTCCGTCGCGAGAAACCGAACAAACATGATGCGTGCTTTTGCACTTTTGGCGGCAAAGAACATAGAGTGAAAAGGGTTTCAGTCGACTGAGTCCGATCGTCACGCAATTTCTCCATCATTCCGTCTGTTCGTCGGTACGCCCTCGAATTAAGATCATACAAGTCGACTTTCGCGCGGTGACCTGCGCGCATGTAGGATTCCAGCGAAGGCGGCGAACAGCTCCCGAAGATCCGAAGCCCGGGAAGAAGCAGATGCCGCCATCGGTTGGGGAGACATTTGTCGATCCCTTCTTCGTCGCTGGCATCAACAAACATTACATTTACGACCACATCCCTGTTGTTGTTGTGCTTGTTTGTTGTTTGTTGCATACCACAATCATCATGTTTCCTAACCCAGCAGATCTCGCTAAAGATGTCCAGAAAGACAACACTGAGGTGGCCCAACTCGGAACGATCGGTCTCGAAGAGCTGAACAAATATCATTGCAACAATGAAGAACGAAGACTGTTGAGTCTTTTTGGAATCATCTTTGACGTGACGTCGTCAGATAAGGGATATGGCAAGAATGGAGCATGTGAGTTTTGTTGTCTTTATGAGTGAGGCAACAAGTTTTTGATCGTTTGATGTACTCATTTTCATATCTTGTGTCTTTTTTGTCGCTGCCACGTTCTAGACAAGGAGTATGCCGGCCATGATATCACTCTCGCGATTGGATTGATGAAAACGGACGAGCAATGGCTAGACAAATTTGTCAAGATGGATCAAAAGTGGATTGATGACGCCAAGGGATGGGTTGAATACATGGACGCCAAGTACCCTAGATGCGGAAAGCTCGACAAGTGGGACGAGGACCAGGAGACATGGCCCGAACTCACTCCGGAAGAAAGGGAAGCGCTCAACAAGTGCGTTATCATGTAATTCAGGGGAATATGACATGGTGTATTGTGTAGCTGGGCATAGCTGATCGTCTTGGTTGGGACTGAGGGTTGCGAATATGCGCTGTCTTGGCGTTTCTCTTGCGCGCTCCACTATTCCCACTATGTTAAAAGTGGTTTGCAGACACACTTCATTAGAATAAACTTTATCGTTAAATGAATTCAAACTAGGTTGTAGATAAACCTGAGTCCTTTTAGGCTTAGAGAGCACGTTCAAGTTGATGCATTGCGAGATCCTAGAAGCAACGGATGCAGACGATGCCTATACTAGAAGTCATTAGAAGCTGTAGAATCTTACAAGGTCAATGGCGACACAACAAAAGTGATCAGCACTACTCTTCGTTCTAATAAATGAGAATAGGAGAAAACGGTAGACGAAAAGTTCCACTAGGGAAGCGTTTTGGAGGGACAACGATAAGCCACCTTTAGTTGCCGTTGGGTTGGTTGAACATGAGGTCGTACTGGTCGGTTACCCGACGACGCAAGAACCTGCGAGATTTCTGAGATTGTCGGACGACAAACAGACCTGCCAAACGTGCGTTTATTTACGGGCGGCAACCATTCACCACCGGTTCCCTGCACGAATAAGAGTGAAGCAAAGCGAGAGGTGGCATCGAGAAAGACACTCCACATGCATCTCGTCAAAGCATTCAAAATCGACCTCCATTCTTTCTCGCCTTCACAAATTCACATTCCGTCAATTAGCATTGCAAGGTTTCGAATGCTGAACCAAAGCGTGTACCGAATATTTGATCAAGAAATAATACAACTAACAATTTCGACTTAAAATGGGCGCCACCAGGAGGCCTTCTATCGGCGAGTCCACTGCCGATGTTGCCTTTATCGCCAATCATCAGCCCCCAGATACTACAGATTTCTGGAATGAAGCTCGACTGTTCTTGGAGCTCGCGATTCCTACTTGTCTGCTGAGTTTCGGGTTCACTTTGAGTCCACTGCTTACCGCAAGCTATGTCGGATTGAAGTTTGGTCCGATCTTTCTGTCCGCATTTACACTTGGGAATCTAACAGGCAACCTATGCACATTCAGTCTACTTGCTGGTCTATTCAGTGCGGCAGACACTCTGGGCCCACAAGCCTTTGGCATTGGTGACTACAAAGAAGTGGGTCTCATCGCCATGCGAGGGGTCGTTGGCAGCTTTGTGTTGATTCTACCCATCAACATTCTGCTTATCATGTACATGGAAGATACATTGATTGCGCTCGGTCAAGACCCAGTTGCGGCCCACCATGCCTCTGAATGGTATCGCATCTTTGTTTGGGCGTTACCTTTCTTTGTCTGCTATGACGCAACGTGGAAGTTTCTCTCGGCACAGCATGTTATGCGGCCACTAATATACGTTTCGCTTTTCTCTTGCATCGTTGTGTTACCTATTGCCCTGGAAATCTGCACGGATCAATATGGCTTTCTCGGGTCGGCAATGGCATATGTATGTTTTCAAGCGTGTCAGTGCATTTTGTTGATTCTGTACTTGGTGGTGTTTCAACCACATACCGAGGGAACGTGGCCAGGCCTGGGGTGCTGGCGGGATGCTTTAAAGCGCAAACCAATGATGGAATACCTCAGCCTAGGTGCAGGAGGTATCTTATCACAAAGTGAATGGATCTACTGGGAGGCCCTTGGCCTTTTGGTAGGAAACCTTGGCGTCATTCCGCTGTCTGCCCACACCATTCCCAACCAAGTCATTATGATCATGTGTCAATTTCCCTTCTCTTTTGGGACGGCGCTGGCAATTCGGATGGGTCATGTCTTGTCGAAGAGTGTCGAACACGCCAAGCAACTTGCTGCTGGGGCGACACTTGTATCGACTTTGTTCTATGCAATCGTTTCTTTTGGAGTTTATTTCTCGTCGGGATGGATATTTGCAGCCTTTACCTCGGATGAGGAAGTGATTGCTCTAGGTCTGTCCGTCTGGTGGAAGGTGAGTCGATTGGAAGCCTACGCTTAACGAGTCTGGATCCATGTTTTGAAGCTCACACATTATTTTTGGCTCTCCAAGGTTGTTCTCTTCAACTTTAACATTGCCATATTTGGCCTCCTTTGGGGCACCGCGACTGGTCTTGGAATGCAGTGGACGTTGGGTGCGATCAACTTATTCTTTCTTTGGGGTCTTGGCGTCCCCATTAGTTACTATTGCGCGTTGGTCCGCGGTGGTGGGCTGGCTTCGGTATGGACTTGGATCAACGCTCCCTACACGGGCATGAATATCAGTTTGGTTGTGATCTTCTTGTTCTCTGACTGGAAGAAGGTCCAAACCAAGATTCGAGAGCGAGAAGAGGTGGAAGCTAGCATTGAAGTAGAGGCACAGCGAAAACTTGCCACAGCGGAGACCGAAGCGGAGACGCTGCTGAATGATTTCAGAAAGATAGAAAAGTACGGAGGCACTCGGTAGTGTGTCATTTTTGCCAGTTTGCCTTGCTCGGCATAACATCCCGGTAGCAATTTCTTTGCTACAACAACATGACGGGGAATATCTCGTTCAAACCCAAAGACGACTCCTATTATGACGACACTCCTTTCATTCCTCCTTGTCCCTCGTCGTAGCTACGCTAATTCTCAAAGCAACTATTCATTATGATACTTTAGATCATTTAGCTATTGACATCAATTTCATACTATCGTAGATCTTTGGGAATTGCATGCTTAGATGAGATGATGCCGAACGTTCCACGGAACCCATACCAACGTGACGTCACAAAGTACGCGGGTGGCGCGCAATTTCGAGGGTCGTTTTGCGAACCGGTTCGGGTCGGCAAAAGAAGCCGCCGAATCTTTCTTGTCGTGAAGGATACCAGTGACCACCCATCGCGTCAACTTGTCGCATATTAATGTCCCTCATTAGTAATATATTCCAATCCAAACAACATGTTTCGTGTACAAGTCTTTCGACCACTTGCAAAGGTCCAGCAGAATCTGGTGCTACGGCACTTCTCCACGAATCCAGATCCTCATCTAGCCAAATGGCAGTTAGGATGTTGGAAAACGTATCTTTCGTCGGGGCGCGGATCCGATACACTGTTCCGAGCCATTGACAGCGATCACACCTTTCACCTGTCGCCCCATGAGGTCCGCGTCTTTTTGGACTCTGTGGGTCACAAGGGGGTGAATCCCCGGGCTTTCAAGATCCTGGACGAGCTAGCCCATGATCACGGAATCACCCTCGCTGAATTCAAGTCGTGGCTGGTCATTGCCACCAAATTCGGAGCCGAGAGGAATTCTTCCTTGTCAACGCATTATGAACGACACCCAGACATTGGCGACAGAAAACCCCGGACTGACGCTGACGACTATCATTCTTGGAACGAAGTTTCCATGAACCAAGCGGTCCGTAGGATGTCATACGCCGTTCGTGGCATGGTGGTGATGCGTGCCGACGAACTCAAGGCAGAAGGGAAAGAAATTTTGTTTACTAACATTGGTAACCCTCAGGCTGTTGGTCAAAATCCAATCACTTATTATCGCCAGGTGTTGGCTTTGTGTGATCTGCCAGCCGAGGTTGGTGTGAATCATCCAGACGTGACAAAATTGTTCCCCGCCGACGTCGTTCAGCGTGCCAAGGCAATGCGTGAGGCCATCGGGCCTGCCGGCACGGGTGCCTACTCTGGCTCACAAGGTATCTTGCAATTCCGTAAAGATGTTGCAGAATTCATCAAGAACCGCGACGGCCATCCGGCATATCCCGGAGACATTTTCCTCACCAATGGAGCGTCCACCGCTATTGAATTGGTACTTACAACCTTGATCGACAATGATACCGAGGCAGTGATGATCCCTATCCCGCAGTATCCTATCTACTCCGCACTTATTGCCAAGCTCGCTGGCCGACAAATCGGTTATGAGCTCGACGAGTCCAACAACTGGGCGGCAACCGAAGAAGAGCTGCAGATGCGATTGGATGAGGCTCATTCAGATGGGCTTGACGTGAAGGCCCTTGCCATTATTAACCCTGGAAATCCAACCGGTCAAGTGTTTTCACGACAAGATCTTGAAGTTATCTGCAAGTTTTGTGCCAGCAACAGCATTGTGCTGTTAGCAGACGAAGTCTATCAACGTAATGTTTACTCGGACGACAAGGAATTCTTGAGCGCGAAGAAGATAGCTCTAGAAACCCCTGGATGCGAAAATCTCCAGTTGGTGAGCTTCCACTCAACTAGCAAGGGCACCATTGGGGAATGTGGCCGTCGTGGTGGATATATGGAACTTCATAATATCGATAAATACGTTCAGGCGCAACTCTACAAGCTCGCCTCTGCTGGACTTTGCAGCAACATACCGGGCCAGATTACAGTGAGTTTAATGGTCAAAGGCCCGCAGCCAGGTGATGAGTCGTATGATCAATTCGCAAAGGAGGAAGGCGAAATCTTCGAAGGCTTGAAACGTAGATCGAAGAAACTTGTGGAAGGTCTGAATTCGGCTGAGGGTATTGCCTGCAACAGCGCTGATGGAGCCATGTATGCGTTCCCTAGTGTACAGATTCCACCCAAGGCCATTGAACAGGCCGAGAAGGAAGGGATTGCTCCCGATACCCTCTACGCACTCTCCTTGTTGGAGGAGACCGGAATCTGCGTCGTCCCGGCGAGTGGGTTTGGACAAAAGGAAGGCCGCTATGGTTTCCGTACCACATTTCTCCCACCCGACGATAAAATGTCGGCTGCCGTTGACAAATTCATCTCTCACCACAAATATTTCACCGAGAAATACTCAGACAATGCGTAGGTTCGATCTGCCTTCTTGTACTACAACAAGTATAGAAAACAAAACAGGAAAATGGAAATCATGAATGTATTCTAATTGAAACAAGGTTTTGCTCCCATTGTGGTGTGTACGAGTAAGGACGGACTGGATCGTATTTCTCATTTGTGAATTCGTTCGTCCTGAATGGATGCTTCTACCACATTGCATTCGATTGGCCTCCACCACCTTGCTGCATGGACCCTCCCCGAAATTGTGGGCCGTTGTTCGCAAGGCGAGGCACCGACCGCGAAATTCCCATCTTATGCTTGACACCTCCAATTGTACCGCGTTTCACCGGAAGCAACGCACCCAAAGAATCATCAGAGGGGTTTCGCGGCATGCGCTTCATGTGCATCAAATTCTCCCGGCTAAGCGACCCTTGCTTGCTGCGACTTCGTACCATACCCCCCTTGGCAGCTCGCAACAAATGGTTGTCAGAGACGTGTCTGGGCAAGATTCCAGAAGTCTTGAAGGAGTTTGCATTCGGATCATCTCCCCATGTTGCATTGCCACTATTGGCGCCGTGCGAACTGAGACCTCCTCGCATGTGCGCTCCAGAATCCGAACGAGCCAAAAGGCTGCGTGCAGATAACTTTCGAACCATATCTTGACTGGCTGTCGTTCTGTCCATGGCGCCAAAGAGAGGGTTTTGATTGCGGTTACCACTGAGTAAGGGGTTATTGAAATTCATGGGACCCTCTGAAAATATGCTGGCCGCTTTGGGGGCACCCATTACGTTCGCGCCGATCATGCTCCTTCCAGCAGACGCCGCAGGAGCCGACGGCTGGGACTTCTGGTTTTTTCTCAGGAAACTCGTCAAAGGCGTTTCACCCGAGCCACCCATGCTACCAACAGAGGCGACAGCAGCGGGCTTTTGTTGCTGTCGTAGCATGTTTTGCATTTGCGACATGCCACCGGACATGAGAAAAGGGTTCCCAGAAGTGACATTGGCCGGCATGGGCATGCCACCACCGACATTCATGTTCTGCCTGTTATTAATTTCATTCAATCGGCTAAGCAACTTCATTTTTTCTTGTTCTAGGTCCATTCCGCCGAGTTGATTCATGCCTTGCATAGCATTGTTATTGGTATGATTCGAAGCTCCCTGCATCACAGCGTTGTCGACCATACGTTGAAGTGCATCTACTTCTGCAGCCATCTCTTGCACAGTGTTTTGAGTGGTCATTTGCTGGTACATTCTCTGTTGCTGCGGTTCTGGCATCATCATCATGCCACTGTTGCTGTTGTCCACAATACTCATACGCTTGACACTGGAGCTGAGCGTTCCCAAAAGAGGATCTGGCTGGGCATCGGCCATCATCCTCTGGTCATATCTATTGTTTTGATAGTTTTGATTGCCATTAGACAAGGGACGTGTCGGAATCTGGATATTTTCTTCTTTTGCAATAATCCCAAGAAGCTGCTCGACTTGATCGTCGTTAACTTCCATAATGGGCATTGTGGCTAATTTGTCGAGCGAACCGTCCGAACCGCCAAGTCCACTAAGGTCAAAATCCTCAGGGTTGATCATCTTATCAATATCAGAATCATTAAGATTCAAATCAACCCCTGCCACCTCCTCGTTGAGCATCTGATCGAGTTGGGCACTGTCCATTATATTGTTGTAATCGTCCCCGTCGAAATCAATTTTGGACGTTTCAGGGAACCCCCCATCGCTTTCAGAAAGGAAATTATTAAAACCTAGCGGGTCCATCATGATTTGTCCGCTGAATGGAGTGCTTGCTAAGATTGGATAGGGTGGCCAAAGTGATTGCTTTGGACTTCGCAAGTATCCTCTAGCTAGTAGCTATTGATTGTGCTGCTGCTCAAACTTTTCGTTGGCCCGGCGGAGGTGTCGAAGCACAAGCAGCGCATGAAATGCCGCGAGTAGCTTCTCTCTTGGCTCGCTTCCGTATAATAAATATTTGCGGTTAGAGAATTCAGCTGCCGCTACTATCGGTAGTAGCTGCGAGGTCACCCGCAAGGGCCTTTTTTCTTCTTTTTTGTGCCACGATCGACGACCCGACTTTTGGAGATTTGGGCACAGAGAGCGAAAGACGCACGGTACATAGTGATTCCAGCGAGCTTCTTTACTAATTCCAACGCGCTTCTTTCGCGAAATGCATACAACAGTATGATTCCAGTGTGGCAAAGTCAGTCAGCACGATTGCATTATCTCATGCGGATTCGTTAGCGAACCAATGAACCGGCAAAGGATGAAATGGTGGTTGAACGATATCCAGTCGTTTCAGCCGCTAATTCGTGCCGTTTGGTGCATTTTCGGGCCTGTTCCCAACGGAGATATCCAGCTGTTTTGTTTGTGCCCCCCGACACCTACGTTCCATCTACGTTAATTAATTGAAAGAGAACTATTAAATCTTTCTCCCGCCGTGTAGCAGGCGAGAATCCAGTGGAAGGGGATCGACGCGACAGCCAACCAAAATTCTCTGTCAACTGGGCGACCTTCTGTACCTATGATATGTACTTATCCAATTGGGAGGATACCTACCGTAATTTGGGTCAAATAAGTCGTGCAATCGGGTCATCATCGTCATCATTTTCCAAAACGGAACCTGGTACAGTCTGACTGTAGGGTCTACAGAGTGGTGTATGGTAATGGGAGCTCCATGAGATGGTCTTCGAGGTCATCGCGTCGCGAGGAGCGCCACGGAGATCCTCCCCTCGAATGCCTTGGTAGAGGAAAGCCCTTCCCTTCCGCACCACTACTAGTAGCTTGAAGAGCCACGGCATGAGTCTGCCATAATCATCCCTTCAAACTCTACCGAATCTGCAACAGGAACTCGTCTTATCCGCCCAGCCTTTTGTTAATGTTACCAGCTTCTATTTATATTTGTTGGAGGAAAGATGAGTGACGAAGGAAGCAGAACGAAACCTTCAGAGGAGATTGCCGAGGTGGACAGGGAGCTGGAAGATATTCTGGAACATGAAGTCCACTATGATTCTGACGGGGTGGCTCGGGGTCGCTCCCCTGGACGACCCCCGTCAGCAGGTGGATCTGTAAGCTCCTCGAATAGTGGGTCTCGAGGCAAGCGACGCACGTGGAAAAAGCCAAAAGATAAGCCAAAGCGACCGCTGAGTGCCTACAATCTTTTCTTCAAGCACGAGCGGACTCGGATCGTGGAAGGCAGACCTGAAGACTGTTCTGCAGAGGAAACCATTCGATCCATCGAGAATATTTTAACTTCGTCACGTGAAACGAGACGACATCGAAAGACTCATGGTAGAATTAGTTTTGGAGATTTAGCACGGAAGATTGCAGACAAATGGAAAAATATTGGCGCCGAACAAAAGGCCGTGTTTGAGCACTACGCAGAATTAGACATGAGACGTTACCGAAAGGAAGTTCAGAACTGGAAAGAAAGGAAGGAAAACGAAACATACTCGAAACAGGAAATGGTGGACGGCAGAGAGTCCTTCAATAACTCGTTTTCCAGCATAGAAAGTGACAACCCAGACTTTGGGTTCGACAATTTCACGTCTGGAGACTCGGACAACGCATGGGCTCCAAGAAGGAACTTTTATGACTCGATGAACTCTTCGTTTTCAAGTGTCGCCTCGGAGCTGAGCTTGGAGCCTATACCGATCGGGGAAATGCTCCGAAATGCAAGGCCGAATTTCCACACTAGCATGCCAAATATCGGCATGGACGTTGGCATCCCCGGGTATATTGATGCGGGCAATTCATCGTCCAATATCATGGGCATCAATCAGATGAACCAAGGGATGCATCATTTTGGGCAGCAGTCTCTGGCAAATATGCACTACAATTCTAATCAAGGAGTTCAAATGGGCAATATGGGACCTCCATTAGTAGTTTCGTCGATGTCGATGAATCCAACTGCCTCGGAGCTTGAGCAGCTGCGGCAGCAAAATACGCTCCAGCAGCAACAGTTACAGAGACAGCAAGAAATTCTTTTACGTCAACAACAACTCTTACAACAACAATTACAGCAGACAAATCAAATGATGAGTAACGCTTCGCTGGGACAAAACGATCAAGGAGGGAGTGGCAATCCTCTACCTTTCGACCAGGATGGTGGGGGTACTGATCTCGGTGACTACCTGTCCAATCTGGACCTGTCAAATATCTGATTGTTCCATTTTGTTAACGGCAGAGTAATGATTCGTTGGAGGGGTCTGTTGGGTTTTAAGGCATTTTGTCCTAGCAATCCCCAAGAGCAACGACGTTTCAGGGCGGTGGTGATAGAGGGCGCACATGAGGTAGCTCGTCGTAGGAATAGTAATGTTGGGGATGATAAGTTTAGTACTTCAGTATTGAATTCCTGGACCCCGTCGTGGTTGACTATTTTGTATTGAGCCATTCAACATAGCTACAGCGTGCGTGTCTACTCGATGCACCCCCCGAGTGGCTTCACTCTACTAACATGATTAAGCAGCCTGCTTGGCTAGATACTCGTCCAATTGACCAATCGCCGCCAATACGAGCCCATGAAAGGGCGGACTGGGGGCCAAAGGACGACTCTTGAATTCGGGGTGATATTGGACTCCAACGTAGTAGGGATGACCAGGAAGCTCCGCAACTTCCATACGCTCTCCAGTCTCGTCACGCCCGACCAACTTCAAGCCTCCGTCATGAATTCGGTCAACGTAGTCGGGGTTTACCTCATAACGGTGACGATGACGTTCGTGAATAGAGGAAGCATTCTTGTACATGCGTTTCAAAATGCTAGTGCGTCCATCGTCAAAGGTGGGATGCGTGAACTTGGTGACACGAGAACCAAGACGCATTGTTCCTCCCATGGTGGTCTTGTCGATTTCTGGCATGAAAAACACAACAGGGTGGGCTGCCTTTTCCTCAAACTCGGTTGAATTGGCGCCCTCCATATTCAGCACGTTGCGGCAGTACTCTACCACCTGGGCCTGGAACCCAAGGCAGACACCAAGGTATGGCTTGTTGTTCTCACGGCAATGCTGGGCAGCCAATACTTTGCCGTCAAAGCCCCGAGATCCAAAGCCTCCTGGAACGATGACCCCCTGAGCTTCTTGCAACTTGGTCCAGGCTTCTTCGTTCTTCTCTTCTAGAGCAGAAGCTTCTACCCATTGAAGGTCCAGCTTGCGGTGGCAAGCAATGGCCGCGTGACGCAGCGCCTTGATAACAGACAAGTAGGAATCCTGAAGGCCAGTGTATTTTCCAATCAAACAAATCTGGACCGTCTCGTTCCAGGACGACATCTGGTTGGCCATATCGGCCCAAGGCCCCAAATTCGGAAGCTGCATAGGCAAGTGCAGCTGTTTCTCCAAAAGCTGGTGCAAATTCTGAGATTGAAGCAATATGGGCACTTGATAGACGTTTGTAACGTCATGCACACTCAGTACATTGCTAGGGGGCACGTGACAGAAGTCGGAAATCTTTTGCCTGGTCGGCTCTAGCATTTCTTCTGTCGAACGACAAAAGATGATGCTAGGCGAAAGTCCCAACGACCTCAGGTCTTTCACGCCATGTTGCGTAGGCTTTGTCTTTTGCTCGTCTGAAATAATCGGAACCAGACTAACAAAGCACAAGACAAAGTTCTCTGTCCCGACTCGGAATTGAAATTGCCTCAAGGCTTCCAAAAAGACAGAGGATTCAATGTCTCCCACAGTTCCTCCCACCTCAATCAAACAAACGTCAGCCTCTTGTCCATCATCGCTGGTGGGAACCTTAGCAACACGCTCAATCCAGTCCTGAATTTCATTGGTGATATGCGGAACGACCTGGACTGTCTTTCCGAGATAATCTCCGCGACGTTCTTTCAAAATGACATGGCGATAAATTTTCCCCGTCGTCAGGTTGTGATCCTGAGTCAAATGAACGTTCAGGAAACGCTCATAGTTTCCTAGGTCCAAGTCCGTTTCACCCCCGTCATCCAAGACAAAGACTTCCCCATGTTCAAAGGGGCTCATAGTTCCCGCATCGACATTCAAATACGGGTCAATTTTGATGGCAGTCACTCGCAAGCCACAAGCCTGGAGCAAGCGACCCATCGAGCTGATGGTGACTCCTTTTCCGAGACCACTCACGACACCTCCTGTTACCACGATGTACTTCATCTTCCAACTGACTGACTGCTTTTGACTGCTGGACAAGAAGATAAATGAGAGCCCGTAGATGGTAGTCCTTGAAGCATGGACGGCCGCCAATGCGATCATTGACGGCCATACAAGGTTATCTGGGGTCGTTTCAGAAAAAATAGTGGTGGCAGGCGAAAACCGGCACGCGCGCGAAAATTCTCGAGCCACAATTCGCGCAGACGACTCGACTCCTCGCGCGAAGATGACTTGATTGATTCCTTCGATTGATTCGACTACTCATAGAGGCTTCTCGCGAGAGCTTGGAAAGACGACTTCAGCTGCTAGCTACCAGGTTCTCCGGGAAAAGCTCTCTTCAATAGTCAAGTATAGAAATGTTCCAGATCTCGACCGCAGCAAGTATCTGTTTCCGGCGTCGAGGCCAGTAGTCTGACAGATGCCCTGAGGTGGGTCCCCGCAGTACGGACAAGCTAGCCCACAAGGCTCTGATTGCGTGTAATAACTATAATCTATCATATTTGATTCTACGACCGATCGCGTGCAGAGATGAATGACAGGTTTTAAACATCCATGTCCATCGTGCGAAGGTCATGCTCTTGATGCTGCCCATCGGCGTTTCCCGAGAAATTGTTGACAAAGCCACTGTCGCCACCCCTCTGTTGCATCCCCATACTGAAAGGGCCGTTTAGGCTGCTGTTCTGCTGCTGCATAAAGTTCACTTGCCGTTGCAACTGCACGTCACCACCGTGAAAGCCATCAGAGTAGCTTCCCATGCCGAAAGAGTGGGACGATGAGGCAAACCCCGAGCTGTGGCCAGTGGCTGAGTTAGAGTAGTCTGACACATGGACCGAAGGAGCCTGGAGAGCATCGCCGAGGTTCAGGCTTTCATTCATTGCATTGTTTCCGAACGAAGGAGTTTGGTTTGGCATCTGATTCATGAACGAGGAGCTTCGGATATCAGAAAAGGAGGAGTGGCCCATGTTCATTCCTCCACCCTGTTGTTGGAGCATCTTTGCCTGTAGTTGTTGCATCTGAATCTGTTGCTGGAGTTGGCGCTGTTTGAGCTGCAGCTGGCGCATCTGTTCGAGTTGAAGTTCCTGTTGCATTTTCAGTTGCTGCATCGTCTGTGATTGCTGGGCCTCCGGCACCGGTTGCATATCAAAGCCAGAAGGAATACTGCTGAAAGATTGATGGAAGGCCTGAGACCCCGGAAGGGTGGACCTCGTCTGCCCACTACTTCTGCCGAGGGTTGTCGACATAAAGTCGCGATTTTCCTCACGAAGTTGCTGACGCAAAATCTGTTGTTGCCTCTGAATCATCAAACTCATTGTGTCTGAATGCATCCTACGCTTGCCGGAAGGCGAAGCATCACCGGGTGAGGAATAAGATGAGTTAAAGGATTCGTGCATCGCTCTTGAATCACTGGAGCTGCCTTCGTCTGGCAACGAATCAAGGAAGTTTTCAGACGAGGAAGCGGCTGAGTTGAACGAATTGCTCATCGAGTTGATGAAATTATTGTGCTTGGCCATCGTGTTGGCTTCGGTCTCCATTTCCTTCTTGTCTTTCCAGACCTTCACCTCCCTGCGGTATCGAATCATGTCTACTTCAGCATAGTGATCGAAAATCTCCTTGTGCTTTGGGTTGATACCCTTCCACTGATCAGCAATCGCCCTGGCTAGGTCCCCAAAGCTTATCCGACCATGCGATTTTCGGTGCCTCCTCTTCTCACGGCTCTTCGAGAGGATTGCCTCGATGCTCCTGACTATCTCTTCTGGGGTGGCTTCCTCCACGTGACCCTGGACGATCCTTGATCTTGCATGCTCTGTAATTGAACCGAGGAGCGTGTAAGACCCGTGTAAAGTAGTGAGCACTCGAGATCAGGGTTATTCTGGCACTTACGAAAGAAGATATTGTAGGCACTCAATGGCCGCTTTGGCTTGTCTTTGGGTTTCCTCCAAGTTCGCTTCTTAGCAACCTTCTCGCCGCTTTCCTCGGTATCGGGAACAGGATTGTCAACAACTTCGTCCTTTTGTTCCTCCTCCTCTTCATCCTTTTCTTCGGGCTCGGGGGTCGCAACTTTGCTGGTTTCTTCCTCGGGATTCTTCTCCATAATGATTCAGGTAGCTATCGTTCAAATTATGACTATGTCTGCGACGGATCTGAAGTTATTTGATTGTTTATGGTTGTTGGGCTCTTGGGCAGGGCGTCTTTTTCCTGATTGCTCCTGCGGGCTACAGTACTGGTAAGTCAATTTTGTGGCACTACGAAAGCATGATTCTACAGCAAAGAGGTTTTGCATTGTACCCAATGATCAGGTAGAAGGGAACCGCGGCTTTCTTGCAGGCCTGCAATATATATGGCAAAAGGTGTTGGAATGCCGTTATTTTATATATGGATCACGATGCCATAGATCTCTGAGAAATCCCAAGTGTTCCTCGTAGAGTCCCACATAGTTTTCATAGTACTTATAGCTTCGTGCCATATCTATCGATCGTAAATGGGTAAAATCGAACGACGAGATCGCGCCAATACCCTGTGAGACAAATGGTGAATTAGAAACCGCACAAGCAATGCGACGAATGATGTGGCAACACTTCCCTTCGATGCCATGGCATTGCATCACTACGCGGAACACCAGCTTCTTTGAGGCATATTCGATAGGGCTGGGATATTTCGTTACTTACAAAAATGAACAATAGCCCTTCGTCTTGGTGCATTCTTGCTCGTCTTTTTCCATTCACAGAAGGCACACGGCGTGTCGCACTTCAATGTCTCCCTCATACCTATCACAAGGCAACGTCTGTTTTGAACCGTGCATCCGTGTTAGGATGCAGCACCGCGCCAAAAAGTCGTGGTCCATCGACCCTTCCTTGTTGTTGTTCTTCAAAATGAACAATGGATCAGGACACCGTCTCTCGGCAACAGGCACTGGCTGCATCCTGAACGTGCCTACATGCACAAAAATGATGTACATTTCATGATGATTTGAAGTGCAGTCGGTTTTTATACCGGTGCCAACATCTTGTCTCCGCGAAGAAAGACTGATGTGTTGATGCTTTTGATTGCATGGTTTTCATTACATGATTGCATTCTATCATGGATCTACCTTCACCCAGGCAGAAGCAGTCACTCACGATGCCGACGATCTTCCTGGGGATATTGTTGATCGGCACACCCCGCAACCTCGAGGCGAATTCCGAATCGAAAGTCCCTTTATCCATTCCGAGACGACTCCAGTTATTCAGAAAGGGAGTTATGAATTGTGGAGTTGTGAACTAGCTCTGAGCAAGTCGTTTCAGATTCTCAATGCTGGAATTCGATTGACGCTCTTTACATGGCACGGATGCCAGGGCTGTAAACATGGAAATCTCGTACACCTCGGACGAGACCAATGGCAGCACTATTGGAGAACGTTCATTTGGGCACGGCAAAGTTATTGTTGCAAATAAACAAACGCCGGGCGGGGGTTGGGGGGCTGCTGTGGCACCAGAGGCGGCAGCACCTACAGTACCCTATTCGAAAAAGCATAGAAAATGGACCATGGTGACCAAACTTCAGATATCGCCGACCTACTACTACCAGCTTCTAGTACAAAGAACGCTCCCCGCCAGGCAGTGAGAGTGGTTCTTGGTCTTGGTGGAGTGTGAACTCTAGATCGCATTATACTACTCGGACGAAGGGGCAGTAGATCGTTGGGCTGATCATTGTGGCACTGCAAGAGGACCATTCCATTGATATGGCGCATGTCTCTCTCTTAACTACTACCCGTACGCTCCTACTAGCTACTAGATACCCGTAGCCCTCGCATTGGTTGCCATATTAAAGACTGTACTGCTGAAGAAGAATCCAAAAGATCGTAGGACTTCTACAAAAGCTATCCGCTGCGGTCGTAAGCACTACTATTACTCTATAGTTCCCACTCTTCCCTGCTTTAACTTTGTCACATCATCATACGATACTCGCTCTAGTTCGGAAGTCGGCTTGAACTTCGCGGATAGCGACGGCTCGATCGGGGCGGGCAGAGTGCGAGATTTTTTGGCAGCCGAAGTCACCATGTGGATCAACAAATAACTCCATTGATCGACGCAGGGTTTCGCTCTTTTAAAAACAAAAATCCCAATGTTTACATACAGTCATATAAATTTGATTACGCCATTTCTCACCATTTTACATTGGGATTTTGGCCAAAGAAAGATTTTGATGTTGAGTACTAGCTCTACAACAGTCCTACTGAAAGGTCTTATTTATTAGGCCAAATATGGTTGCGTTTCATTAAGTACGTCGACAAAATTGCAATTGACACTTAGAGCTATTTTTCTCGATTTCATTCCCCCCTTCCATAATGGATTAGTCTGGATGATTTTTTAGAGCGCACTGCTTCACAAAAGTGGTGACCGCCCCACATCTTTCCAATCGGGATATTATCTCCGACCGATTCAGCTGTGCTTTTCCTCATAAAGGTGCAGTAAACTCCTGTTTTATCGTTTCGAAACAAAAGGAGATAAAATCAACGCAACATCAAATTAGTGGACAATGGTTGGTGATCCTGGATTGGGTAGAGCAAGCTCACGAACGAGAAAATCACAGCGCCAGAGACCGATGCCGTCGCTGTGGAGAGCATTCGGACTTCTTGTCCCATTCCTCACAACTGCTCAAACGCAGTCAAATCAGCAAATCGGGGTGGACCTATGTGCTTGTTCTCCTGGAAGTTACGAATTCACACTCGATTTCAGCCTATTTTGTCCGCCCATCAACATCACGCTTGGTGATGCAGTCACTGATACAAGTTGTCTCGTCAATCCATTCGGAGACCCAGAAGTGGCGGATTTGATTCCCGTTGCTGTTCAATCTATCGATATTCTTGAGCTGGATCAAGATCTTCAGATTATCGTTCAAGAAAACATCGCCGGTTCGTTTGGCGATGGAGATACATTTCAGTACACGTCGATCGCCGCTTTGCCGGGCGAGATCGTCGATCCGAACGACCTTCCGAGGGCAATTCAGCTGAATATTATTGGTGTGAATCAGTTCGATGAGCCTATTATCAATGTCTATTTGATTATTTTTTCGAACAATTGTGGACGATATCCCGTCCTTTTTGAAGGCCAGTATGCTGGTTGGACTCGTTTCGTAAGTGTTGCGCTACTGGAATGCATGTCTTTGAATATTTTGCCGTTGCTGACTTTTTTCATCCCTCGTAACAGACCGACCTGCAACCGCCTGCCCAGGAGTACTGTCCGGTTGTGTCGCCCCCTACAACTCCGCCTCCTACTCCGCCCCCCACTCTCCCACCAACCGCGCCCCCCACTCTCCCACCAACCGCGCCCCCCACAACTATCATGTCCATGTCCATGTCAATGTCAATGAGCATGAGTATGGGCTTGCTGGATATGGATATGGATATGGATATGGATATGTTCGACATCATTTCGGAACTGGAGGACGCCTCAGAGTTTGGAAGGGCACCCTCCATGAAAGATCGTGATCCACCCCGTATGAGGAAACATAAGAAGGACGGGTCCGGAAAGGGTGGCAAGAGCAGCAAGAGCAGTAAGAGCGCAAAAAGCAGCAAGGAAGTTGACTCATCAGTTGACAGTGTGGAAACGAAAGATTCCAAGGGAAGCAAGAGCGCGGCACCTCCCTTAGACGACGGCATGGAAGCGAAAGGATCGAAAGGCGGCAAGAAAGGCCCTCTTGATTTCCATGATAAGAGCTCAAAGAGCACCAAGAGTGCTAGCTCGGATGTTTCCAGCAAGAGCACCAAGAGTGCTAGCTCGGATGTTTCCAGCAAGAGCACCAAGAGTGCTAGCTCGGATGGTTCTAGCAAGAGCTCTAAGAGCGAGAATTCAAGTGCTTCAGACGACGTTGAAAAGTACGAGAAGAGTGCGAAGAGCAGCAAAACGTCAACATCGAAATCATCCAAGAGCAGTTCTAGCTCGGACTATGATAAGGAAGTCAAGGGATCCAAAGGAAGTGAAGGAAAAGGTTCCAAGACAGGTAACCACGATGTATCCCTCAAGACCAAGGCGTACAGTCCAAATTTGGACGATGCCTCTGGAAAAGGTGGAAGCTCAAGTGATAGTAACGAGAGCGAGAGCAAGAAAGGATCAAAAAAGGGCGGGGAGGGCAACGATAGCAGGCTCACGAAGCACGAAGGCCTTCGGAGAATATAATCGGCAAGCCCGCTCTTGGTTGACTTGAAGCAATTCTGCTATCTCGGGGCGTTCGCCGGGACTTTCTGAACCCTGTCCCTTTGCCATGTATATTATAATGAAAACGTACCTATTACATAGAATGTGTTGGGTTATATCTGTGCCTTTGTGTCCCTACAATGGCCTCCTACGAGTACTACGGCAGGCAGCTCGTATCATACTATCATAGCACACCCCAACTATGGGTTTCAAGATAACATCGTAGTTACCAGGTTAAACTTCGTACCTCCTATCATACTTATGCCCGCTGGTGTTGAGAGTTGGATGCACGACTTGCCTTTCTGGCGTGCAATCAATAGTGGCACGAAATTTTTGGCATCGGCCCGCTCGCGGGAATTGTCGAGCAAGGACTTTTTTGTCGTGCGTGATGGGCGGCGTTCTCAATTTATGGAAGGGGTGCATCAACAAGAATACTTAGTCAAGATCGTTGCGTTGCGTGATACTTTCAGTTCGGTCACAACTCCAACAAAATTTGCTCTTCCACCGTTCTGTATTTTGGCAATGACGCGGTCCAGGTCGACGGAAATCCCTAGACGACTCCACAAAATTGAGATCGAACGAAGATCAGGTGGACTTTTCTGCGTGTAATCCGTCGATTGACTTGCAACGTTCGGTTCAGCCTCACTATTTCTTCCTTCCAAACACAAACATCATATGCTAAGACGATGAGATTTATACTTGGGTCGCTCAGTCTTCTGCTGGCAAGCTTCCACGGAGCATCAGGCCAGACTATCGGTGTAGAGCTATGCGCGTGTTCTCCGAGTTACTATGAATTCACGCTGAATTTCGACCTATTTTGCCCTCCCGTAAATATAACGGAGAATGACGCTGTTGATGATACGAGCTGTGTAATCACACCCTTTAGCAGCACCAATGTAACGGACTTGGTACCTGTCGTTGTGGAAAGTATTGATATTCTGGAATTGGGACAGGGTCTTCGCGTCCTTGTCCAGGAAAACATTGCAGGGACCTTCGTCGATGGCGACACTTTCAATTACACTTCGCTTACTGCAACTTCGGGAGAGATTGAGGACACGGCGGATGTTCCCAGAGGACTCCAGATCAATATTGTCGCATCGAACAAGTTCAATGAGCCCTTGATCAATGTCTTTATTCTCACTTTTACGAACAACTGTGGTGCCTACCCAGTCATTCAGGAGGGTCAGAGTGCTGGGTGGACAGTTTTTGTAAGTGACTATGTCCATTGCTTCGTTCACAACGACACAGATCTCTCACACGTTCCTGCTTCCACTCAGACTGCTTTGGAGCCTCCTCTTCGGGAATATTGTCCGTTTGGTGAAACAGACCCTCCCACTGGAGCTCCTGCACAGGGCGGAGCAACTGGCGGTCCTACCACGTCACCTACTGGAGCATCCACTGATGCAGCCACCCCGTCACCTACTGTGTCTCCATCTGGTTCTCCGACCGCGAGTCCTGTTGATGAGGCGGCGACCACGGGGCCCACTGGATCCACTCCAGTGCCAACTGTTCCTCCCGTCGAAGAAGCATCCGAGCCACCCACAAATGCTCCAACCTTGATCATTCCGGTTCCGGATACACCCTCGCCCACTTCTGCTCCGGTCGTTACCACGGATGCGCCCACAACGATGGCCCCCGTCGAAGCTCCCACTGCCGTTCCCGTCACCTCCGCGCCTGTCACTGCTGCGCCCACGGTCTTGCCAACGATTGCTACCGAAGCACCGATTGCGATGTCCATGTCTATGTCCATGTCTATGTCTATGATGTATGGAGACCATGACTATATTATGGAGGAATTTGGTCTTTTTGCCAAGAAGGAAAAGGCAAAAGATTCCACAGCAAAGGTACGTAGCAGAAGCATGATTGTCTCCCTTCGTCTCGACTGGGCTCATATGACATGTTTGAATCCTGCTTTATCTGGTGTAGCTTTACAAAGGTGACGGCAAGTTGATGAAAAAGGAACATTTGGATGATAGTAAGGGTAAAGAGAAGGTGATGAAGAGCGGCAAGGAGGGCAAGAGCCGAAAATCAGCAAAGAGTACCAAGGCTACTGGAAGTGAAAAGACCAAGTTGGGTCTAGAGCCCAAGACTACAAAGGTTGATTCCTCGTCGGGCAAGGGTACCAAGGTGGACTCGCCCAAGGATGATTCTCCGTCGCAAAAGGGTGAAAAGTCTCAAAAGAGTGAAAAGAAGCGACGACTGATTCGGGTATAGAACATTTATCGATTGCCCCCGTTTCAACAGTGTATTATCAATCCCTGGTGTTTTGCCCATTCTCGGTTGTATTTCTATTCATGTTATCCTAACGCACATATCGATAGACGAGCCAAACGTATTCCACTGACGTCTGAAATGTATAATACAGTTTGCCTCGACACTACTTCGTACAAAACGCCCAAGTTGGAGGATTTAGTTGCGAAGTCTAAAAAGAACAGTTATTTACAGTGACGGTGTTTCTATCCTAATGCATGCACTGCCAATGAAACACTTCCTTATTGGCTGCTCTTGCGACCGGATACGTGCAAGACCCAAACGCCCGGGTTCTTGTTGGAGCTAGTGGCTTTTCTGCGCTCCACATTGGTAAAGAGTCGTTGCAAGTGCCCTTCGAATTGCTCGATACTTCCCGCAAGACGATCACGGCAGGCCAGATAGACTTGAGACCGTTCGTTTGCCAAATCGTAAATCGTCTTGGCCAGCGCCGAGCTATCATAAATCGAGGCCACCACGTCCGAACCGACAATGACATCATACTTTTCAAGTGACGCAGCACTGGACCCCCATTCCAGTACTCCGACCGTAGCATTGTCAATGCCGTGGGCATTCGTCTTTAACAATGGCATGAGCAGTGGCAAATCGGTCAAATGCACTTGCGACTCGGGAAAGGCACACGCTAGGAGGAGGCCCGTCACACCCGTGCCACTCCCCAGCTCCACCATACGCACTGGCTGTCGAGTCGGATTCCACAACTCTAGTGTTTGAATCAAATGATCCCCCAAAATAAATCCCGCATCCCAGACGAGTCCGCCTTTGCCGACACTGCGGTCTTGCTGGATGATCAACCGTCTATCGCCCACCATTCCAAAGTCAATGTGCTGGTAATTTACGTGCTTGTAATCATCGTAATAGCTCTGATTGGCAAGGTACGAGCTATAGTCCAGGACAGTGCTGTTAGCATTGTCAACGACAACGTCCATGCTTTCTTGGGCACGTTCTTCCTCGTCTTGTCGTTCCAACTCGCGCAACTTTCGAAGAAACTCTCCGCGATTCAGCAAGGCTGCCACCGCGTCAAAGTCATCGTTTTCCACTAAAGTGTGCATTTTGAGATACTATAGAATGGGGGGGGGGGGGGTCAGTAGGAGTGTAAGTAGCAAGCTTTTTGAATTTCTTTGGTGTTTTCGATATATTTGTGTGGTGTGGATGAGTGGTTTTAAAATAGAAGTGGCACAGGCGTTTTGATGGTTGGGGACGGGAGTGCGTGGTGTTGAAGGATGGATGGGAACACGCAGATTGGTCAAAGCGAGAATTGTTTTCGTTCGATCACGACTCGGCTCGTGGCCAATCAACGAGAGAGCAGTCGTAGAAGGCCTTACGTCGCCCCCACGTATGATACGACTCCGCCCAGTTCTCCCAATCTTCGCCTTTCTCGCCAGGGATAGGTATGCATGAATGTACGCATCATTCATCAGGAGTATATATGACACTCTAGAAATAGCTATGTAGCAGAAGGAAGTCGTTCCCGCCCGTACTTCTAGAGCTAGAGAAGGAAGAATCTTTCAGATACTATTGTAAGCAAAGACGTTGCAAACTATCCTACCCTGCTGACAAAGATATTGGCTTACGGGACGAAAAGCTGATCCTACCACAGGAATCAATAGTGTGTAGTATGATTGTTGATAGGTTACATCAGTTTACAATAGTGGTCCGTCGTTCTTTCTTTCGCCCTTTTCGAACGACGGACAGTTGTTATTGCTTCTTAGCATTGTTGCTTCTTAAAGTATTGCGCGATATGTGATCCAACCACGAAAGCTGGGATCCATCGAAAGAGAACATCCGGATTTCCATTCGCAGCATGAAATAGCGCAGGTCCCGGGCAGAGCAAGCCGACTCCCCAACCCATACCAAAAATGGCAGTACCCACCAACAATTCCATGTCAATCGTCGTGTTGGTTGGGATGCAGAACTTTGGAGCAACCAGCGGGGTTGCCAAAGCGTTTTTGTGACTGCAAAGATTGTAGCCTTGTACAAATTGGTAGGCAAGCATGCTGATACCAACGGCACTGCCCAACACAGTAGTCAATGTCGGGTCCCATTGTCCGGAAGAAATACTAGCAACGTTGAGAAAGCCAAATAGCTTTGAGCCAAGTACCATTTGGCTAATGGCCAAACCGCTAGCGAAAAGGAAGCCTACCAAAGCACCGGCGAAAAGTTTGGACTTGTCCTCCGTCGCACACTTGTTTCGTTTCAGACGGAAGCTCAACAAAGAAAGAGCAGCGATGGTCGTCGTAAATTTGGCACCCGATGCACTGTCCAAGGGCATCGCAACATCGGTGCGTAGAACATTGGTATAGTTTCCCAAGAAGGAATCTGGGGCTGTCAACAATACGGTCAAAATGGCGGATGTCATGAACGTCATAACGGCCACAAACGAGCGCTTGCTCAGTCGTGCAAGACCGCATACCCCGTGGCCTGATGTGCAGCCATTGCCGAGTTTGGTGCCAAAGCCAACCAAGAGGCCAGCAAGAATGTAGGCAAGTTGAGATGGGATCGGCACCGAGGTATCATTTTGAGAGCGCTCGTCGACCAAGAATTGGGGACCCAGCAAGTAGGTGGAGGTAAGTAGAAAGGCTGAAAGCAATGTGAGCTTCCAGAATTGACAAGGGTCTTGGAACGTCTTCAATGGGGATGCAAACGCCGATGACATAACCCCAGAGGCGCCAAGGATGTCGCCATTGAAGAGCAACAGGGCAGCTGCTGAGAGACCGATCAATGATCCTCCTGTCAGGCCCGAGATGGGTGTGAAGTATTCGGTCATATTGATGTTATTAGCGCGGTGGTAGTTGCTTGAAATGACAATGATTTGTGTTTTCGGTTCTATCGATTTCAGTTTTGTGGGACAAGTCCGCGAACGTGTGAGGCCGCTTCCCATCGAGCTTCGGCTTTGATCCAGTCGCGAAAAGGAATAGGCCATTATTCGGCGCTTAGTCAGTCGATCAGGCCAAGCGTTCTGTCGAAAGTGCGTAGTTTCTACGGAACGAATGTACCAGACGCGCTGTGGGGCTCTGAGACGGCATCTGGAAATGAAACAACGGACTTTCTGAAATAAAATAATCCCCGGAGTTCGAAACACCGGGCCTTCTGCCGAATGGCCGCCCGCTTCCACAGCATAATTCAATGTCATCAAATGCCGGCGATAACAGAAGCGGCCATTACCTGTTACGTCACTACATATTAGACAATCTCGGGGGTTTGTCATATCAGGCTCTTCCGTAAGATCGTACCTGGTATTGTGTATGGTATCGTTCGCATATGTACTCTGTGTACCTGGTATTGCCTGCTTTGCTCTTTCCAGTCGTAGTCTCTCTTTAGTAGTAGAGATTAGACTTCTATCCAGAGGAGTACCTGGTGTTCTTCGGGACATCTACGACAGCACTCCACTCTCTCTAGAAGTAGAGAGTAGCTACTAGTAGGCGGCTAGACGGATTGAGAAATCTCGTCAACAAAGAAGTATCGAAAATGCTAGTAATGGTGGTAGGAGCACAACCATGTGAGGCAGAGTTTGCTGGTGGCATCAAAGGCCGTGATCCCGCCCGGAGAGTTTGTTCCGTGAAGCTGAAAGATCTATGTCTGCAGTTACCGTCCAAAGAATGTTGATGCCGGCACGAGCAGCTGTTCGCCCTATAACTTAGCTTCAATTACACCCCTACGAGGAGCAACATCATCGTACTCTGCTAAGCAAGAAGAAGATACAAAACTAGTTCATGGCTCTTTTTATGCACAGGGGTTCTCGCTATCATACGGAAACTCGCGCAAGGTAGTGTAGACACCATACATTTCACCTTTGACAACTGGAAGCTGTTCACTTTTCATACGTCTCAAGCCCTCAACTCCTTGTCCAGCGGACACAACGTTCGGCCACACAAGCACTTTGGGCTCCGGGATTTGAAGCCAATCATACTCTTGAAATCCAAAAGCTCCTCCCTCCTCTGGGCTCTGGATTACAATGAAAACAGTCATGATACGGTGTCCACTGTGCTTCCACGAATCGTGAATTCGAAAATTTGGATGCGGTGAAAATCGTTCTCCGCGCTTATAGTGGACAAACTCCAGAGGTTGGAGATACTCTGGCTTTACTTGAAGGAGGGTGGAGATGGAACTTGTAAGCAAAGCAAAGGTCGGCTCCTTCTCCTGACAGGACTTATCGCATTTTGCCACTCGTCCAGAGCGCTTGGGTCTCATCGCAAGGTCAAGGTCACCGAAGAAATATTGGGAGGCATTGGTCCATTTCAATGGTCCATTCTCGTTTTTCACAGCGCTTGACAGCTCAGTGAAAACCTCCTTACTATTCTTCAAAAGGTCCGAATACTCCAGGGAGAAAATCCATTCACCAGGTCCCAACGGATCCGGAAATCCCTGGAGAAGATTCTGTGCATCCTTGTCGTGGAATAGATGCATCTGAATCGCCTTCAAGTCGCCAAAGGGTGTCAAATTCGCTTCTTGGAGTGTGCTTCGGCAAGCCTGGAATTCGTCAATGATATCGCAGTATCCGCACGCCAAGGAGCAATGCGATAACATGTTCACAAGGTCGGCTTCACAGTTCCCGCCGATTTCCACACGCAACTGCGCGCAATCGTGAAACTGATTGTTACACAAAGTTCCGGGGCCAGCGTTGTGTAGTTGCATCGCATACCTGCCCATCTCAACAATCACCTGTTTGACTTTGTCGTGATTCAAGTCGTCTGTTTGCGTCTGCCACAAGCCAAAATCCGTCTGTGAAAATCGAACGCGGTGGCGTATCGCGTCCTCGGTCACGCCTTCCCTACGCAAGTCTGTGGCATTGACGCAATACCAGCAGCTCTTACGGCAAGCCCGGCTCATATAGAGCGGATTCGCAAAACATTCAAGCTCTCCTGCCCACTGGGGGCAGCTAGTGTGCATGTCCGTGCAGGGCTCATCCACTAACTCGTCCGAGAAACAGAGGCCACAGGATCGCTTACAGTTGTCAAGCATCCAACCAGGATTCGCTCTGCACTCCCCCGCCAAGGCATAGGAACGGCAATCCTTGTTATTATCCTGACAATCGGCGTTTCCTCTGTGAGAGGAGGCATACCCACATTCGTCCCCTTGACATTCCTGAAACCATTCATCGGATTTACCATATCCGGTGGATACCGACAGGGTCAGCAATGCAATACAAAAGAGGAACTCTCGCATTTTGTTGATCGAATGGACGTCTTCTTCGTTCAGTGAACTATGTTAAAAACAGATGCAGGCAAAATATACCCAATGCGAGCTCATGCATCCTCGTCCTTGTCACAAACGAAAGGGATCGTCGAGGATCGCATCAAATGGCTAAACCCCGATAGATAGTGCGTTGTCGGCTTTAGCGCGGGGCCGGCCGCCGCGCCGAATGACCGATCCGACTAATTTGATCTCAGTACTGCGATTTCGCCATTTCTCTAATTTCTGCTGCCACCGGAAGCAATGCCCAAGAAACAGGATGTTGCCGTATGGCAAGACGATGCTTTGTTCATCGAGCTCAACCAGATTGTGCCGCCAGAAGTTTTGAAAATAAAAGAGGGGCTTCTAGTCGTTTGCTCGATGTTTGTTCTAAAATTAACCATTTTCAATTTGGCAGTATCGATATCCGATTCTTTTTGTGGTCACCGTTACCAGAACGATGATAATATTATATAGAGATAGCAAGCGTCCACCTTTCAAAAGTCTGGCGCGTCCAGCATGGCCCAACAATTTACTCTTCGATAATCGCAGTGGCTACATCAAACACACCACCAGACTTTGTTCGAGAAGGTGGCCGCCGCCTGGGTGGTCCGGCATCGTCCCCACCCCCCAAGCCGTCGCCGGATTTAGTCCGGGGAGGGGGTCTTCGTCGGGGCGCTGGTTTTTCTGGTGCTTCGTCATCTGCTACTGGTTCCAATCCATCGCCAGATTTTGTGCGTGGCGGTGGTCTCCTCTGCAAAGTGGCGGCACTCGAATGGGCTCGTGCCGGTGGCGCCCTCTTTGTAGAATCCCTCATGGCCCGTAACATATCACTGGAAGCTTGTCGACGAACGGCATTTCGAGACAAGGCTTGCTCTCGTTCCGATCCATTTCGGCGTCTTCGTCCCGAAGGGGACATGAGGACATCGTCGTCGTCACTGTCGTCACCACGTAGCGGGACCACAAAGTCTCCTGAATCGTTGGAACTCAAATTTCCTGGACCTGACGGCTCACCACGTCTCGCGGGTCTCAGTGGCTCGCCACCTGGGGTGTCTAATCCATCCCCTGATTTTGTACGAGGAGGTGGTCGTCGACGCGGGGGTGGGGCAGCTCCCCCACCCATCCCATCTCCTGATTTGGTTCGAGGAGGAGGGCGGCGACGAGGACCAACATCATCTGGCTCAGCAGATTCTGTGCTGCCACCATTGAGCCCGTCTCCCGATTTAGTTCTAGCTGGGGGAGCTCGCCGAGGAGGCCCACTCGAAGCCGCTTCCGCCTGCGGTGCAACAGCCATAGCAGCAGCACGCATTGCAGCTAACATATCATTCGAAGCCTGACGACGCATCGAATTGCGCTCTAAAGCGTCGTTTTTCTCTTCAATGGAACGCCTCCTTCGCATTCTGTTCGATGGTGATTTCGGCCGGTCGTCCTCCTCGTCATCTGAACCAGTTTTCAGCGGCACTACAAAGGCCGCACCTAAAGTGCCTTGATCTGAGTTTGGGTCGGTCCCAATGAAATCAGCGTCGTCATCGTGTGAGGAATCATCTTCCTCCATCAACATGGTTTCCAGATGATTCGCACCGCCTCGGCGCCCCGATGCTTCGTCTTCTGTATCTATGGAGACACTGTCGGAACTTTCCGTCACTACCGACGCACCCGACGATACGTCATCAATATCCGCATCTTCCAGTGCCGGCGGCTGATCGTTATCACTCATCTCATCGTCACTCATGATTCAAAAAGACGCTGGCCTCACTACACTTGCCGCAATCTACAGTGAACTCGAGGGGGGTTGGATGCGGATGAGAGTTATCCTCTCTCTTTGGTGATGATGAAAGGGATTAAATCGACGAACTATTTGTCCGACTGTCTTTTTTGGCCCCTCACGCTACAGTATGAGCCAGGGACGTAAAATGTAGTGGTACGATAGAGAAAGACCTTCACGGTGACCGGACGCGCGCATTTGGACGCGATGGAGATGAAGAGACTTCTTTTTTTCATAGCATGCAGAAGTTATGCATGCGTGTCGACTTTTGGGACGAAAGAATGTCATCGCCATAAGTGAGTTCGGTTTTCCTTCCACAAATGACCGTGTTGGAATGACTGTCTGTGCGCACACGTCACGCCTTGGAGAAGGACTGATTGGACCAAAAGAAGCAAGAACGATATGTTGGAATAAATCGAATGAATCGAATTTGGATCCAAAAATCGAATGCAGATCTTTTATGCCACACCGCAAAGCCTTCATCGTGTGTTGCAACGAGCACTCCCAGTATCTACTCTCGTAGAGTGAGCTTCATGGCAACATTGATGACTCGGAGGAACAAGCGTAAAGGCATGCCGAGTCGTCTTCTCGTCGGATTCTGGTGGGTCGTCGCCGTCGTCGTCAGCGCTCGGGCCCCGCCATATTGGCCAAAGTACAATGGTAATCGGCGAGTGGAGTTGCTCGATGGCATATGGCAAACTGCTCGCTTGGGAACAACTGACAATCCCCCTGTCCATTTTGACTCAATGAGTCCAGAATTTCGTCCATCAAAGATTCGTTTTAGAGAAATTGCCAGTATTCCGTCCTGTGTGGACAATCAACTACCTGGACACCTCGGTTACAGAGGTGTTAGCTTCTTTCGTCGGGATTTTAACTTCAATCTTACCGGAACTGGTGCAATTATTCAATTCCAAGCTTGCTCTTTTTACTGTCGAGTTTGGGTGAACGGGAAAGAAATCGGAGACCATCGGTCCGGTGGCTACGTTGCGTTCTCTCTCACTGTTCCACCTCAAGATTCCGTGGAAAATGAGATATTAGTTCTGGTCGACAATCGATTCAATGCTACCACCGCTCCGATGCACACGGGTGGCGATTTCTGGCACTATGGTGGCATTATGCGATCAGTTGAAATACATGCTCTTCCCTCGACCGACATAGCTTGGCCTTGGCGAGCCTATGTCAGCCCAACGTCACTCGACACCGTTGACTTGGCTATTCATCTAACGAACAAGTTGCTGATCGGGCCAGTCAATGAAATCTTTCTTGCCTTCGATGATGAGCCGCTATCTGAGTATGCTGGGATCGCGATCGATGGAGTAGTTCACTTCAAGAACGTTTCGGTGCCGAACCCCCGAGTGTGGTCGACTACGGACCCTCAGCTTCACGTGCTTACTGTCAGTCTGAATGGAGCCGTCATTCAAGAACGCTTCGGCTTGCGCACAGTCGATATTGACCCAAGCTCCCTTCGAATTCGTATCAATGGGGAAATTTTGAAGCTTGTAGGATGGAATCACCACACAGAGTGGCCCGATACCTCGGGGTCGCCCACTGACGCTCAAATGGACGGGGATATTGCACTGCTGAAAGAAGGGGGTGCGAATTTTGTGCGGGGGGCCCACTACCCACAAGATCCCCGCTGGCTGGATCGCTTGGACGAGAATGGTCTCGTAATGTGGTGTGAAACGCTGGGCCCCAGCGTAAAAGCCGCGAATATGACCGATCCAAAGTTTCTTCAGCATCAGGCGGTACAACTGAACGAAATGATTGACAATGCGATGAATCACCCGTCGATTGCATTTTGGGCATTTTTCAATGAAGGCGATTCGGATATACCCGAAGCATGTCAAGCGTATCATATGTGTGCGCAAGTGATCAAAGCACTAGACAATACCAGACTTGTTACCTATGCTTCCCGAGGCCCGCCTCACTGGGATGTCTGCAATGCGGCAGCTGATGTTATATCGATCAACGGCTACCCAAGCTGGTATAATTCTGCTGACCCGCAGGAGTTCTGGACTGACTTGGCCAATTACTTTGTTGGTCTTGGAAAGCCTTTTCTTATCTCCGAAACTGGGGCCGGAGGCATCTACGAATGGTCACACAATGCCACTGCTGCCAAGTGGACTCTGGCATATCAAACAAAAATCATTCAGGCGGACGTCGAAGTGGGTATTGCAAATCAGAATATATCTGGCATGACGCTATGGCATTTTACGGATTTCAAGTCGAGCGATCAGAACCATACTGCATGCGACTATCTTCCAAACGTCTATCCCCCCACTTGTGGCTTCATCAACGTCAGTCAGAGTAGCCGGCCAGGGGGTGAGGTACGTGTATTACATACTATACGTTCACGCGTGACCTATAACTCATGTAGCACCCCCGTTTCCTCACACCCCGAAGAATCACAAAGGCTCGCTTGACTTCTGGCGAAGGAAGAAACCAATATTCGACATTGTGGCTGCAAAATACAATGCGACAAAGGAGAAACCCAAGGATAGTCCTGATATCCAAGCGATGAATATTGTTCAGCCGCGGTTGAGGGTCGGGCGGTAATTCTCTACGGCAAGGACGCAACAAGACCCAAAATGAGGTTCGTATTACCACCCCGCTTCATAGCTACCGAGACTAGCTATGAATTCAATACTCAGAGCCAGAAGTTGGGAATGAAGTGATTGAATCATTCCATTCCTTCCTATTCCCCACCACAAGAAGCACCGGCGAGTAGTGGGGCTGTATCATAGCGTTCTTACTACTATGGTACAGTACAGTAGTAACTATCTTTTGGTCTCCATGTAGTCGAATTTTTGCAATTGACGGACGTCATACAGACAGATACGTCATCAAAGTCGTCATCCATCACCAACGCATCCGATGGATGGTTTCTTGTGTTGATCTCTCCCATTTCGCAGTAATTGCTGCCAACACAACACCATCATCGATTCTGACGGATTATTGAATCGGAATCGTTTGCAGTTTGCTCCTGTCCTGCTGATAAACCTGGGTGAAGCATCATTTGCTGGACCGCGGACCTTCGAATGAAGAGTATCCATCTATTGGCCAAGATTCACCGTCGTTTGTCCAGAAAGGTTCACAGCTCATAACATGACGAGGGCCCGGGTCTTGTCGGGTGCAAATGCGATGACGAAACAAGGGCCTCGTGGCTCTCCCATTAAGGCCGTAGATCCCGTCGTTCGGGCTCTCAACACTATCATGTACGGCCTCTTCGTCCACTATGGAAGCCTTTGGCTTATATTCTCAAGCTCGCCGCCTGACCAAGATCAGCCTGTTGGCGATCCCTTTTTCTCCAGCTGGTGCACTTGGCTACGGACACTTCTTTTACTCCATGAGTACTGGGTCTACCTCCAGCATTCCAATGTGCTAGCAAATCCGTTCTGCCAGCGGCTTGATCGACAGTACGGAATTGCGCTACTGCGGTCAAATCAGCACTGGGCTATTGCTGGAACCTTGTCGGCTTATTGGTGCCGGGAAACCCTTGGCATGTTTCTTTGTCTACCTTTCTTGACAAAGCGCTCCGTCACCCGGTATCTAGTCCTGTACTCGTTGATTTATCATACCATCAAAAGCCGAGGTGTTCGACAGGATGCACTTCGACGATTTTCTCCGACCTATGGTATTATGAGAGTTGTGATTGACAAGTTTTATCTGCATACGACTCCCGAACGACTCTTGACAGTCATACGCCTTTTGCTGCAAGGTCTGGATACGTGGATTCATCAGCAGATCGTCAGCGACGTGCTCTTGTCTTGGCCAGAAGGATCCATGGCTTCTATCAACACCATGATTCATGGATTGTTTGCTGTTTGGGTCTTGCATGCGGCCCTTAATCAGTACTTTCAATGCAGCACGGCTAGCGTAATGGTACAAGCATGGTACGTCATGACTGCCAAGGTCGAGGCACCGACAAAAGAGCCGAAGAGAGTTTCTGCTAGCGATCATGGTAGGCAAGTCAAGGGGGGCAAAGAAAAGTGTGAATCAAAAGATAGTGACGAGGAGACTGACGCCGAGAGCGTGTCAAGCGCCGGAAGTACGGATGATTCTGAATCTGACGAGGATTACATTGTTCGACGACTCCTGCGGCCTGGTCGAGTCCCGAGTGTGTTGGAAGGACGTCAAGGTGCCGCCACTGATGGGGTCGACAAGGCGGTGCGAATAGAAACGGTTGCGACAGTTCTGGCGTCCCTGTTCATGATTGGCTTTGGAGTGGTACCCTTTCGGGCCCTTGCTTATCCGTTCCTCGAACTAAGTATTTCACAAGATTCCAGGCAAGCTGTGGTCTTGCTTTCCTACGCATGGTGGCTGACAAGCTTGCTGCATGGAATTTGGCTCTTCTTTTTTAAGACGTCGCCTCGCGATCGTTCAGCAAACTCAAACACTTCACGTGCACAACAGCGCGCTTTAGTCAACATGGTGGACCTGATCATGTTGATTGCCACTTGCACCTCCATTGTCCCTGCCACTAGCAGGCTTGGCTTTGCACTTGCGGCCGGGGTGACAGTCAAGTCCTACCTTCAAGCGGGTGACACGCGACACCCAAGAGTTCTGTGGACGGCTTTAAAGGTTTTTGAATTCCTTGGTAAACTCCTTTTTACCCGGATAATTGTTATATCTTTGACTGGAAAACAAGTTGAGATGGCATGGATTGAAATGGTCGTGTCGTTTCTGTGGGCCACTTGGGTGGTCTCCACCCCTGTACCGACGCCCTGCGAGCTGGCCTCCAGTTCACGGGATCGAGACACGGAGGCGGTTGCCGATGTTGTCTTCCTAGGCCACCCTGCGGAGCTGATTGACTGTTGGGCGCTATGGCTTCTGCCCTATTCCCTTGGCGATCGTTGGACGCCTCCATTTTGGGCCATTCCCCTGTGGCCTATGCATTATGCCGTGGGTTGGTATGTGTGCAACTACCGACAAACTCTACTGGGTGACAAAGGGTCATTCTTTTGCTGCGATAATGTGAACTACGGGGGGACACGGATGCAGACATGGACCGCTGCTCACTTTGGGCGGCACTTTGTAACGCATCCTCTACAGGTCAAGAGAAATATCGAAGCAGCTGCGCGACATGCCGAGCGGCAAGGTGTCAAGGTTCTTTGCCTCGGCGCGTTGAACAAGGCCGAGAGCATCAATGGAGGGGGAGTAGGAGTCGTAAAGGCATTGGGAATCAAGTCGCGTCTTTCCGTGATCCATGGCAATCATCTCACTGCCGCGGCCGTAGTGGAGACGACCTACCAATGTCTTGGGGAGAAGGCAAAAGTCTTTTTGACTGGCGCTAGCTCAAAGGTCGGTTGGGCCGTGGCCCAAGCCTTGAGAGACCGGTATGGATACGAAGTTTTGTGCCACAGTACAGACGCTGGCAGACGAAAGTTCTTCGAAGCAAATGGGTTTGTGGCAGCTGCCACTCTGTCCGATGGCATGCATTTCAGCAAATATTGGATAGTTGGAAAGTACGACCTTGCTGTGCCAAAGCTGATTCCTCAAAATGCGACAGCTGTGGTGTTCTCAGTACCGCATGCCTTGGGATCTCGATCGGACGTGCGTGTTGTGGAAGCTGGTACTCTTCACATGGATATTGCCCGGCTCGACCGACCTCGGCAGTTCACCAACAAACTGAAAGCCCACGAAATCTTTGCTTGCCATGCCGCAAGCGTGGTAGCAGCTCATCGCTTGAAGCGAGATGGGACTCAGCGCATCGTTGAGACAGGTCCAGTCGACCCAAATACAATGGACGAATGGCTCAAGGATGCTAAGGAACTTGGCTTTCAAGTGCCGTATGTACATCCTGTCCTGCGAGCCAAGGTAGAAACCGACACACTTCCAGTGGTGATTGTTGGTGCGGGGCCATCCGGCCTTGCCGTTGCTGCATCCCTCGCTCGTCGTAATGTTCCAAGTGTGATTCTCGAGGCGCAAGAAGATCCGACGCAGTTTGGTTCCTGGGAGAACCATTTCAGTGGCCTAGAGGTCACTAGTCAGAAGAAATGGTGCAATCTTCCTGGTTTTTCGATGTTTGACGAGAAAGAATTTCCCGGTGAGACCATTACCGCCGAGAACTATCGACGTTACCTTCAAATATACTCAGCGCGGTTTGGGCTTGAGGTTCGTCGCGGAATCGAAGTCGTGTCTGTTGACAAAGGAACAAGCGCACAGAATCCCTGGACAGTTCAATATCTGGACAGACTTGATGGTGACAAGTACAAAACAATGTTTGCTACTGCCGTGGTTGTGGCGACGGGAAAGCATCGCGTCCCCCTTCGCGATACTAGCGACTGTCTTTCTGAAGGACTCGTGAAGGCCGGCATCCCTTTTGTCCACACGGTCGACCTCAAGGACGACCGGACATGGAGGAAAGCTATTGAAGCCGCGCAGCGAGGTACCCTGGCAATAATTGGCTTTGGAAATTCTGCAGCTGACGTAGCGACTGTGATTTTGAAGCAATGCCACAACGAAAGTAACCCTCAGTCCAAGATTCATATTGCCGCCCGGACCATCCCTCCAGTGTTTCCACGCAGATATTCTGTGCTGAGAGTTGATACGATTGGATATTATTTTGTGCGATGGCTGCCAAGCTTCTTGGAAGACTGGAGCATTCGCTTGTTATGGTGGTACATTCCCAGCAGTAGAAGCTGTAATGCGGCTTTTCCGTCTCACTTGAAACGATGGGGTCGAGTCCAAGGTCGGGTCCCTGTCATTGACAAGCATGGAATTATTGCTGCTAGTTTTGCATCTGGCCGACTTGTAGGGCACGGCCCTGTGCAAAACATTTCGAAGGAATCTCGTGAATTGATGTTTGAGGATTGCCCACACGCCCAATCAACAGTAGGCGTTCCAATCGAAATGGTAGTTTTTGCCACAGGCTATCAAAAGAGCTGTTTGATTGGACGGGAAGACAGGTTGAATGGATTATATCTTTGCGGATTCGGCAGCGACCGACTCCTCCCGCTTCAATCGATCGGAGAACAAGCGCAAACGATTGCGAAAGAAATTGAACTGGATCACGTAGCTAAACGCTAGCTATAGTAAACGGAACTGATATGGATTGGAACCAAAAACTGCGTTCGATCGTCAATAGTGAACACACGTCTGTCGAAAAACAGCAAAACCGGAGAGAAAATTAGAAACGCGAATTGAAGATGCGGTGAAAATTCACAGAGAGTGACCAAGGCAGCTTTGACATCCACAACCACTCTTTGCTGCTTTTATCTTTCGTACACATTAAAGTAGTCTAGCACTCAAAAGTAGTACACGAGTCTCTAAGGGAGTAGTTGTACTAACTAAGACGTGCTGATACTGTTGAACCCTCTACCAGGATGCTGCCGGTATTTCTTGAGGAGCATAGTACTGTCGCTGTATGGAATATTGACAAGAGTATAAGATGTAGTAGCAAAATCAAAGGTTCCAAACAGTAGCGAGAGCCCACAGTCCACTCTAGCTATGTAATACTTTACCAACAACTGCAGCGCCCTGTAGCTCGAAATATATGTAATTGTATAAATCACTCTCGTACTGTTAGAAATACGTAGCATTCGACCGCCGTCGTCGAAGCGAAGCAGGCCCTTTGCGTGCGTAAGCTTGAATACGCATGGCGCACTGACTCTGTGTCACACGGTTCTCATCCAATGGATCTTCCCGAAATTGGTGGACCCGAGAGGAAAGTCGCTCAACTCGCCAGCGACGTGTTTGAGCCGAAACCCGAAACCTAATTCAAAGGATCGGCACATTTTTGTTCAAGCACCTCTCGTGCCGGCCGATTTTCTTCTCCGAGTTCGATGCCCGAGTCAACGGTGAGGATATTCTGATCTCGAAATTAACAAGATCAGCACCCCTCTTCAACCACTCTTTTCGTTCGGCCTGGGAAAATGATTCGAACTTTACGCCTATCCGGAGACTGCTCGAGTCGTAATCTCTTACGGTGTATCGGAGGACAATCGACACGGGTAACATTGGTCGATCGTGAATCCAGAACGCAGCCCCATACGTCGCGGCGATTTCTCAGTACCTCCAGGAAGTCGGATCGATTGCTCGTGGTCGGATCAGGAGTAGCAGGCAGTGCAGCTGCACTTATTGCAGCTCAAACCTACCAGATCCCAGTTACCCTGTTATTTGCTGGCAATGTTCCTCATGATTGCAACTCCAACTGGGCTCAGGGTGGAATCATTTATCGCAACTACGACCCCGCCTCTGGCGACTCAGCAGATTCATTGGCACAAGACATTCATCGGGCGGGAGCAGGTCTCTGTGTCGACGAAGCAGTCCGAAAAGTAGCAGAAGAGGGCCCTGATCGAGTACGTCAGCTTTTGCTAAAAGGGGGTCCTTTCGCCGAAGTTCCTTTCGACAAGAAACCTAATGGAGACCTAAGTCTATGCTTGGGTAAGTACGCTATTTCTGCTGTTATTCGGTCAGGAGGTGGTTCTAGTCCTGACCGTAGATTTTGCACATGATTTAGAGGCCTCCCATGCTGCCCCCAGAATCCTTCACTATGCAGATCACACAGGGATGATTATCACAAAGCACATTACACAAGCTGCGGCCCGTCATCCATTGATCACGTTGCAGCCACAGACACTAGTGACGGACATTGTGGAACGAGATGGAATTTGTGTCGGAGTTTCGACATTGAACCGTACGTCGGGTGAGCGAGGTGTTGAATTTGCTACGAGGGGGACAGTGTTGGCAAGCGGTGGACTTGCTGGAATTTATGAGCATTCAACCAATCCGGCGGGTTTCAACGCATTGGGATCGAGTGTCGCCTTGGCTACCCGAGCTGGTGTTACGACAAAGGATTTGGAATATGTGCAGTTCCACCCCACGTCGCTTTACATGCCCAACGAGGCTCGATTCCTGTTGACAGAAGCTCTTCGCGGAGAGGGTGCGATTTTGCGGGATGCGAGTGGAAGAGCTTTCGCGAAAGACTTTCACCCAGACGGAGAACTAGCCCCGCGTGATATTGTTGCCCGAGGGGTATTCGAAGAGAGCCAAAAGTCCGATTCTGAGCACAATGTGTATTTGGATATCACGCATCGAGACGCCGATTGGTTGCATGCACGCTTCCCTTCAATCCAAGCCCATCTATCACAAAGAGGATTGGATCTAGCCACGGATCACCTTCCTGTAATTCCTGCAGCTCACTATACCTGCGGTGGTATTCAAACGGATATGCATGGTCGAACTAGTATGAAGGGCCTGTACGCGGCTGGCGAGGCCGCTCGGACAGGCTTGCACGGAGGCAACCGCCTGGCATCGACATCGCTCTTGGAGGGCCTGGTTTTTGGTGGTGCTGTGGCAGATTTCGTTGGAGGCGAGGAGGGCAGGGAGCTTTGCGAGCAATCAAAGGAGATTTTGACCGGTATCGGTGGCACTCACACCCGTGCTGGTGCGTCTCTGGAACCAAATCAAATATACAACGCAGGGCACCGGGCGCTACAACTCTTGGGTGAAGTGCGTCGTATCATGTGGGACAACGTGGGTCTAGTGCGCACACCATCAGGTCTTGCAACAGCGTTGGAAGGCCTAGCGGAAATTCGAGAAGAAGCTTTAGATCTTCACCACATTTGCCCAACTCTGGAAACTACAGCATTGAGAGATGCGGTTTGTGCTGGCGAGGCTGTGGCGGGTGCATCTGCAGCGAACACGGAGTCGGCTGGGGCTCATTATATCGTGCCAGACTCTGAGGAATACAGCGACGACGAGGAGGAGGTCGCCGCGAGATAATGATGGGCGAAAGTTAAATATCAAAGCACTATTGGCAGGCTACTAGCAGCTCCTCCACTTAGCGAGCATTTGATTGATGAAGAAAATCTTTGCTCTGGTTGTAGAGTAGTGTATTGTTAATGAAATACTGTCGCCTACACCGCTTCCTCTCCCTCCTCCTGACGCCATCGTATCGTTCGTTATCATCTACACCCTTCGCAATTTCACAATGGAATCACTATAACAAAAGCGTCATCTTTATCGCTTGGGGGCCTTTGTACTCTACTATGTGGTGGTAGCTATTAGATGCTACTTTCTTGCATTGGCGTTGTTGGTACGCTTTTGTAGGGAGAGCGGCTTTGTTGGTGCTATTACAGGTACGCTTTGGTAGGGAAACATGTCAGGTTTTTGGTCGAGTTGATCCAAGCACGAATCGGTGGATCTTTTCTATCCGTGATTCATTTCATTTTGGGGGATATCATCGCGAGACATTGCGACCCCGTGACTTTTTCACGGGCCCGGCGGGAAAAGATCAAAAGGCGATCCCAACGCTCCATAACGTGTGACAACAAAAAATTGGCACTTCGACCATGGTGGACGTTTTCTTGATTGTTTCGACGATTGTCGCTTTCCTTATCCTCTTTGTAGTCGCCGTATACCTGCTGGTGTATTATCAGCACCCTGACGAC
The DNA here is from genome assembly GCA_951394045.1 of Nitzschia sp. DOCU1. Classification (NCBI taxonomy): domain Eukaryota; phylum Bacillariophyta; class Bacillariophyceae; order Bacillariales; family Bacillariaceae; genus Nitzschia; species Nitzschia sp. DOCU1. The sequence continues at coordinate 1,220,470 of OX595989.1, forward strand.
CACAATGAGGCGTACTTTCCGAAATTGGTTGTGATAGGAGGCATAGTCTTGGCCGGTGCTACGACCCTCTTGCTGCCGCTGGATGTTGCCAATAACGAGGGCTATCCAGGTGCGTAGAATTAGTACTGGATTCTACGTGGATGACTAAATCGACTCACTTAATGTCTTTTTTGTGACTTTCAGGGTGTGAAGGGTACGACACCAGCATTTGTGGAGGATTGAATATGGAACTCTTTTGGAACATTTTCTTCTGGTTGATTCCTTGCTGGACGTTCTTGTTGATCCCTTTTGCTACATTTTACTACGAGGCCGATGACGGCATGATTATGGCTGGGACATCGGTGAATCCAAATGGTATCCGCCAAAGCAAGCTGAAGCAAGCTTGTTGCTGGCAGCTTGCCGTCATGATTGTTGTGGGGGTGTTCTTCGCTGTAGGCTATATCTTGGCAAGTGAGGCTCAAATACCGGTGACTCAGTTCACCGGCGATTCCTTGAGCGGGGCCCTGGGGCTTGAGGGCGGTCGTGGTACGTTGTATATCACACCAACACCAGTCATCAATGAAACAACGGGAGTAGGTCCTCCTTTCACGTCGGACCAGCTAGAAGATATGACTAGTACTGATGGTGCGTATGCTCTTGAAAACGTGAACAATGGAGAGGAGACCCTCGTTCTGCAAGTCAGTATAAGCACGTTCTTCGCTACGTTGATGGCCTGGGTCGGATGGTTCCTGTTTGCCCTCTTCGGTGGCATTGGAATGTCTGCTTTGCCCATGGATCTGATCTTGACCTACAAGAACCGCCCAAGACATATGGACGCTGTTGAATTCGCGGAAGCTCAGACCTCTCTAAGGGAACGCGTTAATGAACTTGTTGACATTGGGGAGATGATCAAAGTTGAGCGTCAAGCAAACCCCACCATGGGGCAACTTGGTGGCGTGGGGAACTTTTTCAATTCAGAGAAGCGCAAGGAAGCCGGAAACGAGCGGCGAGCGCTTCTTGAATTCAAACAAGCCGTTTTCCTACTGGAAAAGGATGTGGACGACTTTCAGGCTTGCACCTCTCGCTACGAGAAGTACAATCCCCTGACGCCATACCTTGCCATCCTTTTTGGAGTTTGTTCCATGATTATTTCTTCCTTTTGGATTATCCACATTATTGTGTACGTCCTCCCCAAGGACCCATGGGCACCATTTTTAAACAACTACTTCCAATGGTTCGACAGGTGGTTCCCACTGTTTGGAGTTCTCAGTGTGGCGATCTTTACCATGTACCTTCTGTTCGCCTCCGTCAAGGGCTGCTTCAAGTTCGGATTGCGAGTGGCTTGTGTCCAACTGCACCCCATGATTCTTGGAAAGACGTACATGTCGTCATTCATGTTCAACATTGGCTTGGTTCTACTCTGCGCCCTACCAGTTGTGCAGTTCGCCCAGGATGCTTTTTCGGATTATGCTCGCTTTTCCACCATTCGACAGATCTTTGGTGTACAGGCAGAGAATCTCTCATTCTTTGGCTGGTGGTGGAAACAGAATATCTTTGTTTACATCTTCATGGCATGTAGTTTCTTGAGTGCCCTTTATCTCATGTGCAAACCGAGGGATACGCCACCGTCCGCACTGGAATTGCGAGACCGCCTCAAATCACGGCGTGGAGGATAAAAACAGTAAAAAAAACGAGTCCCAGGTACTTGTAAGAATAGCCACCTCCTCCCATGAGACGAATCAAAACCTGACCTAGAGATTCAAAGGACAATAGATCGTACTATTTCGGTTTACCATATAATGAATTTCGTTACCAGACGTTGTAGGGAATGAAGCGGTCACCAATCCAAAGCCTTGCAATGATTACGGGTACCCATAGCAAATACTTGCTTACACCCCGACGTCGCAGCTTGTACATAGAGTAGCCCAGTACACACATCAGGGGAAATTCGGGTGTCCCGGTAATCAAGGTTGAACGAAGACCGACAAACCATGGCGCCACAAGAGTCATGGTGTACCCGTAATGGTAACCCCGAGCACTCAAAAGACCCTTTCGAACAAGTGTCATCAACAAGCTAGCCATCTGGATCGCCAGGAGGACTGCCAACCCCCATGCCGGATTAGCACAGCTAAGGCATGCCAAGGTCGCCATGAATTGGCAGTACGCGTAAAAGCCCTTGAAGCGGAGCTGAGTTTCAATCGAACATCCTTCCCAGTAGGGCATGGTCGCCGTCGTGCTCTCCCGCTCTTGTACTCGTAGCTTCTCCGTAGCAACATCGGCTCCATAGTTGGCGAACAAGATGCATGCACCGCAGAACAAGGCAGAAACAAACCGCACTCTGGGACCATTTCCCAGCCGAATAGCAAGTGCCGTCGCTAAAGCAGACAGTACGGAACGCATTCCAAAGATGATATTGTGGACACGGTATTCCTGCCAAATCATGGGCTTACCCACCACACGTTCTCGCGGCACAGTGTCGAATATAAGACTCGACAAGCTCAAAATACCATGGGGGATCAAACAAGCAATGGCGAACCAAGGATGACCACGAGTTCCCAGACCAGCTGCCGGGTCTCCAAACAGCATTTGTCGATACCGACCGATGAAGTTGATCAAGCAGAAAATGCCCAAGTACTTGTGAATTCCAATCGGATCCTCCCTTGTGAACAATTTGCGTCGAGCTCTTGCCAGCCGTCGTCGAAAAGTCATCTCAGGCACCGCCACCGCTGCACTTCCCACCACTGCCGTCGCAACACCGTTTTTATCCGTCCCTTCGACCCCCTTTTCGTCTATCAGAAAATCCTTCAACATGCCATATGCATCAGCAGAGTGATGGGCCGCTTCAAATGCCTTGGACGCATCCTTGTTGTGAAACTTTAGAAGGATTTTAGCTCCTCCTGTTAATGCCAAGAAAAACGAGTGGAAAGAATAAGACACATGTGGCACCTGCACTTTCTATCACGGGACCAGCAATTTCATCGTACCTGGATGAGCATTCGCCCACGCCGTCATGTTGTATCGACTTCCATGGATACTGAGAATGCATTCTTGGTCGATTGCTTTTTCCTTGGCTGCTTCACGCTTGAATCGCTGCAATGTTTCATCTACTTGGCGTTGTACATCATCAGCACGGCCAGCGGCATAGGTCGAATTCTGCTGATAAAAGACCACAACCAACGACCTAGCAGTTCTGGGGGCAGACGGCGAGGTTACCTTTCCCACTGGGTTCTTGAGGTGCTGGGGCAGAAATGCCAGAGATTTGTTCACCGACAATGCCAGAACCAGAGGAATGACAATGGACCAGCGACGGGAATGAAGCATCGTCATGTTAATATCGATTCAGCGCAGATTTCACCGAGGTATTATCTCCCGAACCGGTCGAGAGAGAAAATATGAGAGGTAATGGAAAGGCGCTTCTCATATCACCATATCATTTCATGACGATGATGCCACTTTCCTTCGATGCAAAAGCCTTCGGTGCCAGAAGCGTTCGCATATTCAGAAAATCGCCAATCCCCCGAATCTCGATGATGTCGATGTCGGCAGCTGCAAGAACCGTTCCACAAACCAGTATCTATTTGGGGGGAAGAAGCGAGGCCATCTGGCGCGAATACAACGAAGACGCGATCACAGACAGCGTGGTTCGCAAAACAAAGGAACCAATCATTTGCGTTCATTTTAGTCGGTCGAGTCAAGTGGTCCGAGGAGTTTAGGTTATCACCACTATGCTGCCAGCGGCCGAGTCCGAGTCAGTCAGCGTTGGGCGGCATCGACTGGCTACTTGGTGGGAACGGGGAAAGTAAGATATTTCGTTCAAGGGAGGATGATCCAATCGTAGAGATGAACTTGTTACGGACAGCTTATCGGGAGTCTAGAAATCATAAAACAACTTCTGTCCGCCATATGATTTATTCGTGTTGGACCAGGGGGGGCACTGGATGCGTACGAGGACATTTCCCTGCACTCGTTACGCTTGGGCGTTTTTGAAGTCTACTACTCCAGAGCTTTAGCTTGTGAAACCAAGTGAGCGTTTGCCCAATCCTTTCTTCGAAAATGAAATGATTGTTGAGAACCTCTTGTGTCGCCGAAAGAATTTTACGTTCGGTCGGTGCTGACAAACCCGACTAATTTTCTCCGTACAAGAGGCTACGCGAGCTCGCCCGGCCGGCAGAATCTTGTCACAAAATTGGGCGTCGACGACCAAATTCGACAAGTCGACGATATGGCAAACAAAATGCCTCTCAAACCCTCAGGAGATTTGGCTTCTCAATCGGCAGTACACGACAGACAATGGCAGCATCCTGATTGATCACAACAGGGACAGTCTAAATCGACTTCGATTCATTTCTTTTGGCTATCGTCACGGTTCCTTTTGAGTAGCAAATATCGGCAGCAATGGCATTCTACTCTCACGCTGATGAATGTTCTTCTGATAGTCCATCAATGATATCGATAAATTCAATCGAAAAACGCTCGAACAGGTCAAGGTCAGCATACGCTTCTTGCTTTAGCAGTCTTTCACCGAGTATAGGGAAACGAAATGATTCTGGTTTCTTGTCCGACGACGACAATTCAGCGTTCGGCCACGGACCTGTTTCGGTGGAAGATGGACATTCAGTACAAGCGGGACTTGCCAAGAGAGATATGCTGCGGCTACGAAAAGAGCCCTCCATGGACTACCACTATGACAGCACTTGTGGTGACGACGACGACGCAAGGAAAGATTGGCTCCAGTGCAGGGAGATCCGCATAGATCCGAGAACATTTTGGGTCTTGGTACTTCTATTTATGGCAATGATTGCAACAGGTATCGGTTTAATGGCAACAGGAAACGATCCCCATCCCAATAATCCCAGTAATAATCCAATCAATACTCAAACCGACAATATCTTTGACAGAGTCACTTATGATCCCACTTTGACAAACTCTGCCAACCAGATTGAACTCCCCGAGCAGGAGGAGGAGCAAGGGGAGGAGCAAACATCGGCACCTGTTTACTCAGAGCCGTTGACTGCCAGGATACTAAGCTTACAAGATCTTTTGGTTACTGAATCAAGTCCAAGACATTTGAAGGATCCCAATTCGGATCAATTCGCGGCCATGAGGTGGCTTGCCGACGAGGATCCTGCTGCGCTGAATTTCGCAGAAACTCCCGAGAAGGAAATCAAAGATCGCTACAAAGCTGCGCTGTTGTATTTTGCCATGAGTAAAGGCGAAGATTGGCGAGAATCTTATTCTTTTCTGTCTGCATCGCATATTTGTGAATGGAACGACGGCGACCGCGGGTACGCCTTTGAGGGAATCAAATGCGAGGAGGGAGAGGTGACCGAGATAACCATGGACATGAATCGATTGGAAGGCACGATTCCAACAGAGATTGCATTGTTCAACTTGCGATCATTAGGTCTAGCGTCAAGTAAGTGCAAGATGGAGTACGCCTTTTGGTAGAAGTTGAATCGTTTGCCTCGCCTAATCAAAACTGTATCCCAATTATTCAAAGATAAACTTTCCGGTTCCCTTCCGACGGAGTTTGGCCAAATGTTCAAATTGAAATCGTTGAAATTGGGATCGGTAAGTGCTTTGACTTTTCGTCCGTGATCCAAGCAGTGTACTCAATTATTGATGCGGTCGTTTCACCAGAATCAATTTGTCGGCACCGTCCCTACTGAGATTGCGGGATTACTATCCCTCGAAACGCTGACGCTTTTTGACAACAATATAGAGGGAACGGTACCAAGCGAGTACAAAGCACTCGTTAATCTTGAACAGTTGTATATCGAAGGCACCGGGCTGACGGGAGAAGTCGATTCAAGTCTTTGCAGCAGGAAATCCAAGTTCAAGAACTTCTATGCAAGCTGCGACAGTGATAGGGGGATCAAGTGTAGCTGCTGTACGTACTGTTGTGATGGCACAGGGACAACGTGCCGTGGTGTGGTCTAGCCGAGCTTGAAAGTCCCTGGGGAACGCAATCTACTGGATTCCGTCTTCGGTATAGACAACTACCTGCAAAACAGGGCATGGTTCCTGGGATTGAAGGAGTCTTTCAACTCGTTTACGTGGGGCAGGTACGAGAATGGCGAGCTCCAATGTTGATGGGACATTCTATCCGTCTCGGAGGTTTTCCCCGATGGACTCAATCGTCGGTTTGTAGTAGTAATAGCTATTTTCTATGACCAAAACTTGCTTTGGCACTAGTACAATAGCATATCTACTAGGAATCGTGGGCGTCGAGAATTCAAAGAAATGGGATCGATAAAGCAACTGCCTTTGTTTGCGATACTCGAGCTGACAAGCTTTTAAATCAGACAAAAACTCTTCGCTGCTTTTACCTTAACTCTAACTAAGGTAGTTAGAAGCAGCGAAAACTGGCGGTGTCACATAGATCTCGTTCGTTTTGTCATTTCTGTCTTTCTGCCAATGTCTAGGGCCAGAAAAACCAAGTTCCTCCGTAGTAGTAGGTATCAGTATGATACGTACCAGGTAACGAAAAGAGGAACTAACTTGTGAGCGGTGATGTCTGAAAAATGGGGCACATGCTTACCCCCACCTGGTATGTGGTGACGTGTCTTGGAATGGGACTTCCTCGCATGCACATATCATAAAACATTAACAAAATCGAGTTTATACATCTTAAGACTCGTAGATATTTATAGCGTCGGGCGGCTATTCTCATCCAAATGCACAAGTCATCGCCAAAGGCGGTCTCGAGAAAGATTCCGCGTTGTGGTAGGCCGATATTCAAGCCATCGTTTCATCAAGAGCAAATCGCCATTGAAGTCGGGCTCAGGTTCCGAGCAATCGCTAGAGATCTGACCCCGATAATAACTTTTCAAAGTTTAACTGAGAAGACACGTTTTAGTATCGTCCATCACAATGACCGAACAAAAACGATCCAAGACCGACCCCAAGGGCCGGAACTCCAGCGCCTTGGATCCAAAGAGTAGGTATTAGATCTGTGCTATTAGCTTTTCAACTTGGAACTTGTCTCACCCATGGACTAGAATTTGGAGATAACAACAGTTCTGCGCAAAAGGAGGAAAACTACGATTGGGAAAATGCGCTTGTAGCGTCAGACTCCGCTTCCGTTGCAGACAGCACCCATAACATTAGGTCTCCAAGGAAGAAATCAAGCAATATTTCTGTAATTGCCACATTTGCATCCGTCATCGAAGAAGAGCATGCTTCCCCTAGCTCCGTTGCCGGGGAAATAGGCGGGGAGGATCTGCGATCACATATCACCACTGACTCGGACAAATCAAAAACGATTCCTGAACAGCTTCTTCGTATTGCAGAAGAATCAGACGAGGAACAAGTGGTCTTTGAATCATATCACTCCCCTCGAAGTCGCCATTCTTCTATCTTCAATAATATGCTCGGAGCAATTTCACCTCGATCTAAGAAGACAAACTCGCCATCCATGCGAACAAGTAGGTTCCCTTTCTGTGACGACGCCAGCAGCATACTCGACGGTGTTAGCCGCATTAGTCACCACACAAATTGTACATCCGATGATCAGAAAACTGAAATTGCTGGTAATACAAATTCCCATGTAGCGGAGAGAAAAAAACGTGCATTCTTTAGCGACGATGAGGATGCCTACGACGCAACAGAACCAGCAAATCCAAAGCCACAAGACGGCAACGTTGACCCCTTGGCCGACAAGAAACGACAGCCTAGCCAAGTGACTCCATTGACAAGTAACAAACACCAACCTGATCAAACAACAACATTGGTAATTGATAAAGGGCACAGTGCTAAATCCAAGAAAGGTGAAGCTGGTCAAGTTGGAAACAGCAAACGACGAAGTGGTCGAACGAACCCCACGACTAGTGACAGGAATCAGGTTGTTCCTAAACAGATAACAACGCCTGTATACAAGAAGAAAGGACAGGCTGACCAAGCAACTCCTTTGGCGAAGAACAAACGACAAGATGGTCGAGTCACACCCAATTCGTACAATGAAAACATTAACGTGGAAAATGCGCACTCAAATGATACAATGGAGACTGCGAAGAGCAAAGACTTGACTCTGGCGATTGGTAGCGACGACTCGACTGCAAAAGCAAGTAGTTATGCTCATATCAGCAAGAAATGGGATATATTGCCTCATTGGGTTGTGGTGTCCTTCTTCTTGTGTGCAGCGCTTGCTTTTATTTCCGCCATTGTATATGTGGTGCTTGCTCTGCCCGACGTCTGGCAAGCACTTGGTTGGTCAAAATCTGATGAGCCGAACGCAGAAAGAGTACAAGCTATGCGTGAGATCGCCACTTCTGTTTCGGGAGTTATCTCACTTGACGACGAGAATTCTTCCCAGTTTAAAGCATTCGATTGGCTGGCGACGAAAGACACCGTTTCACTCGAGACTACCCGTGGAGTCCTTATGGAACGATACATTGTTTCTCTGCTGTATTTTGCCACTGAGGGAGAGGGTTGGAAAAGTCAAAGTAACTTTCTTTCGGAAGACAATGTGTGCGGTTGGAATAAAGCCACTGCCGACAAGGACGTACTACTCGGTATAGTGTGTGATGACCAATTGAATGTGAAGCAAATCAATCTATGTAAGTTGCGTTGATCGATCGTTCGTGCAAACTTGTCAATTCCACCCTATTTGGGTCTAACAAGTTCTTTCAGCCGAAAATGGTCTTGGAGGGACCATTCCACGAGAAGTCGCACTTTTGAAATCTCTTCAGATGTTGGACCTTTGTAAGTCATCCATCAGACCGGAGCGAAACTGCCTACGTTGTCATCATACCTTACACAATCATCATTTTTGGCAGCTTTTAACTACGTAGGCGGCGAGATACCTGTCGAAATTCAGAATCTTGGTAACTTGGAAGTCCTTAGCCTTCTATCCAACCAAGTCAAGGGCTCTATTCCGAGTGTTATTGGAAACATGTCCACTTTGATTTCCTTGGATTTAAGTGAGTGTTCGTTGAAACATGCCAGGATCTATCGACCTTCGAATCATAACTGACGACAATCTTTGCCACCATAGGCTCAAATCTCTTGACAGGAACAATGCCCACGGAACTTGGGAATTTGTTTCGACTAGAACGCCTTCGCCTCAGCAATAATGGGCTCGAGGGCGCTCTGCCTCCCTCAATCAAGAAATTGAAAAAGCTTGTTGAGTTGAATATCTGTAAGTAAAACCGCTCCGCTTCTGTCACTCAGCGCGCTTTCGTCCCACCAAATCTCACTGTGACTTATTCTCAAACAACGCGCCAGTCCGAAATCACTTTAGCGGTCGTATCCCCAAAGGTATCAGCGAGCTCCCTAATCTCACCGACTTGAACATTGCCTCCAATAACTTTATTGGTGACTTGGACGAAAATTTCTGTGCGAGAGATCGTGACTATGTATCCTTTTGGTCTGACTGTCGAGGCGAGAATCCAGTGGTTCAATGCTCGTGTTGCACCACTTGTTGCGTTCAAAAGAAGGATGGTTCTCTGCAGTGCTAGACGACAACGAGTATCACCCTTACTATCCTTGCTTCATAAAGATTGCACGTATTCCACCCCACCCCAACACAACCATCCATCAATAAAATCAAGAAAAAAATAATCACACATAATCAAATGACCCCATGGTCAACATTATACAATTGCACTAGACTAGATCCAATTCGTCTTCATAGATTAGAGAAGCCCGCTATGTCCGAAGTGAGCATGCAAAGCCACTCGATGAGACTTGGCAGCTTTCCCCCTTGAAGCCGTATTCTAGATATCATCGACATTGAGATTATATCTCATTGATAGTAGCAGTTTCAGAACATAAGATCGAATGCAATTTATTCGGCTGTCGTCCGGTGATGACAATAGTCGCCTTTTTGGAGATCTACACATCGCAATAGATTGATTCACAGGCTGGACTCGCTCCCTTGCAAGCGAGATCGCCTTTTTGAATATTCATTTATGAATATGAGAAATTATCACTCCTTTTGCGAGGTCGCGCCGCGCCTGCGCCAGGTTCACTCCAACTCCACAGACGACCACCACACAAAAGATTCCCGAACCTTTCTCAGTTGCCGAAGAAGAATCTTGGCGAAACCCGAGCAGAAGACTACAACAGGAGCTGCATTTCGCCTTTTGAACGACGACGACGACGACGACCGAGGCCCATCACATCAAAATGATGATCCCCAAGTCGTTGGGGGTCTCCCTTTCTTTCTTCCTTTCTGCCGTGACAAGTTTCCGTCAAGTGGAACATCGGCCCACCCGATCTTTCTGGTCGTTTCAGAATTCTCAACGACGACAACCACGTTCCTCATTCACTCTAAAATCTACTGCCAGTGATGATTTGAATACATCGGTCGGAACATCCATCCGGTTTTTGGGCCGCGGCAACGACGCGGTGGTTCGACCAGGAGTTGTGCTAGTGGCTCCTCCCGATGAATTCCATCACTTTCTTCGAGAAGCCGCGGTCTTTGTCTATGCCATGGGTGAGGACGACGATGATGTATATGTCATTCGGGGCGTCATCATCGACCATCCAACTCCTTTTACAATGCAAGAAATGATGGCGGGTGGTGCAGAAGACGCGCCGAATGGTGCCAATAACAAGTACTTGCAAAACCCAATTTATCGCGGTGGAGAACGGGGGGATGCGGCCTTTATGTTCCATTCTGATACAACACTTGCCGATCAAGCACAGCACGACATGATTGGAACTTCGGGTGTCTTTCAGGGAGGTTTGGACCATGCCATGTCGAATGGCTATGAAATTAATCCTTCCAATGTCAAGTTTTTCTTTTCGTACATGGAATTTACGGAAGCTGAGCTGGAAGAAATGCTGAATAATCGACAGGATGAGAGCACTCAATGGGTTAGTGTGGAGGTACCGCCCGATTTTGTGTTGAATTCGGATTGGGGACGAGGTGAAGCCTGGGCTCGAATTCGAAATGCGGTACGAGAAAAGTAGAACGGCTTAAATGCGAGTATATTTCCGTCGACAACTTCCCAACTTGCGATGCATTGTGGCAAGTAAGAACCAGAATACTACAAAGTCTAGTTGTAGGGCGTATAACTGGCTTTCTATTAGAAAACACAGAATGCTATCAAAGCTGGCGGGGTCTTGTTTGGACAAACCAGGAACGATTTGACCGCTTTTGTAAGCAGCCTGAGCTTGATTCCAGCCATGCCTCATCCCCTATCGGTAGTAATCGCATTGGATGAAATATTCCACCCCAAGGCTGTTTCTCCTACGATCGGCTATGCCAGGGAGGGCTGAGATTGTCGTGAAATCACAACGGACAAGCTGTCTCGCTTGATTCTTTGAAACTAATCAGGAGCAAAGATACAGTCTTTAGTGTACGCACTCCTCTTCCACAAGTTCATCGCTTTGTTCCTCGTCCGTCTCTTCTTGCAAAGAAGCCGTTGCCGACCCAGCAAATACGTGAGACTGTAATCGAGCTTCAAAGTTGGGAATGAGCTTTCGAAGAATCGGCAATTCATCCAACAATCCGTGTTGTGAATGGTAAATATGACCAAAAGGAAACTTCTTGACCCCCAAGTCTTGTTGCAGGGTCTGTTTGTTACCCGGGGTCAGAGGCACTGACAAGAACTTGACATTGCTGTACTTTTGAGAAAGCTTATAAAAGTGCGGAGCGGCTGCTTGGCAGGCCTTGCAAACTGGAGAGTGAAAGAAAACCGCAACGAACTGTTCTTTGCTGCTCTTGAGAATGGAATCAAAATCCGAAACATCCTCAATGACTTCCACCGTAGCCGCTCGTCCACGCCGTATCCGCCGCTTGATATCCCCCAGTGCCATCCCCACGCGAGATCTCAGTGATGATGGTGTCTGCTCTCCGAAATCTTGACATCCGGTCGCCACAGCCTTATTGGAGGTTCGAGATGCAGACGGTGGGGACGAATAGGAGCTTCCTGGCAAGTAATTAGATGTCCGCCGATAACTGTTTGGTGGCTGCACTGACATCGTAAAAGCCCGAGATGTCGGAAGCGCTAGCAAGCACGTGAAGACAGCAGATACAATCCAACACGTAAGCCTCATTGTCATAACTTGGCAAAAGAAGAAGGGTTTCGAGTTCAAAAGAAGAGTTTTGTAGAATTGTGAGGCCTGATGTGTCAGAGTCGTCGAATGAGCAAGAAAGTATTCCAAGATGATGTGAGGCAAGTCGTCGCGATGGGCTCTGACGCAAACCCACAAGTCAGACAGCACCAACCACTTTCTCGACCGACACCCGCGAGCGACGCGAAAAGGAGGAGATGGATGGGCGATGGATGTTGAACCCAAGTGACGTCAGCACAAAAATGAGGATACAACTGTTCGCCGTCTGGCCGAAGTACCTTCTACTTTGGTACGCACGCACGGCCAGATCGAGTCGAGTGATTCCGGCGATTTGGCGAGATCGTTCCATTCCAATCGTCCAGGTAGCTGCTAACTAGATGGCGCGCATTCGCTGCTTTAGTAGTAGTGATGAGACATATAGTTTTAGTTCGTGGAATGGCTATTGGTTACACATCAGTCTGCAGCCGCTCCAGTTACGGTTTAAAGGAGACCGAAGCCAATGTCGCCCACGTCCTTCTACCCGTCATCGGTCTGCAAGCTCGCTTCTCTGCCATGCTCAATAAGAAATCCTTCCTCATTCAATCGTTGCAAATCTTGCCAGATATATTGCGATTGAGGCGCGACGATGGGTTCTTTCCATGAAACTGTGTCATAATCCCACGGACGTAGATATGCCTCGTCACCTTCAATCTGGCAGAGCTTGGGTAACCATCGTCTCACGTAGCTTCCGTCTGGATCGTACTTAAGAGCCTGTGATACGGTTCGAAAGTGTCGGTGCTTGGGATCAGGACCTACTCCCGAAAAATACAGCCAATTCCCCCAGTTCGCGCCAACACAGTGATCTTCTAGCAAAAACTGAAACCATTCGGTTCCTGCCCTCCAATCGATCCCAAGATCTTTGGTCAAGACACTCGCAGCGTTTTGTCGGACACGGTTGGAACAGTACCCCGTCGCAAGTAACTCTTTCATGGCAGCATCCACAAGTGGAAGACCTGTATCACCCAAGGCCCACTGTCGCCATTGCGTCTGAACTCTCGCGTCCAGAAGGGACTGCCACACAAGCTTTTGGCTATTCTTTTGACTGACAGGGATCCCTTCCAGATGATAAAATTTTGTTCCGCTGGCCAAGCATGTGTACAAAAAGAAATCCCGCATGGTCATGTGGCTAATGATCCAGTTGCAGCCCGGACCATTATTTTCAGCAACGCTGACGACAAATCTGGGTGATAAGCACCCGAAAGCCAATGAATGGCTGATTCGTGAACTTTGGTGGTTGTCCACGCACGCCAAATTCCGAACCGCCGTAGCGGCATGGTGCTCACAAAAGTCTTGTAAGTGCTTCATGGCGGTGCGCTCTCCACCGCGATGCCGGTCGGGAGCCGATTCTTGTTCTTTGGCGTTATTCAACACCTCTTCAATCGTAGCAGGGGACATTCCCAGAATGCGAAGCGACCGTGAATACTCGATAAGCGGTGCATAGAGGTCATGCAGTGTTGGAATATCCCCCGGAGATAGCGAAGTATCGGGAATCGAAAGTCTAGTAGGGGCTTGTAGGCAAGTTCGAGGTCGTGATGCTTCGCGGGCTGCTTTGCGGAATTCTCCCATTATTCGCGGTATTCCTCGCCATCTTTCTGCGGAAACGTCGACAAGGTGATCTCGAGCATTGTTGTGACTCGTGTGTGATAACCTCCGAGGAGGGGGAGATTGAGAGATAGACTGCGACTCCTTGCTTCTCTTTTTCTTTTTTCGGTTCTTTGGCATACAGAACGATTGCCATTCGGTTTGCCCGCTTGGAAGGTCGTTGGGGTGATAGAGTGTATACTGCATGTCAGTGCGAATAGGAATATCAGGACTCACGGATCGAATAGATTTCCAAACTCGCCGCGAGAGAGTGGATTCATAAAATCCTGGCTCGTCGTTCCAAACGACCTCGGTCGGGCTTAGCTCTTGAACAATATCCGGCAAAATCTTTGTTGGACACCCGCATCGCACCAGCAGTTCGCCCCCGATATTTCTCAACGATTCTCGTAGGTCACGAACTGATTCGATTTGAATTCTTCCCGCATGAGGACCAATATTGACAGCGGTCCATTCCAAGCCATGATTTCCATTGTGGCAACAGGTCGCTTTCCGGGGCAAGTAGTCGCTTTGATTGAAAACGTATAGGCTGATCACTTTAGTATTACCCGCCGGTTCCTTGGTTTGCAAATTGTCATACAGAATATTGTCATGTAAACGCAAATCTCGTCGATGCCAAACCAGGCGTAGTGATGGCGACTTTGGGGTAGACATTCCCGATACCAATGTTGTCGCCACTCGCGATATTTGCGAACAAACCTCTCCGTTATAGATAATGGCAAACGCAACGGTTTGTGACACGATTTATTATTCGACGAAACGAATGGGCGCGGATAAGACTACCGGTATGGGTTGCCATTATCAGCAGGGACAGAATGGAAGGGTCGCCCGAACTACCTATTTTCCTGACTATTTTCCTCATGACGTAATGAAAATGAACCGTCAGCCTCTCTCACAAACTTATGATTTTTGATGCCGACGATTTCAAGTCATTCCATTTAGTCCAACGCGCGTGCCTCTTCCAGCTACCGGTACACTCCGGTCTGTACGTAATCGCCAGATGACGCGTGCACGTGCTCGTCAACGGATTCAACGGACAACGGAAGCAGCCCAGCAATGTTTCTCACAAAATGCTCATCGCACAAATTATGGAACATTAGCAAAACGGAGGAGATGGAGGATAAATCCGCTTATGGCTCTTGCAACGACGGTCCTTTTTGGATATCCTCTTGCGTCGATCTCAACTATGCAGGAGACGAAGAGGAAGGAACGAAGACGGATGACGTCGACAATGAAGCGGAGATAAAGAGGTCTAGCAGTGTAGTTGCGAAAGAAGAATATGCCAGCCAAGGGAGAACTAGTACGGAACAAGAAGACGCCAGTCAGGCGGGAACGGATACCACAACGAGTTCCGACGAGGAAGTGCAGGAAGAGACTCGTAGCCATGCAGGACGGCCTCACTCTCGTGGACCAGGAGCAAAGGCCTTGCTGTACATCAAGTATGTCTACTCGGGCGCTCTTCTCGCGTTTTCGATTGCAATCTTGGCGGCTGCAATTTTTACTAATCAAACGACCGCCACCGCGCTGTACGGTATCCATTCAGCACTGGCATTCTTCAGCTTTTGGGTTCTTATCCTCTTTCTGGCCGTCATCGAAGCAGGTCTCAACTGCATGGTTGGACTGAAACCTGTCGACCCAGCCCTGTACAAAGACTCGCATCCGCTGTCCTGGAAGGGAACTCAGGCAGTTAATAAGGGAGACAACCTGGACCGATTCATTATCGGTCGGCAGTTCCTCGATTATTCAAGTGTCTTCCTGGCCAACTTTATGGTGTCATCGGTCAAAAACGTGCCCCTTACTGTGATGGGCTTACCGCAGGGTGTTTCGGACGTATTTCTCAAGGGAGGTTTCGCTGTGACT
The DNA here is from genome assembly GCA_951394045.1 of Nitzschia sp. DOCU1. NCBI lineage: Eukaryota > Bacillariophyta > Bacillariophyceae > Bacillariales > Bacillariaceae > Nitzschia > Nitzschia sp. DOCU1. The sequence continues at coordinate 1,235,971 of OX595989.1, forward strand.
TTTGTCACTATTGTGATTGGGCAACTGGTTTCGCAGATGAATGCTGCACACTGCAAGCTGGATTGGATCAACAACTGGTTGATGTTGGGATCTACGTATACTGCATTGGCCATCGAAGCTTCGGGTCTCTTGCATGCCTCATATCTACTGCAGAGAGCCGTGGGTTTCATTGCTGGTCAGCCTATCGAGATGGCGGGAGACAAGCTTGGAACATTCAGCAAAGCATGGTTTTGGACTCGAGCTCTTGGGAGCACGCTTCTTCTGCTTTTTTCTATTGCAGCTACCATAAAGGCGCTCTTTGAGGGCAATACCACCATGTGGCAGGGTGTACCAGCTCCAGTATCCCTCCTTCTTCTGGTAGCACTCATCGTTGTTATGGGAAGTATGGACGCTCTTCAGATCGCGGTGTACAAAGTTGTACACATTCCAGTGGAGGACCTTGCCAGAAATCCAGTCGCTCTCAAAAATACACAGTTCACCTTGCACGGAACCAACCTGAAAGCTTTCTTGATGGGGCGCCAGATTTTTCAGACCGTCGTTTTGTTTGTGATTGCAAAAATCATTTCAATTCGAGTCACGGACAGCAGCGAAAATATCTTTGGAGTCAGCGACGGGTTACAGAAGTTCTTCAACTTTGGTGTGCTGGGAGCGTTTATGTCTACTATTTTGGCTTCCCTCGCTTGGCGCATCCTTGCGAATTCATTTCCGTTGTTCTTCTTGTCAAACCCGTTTACTATGCCAAGCATTCGTTTTTGTCTGTGGATTGAGAGTACGGGTATCTGCTCCGTGTCGTGGTTGATCGCCGCCGTAAGCAAGAAATTGCTAAGGCTGCAGCCTGATGAAATGTTTATTGGCAAGCATGCAGCCGATGTGGAAGAGGATCACTGCTTAGATCTACCCGAGTCGGATTGATTCATCGATTCAGCTCGAGGCAGCCAAGGCTCCTTCTGGAATCGATCCAAAGCAGGAAACTTGCGGGGTTCATCGTCAGCCTCAGACTTTGATTTTTGGAGTACAATTTTGATGCCGACAATTTCAAATGATTCAGCTTAGTCCGACGGGCAGTTCTTCTCGCCAAAAACTTTGATGACTGCCTGAGACGTGCTATCCCGCTTTGGCATTTCACGCCCTTGTTGCCCGATGACAAGGAGTTGCTTGCCAGCGAGTACAGTAGGAAGACGCCGAGTCATCTTCGATGGCTTCGATCAAGATGACCTTGACAAGCGTTGCTAGAGATTTCTTCCTTTTGCCATATTTTAATAATAACTCGGGCCAAACATGGCTTGTTGCTGTTTTGGTAGACGCTAAAGCAGTTCTGCTAGAACTTGGATAGCTATGCAGGTGTAGGTGTCATTGGTTGATGGATTTCACCAAAATGTCAGCTAGCACTGGCGATGGTAACTTGTCGATTTCTCTAGACATCTCTTCAGGCGACGAGAAGCCATTTCGAAATCCCTCCAAATCGGCAGTTATACTTGTGACACATCGCTCGTGCAAGTTCTTGTAGTCCATACTGTCTGGGTCAAATTTGGCATCCAACAAGAGAAGCTTAAAAGCAACAGTGACGTCGATGGCGGGAAGGCGATCCTCATGCATCATGGCATCAAAGATTTGTTTGGTCATATATTTGGTGTTGTGACTGGCACATACAAAAGCAGCCCGGCTCCACATTCGCGAATGAGCTAGCTTCAGTTCGTCGGGGTAGCGCTCGGGTGTTTTGGATTGAATCTCTTGGACCTGCTCCCGGTTGACTTCGAGAATATCAATCATGAATTTAGGCAATACCAGTCCAGCCAGTTCTGGTTTTTCCAAAATAAGAGACCCGATCTTGGACCGCGAAGCAAAGAGTAGTCGATCCGCCTTCGCTTTAGTGGCCGCCACCATAAACTCTGTCATGTTCTTCAGAGAAAGAGTCTTTCGGTAAAAGTTCTCAATGGCATCTTCGAGGGGCGGGATTTCCATCAATTCCGCAATTTTGAACACTGAACACGCCCGCTCTGCCGTGAGTGTCTGTCTAACTTCTTTGGTGTCGTACATAAAGTCCAAGACCATAGGAAAGGCCTCGGCCTGCCAAAAGGGCAGCTCGATTTTTGTGATGTTGGCACCACTCCCATAGTTGCGATCCTCAATCTGTCGAAAGAACTCTTTCACCATGAAGTTCGACTTTCGCGGCCCATATCCCACCACATTGCGATGAATATTGTAAATGTCCATTGCGACGGAGTCTCCCTTTTTCGTCAAATGGTGGACTTCTATCCTCCAGTCGCAAAAGCTCGCCTTTGGGTCGGACTTCCAGCTTATTCGCGGACCAGTAGGAGCTCCAACGGATGTCCGTCGACTATGGTTGCTTCCATTCCCCAATTTATTGTGAGTGCTCCCCAATCCATCCTCTCCCTCTCCCCGGACTGTCTTCTTGACAGCACGGCGTGTTCCCGGACTTTTACTTCGTCCGCCACTGGATCGTCGCCGCGTCGGACTGGCCGATTTGGTGCGTCTGCGCTGAAATTCGTCACTACCTGTGGTACCATTGAGATCTACGACTACTGGCGTTTCATCCTTACTCTCCCCCGCTAAAGGAAGCTCCCTAGCAGGTGTCAAGGACGGTATGCTCCATTCGACGAACCCAGTTGTTGCTATGCTGGTTGCTATCATTTGGTTCGCATTCGAAGGTTCGCCCCGACCGCCATCGACGACGAACCTGCTCAGTTCAGGCCCCCCATCTTCCATGGCAATTGATGATGATAATTTCACGAGACCTCCTCACAGGTTTGGTTGCAATAGAAGAGTAGTCCCACACAAAATGTGGAGTGCTTATGATAGATGTGATGGTAAACTGTGACGGGAGTGAAACTTCGCGTCGAAATGATTTTCTCAGAGGGGCCAGAAAACACCACTGATGCCATTTTTTGGCGGGGAGGCGATAGTGAAAAAAGGGGAATGAATGGAAAAGGCGTTGGTCACTCCTGTCATTTCGGGGAGCTTTCCCCATTTTTGTAAAACATGCCTCTCGGAGTACCGGTTGAAGATGCACGGCTGGAAAAAATCAAATATCTTTCGGATCATCATCGGACCGCACAAACTTCAAAATCGTCGTCGATGCCAATCATCCCAAAGGTATTGGTCTTGTTCATCAACACGGAGCTCTCTACAATGACCAAAATCTTGCTTTTGTTTGCGTTTTTCAGTTTTGTCAATGGCCTGAATACGGTTCTTTATGGGCCCGCCGCCCGAGAACTTCTACTGCTCACAGCCAAACTGGCGGCACGCCAAGGCATGGAGGCATCATGTATCACCGCGCCAGGGACAGAAGATGGTTGTCGTCGACTCATGTATGGTTTGGACTATGTCGAACAACTCGGTGGTGGTAGCGGAGATCAGCCGGGTCATGCCCGGCCCGTGTCGAGTGGTGAAGATATTGGAGCAGCACTAGAAAGCGCCGACTCGCTCTTGTTTGTGGCATATGACAACCCTATTGACGCCAAGACCTACAATACGCTTTTGAATTCTGCTGGTGAAAATCTTGCCAAAGTCGTACTCATGTCTAAAATGGGAGCAAGCAAAGCCAAGGGAGGATTCTTTGGCGGCAATGACAACAAAATGCTGGAATCTGAGACAACTCTTAGAGAGATTTGTCGATCCAAAGGCTTGAAGTTGTCGATTGTTCGAGGTGGCGTTTTGAAAGGAGGCGGCCCGGGGGAGAGCGGCAACGATTTTGGTCTGGATACATGCTATTACAATACACTACTCGATTCATCCGAAGCTGCGGTAACAATGGCCCATGACAAATTCACACTGGGGTTGAACTGCTTCAAGGGTGACAGTGTGGAGATGCCCAATATGTTCACACTAATGGGCACCAAATCCTCCTTTGAAGCATGCCCATACGATACGAATCGAGTCGTTGTCGCCGGTGGTATCGTGGCGGCAGCACTGTACGATCGGCCGATTGAAGTATCTGTGGGAGCCGAAAAGGCGACCAAGCCTCCGACACTGGAGGAGTGGAACGAGGTCTTCTCCAGAATATGATCATCCATTAATCGACTACCCGACTAGCTAATGCGTACAGGGAATGCGGCGTTGTTGGTCACATAAATCGTGCCCGCTCCATTACATCGCCCAACGAAGTCTTTTCAAAAATCTAGATGCTACTAGCCTTGAATTGATTGTCACTCGTGAAACGTATGGTAGCAGTTCTATCGGTTATATACACTTGTACAACGAAAATTCATTTTCTTGTTGCACCGTCTCTGTTTACTCCAATTCAGGTGCTGTTCCCGGGAAGAGCATTTCTCGCAACTCATGGTAGTCCTTCAATGTTCGTTCATAGCCAGCGTGGTTAAAGTCGGCTCTAGATTCCAATCCACCCTCGTTTAATAGCTCGTCCCCACACTTGATGCCGACGGGCACAAAGCGAAAGTTTCGTTGTTCACCCACACCCGCCTCAACGAAATCAGGTGGAGGGCACAGCTCGTACGAAACCATGGCAAGAGGGTAGTAATGAGTGGGCTTCTTGCTCTTGGTTCCCATCAATCGGAACATATCCATAGTCTTGTGGTCAAAGGGCGCAATGGGCATCTTGCCGGTCTTGACATCTCGGCGATCACGACCACCCGAAGGGGCCACCCACAAGATGGTTCCTCCCGCTTTAAGTTTGTCCAACATCCCGCTCATGGCCGCCAAGTTTTGGCGACTCTTGATGGGCTTGGTTTCCGGGTCGGCATCAATGTGTTTCTTGGAGTGAATGCAAATCAAGTTGCGTCCCATCGAGAAGGGGATCGCCAATGCGTCCGTTGTGACCTTGTGTCCAGCGACATAGACCACCTTTTCTGCCTCTTCAGGAAAGCCTGCCTTTTCTAGCATAATGGACATGACTTGTGGGTCAGCTTCCGACTGGTGGTTGGCGAAAAAGACAACGTTGTCTCCGGCCTTGGCTTGATCCATCGCCTTTTTAAGATTCTCCATTCCAAGGACCTTGGATTCTTCGTAATCCATGAATGGTCGGAAAAAGTCGCATCCCCACTTGTAAAAATCTTGCGTGTTGCCATCTTCCTTTTCAGGGTTTCCTCGAAGAGCATCGTGAGTAACACCGAACGTGTACTTGTCAGGGCCCATGCCGTACTTGAAACCGTACTGCACGCCCTCCATGATTCTCTTCATGGACATTTGAGCGCTGCTAAACTCGTCCTTGGTTTTGAGATGTGACGCCTGACTCGCTGTGATGTACTCCTTGCAGAAATGCAATAGAGGTCCCAGCAGCTCGGGCTTGGCCTCACCCATGACAGCTTTCACGGCAGCGGTCGTCTTATCAAGTGCTGCCTGGTATTCGGGAAGAAGTTGGCTAGTGGGAACATCTTCCGCAGTGGCTAAGACTTGCTTTTCTTCGGTCGAAAACCGACGGCTAGTGGGGGCAGCTCCAAATTGATTCGGGTAAGCAACAAAGGCAGAGACCACTGCCGAGCTGCAGAGGAATAACAAGAGAGTAGTGCGTCGGAACATTGTGTAAATATGTGCTAAAGTTTGGGAAGTTTCGCGTTCCAGAATCCGATTCAGGCAAAATGAGAATGATGAGAAAACTTCTGGTTGTAGACGTGCGAAAATGAGAAGAAAATGCTGTCGTCGTCGATCGGAGGCGCAGGCGATATGTTGGAGGGCTCGGTGGTGGGACGTGGTGAAAAGGTGTGCGTGGCAGGGGCAAACGCCCGCGCCGCACATTCATTCGTTAAAGCGACCGTTATTAGGTGACATGACGTCATTTAGAGACGTTTCGCTCTGGACCAGTCGGAATGAAATGTCCCCGCCAAAAAGAAGCACATGCCACCGATAACGAGGGTGCGAGAAACCATATCTTTTTGTCATCATTCAAATGCACCTCCACCTACTGGAAAGTAAGAGCGACTTCCCACATTTCTTTTGAAGCAGGCGTCTTCCTTTTATATCTCTAGAAGCTTGTGGGCGTCGATCTTCGTACATTTCAAGATATCCAGCAAGATGCATCCACTCCTGACACTCGTCGCCAGCCTTGCTTCGTCAAGAACCACTCCATCAACCTTTTGGGAAGACCGAACAAAAATCCAGTCACTAGCGGATCCACCTTCTGAGAAGTTTCTCAAAAAGATTCAGGAAGAGCCATGGCGAGGCGGACTGGAACCCATTCCCGTCGAGGGCATTCCGCTACACGAGGCAAAAGTCGTGGAGGGAAAGATCCCTGCTGATCTACAAGGCATGCTTTGTCGGAATGGACCAGGACGGACTCGCATAGGAGATACACAGTATGGGCACTGGTTTGATTCGGATGGCTTGGTATCTCAGCTTTGCATTGACGGAAGGAACCAAAAGGCTACTTTCATGGCAAAGTATGTGGAAACGGAACGGTTCAAGGCACAGCAAAAGATTCCGCAAACGACAGGAGATGTGCCCTTAGCCACTGCAGGAGCCTGGACCAAACGTGGACTAGGAAAGTGGTGGGAGAACATCCTTGCACTTCCTACCAATCCATCGAACACGAATGTCATATTCCTGGATGATCCGGCAAGCTCAGGCGACAACGACAAGCCTCTATTTTTTGCCCTCGCCGAAGGAGGAGATCCCGTCCAGATGGATTCTAAAACCCTGGACACCATCGAGACAAGAGCTTTTCAGAACGTCAATGGAGAAAAGGTGGCGTCCTTTTTTGCAGCGCACTATAAAAAGGATCCAATCACGGGGGACGTGTATAATCATGGAGTCGTATTAGGGCCAAAGGTGACGGTAAATGTCATGAAATTGAGCAAGTCGGGAGAGCTGTTGCGGCAAAATGGGATCGAACTACCACTGCTATCTTTCATACACGACAATATTCTTTCGGAAAAACATTTCCTGATGCTGGTACAACCCTTCTCTGCTCCTTCATCAGGCCTACTTACGAGCGTCTTCGGCGGGAAACCATTGGGAAGCCAACTGGCCTGGAATCCAAGTGAAATGTCGGGATCATTGGCCTTGGTATTTTCAAAAGAAACACTCGAGTGTGTCGCACAAGTACCTCTACCTATGTTATCATCGTATCACCAGATTGATGCCTTTGACGATCCGGATAATCCGGGCATAGTCACACTACGAACATTAATTCACGATCCGCCAAGCTCCCGCAACCGCCTGGAAGATGGGTTCAAAGATTTGTACAGTCACACTAAGATTCCCATTTGCCAAATCATGGAGTACGTCCTCGATATCAACGCTGTTAAGCTGGTCAGCAGCCGGCGGGTAGCGCCCAATGCAAACCTCTGCGAATTGCCCGATGTAAACGCCGGGTGGGGATATCGAAAGCGCTACGTGTGGACCAACACGCGAACGGACAAGGCAGGGTTTGTCAACAGTCTTCAAAAAGTCGATCTGGAAACAGAGCAATACAGCGACATCATATCCTTTGGCGATTCTGCCTTTGCTGGCAACCCGATTTTCGTGCCGAAACAAAATGCCAAGGCGGAGGACGACGGATATATTCTAAGCCAACTGTATCTGTCTGACGAACACCGGTCAGATATTGTTATTTTGGATGCTGCCACTATGAAACAGATCGCGCGATTGCAACTGGAAAGTCATATCACGTATCAATTTCACGGCGAATGGTGTCCTCGGATCTTTTAACTTGCTAGCTAGCTACGAAACGAATCGATTGGCAATGTTGTATCAATCCAATTCTAGCTTGTTATTACGCAAATGAAAATGGCCACAGTACTGTACAAATGTCTTTTAAAAGACCACCATTTCTCGCTCGGTAAATCCAAGTTCAAACAATGCAGGTTGACACGCATACTTGATCATGGGTGGTGGTCCGCACATGAATACCTGAGTGTTTTCATGGGATTTGTTAAACAAGCAATGCTTTTCAATCATTTCCTTATTGATAAAACCAGTCGAATATTTCCACACTGTCGGGGCTCGGTCCACCGTGTAATGCAACGAAAATCGATCGGGGAAATGGGTCGCCAAGGATTCCAGCCCGTCGCGGACCAAAATATCGTCCTCGGCTAATATTGACAATGACACCCATCCAAATGAGTGTAGAGCAGCATGATATTAGAATCACAATCGACGAAAGCACGCCAGCAACAATAAAACGAAAATAAACTTACTCTGGTTGGCATATAGCAGTTTTACCTGAATGCCGGCATCGCCAGGATTCTCGAAAATAAAGTGCAAAATCTGAAGCATCGGGGTGATGCCTGTCCCTCCGGCAATCATGATGATTTGCTTGGTCTGACGAGATTCCATGGGCTTTCCAAGTGGTTTGACCGTAAACTTTCCACCTTTTTTATAATCCAAATGACCCTTGGGTCCCTTCATGTCAATAGTGTCCCCAATTTTGAGCGAATCCAAGTGTTGACTCATCTTTCCTCCCTCTGGGAATTTAGGATGAACACCCGCCTTGTAAACTTTGATAACGAGGGACACCTCACCAACGGTACTGTTGTCGGAAACTGGAGTGTACGATCGCAATACAGCTTTTCCGTCTTGGTCGGTGAAACGCAACGAAATGTGCTGACCCGTCGGTAATCCCAAAACGTGTCCCTTGGGAAGCCCAAAGGTAAATCTTCGCGTGTCATGCGACAAGATTTCCTTTCTAATCAGGGGATATTTCTTGAATTCACTTTGGGGCAAGACAGTCGGAGGTTTGGAAAATTGAATAAAGACCAAGGTTCCGATCAAAAGGCAGACGGCCGAAATGGCGCCCACCAACATAGTGTTGTCGTCCAACATTATATTCTTTGAGAAAGTTAAGTACCAAATCAGTACGAGAAAGTCAACGAAACGAGTAGAAATTAATAGGCCGAGCCTGTTGCAGTGCCGATAGAAATATGTTATTGTCGAAATTGAATTCGAGATATTGACCTCTAGATGTCAACACTTGACAACTTTTAAAACTTGGTGATGAAAATTCAATTGTGTCGTTGCCACAATGACAAAAGATCATCGATCACAAATTTGGGGGGCATGTTTCGACGGTGATGACGCTGACGACGTCGTACAAATCCTACCGCGGTCTACGGCCGGCACGCCACATACGCAAAACATGTGACGCGATTTGCCGCCTTCAAGGGTGTGGGCAGCTGGCCTGGCTCGAAGTTTGCGCGACTGTCTGACTGTCGACCACCAAAAAAATGAGGGGCGCCGGCCTGACGATGTTTATCCAACGACGACGTCATCCACTATCGAGCAAAGCCAAAAACTTCGACTAGTACGACTTTACGCTCGAAGTTGATGGTCTGTCCTCTATGCGACATGACTTGCCCCGCGGGCGACTGCCGATCCGATGAGCGCCGAGAAGGGAGAGACCATGGCGTCGATCCAAAAAACGCAGGATCGTTGTAGGCACACAACACATGCCACCGTTGAACGGCATCGAGTATCATCCAACACCGATTGGATAGTATCGCTGATCAAGGATAATCTCAGATTAAAAAATCAACCATGCCCCCAGCGAAAAAGAGAAAGACGTCGCCGGAATCGGCCGAACCGTCGGTGGGTGATCTTCGGCAACAAGCAAAAGATCTTGTGGGAAAGCTCGGCGAGACTATCGACGCCATGGAGGCTTCGGATCCTAAAAAATCCTTGTCACTGATAACGGATGCTTCGTTACGTTTGATGGATTTGAAGGCCTTGCAACGCCGTGTTCTCGATCAAATCCACCAGTCACAGTCCAAACTGGAAGAGCAACGGAAAACTCGGGAGGCACAAGAGCTTCAACTGCAAAATCTTAAGTATCAAAAGGTTTTGAATGATCATGCCATTGAAGCATCGCAGAACCCCGTAATGTCTCAACTAGTGCAACTGTGTCGTTCCGAGTTGGAAGAAGAGGAAAAGACAAGCGAGGATGATCAGGCAGTTTTGCAGCGTTTCTTTCAGGCTGACACCAAAGATCCCGTGCAGCGTGCGGTGATTATGGACAAGCTCAACCAGCAAATTCGAATACGCACAAAACTCGAAGCGAAATGGAAGCAGTGTCAGCAACAGGCGTCTGCTCTCAAACAGTCGCTAGCCTCGAAGCGTACATTGCTGCAGTCGTTGCCCAGCAAACTCCAAGAAATGGAACGAACGAGTATACCGCTGCAAAAGTTTTGCCAAAAGTCTCTAAAAGCTACCAAACTACTGGGGACGACGCGGCGGACAAATCTGGATCTAGCACATGCGTTGCCAAAGGCATTGTATACGTTGTTTTACATGTTGCAGTCCAGTTTGGATTCCATGGAGGCTTCTGGAGAATTAGACGCACTCGAAAAGGCTTCGGCGGCACCCTCCTTACAAGTCAACCAGGAGTCCACCCAAGTTGTGTTGAATATTCCAATCCCCACAATATCAGACCGAACTGCCACCACAACGACGGTTGTTGCGTCTGGTTTTGGAAGTGGCAAGAAGATTGCTGTCATTACCTTTGAGTATGACGAGGCCGCCAACATGGTGACTGCCGCATCCAGTCAGGATCATGACATGGGGAAGCTTTTGGCAGAACTGTTTCCTGGTGATACTGGCGACCAGATATTGTCAAAGACTAGTGGTAACGATGATGTTGCTGATTCGACGGAACAAGCCTTGTCCCCGAGTGACGGAGGAGGACGTCCCTACAACTGGTGCAACTATCTGGCGGGTCACCACCTGGCACCGTCCGGAAAAGTGTCCCAGCCCAACATGCACCGATCGGCGACAGTCGTGATTCGTGCCTTGTTGCGACGAGTACGGGCTCAAGCTACATTGAGTTGGATTCTACATGCTCTTTCTCGCAAACCCCATCCATTGCCGGTGCATCCAGCACTCAAGGATGCGTCCTTTTGTCAAAACAAGGATACTAGCTCGACCAAACTCGTATCGTGGACCGAGGATTCGTCCAGTAGTAATGACGACCCATCGCAGGACTTTTTCTTGGCGACTCTGAAACGCCGATCATCAATCTTGTCTCTTCGCGTCGGCATTTATTCGGCCAGGTATCCTTCTATTCCTCCAATGTGGGAATTCAATCCAGAACAGCAGATTGGCGGTGGGGCCGACAATGAAGCATCACTCGATGGAGAAAAGACGGTGCTCTACGACGAGCAGTTGTCAAGTTTGGAGCGCCGTATCAATCAAAATGTACAAGATCTGGTCAGTCCTACAGACGAAACCACGTATGAATGGATTCTGGCGCACCAGCTTTCCGAAATCGCTACGAAATGGGAGGAACAGCTAGTAGAAAGCGAGTCTTCCTCGTAGTGCAGCTCGGATGGGACGAGGCGAAAGTCGTGTGGGCTTCTTTCTGTGTATCAAGAAGGGGGTGAGCGGGTTATGATTCCTGACATCGCTAACCTTACCAATTATCGGAGCATTGAACGAATACCCCCGTGTAAATTTGACGGACAACCGCAGTAGCCTGGTTTTGTGACCGACTTTTAGGAATGGAGACAATGCTGTTTCCTTGCCTACACCCTGGAGGGCGTGGATGCTAATCCCCATATCACTACTATTAAAGCAGCGTATCAGGTGAGAAGTTAGTTAACTCGGATCATTTGCGAGCTAATACTGAGTCTAAAAGTTGAGATGCGTAAAAGGAATTAATAGAGATGTTCTATTTCGTTTCAAAAACCTCCAAGAGGTTACAAGTGGGGGTTTACTTCTCATCCCGCACCTGTTTAGCGATAGCAGCGTCTACCGTGGCGAGATACCGGGCAAACTGTTGGGAAGATTCCGAAGCGTCTCGGGACACCTTCGCTAGCGTGGCAGGATTTCGTTTGCCTGCTAAGAACTGACTGGTTTGCTCGAGAAAGACTGCGGTTTTAACCTCCACAATCTTCACCGATCTGATCAGGGCATGATGGGAACAAGACCATCGCTCCAAGCCTCGCTGGGCAACGTAGGCGTCATTCCCTGCTAGAGAATCAACGTTTGGCAATTCTGTTACTGGCTCCGTTGTGCATGATCGTAGATAAACGTCTCGAAGGAGACCATCAAGCCTTTGTGACCGGCAGAGCTTCTTCGCACAGTTTCGAAAGTAACCAAGCTCTTCCCGGGTGAGCCATGTACGGTTGGTCTTCCGACATCTCTGCTCTCCATCCTTGCAGAAATAGCGGACAGAAGGCTCTGCTGGGACATCGTATTGATGAACAGATGGGTCAGCACAGCTGATTCTTACTCGTTTCCGCGGTCTCTCGTATTCTACAGGGCTGCTATTCATATCCCCCCATTCCCGAAGTCTGCACAAGTTGCTATTGTCCACCAACACAATCATATCCTCCTTCCCCGTCATACTTTTAGAGATCATTCTTCGTTTTGCTAACAACCGCGGGGTATGACAGTCTCCACAAAATTGCAGTATTGGAACTTCTGCAAAGTGGTGGAGCCGAAAATGTGGACAGAGAGGCTATGCTGTTGCTGGCGTCAGGGTGGGGAGTGATGAGTTTGAGGAACCTTTCGCAAGCCTTCTGGTTGACGACCGCAAAGTTGAATCGGAGCATCTAAATTTGAAGAGATGGGGTCATGATTATGCCAGATCATTTATAACCGAGGAACGCGAGTCACTTTCACGATAGCTATATATAAGCGTCGTTGATAATTGTTGGAGATTCCTAAAGAACACCTCATTTCCTCACTTCTACTTTAGCGTATATAACGGTCGTAAATAGAGGGATGGGTGCTGAGATGCTTAACCCCGAACCGACGAATACGATCAGGAGGCACATGCAAAGAAAATCAAAACTTTGTCTAAACCACATACTTTGCTTCAATGGATTCGTACCTAAAACACAAAAGTCGCGCCCTATAAGCCTTCGGGGCACTAGCGAAAGATCGTGAACTACTCGGAGTGGGGATATGACACGGAGCCATAAAGTTTTGATTGTATTGCCCCTTCTCTTTCAAGAATGCGGTAATGGCAGGTTCGCCAAACTTCCAAAACATCAGCTCTCTACGTGATAAAATGATTCCAGATTCTGCATTCCTGATCCGTGCTCCGACTGATTGATTCATTCGACCGAACCATATTCTGTTTCATTCCAGGTGGAACGATGCGCGCAACTTTGACGCGATGGAAAGTTGAAGTTGCTTCCAAGATAATAGGGGAGTGCGTGTCCTGGATCATCAAGGGACTTGCCGATAACTTCGGTCCACTTGCCAAGCATTGAAGATCACATAGCAACTTCGATCACCAAAGATCTACTTTTAATAAGCTAAAGAAGATGAAGTGGACGGCAGCTGTCTTAATCTCAGCACTGGCAGCCAGTGACGCTTTCTCCGTCGGGGGAGGCCAAAACGCGGCAGAGAGGGTTTCTACTGTTGTCAAGAGCGCTGTCGATGAGGCTGTCAGTACCGGGTCCTCGTCGGGTGCTTCTACTCAGGACCCTTTGTTGATTCGTGCGGCCCGTGGAGAAAAGGTCGAACGTACGCCGGTATGGATGATGCGTCAAGCTGGTCGTCATATTAAAGAATACCGCGACCTCTGCAAAAAGTGGCCTACTTTCCGTCAACGTAGCGAGATCCCAGAAGTTGCAGTGGAAGTGTCCTTGCAGCCCTGGAGAAATTACCAAACGGATGGATGTATCCTTTTTTCTGATATCCTGACCCCACTTCCTGGAGTCGGATGTGAATTTACCATTGACGAGAAACTTGGACCCATCATGGAACCCATGAAGAACTGGGATGACCTCAAGAAGGTACGTCGGAAATCCGTTTGTCTGGCACTCGACAAGGGTATTATTTCTCACTTTGCCTTTTTCAGATGAAACCTATCGATCCTTATGAGGCTGCTCCATTCGTTGCGGAAACTTTGAAGATCTTGCGACAAGAAGTTGGCCCCGAGACTGCTGTCTTGGGTTTCGTTGGCTGCCCATACACACTTGCAACCTACATGGTCGAAGGCAAGACATCCAAAGAATACCTCGAAATCAAGAAAATGGCATTCAATGAGCCCAAGCTTCTACATGCAATTTTGCAAAACTTGGCCGATAGCATCGGAGACTACGCTTTGTACCAAATCGAGAACGGCGCTCAACTCATTCAAATTTTTGATTCTTGGGCCGGTCATCTTTCGCCCAGAGACTATGACGAGTTCGCCGCTCCCTACCAGAAGCAAATCTTAGATAAGATCAAAGCCAAATATCCAGATATTCCGACTGTGACTTACATCAAGCACTCGGGTGCGCTCATCGAACGAATGGCAAAAACTGGCGTGGACGTGGTTTCTTTGGATTGGACGGTCGACATGGCCGAGGGTCGGCAGCGAATTGCGAACGGAAGAAAGGCTGCGGGCTTGGAAGGGCCAGGAGGTGTTCAAGGTAACCTGGATCCTGGTGTTCTGATGGCAAATCACGACACTATCAAAGAGCGAACGGAAGAGATCCTCAAGAAAGCTGGGCCAACGGGGCATGTCATGAACCTTGGGCATGGTATTGAAGCATGCACACCAGAAGAAAACGCACATTTCTTCATCCAAACGGTACGAAACTACCGCCACAAGGCTGAATAAAGAAAGCAGTATGTCAACATATAGACAATATACAAACTGTTATAAATGTATGAGCCATGAGTCTAGCTAGATTGATACTGATGAGCGAAAGAAATACCACTTGAATGTATGGGTTAGTTGTTTTGATATACTGTAGATGTTGTGCAGGTTCTGTAGCTGATTTGAAACAAGGTACAATGACAATATTGCCTCTCTTCGTGGAGGAAAGAGATTAATCTTGGCGACAATCGTCAATGGAATTGAATAGTCGACAGATGCAAAGGTGCTTCAGACCTGTCATGGATAGATGGACGAAGGCGTATACGTGAGGGAACAAAATTCGACAGTCAATGGACAACGTTGATAACAGGGTAAAAACTTACAACAAACCGCTTCGCCCGAGTCGAGGCTAGTAGGCTGGCAATGAGAGTTTGAAGTGCAGTCACCTGGCGCCATACCAGCCGGCAAATTGCTGGTATCTGTCGGATGGATACCCCAATCCTGCCCCGAAAAGTGTGGAAAGCAATAGTCTGGATCTGGATATTGCGGGGGAGGATCCAGCTGCCCACTCTCGTCACTTGGGCTGCTTGTTGGGTCCGTGTCCGTGTCCGTAGTGTTTGCGGGAGCTGAGTTGAAGTTTGTGTCCCAGAGTCTGTCGCGCGGATTTGCTGGGGCCATGGTGGACGCCATGGTGGGAGCCGATTGAATTTGCTGCGAAGAATGGACAAATGTGTTTTCGTTGCACGCGCATTGCCGTTGCGGATAGTTGTTGTCCTCATCGCACAAGAGATATGAACCAAACTCACGACAGCATCCGTTTGGACACGAATTCGTTTGGCACTGAAAATCACTGAGAGGGTTTGCGGCCTTTTCCTGCAGCACGGCACTATCCTCAAACGATTCACAGGGAAAGTGTTCCCAAACTCCCGCATAGGTGAGAGTCTTGCCATCATCGAAGACGATGCCGTCCCAGTTTTGTTGAGCGATCGTGTCGGTACCGATGCCTACGGTTCTGTCTTGGTCTTGGCCCCCGCCTGCTCCACCTTGTTGACCCGTGATATTCTCAGCCACAGTAGTAACAGGACTTGGCGTGATAGTCTCAACCACAGTAACAGGACTTGGAGTGGGCACGGCACCCGTCACGGCGTTGTAGTTGCTACCAACAGTTGGATCTGGAGCACTTTGAGGCGTATCACCTTTTTTGCTATCAGCCTTAGTTTTCAACAGGCGATTGCGTACATTTTGTCGCTGCGACGCTTCCACCGCATGCAAGAAATCCTCCGCCATGGCGGCCGCCAGCGCGGTAAACAATACGAGAAATCTGACAGAAAGCATGATGCTACTCTAGCTATTGATGCAAGACGATTGTAATGTGGAAGGAATGTGAAGCAAGATACCGATGGAGAGCCTCGGCCGTTGTTGCGCAAGAATGAAAATGTGGGTTCGGTGGTGATTGAGGAACTTTTTTCCTTGTGCGATGGCACTATGGATGGGGCCGGCCGGTGTGCTTTTGGTATTTCAAAAATGGATATTCGCAGTTGATGTGTGCCGTTTGAAACGAAATCACGTGGTACGGGAATTTTCCTTTCAACGGTGTGTCGTTCCCACAGCCAATAATATGTGCCCCTGGTAGGCTGAATTTCGTACCTATGTTGTGGCGCGCGTGGCGGTGCGGCCAAATTGGAGAGCAGGTAAAGCGTGCATTTGAGGACTTCGATGTAAAGAGGCAGGAGGCTCAAATTGAATCGGTAGAAGATTATTGCGTTGAATTCAAATGGATGGTCACTTTTGCCTTCGCTCACTGCAAAAGACTTGACACAGGTGTAATTTCTTGGTTCTACTAGAATTGTCATTCACAAATGGTGACCCCCCCCCCGTCGTGTTTCTTGTTCGCCTCCGTAAATTCCGTCTTCAGCGTGGTACTGCATGAAGAACCAGCAAAAGAAGATTCATAACGAGTCGAATAGGTGCCCATCAAGGAGTTCACTTCCACCACCTCTGCCTCCTGGTAACAATAAAAGGTACAACAACTTCCAGGTCGTCCAGGCGGATCTGCTGCATCGTCATCAAAACTATACAACAATATCTATGCAACAGTCTAGTTCCTAGAGCGGTGGCGTATCGTCCTTAGCATCTACTAGCTATTTTCGACAATTTTTCTAGACTAGGGAAGCATCGTTATGTTCGATCTCTCGCGATCCTTGCTCTCGTATCTAACGCACACTTCGAAGATGTCTCTTGCGTTTGTGCCAAAATTGACAAGAATGACCACAACAAAGTCCGACTAATGCGACAGCGCCCGACTTCGACGTTCAGATAACGGTTTGGCGCCAAAAATTCCCAAGATCCCGCATTTCTGTCCCACCTACTGTCTGTATGAATACCGCCACCATGCGCAGCATCACACCTCTCTCGAGTGTGACCCTCGTTACGCGGAACGCACTACTTCGGAAAGCACTGGACTAAATTGACTTGATAATTGACTGCTTCGACTTGCGTTACTGCGTTCCGAACGCGCGGTTAAGAATGATCCTGTGAAGAAATTACAGTAGAGAAATGTGCTACCGACCTCGTCACATCCGGAACCAGATTTCATGGGAACAAGATAACAGAGGCGAAAGCTTACCTTATTCTGAACGAGTAGCACACAATCGCACTCATCAATCGTTAATAACAATGAGAATAACTCAGTGGTGTATCGCGCTTTTGTTCCCGGTTACTTCCTTGGCGGGGAGGGAGAGGGGATCAAGTCATGCGAGAACAACGCAGTTTCCTCGTAGCGAATCGTATACGAGGGGACGTCGGGGTCAGGAATTATTTGGGAAGGGCGTTGAAAAAATCACTTTGGCGCCAACATTTGCCCCAACAAGAAAACCTACCTATCTGCCAACAGCACTTTCGTCGGTGGACACGGCTGATCGCGTACCGGGGCCGACAGACGACGCAAACGATGCAGTACCAATTATTGGCACGGAAACGACTGTGCCCGCGACGAAATCTCCGAAAGGACCATCGGCCGAAGCAACTGAAACCCCCTCATCAATAGATGCTGCGTCAACTGTGCCACCAGCTGTAACCGGGGAACCCGTCGTAACCATGAGTCCGTCACCTCTGCCGGTCAATGGTAACCCGAGCGCAGGACGTGAGGAACCGTCAGCACCACAGGGATCGTCGTCTGGTGAATGCGACGGGACCATTCTCGCAAGTCTCTTTGAGGGATTCGGACAATCTGAAGACTTGTTGGCTGTAGAATCTTATCAGTGCCTGGCTTGGCAAAGAGTTACGCAACAGGAGGGCTTCAATAATTTCGACGTCATAACGACAATGAAGTACTGGATTCTCAATTGTATTTACTTTGCTACGAACCAACCTGTCGAGGACACGGTTCTTGAAGCTCGACAAAGCCCAGGGACGACGACTTGGATAAACAGAAAAGGCTGGCAAGGAACAAATCTGGATCCATGTGATGGCTGGTTTGGAATCTCATGTGACGATGGCGGTCGAGTGACCGAGATTCGTCTGCAACGAAACGGTCTGAGTGGCACCTTCCCGCGCGAGGTTCGGTACCTCGCCTCTGAGGGACCCTACTCGACGGGGGCGGGCGCCCTGAAGCGGCTGGAACTTCACAACAACGAATTTCTGACCAATGACCCCACCCATAGGTGGATTTCGGAGCTCGGTCCAGGGCTGCAAGTCCTTAACTATGGTTCAACACGCTTCCAAGGGCAGCTGCCGACACTTCCATCAGGGATTGTGGAGTTCGACTGCTCTTATACACTTCACTCGGGGGAAATGTCGGAGTCTATATTTGAAGGGCTGGACAACTTGGAACTTTTGATGATGGATGGTAACAATTTCGATTCTACAGTTCCCACTACAGTTTCAGCATTACCGAGTTTGAAATTCTTCTACATCCGGGAGGCTGGTATTCGTGGCGATCTCTCGTACATGCAAGGAATGCCAGCGATTGTGGAACATCAAGTCGATGGAAATCCTCAGCTGACGGGCCCGATCTACTCTTTCATCGGCAAGTTAAGCACGCTGCGGTCCTTTTCGGTTGCAGACTGTGGGCTGGTACGTAAAAATGAGTTTTGAAACTCGCATCAACGGGAACTTTTCATTTCCGTATATTGTTTCTCACTCCTTTCCACTCCTCAGACTGGTACGCTACCGACAGAACTTGGCGACCTCTCTGGAATGGTCCAGCTTTGGTTGTATGGGAATGCTTTTGTGGGGCAAATTCCTAGCGAGTATGCTCGCATGAGTGAGATACGTATTCTTGCTTTGGAAGATACGAGCCTCACTGGCAATGTCCCCATTGAGATTTGCCTTCAAAGATATGATGGGAATTTGACCACCATGTCGACAGATTGCCACGAAGACGTGGATTGTGCGGGATTTTTCCCTACGTGTTGCTCGTGCTGCGGCCGTTCCTATTGCGGAACGTAAAAGGAATGGCTTCATGTTGTGCTTTTCGTGTCATCGCTAATAGGGGATAGTTCGGAGTTGAGGTTGGCTGAGTATGAATGATTGTAACTTCGGAGGGATAAATGATAGCTCGTACACGAGTATTTGGGGTTAACTCTACTGCTCTACTAGGACTCGATAGGTTAACTACCGGTACTTACTCGGGGGTAAAATGACAGTGCGAGGAAAGTGTAAGGAGGTTTCGATAGTTGAAGGGCCTCAGGACGAATTTCCGCAGAACCCATGATAACTAAGTATTTCCGCTTATTCTCCGTCCCATGACTACCGGTATGAAATCAAAACGTGTAAGAATATGCCTCAGAAGGAACGCCTGCATAAATAATAAAAAAGAGCCTTTTTGTGTTATCATAATTTTTCATCAGATGCCGCACACAAGTCTGCTGGACGAGAGATAGGATGTACAATTTTTTAGACGCCGCATCTGGAGACAAATACCTGGTATCATCATTTAACTACCGGAACGGCGGGCGCCCTCGACGAGACGGCACGGGAGAGACGCAGGAACTGGTGTTGGCGCTTCTCTCCGCACTTTGTCAACCCTCATTTCCAATACGACCGGCACCCCGTTGTTTACGATAACATGCATTAACTTGCCATCACTAACCATGGATAACTTGGATGCTCAACAGGGGGCTCTCGAGGACGATTTTTCTCGCTCCTCCAAGAGGCAAGCGCGATTCCAACCGCTCTCTGGTGCGGAATTGATGGATGGTAGCCTGGGGAACTTTTCCGATATCTCGCCGTTGGATGGCGACGACGACATTGCTCTGTTTGGTCAAAATGTCGCTCTAGAAGAAGTGAACGATATCAGCCCCGATGACGTCGACTCAATGGTGGCACAAGAAATGTTGAAACTATCCATGGGAGATCGAGAAAAAGTTTACTACGACGTGCATGGAGTCTCAAGCCCCATTCAGGAGACCCCAGAACTTCTCCAGAATTGTTTAGAGCAACTCGACTATGAGCTGAAACAGGTGGAGCAAGATTTCCCTGCATATCAGACCGCTCTCTCAATGGACTCCGACTATGTCCAAAAGCCTAAATTTCGATTGATGTTTCTACGCGCCGATCGCATGGATCCCAGACTGGCGGCGCAACGAATAGGACGACATTTCCAAGCAAAGATCGAATTGTTTGGGAGTGAGTTGTTAGTCAACGACATTACGCAGGATGATCTGGACCCAGAAACAATGCAGGCCCTCTACGATGGATCAGGTCAGACTCTACCACAAAGAGATCGGGCGGGCCGGTTGATTATTGTTGCCTTTTTGCACCAAGCCGAAATCAGTGTGGAAGCCAAGTTGCGACGGGTCTTTTATAGAATCATGGTCCAAACCGAGGATGAGGAGACACAGCGTATGGGTTGTGTGGGTATCGGTTATCTGGTGGGCGAAAGATTGACCTTTGCGACGTGGGCCCATCGGAGAGAGTGGAATTCAAAACTATCAACGTTGATGAACGCACTTCCCATTCGCTACGACGCCGGGCATGTCTGTCATGACTCGCTGGGTTGGAAATCTTTATTTGCAATCTTCAAGATTGCAGCAACCATGTCTACTCGAGTGCGGATACGAGAGCATTACGGGAGTCAGTCAGAGATTTTATTCAGACTCGGAACCTTTGGGATTCCTACCTCTGACTTTCCTCTGGCGGAGGATGGAACGAGATTGATAGACGCTCACGTCGACAGCTTGAGTAAACGCAGAGTGTTGGAGCGACTGCGCAAGCAAGACCAGACCAGAGATGACCAACGATTCGTTGGTACTTCCAATAAGGGGAGTAATAGCAACGCGCCCCGGCAATTGGCTCGGGTTGTTACTCCAGGGAGAAGCGATGTTTTGCAAGGACGCGGTAAGGCAAGCTATGCTCATGTCGGTAATATTCGATTCCGAAACATAGTCATTGAGCGAACGGAATTGTACAAAGGTGCTGGATACTCCGGGAAGCGAAAAGTGAGTCGCGAGGTCGTAAACTTAATCATGTCGCAAGGGGGTAAGTTCCTCAAGGACGACGGGGCCGGTTGGGTGGAAGTAGACGACGAAACTGCGATGAAGAAGGTGAGCCACGCATTTCGCACTTTCCGGTGTCTCGAGAGCACCGGTGGCAAGTTCCCCAGTAGCAGCAGTGGCAAGCGAAGAAAGGACGAAGATGTTCCGTCGTAGCGCCCGCATGAGAAATCCACCATGGAGCGGCAACACAGTTTCATAGCTTTGACCGCTTCTACTACTATAATGTTTGAGCAAGGCATGTCTTGATGTTATAATCTCTACCGGATTAGGTATGAACTACATGTCTAGCACGATCGTATGTCTTCTGTGAGCTTGGCGTATATGTTCGTTCTGCTTCTTGTTGCAAAGCCATTGGACCTGTTCCGAATCCTCGCCCAAGGATCCGTAGCATACAAACGGCAAGGGCGGCTTCGTGGAAAGTCGCCACTGTGTTAGTTCCGGCCTGTACAAAACTAGGCAGGCGATTCACGCCCTTGAGATCTTCCACCAAGCTATCCAGAAATGCTTTCTAGGTCAGAGGATACGTTTACAAACAAGTGGTCGACGGGAAAGCAGAATCTACTACGTCTTACGTCTGGTGGCGCCCGCGATGATTCGCAGGACTTTGTCTATGTTGCACAGTAGCAGACGCACAAGCTGGCTGCGGGCGATGGAGTATCGTAATGGTAACAATAGCAAGTGTGACTGCTTAGAAGAGGGGCTCGCCAGTGACCCAGTTGTGGTGGATCATACCACCGATGGCCAACATAGCCAGACGTCCATTCTTGATTTCGTTCAACTCCAATTTGGCCATGTCATCCTTGCTCTTTCCCTTGCCCAATCCCATGGGATCGAATCCAAGGTTTCCAGGAACACGGGCGGGGTCCGAAAACATGGTCTCCATAGTGACATTTCCCTTGTTTGTCCAGAATTCCAAAACACCCATGAAGAACACAATTTGCAACATGGCGGAAGCTCCAACAACCGAAGGTCCCATGTTAGAGTCGTCAACGTGTTGGTATCCAGGGATAGTCCAGAATTCTTGCATGACGAATCCAAGGGTGGCAAGCATGGCAGCTCGTCCGTGCTTGATCTCGGACTCACGAAGCCACTTGATGTCGAAGTTGTCCGACAAACCAAGAGGGTCGAAGCCAACATCACCAACGTATCCCTTCAAGTTCTTGGGGTAAGTCAAAAATGGCACAGATTTGGACATTTCGGCATTGAGTCGGGTGCTCACACCAGTCTTCGACTACAAGTTGATGGATGGATACGCGCGCATGGCAGAAAGAGAAAGTTGAGTTCAACATGCCTAGCATCGAAATTTCATCGCCACTGATGCTCTAATGCAACGAGGAACCTACCTGGGGAACAAAGGCGGAAGCGGACGCCAACAAGGCGGAAAGGACGGCGACGGACTTCATGGTGATATCGATTAGCCTCTTGAACAATGCAAGGAAACAACAGTTGCAAAGGGAGCGCAAGGGGGGTCGTGTTGGTAGGCAGGACGAGAGAGAGCTGCTATGACGTGGGAGCATGGTGCGAGAGCCGATGTGCAGAGAGCGATCTTGCGAGGGGCAGCTTCTTGTTGAACCAACTGGATCGCGACAACGGTGGAAGATATCGCGCGATCGATTCCGCCGAATGCTTTTTCCTTGTCATTTTGTCTGACCGATTGGGAGTTTCTTGAACTCGAGAGTTAGTGCCGCAACGTCCCTCACGTACCAGGCACAGACGGATATGGCGGCAGACGTACAGACGGGAAAACTACGCCTCACGTTTTTCCCATCTCCGATCCGCCAACGGATCATCCGTCATTCACTGGATGGACCGGACCGCTTCCTCCCTCCGATCTTTCTCATCGTCACCAAACCTGGGGCGAAGAAGTCGGAAGCGAACAAAACATTGGCATCCCTATCAAAGGTTGAAATCATGTTTCGAAACGTGTTGAGATCGTCAGCGAGAACGAATGCCTTTTTGGCAGGCGCTGCTGCCGCTGTGACTGGGTCGGCGTTTGTGGCCACTGCTAGCCAGCAACAAGAAGGTGCAACGGCGTGTGCCGATAACTCTATTGTCGGCCTGTTGCAGAGTATTTCCGCGAAAGTCAATCATATTGAGGCTGTGCTTGGAAATGTCCACGCAACCCCGGCGGTGAAGAAGCCAGGTATTGATGTTGTCCTGGGAGCTCAGTGGGGCGATGAAGGCAAAGGAAAATTAGTGGACATTTTAAGTCAGGTAGGTGATGACCAAGGTGATGGTTCGTTTTATGACTCTCGTCGTCGTCATCCGACATGATTACTGATGCTTGGCAACGACATCTTGATATATGCAGGAATATGATGTCTGTGCTCGAGTAGCTGGTGGATCCAACGCGGGCCATACTATTGTAGTGGATGGCGTCAAGTACAAGTTTCATTTGCTTCCCAGTGGGGTACTCAACAAAGCAGCAAGTTGTGTGATTGGAAATGGAGTCGTCGTCCATATCCCCTCCTTTCTGAAGGAACTTGATGGTCTAGAAGCTAGTGGCATTGACTATAAGGGGCGCGTCTTTCTTTCGGATCGTGCCCACTTGGTCTTTGACTTTCACCAGGCGGTCGATGGAGCGTTGGAAATGCGACTTGGACGCAACAAGATTGGTACCACCAAGAAGGGAATCGGCCCAGCCTATGCTTCCAAAATCTCGCGAAATGGTGTCCGTGTCGGTGATCTTGCAGACTGGGATTATTTCGAGCAACGTTTCCGTGCCTTGGCCGAGCACCACATGCACTCCTTCGAGGGTCTTGAGATTGATATCGAAGCAGAATTGGCATTCTACAAGAGTGTTGCCAAGCGAGTTAGTGAAATGACTTTGGACACTATTGATTACACGAATCAGCAATATAACAATGGAAAGAGGATCTTGGTGGAAGGTGCCAATGCGACAATGTTGGACATTGATTTTGGAACCTATCCATTCGTGACATCATCCAATCCTTCTATTGGCAGCGTGTTAACGGGCTTGGGCGTGAGCCCCCGCAAAGTGCGTGGTATTTTCGGTACCGTCAAGGCATACTGTACTCGTGTTGGAGAAGGGCCCTTCCCGACGGAATTGGATACGGATTTTGGAATTGGAAAGCACTTGTCACAGGTCGGAGCCGAGGTCGGTACAACGACTGGTCGTCCTAGGCGCTGCGGATGGTTGGATCTCCCCCAGCTCAAGTATTCCGTCGCCATTAATGGCTTTACTGCATTGAACTTGACCAAGGTGGATGTCCTGACTGGATTGAAAGAGATCCAGCTCGCCGTCGCGTACAAGTGCCGCGGAAAGTACCTCTCTACCATGCCGGCAAGTTTGAGCCAGTTAGAGGATGTTGTGGTAGAGTTTGAGACTCATCCCGGGTGGGACGAAGACATTTCGAAATGCAAGACATTTGATGAGCTCCCGGAAAATTGCAAAAAGTACATTAACCGAATCGAAGATATTGTGGGCGTTCCAATAAGGTGGATCGGAGTGGGACCCAATCGTCTGGACCAAATTGACCGCGGTGAAGAGTACGAAGTCCAGCATGAATAGATTTGAAACGGCTCTACTACTAGTAGCTGGTGTAGCAAAGCTGTATTAGAGACTCTATGTGATGTTTGATTCTAGGTCGGTACCTGGTACGAGTAGTTCTAGGTTTGGTTCCTGCATTTCCTTCATTCATTCAGTCGTGGCCCAACTCCGCGCGTTGCCGCCAACACCTGCGAGTAGGGCGCCCGCCAGTCCAATCACATGATCCAACTCCGCTTTTTGATATGCGCGAGGCATATTCAGGTATCGCGCATGCCCACCCGAACATTCTGACAACCCTCGCTGGGGCTCGCTCGGTTCCCGCGGTTCTTCCTCTTCTCGCCCTTCTAGCACGCTTGAGTGAGTACACTGCACTGCGCAGTGGCAACCATATTACTTCGCAACGGGTAAAATTTTTTATTTCAACCGAGGTCAATGTTATTGATTTCGAGATTTTCATTGGGACGACGCACCTCTGATATTCCAGTCGAGCCGCTTCCTGTTTCCGTCGACGTGTGGCGTGGAAGATTGTAACCACCAGAACAAGCTTGCAATTTTCTGCTGAGAACCGACAACGGTAGTCAGTCTTCGTTTCAGGGCCCGCCATTTTGCATCTGCGCCTCTTTGTCAAAGCGTGCTCTCAGGCCTGATCGATTGACGATTCATGGACCCTCGATTGTCTTCCTCCATGGTCGGTCCCACGAATAGCAACAATACTCGTCGACGAGCCCCGATACCGCGACCATGGTTGATGGACCATCATCACCTTCCTCCCCCCGTCCATCCACTTCATCACCACCATCATCATCATCACAATCCAAATTATCGATATGGCCCACCTCCTCTCATGGGTGCCCCGGCGTATCCCATCATGACAATGACAAATGGCGCATTTGAGCCTGATTCCATGGACTTGCTGCCACAACAAGACTGGACCGTGTCGTGGAATAAATTGTCGTGTTGCTTTTGTTTAAAGGAGAAAACATCGAGCCAAAAGAACAATCCTTCCTCGTCAACGTCATCGCCGTGGCATCACAACGATCATGTGGCGTTTCCGGCATTTCTGCGACGGAATTCTTCCAGTTCATTGCTAGATCAAAATGATGTCTATCCAGTGAGTTTCATTTGTTTGTGTCATGAATGTCTGCGGAACGACGACAAAGGAAGGGTGTTGTTTCTCAATACTTACGCTGGGGTGGCTGATTTTGTGCTGTAGCTTAATACTTACGTTCTCTTTCTTTTCTTTGCGGTCTACAGAGTAGTGGTTCTGTTTCCAGTTTTACCGATACGTCGTCGTCGTCTTCATCATCTTCCGATGGTCCTAGGAGACGGGTGGTACGAAACGACACTTTTGATTCAGAAGAATTGCGGCGTCCCATTACACCCCCACCGCGAGCGTCGACACCGCCTCCCAATCCAGTCACACACAAACCAGCCACCATTAGTAACCGCTGTCAATCGGCGGGTTTGCCGCCTCCCATGAATAATACGTTCAACAATACTAACGGTTGGGGAAATACTCTTGCCCCTCAACCACAACAGCCGCCAGCACGGCAACGCATTGATAGTGGCATGTACTCGGGGACTACCAATTCGAGTCGACATCGAAGACAGCGCCAATTTCAATTTTCCAACAAAAGTATGGAACAAATTTGGCAGGGCAAGGCTGGGGAGGAACAGTTGTCTCTTCCCCCACTTCCTTCCGTGGTGTCGTTACAACACACCCACATGGCGACGCCCCATGACAGTGGCTACATTAGTGCCCTGGACGATAGCGAAGACTGGGGGGCTCACGACCATAGTATGGGGAGCTATTATGATGGAGATTACGATGACGACGACGATGATCCCAACGGCGAGGACAACAGTCCCTTTGCTCAATTGCAACAACGCAAGGTGGCCCGAAACGGCAATACTACTACGGAAAGGAGGCGGAGAAAGGGCGGTGATCGTCCCCCCAAAGCATCCTCCTCTGGTGGGGCTGCTAGACAGAGCAAAAAGGCTAGTCGGGATGACAAGACCAGCAGCGGGAACCAAAATGGACAACGTCCACCGCCCAAAAAGCCAGAACCGACCACCGGGATGGTTCCAGTCTACCTTCCCAAGGAGTTGCGTCTGGACAATGCCACCGAGGGCAACTTGGTGGTTTCCGGCTGGGTGGCAGTCTCGATTGGATCGTCTTTGGAGGAACGATTTCACCATGGATCGAAACGCATTGACGCCAAGGATATCATGTATCTTCGTATTGTGGATGTCTTTGATGGCGCCATTATCTTTCTTCATAAGTCTTGCGAGGGAAACCAAATTCAGCACGAATTACACCTGCGACGTGACTGGATGTGCTCCTCGCGAGAGATTTCCAGTCGCATTGGACGCTGTGTCCACATTGCGTCTCGATCCAATCCCGCCTTTTGCATTGCGGATTTACTTCCCGTCAGTCTGGACGAATCCTTCTTTCCAGAAAAGAATCAGCTAGTGTCGGCGCAGCAATTTGCCAAACAGCACGATCGTCTCTTTGTGGCAGGCAAGGGCAAAGTCTATGCTCCGGATGAGCAACATGATGCAGCGATGTATATCATGTTTTCCTTGGATGCCCTCATCAAAAACTGCCTATAGTAAGTGTACTATAAATATAAATCGTGCAATGTAGAATGTCGGACTACTATTAGATGTCAGATTGCGGTAGTTCTGGGACGTGACTCCTCGCTGGTACAGACAAAGGGACCAAACCCGTGCAGGACTACTAGCAGAGCTGTAGCAGTATATAGTGCCTTGACCGGCAACCTACTGCATTGGCGCTCTGCTTCTTGCCAGGGGTGGCCGGCTCATTTCGAAACTACTACAGTAGTGTAGCTGAAGTTGAAAAGCGTGGCCTGTTGTTGTGCTACTTGAAATGAAGTCTGCGATATCGCACTTTCATAGACAGAATGACACTTGACTTGATCTATCCAAGATCTTGGGTGGCATGACGAATGACTTCATTTCCAGATTTGCTAAAGACCTGGGATCTAGCGGCAACATTCAGCACGTTTCTCATCCGGTGGCATTGTCTTGCTGGCCCCATTGACAGATTGGGACAATCGATGACATCATTTTGTGGTCGCACGTCACGTCCCTCCAGAGTGGGCAAAATTGATCTACAGACAAGCAGCATCGTGATATTACCCATCGTAAAGCTACTGTAGATGAGTGCAACGATGATTCGTCGGTCTCAGTAGCAGAGCTGGTCGGGTAGCAACCAGCCCTGCCATTGTTCCGACCACGACAACGACGGCCTGATTCGGTTCTAGAAGTGATGTATCGAAATAGTCATTTACAAGCTATGCGAAATGGTTGGGAGGGGGGCAGTAGATGGGCAGAGAATACTGGAAAGAACATCTGCTGCAAGTATGATGGCCCAGCAGACATCAGCAGCAGACATCAAAGAGCAGACCCCCAAAATTAACGCTTGATCTTTTGCGCACGAATCATATCGTACGACAGAGCCCCATAAACTTCGACCCATGCATCCTTCATTTCGTCCGTAAACCTGTCTCCAAGTTGCTCCTTGACTGCGTGAATCAAAGCTCGGCCCATACTGGGGAAATATTCGGGCTTGACTCCATAACCCACGTGTTTGGCGCCAAGGTCAAGAAGGATTTCCGTCAAAAGTTCGATATCAGGTCCAAGCATACCCAGAGCCTTGTCAATCATCTGGATGAAATACTTGGCGTGCTTGATAAACCGCGGAGCTTTTGCCAGCTCTTTCGCGACATCTGCTTTCTTGTCAAATCCAAAGATGGCCTTGGCCTCAGGTTCCAGCTCGAAAAGCCTACAATTCAAAGTGAAACGAAAGTGAGATATCACACACATGGTTATAGTGGGTATAGACACAGTAGCTCAGAAAGAAGACAAACTGCAGGTCGATTCCACGCCCAACAGATGGCGGACATCAAAATGACCGCGACGCTCCGGGCGTCGAAAACTCACTTTCGGAACAAAGCAACACCAGTCTTCTCTTCGTAGTCTGGCAGCCTTCGGATCTCCTCCCAACTGTCAATGACGTTGGAGACTGTCGAATAACTCATATCAGCGACCATGGTTGCAGTTGTGTTTTTGTTTGATCAAAATAACGAAAGTAGATAAAGACAGTAACGAGGATGACACCACAAAATTTGGCTGCCGGGGTGAAATTATGTCTTCCATGATGTGTTCGGCTCCTCTATTTCTCGGTGGCGGTCACAGAAGGCGCCGGCGAGGGGCGAGGGGGCGACGATCCTGTACAAAAGTCTACGGGAGCTAACGTAAAATTTTGGGGAATAGCCTCGACGTGTAGTGTAACGTATGGGAACGATGGGGTTGTGACGGCCTTCTGCGGCTTCGGCGTTCTATGCTAGAAAGGCCCTACCTGCATTTACTGCCACGAGAACAGTAGAATCGGCTGTCATTTCTTCGCGGCGGCGTTCGTTCAGCGAAGCGCATTCGCCCGAAGGCGCAAATCACCGCCCCAGAATAAGACAGATGTTTTGTTATTAAGTACTGAATTTGTAAACATAGAGACTTGCTAACTTATCATGGTTATTTTACTCGTTCTGAGAAAACCTATTGATCATGCAAAGCTTAAAGCAAAACCTTTGGATTCATTCCTCCGACGTCCCTTCTTACCGAATATAGTCATAATAGACATTTTGAGATTTACCGGTACCTGCATAAAATATAGCCAAATCCTGAAGAATAGAAATGTCAAGAGGATCCGGTATCAAAAAATCTAGTACAGTCGAGTGGGTTCGGAATAGCAGTTCGACAGCTGCTATGACCGTAGTCAAAGAAAAAATTGAAACGCTCCTCACGTTTTCGGCGGCTGTTCGCAGCTTATGATGATGCGCCGAGGGAAGGAATCCTTCGATGGAAAGAGGATCCCTTTTCTGAACGGACGTCGCAACGGGCTTGTCATCGTTCTGAGATCGCAAGTCCTCGCTCTGGATCCATCAGGAAAAGTAAATCTTGGATGCATCCATTGCGGCTTTCTACCTTGGAATATCAAGAAAGCTCCCCAGACGGAAGTGTCAGCCGTCGTTTGCCGTCGTGAATTTCGTCATCATGCCGGTAAATGGAAATTGCCTATCGCTCAATCTAGAATCGGACAGTCGGGTCCTGGTGTCGGCTCTGCAAGACGCAATGGAAAACGAAGTCATCGAAGAGATTGGATTTCACGCTGTTACCTTTGATGAAGTCGTGTCGTCTGCCTTATCCGAGCTCCTTCGACACAAAGATCGTCAGTGGAAAACACTTGAATTTGTAAATTGTCGGGGGCAGATCGAGCATGCTATGGATTTGGCATTGTCGACTGATCGGGTCGAGAGTTTTCACCTGGTTCGGAATATTGAGAGGTTTGACGGGTACGGAAGGCTTGGTGCGAATCTTCAAACATCGACAGCACTAAAACGGCTACGACTTACATCTACGGTCCGTCGCGTCGATGCCGTTCTATTAGCGGAGGGTTTCGCAACTTGCAGGAGCTTGGAGAGTGTTGACCTCCGATGGAGCGTTTTTGAAGAGGGGAGTATGGAAATTTTTGCGACTGTCGGGCTGGCAAGAAATGTTAGTCTCAAAGCCCTCGAATTTTATGGCTGCGCATTGAGTGACGATGACCTTTGCCATATCTTTACCGCCCTGAAGGGCCATCCAACCCTTGAAACTCTCATGTTAAATGGCAACAAATGTGAGGAGAGGGGTTCTATAGAGTTGGCTAACATGTTATCGGTGGAAGGATGCATGCTTAAGAAGCTTGATTTGAGTTTTCAACGTTTGGATCAGGGTAAGATTCTTAACTTTTCACCTCTGACACACGCACTGACTACGAACCGGTCCATCGAGACACTGGATCTGACAGGTAATGCTCTGCCTGACGAAGATGCTGAGCGCATAGCTCATGTTTTGCGAAATAATAAAACAATTCAGGAGCTCTATCTAGCGAGAAATAAATTTACTGATGTCGGTGTCACGGCAATTGCACGAACGCTCCCAAACATGGAGGGTCTCAAAAAGCTGTCATTATGGGGAAATCCTTTCGGGGAGGATGGAGCGCGGGAGCTTCTGAATGGAATGGTTCAGAACATGGCTCTTTGTGATTTACATCTTTTTCGCCAATTCAGATGCAGTGACCAGATTCAATATTTTACGAACATCAACCGGGGTGGTCGAAAGCTACTGCAAGAACCACCCAACGAGGTACCGATGGCCTTGTGGCCGCTGGTACTGGAGCGTGCTAATACAATGAAGATGCCGCCGCGAAGAAAAGAGGAAGAAAATAAAAGGGCAAGAGTTGATATGCTCTACTGTCTGTTACGGGGGCCTGTTCTGTTTGCGCGGGGGTTCGACTTGGGCACCTGAAGCCATTGTTCAGACGCGTAAATAGTTACCCTCTACTCTAGCCAAACGCCACAATGAAACGAACCTACTAGTACTCAGCTTTGTGTCTCTTGATCTACGAGCGCAACAAAAAGGAGCCAAAGGATGCCACTGAGCCCGTGTCATTGTCCAGCTTCGGCGACTGGGCTCCAGCTCCACCCCGTACCTGTGCCTCGTTGTTAATGAGGCCCTGCTCCTTGAGAAACTTCAATTGTTGAGCCCGTTGAAGGGCTTGTCGTTCTGCCAAAGACAAACTGATAGTCTGAGGATTCGATACGCAGTGTTAGAACATTGTCTGGGTCTCTGGCTTATTATCGTGGCAAATCTGGCAGCCACTTACCCCTGATGCCTGAGAATCCGTTTCTCCCGTTTTCTTCTCTTCCTCGTGCCTTGACACTCGAGAATGGTTTTCATCCTCAGGGCCGTCCATATCGTCCATGTTGACCTCTGTGCTCACATAAGAGCTTTCATAGTCCGATCCAGCGTCGACTCCCAAGAGACTCGAATCAAGGGCCCTCTCCAACTTCTGCCCCAAATTGGAAAAGAAAGATCCCCCTGATGCCGAATTGTTTGAGCTGATAGCACTGGGAGTCAGCCTGGATGGTTCTTTGCGGGCGGAAGCAGAGGAGCTTCCTCGGAGCGGAGTTATATTAGTGGGGTTCTGGGGTTGAGTGCCCCCTCCATTGCTTTGGAAGAGACGGACACGAACGGGAGTCGTTTGGCGATCGGCTTCGATTCGAGCTCGTTGCGCCACGCTCAATTTCGGCTTTGACCCCATGCTCGACACGGAATGAGCATCCCCGTACGTATCTCGATCCCGACGCGGAGTTTGAGGCTTGGGTGGAGCCAGATCATTGTAACGAGATACTTCTGGTCGAGGCCGAGTCGCCGAATGGGTCGACATGATCGTATCCAGCTTGGGCTGTGTGGACGGTAGAGATCCCTTTTCGCTTCGCTCCTCTGAAACCCCACCAATAATAATAGACGGAGGGCCGCCCATCAATGCATGGTGCTGCATGTTTCGCGGAGACGCACCCATGCCTCGCTGTTGCTGCTGATGAATAAAAAAGGCCGCGTCAAATTGCTTCTGGGTTCGATCTTCAGTCAATTCTGACATGTGCGATTTCGCGTCGTCGTCAATAGAACGTCGGTGAGCCGAACTAGTTTTCTTGCGAGAGGAGGAAAGGGGCTTCGTGCGCTCTTTAACGGGGTCATCTGCATCTTCTTCTTCTTCATCATCGTCGTCGTCATCGTCATCCACGACATGGTGCTCCACGTCTTCATCTTCCGGTTGGACGGACGATGGAGTATTGACGATAAGGCTGGCATACTCGCGGCGTCCACTGGGCGTGTATGCTCGATTGACGACACTACGCGGGGCCGACGGTGAAGTAGGAATCGTGACATCCATATTATGGTAGCTCGCGTGTTCTCCATAGACACTACCACCGTACTGACTTCCAGCCGCCGACATCCCAGTTGACATCATTTCCATCATGTTTTGTTGAACCTTAACCTGGGATTCCATCTTCTCAACATAACGTTCGAGCAACTTGGCCTTTTGGCGTTCCTGTTCCGCTTCCATTTTGACAGAAGACTCTTTGTGCTTGAACAAGTCGAGCTGCGAGTGCGCTTCTTCGAGTTTCTTGCGCAACTCAATGACTTCCTTCTTGAGGATTTTCTTGTGCGATTGCAACTCTCCAATCTTTGTGCGCGTAGACGATTGATACATAGTAGTCTCCATGCGCTGAGATGCTAGATCCTTTTGAACATCCTGCAGCTCCTTCTGAGACTGGATGAACTTTTGAGTGATGGTCTCGACTTGGGCTTGCCACGTGCCCTGCTGTTGCTTCATTTCTTCCTTGAGCTGCGCAAGCTCCGATTCGAGTTGCTGAACCCGAGTTGAATCTCCTTCTTGCTTCGACTGCAACTGCTTTTCCAGTTCCTGAATATTCGTGTCAGAATCCTGGCACGTTTCTTCCAAGACGCGAGTGTAATCACAAAGCAACTGAACGGCCGCTAGAATACCCAAATCTTGAGCCTGAATCGTTTCAAGATCGGTACGATATGCCCGCTTGGCTGGCACCCCACTATCTGCGCGCTCCAAGGTGTCTCCCACTAATCGCAAACAGGATCGTCGCGTGTCTTCCATCTGACTCCTGACCCGATACAATTCGTCCTGTTGCGCTTCTGCTTGAGATTGAGCTGCTTCCAAATCGGAATGCAGCACTTGCAGCTGCTGCGCAAATCCATCACAGACTTGTCGATAGGCTTCTTTTTCATCGACTAGAGAGGAATGACGGTTCTGCAAGAGGGCTTGATTCCACTCTTCTCCTTCGTCTTCATTGTTCGCGCAAAAGTAAAAGCTACGCAGATCCGGATTGACCGTTTCATCACCGGCGAGTTCCATCAATAGTTGATTTTGACTATTGCGATGGACCGTAGTGTAACACTCCAGATCAATAATACCTGCCGGTTGCAGAGTCGACTGCGCCTGATCCGTCAGGTTTTCATTTTCCGTAGTGGGCGGATTTTGTGGCGTATGATGGGCGTGATTGGCTAACACAGCGTAAAGAGACGAACGTGGATGATGCTGTTTGAGGGCTCCTCGTTTCCCATAACCTTGTCTCACTGCCTTATTCAATTCTTCTTGCTGTTTGGGAGTTAACACAGGCGTTTGACAGGGTTGACTGGGATGTGCATCAAAGTAGTATAAAAACGTATGGGGCACCACACAGCAATAACGCGCCTGCCAAACATGCTGCTCATTGCGTTTGAATAACCACCCACTCTTTGTACTCAACAACCCCAGAACATCAGGGGTACGAGGAGGAGCCGATTTGATGGTGCAAGTGGTGTTCAAGTTGCTAAACCACAGTGAATTGGTCAAGGAGGTTCGGTTCAAGACCGCCCGCTTAGCATCCTCACTCGCCTGACTAATTTGAGCGGACAATCCTTGCTTAGCAGCCATGCTAACAGCTTCCAACTATCTCCTCCCCCACGATTAAGACTGGAGGGACACTGAGTGTTATTCTGGGTGTTATCCCTTTTGATGGACCCAAAGAAGACACCTTGCTCACTGCAGCAGCAATCTCAAGGGCAAACGACAAAAATTTTAGTAGGGTTTCTCGCGAGATTTCTTTCAAACAAAATCGCCGCTCTTGCAGTTCGTATGAGCGAACGGATGATAGTTCTTTTACTCGGGCGGCGGGCTGGCTTGCATTGGGCAGATATTTAGAATGTTAAATATACAGTGACGTAGCTAATTAAATGATGCATCGGCATTCATCGGTAGGCATGCGGGCCTCTCCCAAGACCTACTCGAAGCACAAGCGCCGAAAAATGACCCCTGGATCGACTCGATCGATTGGTTAAAGGGCCAAGAACCCGTCATAAAAATTTCGCAATGCTTTTGCCGATGGACCATGGCGACGAGAGAGATTGAGAAAGATATCCTCGTAGACGCGAACGCCTATCATAGTTGCCAGTTATATTGCTTTCCCCTCAAGTGAAGGAATTGACAGTGTTTAGTTGCTTTCAACCATATAGATTTCGAATGATAGAAGGCACAATGACGACGAGGACAGGCTCTCAAATTCGGGCATCTTTTGTCAATCCTCAGGGAATCGTGACAACACTTCGGCTAGGATTCCCATGGACAATCATGACTCCTCTCCTTTTGCTTATGACGCATCTCCCATCGGCACTTGGATTTGCCAACAACCTGATTGTTACCAGCATGGGTTGTATGACAGAATTGGATACCTCCGAAGTCATTATGAATCAAAGGGTCACATCTCCTGAGGACTCCGATTTTCCCAAGATGCACTTGGCCGTGTTCGTGGACGACAATCACATTGAATCTCCCTATCACTACAAACCCGCTCAAGGATCCACTACAGCAGAGTTGACTATTGCCTTTGTGAATCCTTATACTCTGGACGAGTTTCCCGAGAAAAACGACTTGCAATTTATCATTCAGCTACAAGACAGTTCGGGTAGTCCTCCTGGAATATCGGCAGAGTTTTCCAGTGGGGGGACGATTGGATGCGAGGGAAATCAACGAGTATCATCAAAGTGGAAAGATAATGAGGGACAAGTGCAGTTGCAAATTCATGATGTTTCGGCGTCCTTCAAGTTATGGGCTGGTTGGGCTACAGGGCAAAATGCGGTCCGATTGACTCCGACGCTCATATTAGAACCGGCGCCGTTCGCAGAGGACGAGGGTGAAGCAGCAGACGTGATTTTGGAGGACCCAGCGAAAAAAGCCGCAGAAAACCTTATTGAGCCTGAAAAGGAGATACAAGCCGAACAAGTAGTCAAAACCATTCACGAAGATCCGCTGCCAGATGCGAAACCGAAAAAGAGTCCCGAAGGCCAAGAACCAAAAGTGGCAGACAAGCTACCCGAGGACGGTGAAGCGAATGCCAAAGGGTCGATTTCAAAAGAAGAAGAAATAGAGCGAGAGTTGGCTCACATGAAGGGTGAGCACAAGCACAAGGCTCCTCCCAGAAATGAGGGGGCTCCCAAAGTGGTGACTCCGGACGAGAAAAAGGGCGAGCCCTTGAAGGCACGCAACAAGAAGGAGTTCATGGAGGCAGCCCAGAAAATCAAAGAGATTCGAAAAGTAAAGGGTCGGGTGGAAGATGGAGAAGCAACCCTCAAAGAGCACGTACCATCCGAGGACACAGCAGATCTGAAGCCTCTTCCGAAGGATCGTATGAAGCTTGCTGACAAACGGCGGGAAAGGCAAAAAGCTAAATTCGATGAAGAACAACGACGAATCGACTTGGCGGCGCAAATGGAACGAAATTTCCCTGATCAACGATCGTTTCGGGTGCGTTATGAGAAAGGTGTGGAACTAGATACGAGGAGCCACCTGATGGCTTCTTCGTTCTTTCTCCTGTCCATGGGGGCCATTCTATTTATCGTTGGGAAAAAGCGAGAAAAGGGACGAAGAGATCTGTAGCAATATTTTAGCATAATAGATTGTAGAGCCATCGGCACCATATCCTTGCAGTACTTGTTGTGCTCGTGGTTGTCGTCTTGTGTGGTTCTCGGGATATGGGCACTGTTCCTTAGCTGCGTATATTTATTAGTTAACATTTGCGTCACCATCTAATCACTCTTGAGAGACTTTCCTTTCGACTTTCCTCCCTTCACCTGGTACCGTTGCATGAAGAACTGCACAAATAGCAACAAGTAACTTCCATACATGATCAAGGCGGCCGCATTGTTTTCCGGGCTGATAGCGCAATCCTTGGTATACGAACGGGGCAAGATGAATCCGAGGGCCGTCACACCGACTCCTACAACCATTTGTGAGATTTGCGAAACTGTAATCCAAATACTGTTGAACCATTTTGGCTTGAGTTTGACCGCCATCAAAAAGTAGTAAAAGTACATGATCGCATGGACACCATAGTTCATAGTCACAAAGAACAAACCCGCAGGCGCCTTGGTGACATATGCATGCCAGCAATACAGAAGCACCGAGATGTGATGGTACCAGTGCAAGAAAATAAGAGGCTTCTTGTGGATCACAATGAAGAATGTATCAATAAGCTCGCTGCATTTTGTGGGGGGCGTAAGGAGATAGAACTGTCGTCAGACGACCCATGAACTCTGCTAGCAAAATCAAAAACATCCCCTCATCCAACAAGCTACGTACGGAAATTTGCTCAGGCAGAACAGTTGCACCCAGAACCCCGTCGCTCCCGATCCAAAATGTGACTCAGGGTCAAAGCAAAGGTTATCTGTCATGCCATAATATACAAGATTGTGGATAAGCTGGGGCGCTGTCCTAGCAAATCCAATGGCAGAAAAGACCGACAGTCCCAAGTTCCACAACGCCATGCTAGTTCGCCAGTTCCATGCGGGGCGTCCATTGAAGTACGACTTTCCCAGCCCGATAAAGATACCATACAAAGTCACTGCCAAGACTGGGCACCAAGGATTTCCGACCATCCAATCGCGAACATAAACCGGATCATAGGTGCTTTCGATGCTACACACACAAGATAATCATACGAAACAGCGTGTCAGATACCCATGTTAGAATCAAGCAAATTTCCTTTCCGGCACGTCGTCGTCCCCAGCATGAGTTGCAATCAAAGAGGCTCTGCCCCACTCGCTTACCTAAAGTATGTCTTTCCTAACGGTGTATTCGCATACAAGCACGGAAAGCTTTCATACGGAAATCCTGCCGAATTTGTAAACAGGCAGGCACTGTTTTCGCCTGATGGGTACCAAGTCATGATGAAATATAATCAAGTTTATGAACTATGACAAGTTGCTACAAAGCAAGCAACACTGTGTTCCAGTTAAACCAGACGGCGATGCAGAGATGCTCGTCGGCCCCTGCACCAGCCGCCGTCTCGGCATACGCAGCCGTCATTTTTGTTGGGTCGGCCTTCGCGAAATTTTTCAAAAGCAAGGCGAGCGGCGGCTGATCTACAGACGGTGTGTGCTACGAATTCAACACAACAAGGTATTAGTGGGCGTGGCAGCAAAAAATGACGACGTAGCGGCACGAGTTCTGCGGAGCTCAAAATCATTTAGCAGCCTGAACCAGGTACTCTTATAACAGAATGCCCACGGTATCATATTACGGTGCTACTTTCTTTCTTCCCGATTCTACCTTAGGATGGCGGTTTGCAAGAGAGAAAGCCCCAGCAGAGTGAAGTTTGAACTAGTGTCTGATATGTTTGGTTTTCAAAGCTCTCGAGGATCTGAGTAAAGAAGACGGGGAATTGAAGCTTATCTTAGCCACACCTACTTCGTTGCGCCACTATGCCTTGAAGAAACCCTGCTCCCTCACTACGAGGCGGTCGATGTACTGGGTGTAGGGGTCACACTCCTGGCCCTCTCTGGCAATATGGTCAAAATGCTCTTGTAGTGTTATCGTTCCAAACTTTTCCTCTGGTCTTTCGGTAACCATGTCTTCGACTGCATAATACTTGCCGATTCGACCTAGTTCTGCTGCATTCTCCAACTGCTCGTTTCCAAGCGCATCCGCGAGCCACTGCAAAACACCAATCGACACGTCAAATATCCAAATCGGTAGCCGCGAAAACTTTGGTTCCTTGCCAATCGCCTTGAAAAGCATCTATACATGAAAAATGACATTTGTTTGTAGTTAGCTCCACGTTCGGAATCCTCCAAGGGCATTCAAAAAGAAATCAAACGAACTCACCCTTCCTTGCTCGATCTTTGTCATGGCCTCGTCTGGTCCGCCCACATTGAGAATCTTGTTTCGCCGACTCTTGTCTGAAATGCAATCGATGAGATAAGTAGCAACGTCCGATTGTGCGATCGGGTTGCATCTCGTTGAATCCTGAAATATCCAAAAAGAGGCCCCACTTTGCAAACGCTCTAGCTGCCCGGACACGGATTTGAAATATGCAGTTGGACGGACAATGCTCCAAGTCATAGCCGATTGTGCCTGAAGTGCTGCCTCGAACTTTAACTTTGCTTGCTGAAACTGAAGAAGTGGTTTTCTAACGCAAATTGCACTAAGCAACACAAAGTGTTCTGCGTCGCATTTGGTTCCTGCTTCCAAGCAGTTTAAAGTAGCTTGGTAATCGATCTCATATGCTTCCTTTTTGATCCCTGATCGCGAGGCTAAACATGATACCACCGATTTGATGCCACCATTTCTAGATTGGATTTGCCTCATTGCCTGAGGAGGGCAAAAGATGACAAAATTGAGGCCAACTCTCTCGGCCGGCGTAACACTTGGGGCCCATGGCATATTGTCTACGTACCTTTTCGAGTTGTTCTTTGTTGGAAACGTCGCATTCAATAACTTCGGCGTCCTTGAAGAATTCTCCGTACAACCTCTGGCCTTCGTCGGACTGGACTTTTTTCAAGCTTCGAACAAGTGCAACCGTTTTATATCCTTGCCGCACACTCTCTCGCACTGTTGATTTGCCTATGTACCCAGTAGCCCCAGCGACGATCACCGTTCCCCGTTCCACCATGGAAAGTGAAAACGCGTGAACACAAAAGCTGCTGGCGGCCGCTACAAACACCAGAAACCAAACATCAATGGGCGCCCTGTGGCTTCTTGATCTATTTTGTGGTGTCATCGTAAGAACGATATGAGTTTATTCGGTTTGTGCCGAGCGCTGAATGTAAGCGAAAGGATGTTGTGCTTCTTGGCAGGACTTGGGATTTGCAGCATTATCTGATGGTTTATGGCATATGGCGAACCCGAATGATCCCTTCCCTCCCCCAACACGAAGGGCGAGAAAGGGCATCCCGAAGCGGAACACGAAGTGTAAGACATGAAAAGGAAAAGAGAGCCTGGGCCAAGGCCAATACCCAGACACTGTTTGGGAAATAAGACGAACAAACACAACGATCCCCTACTACCGGAATTTAGTTTTCGGGCTGCTTCAGTGCTTGAGGTTCTACGGGATCGGGGCGCAACTCCATCCACACCCGCAGCGCAGCAAAAAACTTATCATCTCATTCCATACACCGATATTCTCTCGTCACCACGTTCTGAACGCAAATCGATTTAGTCAAACAAGGAATCGATTTTGTCGAAATGCGCGAATTTGATAGAATGCCGAATGGCCAGGCCCCCACCCCACGGTATGTCGATAATATCAAGCGAGGTGGCAGCTGCTGTGCGACTTTTCGAATGTACATTAACCCCAGGCTGAAGCTTGAACTAGTGCCTGATACGTTTGGTTTTCAAGGCTCTACTACTAGAGGGTACAAGTAAAGAAGACAGTAAAAAAGGGAAGCGTTCAGATTAGCCCCGCCGACGTCGTTGGTCCCACTAAGCCTTATAGAAACCCTCCCTGCCTACAAGCGAAGCAGGTAGTGTACTGTTGGATGTTGTCAGTAGGGGACGCAGGGCCTGTTCAGTCACCGCAGATTTATCTGGCTCGCCCAACAGACCAATGATTCCGGTCCTGGTAGAGTTGGTAAATAAGCAACGCAAGGGTTAGCGAACGCACTAAGTAATGACACTGTCGTCAATACTACCAAGACTCACATTGTGGTGTAGGGGTCATATTCCTGCCCCTCTCTGGCGATTCGGTTAAAATGCTCTTGTAGAGTTATCGTTCCGAACTTTTCCTCCTGTCTTTCGGTAACCATGTCTTCGACAGCATAGTACTTGCCGATTCGACCTAGTTCTGCTGCGTTCTCCAACTGCTCGTTCTTAAGCGCATCTGCAAGCCACTGCAAAGCATCAATCGACACGTCAAATATCCAAATCGGTAGCCGCGAAAACTTTGGTTCCTTGCCAATTGCCTTGAAAAGCATCTGTACATGAAAAATGACATTTGTTCGTAGTTAGCTCGACGCTCGGTATCCTCCCAGCATTCAATTAAAAAAGTCCTCACCCTTCCTTGCTCGATCTTAGTCATGGCTTCGTCTGGTCCACCCAAGTTGAGAATTTTGTTGCGTCGGCCCTTGTCTGAAACGCAATCGATGAGATACGTAGCAAGGTCTGATTCTGCGATTGGATTGCATCTCGTTGAATCCTGAAACATCAGAAAGGAAGCTCCACCTTGCAAACGTTCTAGCTGACCCGAGACGGATTTGAAAAATGCAGTTGGACGAACAATGCTCCAAGTCATAGCCGATTGTGCCTGAAGTGCTGCCTCGAACTTTAACTTTGCTTGCTGAAACTGAAGAAGTGGTTTTCTAACGCAAATTGCACTAAGCAACACAAAGTGTTCTGCGTCGCAGTTGGTTCCTGCTTCCAAGCAGTTTAAAGTAGCTTGGTAATCGATCTCATATGCTTCCTTTTTGATCCCTGATCGCGAGGCTAAACATGATACCACCGATTTGATGCCACCATTTCTAGATTGGATTTGCCTCATTGCCTGAGGAGGGCAAAAGATGACAA